>VMRM01000004.1:6257500-7457500 GCA_010277075.1 Poeciliopsis retropinna | reverse complement strand
AAGGAAGATTGAAAAGGACAAACATTAGCATAAATATAAAAGGAAAAGAACAGAGATAAGAAAAATAGAGAGAAAACAGGAATGGAACTGAGAAAGCATGAGAAAAGAAAAACTAAATAACATCAGAAGCTGCAACTCTGTCTTTAAAATTTCCAGGTCTTTCTTTAACAAAAACCATGATCAAATCTCATGAAGAAACACATCCTCTCCACACTCATCTCTTCATTGTCTCGGCTGTCTCATTATTTACAACATGAGTGTAAAGAAACACACACAGCAACGCCCCCTTCTCCTCTTGGGGGGATTTTCCTGACCGCATCTTCAGGAGGTTGGGACAAGAAGGGGGTGGACAGTAGTAGAGATGACAGCACCGTGCCGGAGGTTAGAGTCTGTCTTAGATCTGTGTGTGAGTCATAGTGGGAGGAAACCCCATAGTTTGATGATGATGATGATGATGATGCTTTGTTATAGCAGTGGTCTTCATTCAACTACACACAGGCTGGGGCAGAAGACAGGAAAATAAGCAATCAGCTTTTGAGGTAAAGCAAACAAAAAATAGGTCAAATAAATCATATGCTACATTTAGGTTTAATTAAGCACCAAAATAAAAATAACTTGTGACTGTATGCAGAAACTGACAAAACATAGGAATCACATCACTGCTTGGCTCATGTCTTCCTATAAGGAGGCTTAGCAAACATTAGAAAGTGGAGTAGAAAACACAAAATCATTTTAGTATGTCATTTTGCAGCTTCAAGTTAAAATTGCAGAATCCAAAAAACCCCAAAAACATTTATGAAAATTCTTACCATTTCCCAGACTACCATATTAACTTAATATTTACCCTTCAGCTTAGATACATATTTCCAATGTTTTTGCAAGAAAATTCAAGTGGAGTTGGGGAGCTCAAGAAATATATCAACTCTTGAAATGTCTTAAAAAATATATTTCAACAGGGAACTTACAAGAAAACTATTATCCTGCAACTCCACCAAGTTATGGAGCTGAAGGAGAGCAGCAGTGTCCAGGAGTTCAGGTGAACATAATCAGCTGATTAATTATGTTATCACATCATGAAGGCTGCAGATTTACTGATAGACTAAAACAGCTTTAAAAAGTGTTAAAGTTTTGGGTTCGAGGATCATAAAATGTGACAAGGCTGGGAGTTGGAAAAATGTTGGAAAACTGTTCACATTTAATTCAAAACTGAAGGGATGGTTTGTGTCAGATAAAATATTTTTTCTTTGATTGAATGACTATTAAAACTTCACATATGAGAATGTTGAGGAACTTTCTTTTTTTTTTACAGTAAAATAATGTGAGATGTTAAGAGGTAAGTCTGATAGATCTCACTCTCAGCCCAGAAGCAGCTTCTGTGATAATCAACACTTAACCAGCTCTGAAGCTGCATGAGGTAAACATCTTACTTCCTCTGTTGCAATTTTCAGATACAGTTACATCAACTCTGAGAACCTCAAGTTGACACGAACATTGTTTTGTGTGTGATGCCACTCTGTAAGAGTAAAATTAACATCCCGCCTGGTCTACAACACGAGGATGTCCCATCAATAATATCCTCCTTTATGATGTGATTAATCATCTTTGCTATAGCAGTCTGTCAGTGATGGATTTAAATACACCTTGAGACGGTGGGAAAACAAACGTGTTTGCCTCACAGTGAAAGAGGCGGCAGGATCTGAAGATAACTAGGAAGAAACAGCAGCTCTGCTCCATCAGTCAGTGTAACTGTCAGTGTTGCCTGCAGATTTAGAGGTTTGAGGAAAAATTTAAGCTTTTTCTGTGTTTTTGTTAAGACAGGCTTTTGCCTGTCTCAACATTATGATCATCATAAGAAATCTTAAAATATGTTTTTCCATGAAAGTATCCCATTGCACCATTGCTAATACAGATTTGAGTTAACATGATGATGTCAAACTTGCTGTGCTTCCTTGAACAGGCTATGATAAGTCAACATTTATACTCACACGTGAAAATACCTGCAAACTGATGTGCAATTATACAACCATAGATATCTGAAAAGCACAAGAAGAGCTTCTGGTACAACCAAAAGGAAGGCAGCAACTGGATGTTTCTCCTCTGAGGTTCATTACTAATTTTAAACCTTTGTAAAGACTATATGTTGTCATTTTGGTTTTTTTTGCATTATCATTCCTCTCTAATTACACACAAGCTAAATAGTACTGGTGACAGCAAAGCAGTAACAAAAACTTTACTGCTATTACTTGAAGTTGCAAGTTAAATTGAGTCTTTGTGAGCAGAGCTCAGCATCTGGTAATGTAATACCATTCCCTGCTGCTAGTCTGCAGTGTTACATCAAGCCTCCTCCTCTCAAAGTCAATCATTCCCTTTCTCTGATTCTTTCTTTGTCTCTCGCTGTGTCTCTGTGTCTGTAGACATGAGACGACATCAGACACACACACTCACACACACACAAAAGAAAAAACACATTCACACTCCTCTCTCATTGCTCTGCCTCCCAATTTTTGTGACCATGGCAACTATCTTGGAATATGGCCTGTGGATACGTTCACTATTACCAGGTCACTGCCTCACAGCCTATCTGTCCTCCATTCACACGCACACACACACACACACACACCACGCAGGCTCCTTCTAGCCGCTGTCGGCTCTAATCATCAGCCACTGAGGAGGCACAAAGCTTAAAAGAGAGACGAAAGAAAAACTACCATGGCAACAAATTTGAGGCAATTTCAGTAATAATATGAATTAGACTCCAAGCTGAATTACGTTTTGCAGGAAGGGAAAAAGCTCTCTACTTTTCCTTTGAAGCCGTGTGAATGTAAAAAAAAAAAAAAAAAAAAACATGTGCATGCATGCTGTGCATCTGTTTGTGTCTGTTTGCTGTTAAATACAGAAAAACTGAGTTTGATTTTGTCTGTAAGGCAGTTCAGATGAAAACATTCTGCTACAAAATGACCCTGTATCTATTCCAAGATGTATCCTACATTCATCTGGCCAAAATAGGACACACACACGCACACGCACCCATACACACGCACACACGCAGATATATAGAGAGTAATACACACACATAGTTGCTCATTCAGAATGAATGTCTGAGCATATATAGCAGCTGGCAAAACAGGCTTAGCCAAGCATGAAAATCAACATAAATTCCCACTTGGCTGGAGCTTGATGCCCCGATGTGGCGCTCGCCTGCGACCTCGTGTCCACTTTCCCCAGACACCTCTTCACACAGTGGAGCAGAAAGACGCGCCACTTCCTGAGGCGGAAGTAATATCCGAAAGCTCTGCAACACAACAGAACAGATCTGAGATGATCTAAAGTGGAAGACCGCAATGAATCTGAGATACAGATAATGACATAATATCTATCTCAACTGTTTGCAGCAGTTAGTTTTTCACTCTGAGTCTGATACAGGACTTATGAAGATAAATTTAGTAGACAGTAATTAACCTTACATGTGCAAAGTTTACAGAATTTACTGTTCTTCTGGTTAAAAACATCATCTGTCATTATCATGTTGACATTCAATTTAAATGATTTTGATTCTCAACCACTCACAAAAATCAACTGCAGCTAGAATTATATTAAACCCCTTAAAAATTATGATTATTATTACAAATTAAAGTATGAAATAATTCAGATGCATGTTTTTTTATAACAATCCAAGGGTTTCTGTGTTTCAACCTGTCTCTAACCAAATACTAAAAACCCCAAACAACAGATTCCACTACATCATTGTTTAAATATTGAAAAGGTTTTTGAAAAATATAATATCCATTTTTGGTGAGTTCACCAAAAGAGAAATGTTGCTTCAAATAAATCTATATTTTCTCTTTAACACAGAAAGTACACCTGGTTCAATGATTCTGTGGTCTCTGTGTTTCTATTGACGGTAAATGGTCGCACTGAGTCAGGTTCTTCTGCAGGTTTTCTTCTGTTAAATAGGAGTTTTTCTTTCCACTGTCGCCACATGCATGCTCAGGGGGATTGCTGCAAAAATGGACTTAGTCTAGTTTAGCTACATGCAAGGATAGTTGTAAAGTCTGCCCAGTCAGCTGGGCATCCTGAAATAGAAAATTTTTCTACCAGTTGCTGTGTCGGTTTTATTGAATCATGTGGTCATTTTCTCAGGTAGTGATTCACTTCATCCACAACATAACTTAAATAGTCAAGTTTGGGTCTACAGAAGTAGAATTTATAAGCTAAATAAAGGAAATAATGGATGCTTTTTAATCAGTAGATTGAGATTCTCGTCTTACCAGCTACTTTCAAGCTATGTTGGTGTAATAAACTGAGTTGATGTAGGATCCAAAGAGAAGTTGTATGAATAATGATTTGAAAGTTTCAGAAATTGAGGGTCAATTAGCCAGAAGAACAAAATATCTACAGGAGGGACAGAAAGTGTGAGAACATCATGGTGACAACAAGAAAATCTGGTGACAAATGAGTATTTAAGAGAGCAATGCTGCGAGGAATGATTGGTGGAATCAACAGGCGAGTCTGATTAGATGAATGTGCTCCAGCTGTGAGGACTTATGAATTGAGGAACTGAGGTTACACTACAACATGGACTCAGGGAAACACAAATCAGACAAGAACAGCTTTTTTAAAAAGTAGTTAAAATTCTGTTTTCATACAAAAGAATAAATTTCCAGCACTGGCATTCTGTGACTGCTGTGATGGAAAAATCAGTGACATGCCTGCATGTCTCTGCTTTTTGCTGCAGCCTGCACTTCTTCCTCTAGCTCCCCCACTGAGGGATGCAGGTGCATTATCCGTTGGTGGGCACTCATGATTCCCACATGAGCAGGAATTCAGCCATCAGAGACACGCGCTCGGTCTGAAGCAGAATAAAATGCCAACAGATGTATAATCATCTCACATCAGTGAATCATCTGTTGTTTTTCCTCCCCCTCTGACTGCAGACAGGAGCATCAGGGCTGCAATCTAAACACGCTGTGCTGCAGGATGAAAAGCGGCAGAGAGGAGAAAGTCGGAGGAGCAGAAGGCTCTGACTTCTCCAGACAAATCTGCTGCAAACACACATTTAAATGAGTAAATTTAATCAGGAAGGACTATTCATTGTTGCTTTTTATGACTCATTAAATAAAATCAATTTTAATGCTATGAACCTACAGCTCCATTAAACATATTTAAAATAATAACAATGAACTTAGCTAGTAGACCAAAAAACATACTTGTTTTTCTGGAAAATGTTTTATACGAATATCAGAGAAAAGAAAAGAAATTTGTTGACGTGTCACCAACCTGAAAGGTTGTGCAGAGTATTCATATTTTTAGATATATATACTGCTCAAAAAAATAAAGGGAACACTTAAACAACACAATATAACTCCAAGTAAATCAAACTTCTGTGAAATCAAACTGTCCATCTAGGATGTGTTATTTGAGTGTTCCCTTTATTTTTTTGAGCAGTGTATATAACTTATTTAATTTTCTGTTTATTTAAATCCAGCTTCAATAAGAAAATGATAGCAGCAAAATATAAGTTTAATGTTGCTCAAATCAATATCACAAGCACTTTCTGTTAAATGTTGAGATCCACATCACATCTAATCTGAAAGCTGGTTTGTAATTTACACTGTGTACTAATGATGAACTTTAGAATCTGTGCTTTAATTTAAGAGATAATCTTTTTAAAATATGAAAAGGAAGTCTGCACATTTAAAAAAGTGTATTCTTCACAGAAATATTATATATTTTCTTTGTTCTTGCTTTATATGGTTTTTGTAATCTTTAATGTGATGAAATTTGAGGCTTTGTCAAAGTTTCATAAAATCAAAGAAATGTACCTTCTTCTGCTGAGTTATACATTTAAGGAAATGGAAAAAAAATAATATAGAAATGTTATCAGCTCTGTCTCCTTTTGATCTGAGGTCAAAATTGGCTGGTTTATAAAAAAAATTAAAGGAGCATTGCTGTTAAAAAGGAAAGTTTGTGAAACAGCTCAAATTATAAATAAATTGCAATCTCTGAAGTTAAGTTTATTTGTGAAGAAATTAATATCACATGAAATATAGGCACTATGCAGTGGCCAGTGTAACATCGTCGTTTTCTCCTGAAAAAGAGCTGCACTTATCTTTAGCTAATCCAGAAAACTGCACTCGAACTTTTCTTGCTGCTTTCACCGCGATGAATGCAGCAGCTGCTGGAGAAAGCTGACAGAAAGCGGAGGAGAGAAGGGTAAAAAAGAAATGAAAAGAATGAAGGGTGATGCCATAAATTCATTCTGGTCATTTAGAAATATACAATGAAGATGAAGATGCAGCTGTTGCTACAAATAAAACAAGTTTTTTGGGTCAATGTCGGAGGATTCAGAAAACCAGAGACAAGCAGAGGAAGAGCCTCTGGGGATACTCATAAAAACTGTAAAGAAGAAGAGTTTCACTCTATTCTGCATAGTATAAAAAATAGAATTTCTTAGGTGAGCCATTTACATTGTTTTAGTATTTTATTCTCTTTCCACTTTTCATTTTGAATCAGCCTGCGCTACCCTTCAACTTTTAACCTGACTGATAAATGTTCACTTGTAGGCAAAGAGAAAAGAACTGTAAACTACAAAAGCTTTAAGTTTGAAAAGTTTTGTTTAAAGTTATTATACACTCTTACTGTGAGGTAAAAGTTCAAGCAGTTTGTGTCCAGGATGTGTGGGGTCTGCAGAGATGTTGCCCTTTTCATGACCCTAGAGCTACACAAGTCATGGATGGAGAAAAGGTCAGCTCTGATGACCTTTTCCATGATGATCCTTGCTGCAGACTTGAATGTTGTTGCTGTCCCTGTCCCGTTCAGACCAACAACTGTGGTGTTTTCCTCAAACTTCAGGACAGAAGTACAGTTTACTGCCAGGAATGAGATTTAAAAAAAAAAAAAAAAAAACCACAGTGAGAAAGCTCTATACACAAAAAGGAGGAGAGATAGTGAAATGAGATGAAAAGTGAGGCAGCATTGAAGGCAATAGCTGGCTTGTGTGTGAGGAGAGAAAGGGTAAGGAGCAGATATGGAGCTGTTTAATATTGTTTGCTGTTTATCTCTACTAAACAGAAACACATAATAGAAATGGTATCTTCATCCACCAGTGGGTGAGAAACATTTCAGATGATGATGGAAATGCGATAAACTACATTTAAGATTGAATTACAGGGATATCTGCTGCTACAGGATGGGCAGCAGGAAGAAGGCGTTCCTGTTTTTAAAATAATGTAAACAAACAAGTCATTTAAAGACAATATTCTCCCACTTCACACATCAGTAAATCTAATTCTACATTTTAAAAAACTCTTATGCAAAAGTCTGTTTTCTTCTCACTCTCTTATGAAAGATGCAGCTGAGATGAAATGTTGTGGTTAAAAGTTTCTTCTGTGTAACCAATTCTGGGTATTTATATTCAAATGTGCAGCTCTTTTTCAAACCACGAGCAGGACATCCAGAACCACTGCCAGATCAAACCAGTTCTGAATGTCCTCTTTAAAAGGGAGAGGCAGAAGTATCAGAATCTTGATGAAAGTTGACTCAGAAAGAATAAACAGCCCATCAGTAAAGCATTCGCACCATGAGTTTGAAACTGAAAGCTGACGGATCGTCCAAATTTCAATGTCTTCTCTTAAATTAAAATCATGGAGGTTTGAATTGATCTTGCAGATAGTCATGGGTAAAACTTAATTGGTTTGGATTACATTTTTATTTTTATTTGAATCCCCTATAATCTGTTAAAATATCCATGTTCATTCTTTCAGAAAATGTTAATTCTGAAAATAAAAGAAATCTCTTCTTTGTGATGTGTGCAGTTTTCAGCTCTCTAGGGGGTTAGCAACTGTGCTTCAGATGGAATTAATGGCATTGACAATCAATGAGATTATGAAGACATTAAAGTTGCTCATCTCCAGGAAACAATATGAATGCTCAATGTGGTCAACATTGAGTACTGCAATGTATTGCATTATATCGAGTATGTAATGCAGTACTCAATGTACTGTATTATATTGAGTATGTAATGCAGTACTCAATGTGATATGAACTACATTCATTCAGCTGTTCACTGGAGACCTAAAGCGAATGCTGTGTTTGGAGAGGCGGGAGGAAGCTGACAGGAGCTGATTTGTGTTTCTGTCAAACCTCGAAGATAGACGACCTGGAGAAAAATAGCACCAGGAATGTAGCCGACCTGATTTGCATATCACAGTTTGCAGTTATCGGCGAAATCAGCCTCTTTCTTTACATTTCTCAGATTTCCCTCAGGCATACAATATGTTTTATCTGGGAACATAACCTGGGAAAAATATTGTTGCGACCTTGGATGTAGGAGAATGTGTGTTTATGTGTGTGTCTCATATATGTGTATGTGTGTGTGTATCCAGATTGCCTTCTGCAGTCATGCATGTGTTTCTCATTGTTCTTCTGAAATTGTACATGAGGGAGAGCAGAAAGCGATTGGCAGTGGATTGTAGACAGGCAGCTCACACTCAGGGAAGGCCTGAGGGACAGAGTTGATTTGAACCTGAGCGGTTCCGTTTATTGACAGGTTTGTACACAACGTTCTACTGCAGGAACTAGCTTGCTATCGCACAACAGAGGCAGGAAACAGCAGGACAAAATGACCTCTAATGTGTCAGTGAAGAAGAATGAAACCGGTATTTACTCTTTGTTTAAATTTTTTCTAAATCTGCTATTTGAGTCTGAGTCATATATTAGGCCTAAATAAATTTTTGTTATTCATTTGTACCTCTTATCTTTTGCCTTGTCTTAACTAGTAGCAGGTGTTAGTGCAACATAAGATTAAACTACAGTATAATTAATTTAAAAAAATATTACATTTATTTAATTCATCTATATGTCAATCTGGAGTGAATCAACCTTACATAAAATTATGTCCAGTTCATCTGGTTTCCAACAAAAAAGTTGCTAATCGACAAACACAAATTTGTCCCATGTGGACGACTGGCAAGAAGAAAGACATTGGCCAAAAAAAAATGGTATTAGCAGTTTTTCACAAACTGTGTAGAGAATAAGGAAAAAATGTGGAAGATGACAATTTGGTCAAAGGAGACCAAAAATAAACTTTTTGGGACTGTAAGCTGCAGTGCATGGTGAAAAATGTAAACTTAAACTAACCATCTATCTAATATTTTCCAAAGACCTTATCATGTATGTACACATAAAATCAATCAAATCTTACTGAGCTATTTTATCATTTCAGATGTCTATGTGTGAAAAGCTGCTGGAGACATTGTCCAAGATTTTAAACACTTTTCCATCAAAAGTGCCTCACATAAAGAGAAACTGCTGCAGAGCGTATTGAACCTGACCCATCAGTTCAATGGATAATCAATCATTTCAACATGAAAGGTTCTTCTCCAGTGAAGAATGTTTCAGGACATCAAAGAGTTTCTCCTAACCACCAAAATATGTCTTCCTAAGGGGGTACTTCACTGAATCAGGAAGCCACCATTGCAGACACCATTGCAGAGTTTGTGTGACATCAACAGAATCTGGTTAGAAGTGGGTGAGGTTGGATCAAATCGCATCTAATAAAATCTTTTGGTATCACAAACAAGAAAGAAACAAAGAAAAGCAATTTAAACATTGAGAACAGACTTAATTTCTGTAGGAAACACAATAATTTACAGCAAAAGACCAGTTTAGAGAAATTTTCTTCATTATTTTTTGACATTTGAAAACAGTCTGAAGAAGTTAACGAGGTGTACCACATAGGAATAGACCAGTTAGCAAAAAAAAAGAAAGGTAAAGTGCAGCACAAAATTTGGCCTAGCCTCACAAAGACAAATTTTGATTTTAAAAAATAAAGTATATATCAAACCCTAGTTCAGTTTGTGCAACTGTGTTATCATAGTTCATGATTCCTCCCTCTCCTGTTTTAAAACAAATGTTTTAAATATTAATACGCTCATAGAACTGACAGACAAAAACAGCTCACACAGGAAAATGAACTAATCCAACCGTACTCTAGGACTTAACTTTGTCACTGGAAATTTTAATCACATTTCACATATGATGATACTGACCTATTGCAATAGTCTAAAGCTCAACGATTATAGCTCTTCAAGGACAGAAGCACCTTTTGGAGTCTCCATGGTTTCTGTATTTGTGCAACGTCTCACACGTCAGCCAAGAAATCAATAGTAACAGCTATTCTCCGTGTGCACGTTGTGTATTGTTTGTGTGTCTTTCTGTGTGTTTTTGTGTGTCTGAGATCATGATAAGTGCCAGAGTATTTTTCCCCCTCCTGCTCTTGATTGTGCTGCTGACAATAGCAGTTAATGACAAGCCCAGAGTGGCTGCACAGTTCGACTGTGGGGGGAGGAGGACTGATGTGGAGGAGGGAAAAAAATGCATTTTCAAAAGTAAAGGTGGTTTTTATTCATAAACCTGTGTGCAACGTGGCCAGCGGTTGCCTTTATTAAGCTCTGAGCACTCATAGCGAGTGCTGCGACTTTCAATTAAAGCAGAGCCGTTTGAAGGCCCCGCCGACATCACAGCAGCAGAACAAAAAGCTTTCAGCAGGTTGTGAACGTAGTCAATTGCAAACAAGATGTGCATTTCAATGAATCATTCAGGCTGGATGGGGAGAGAAAATGGAGGGGTTACACTAATAAAAACACAGTGATGCATGTGTTGGACTAAACAAAGACTTGCCGTTATTTCTATGAAAGGGATTCCCTGTACAGCTCCACTAAACGTGTTTCATCCTTTGATTAAAAAAATAACTTCTGCCAGAAGAAGCACATCTATATTTTTAGAAATATAAAGAGCATCAGTGAAGCATGTTATACAGATATGTTCTTTTTAAATGTACCCACAAAGATTCTTGAAAGATTTTAACTTGTTTTTGTTCAGATCAATGCTTTTTAAATTATATTGAATTCAGAGTCACAGTTTTACTTTAATACCTAATATATATACATTTTATTTTACTCATTAATTTGTTGAAACTGCATGCTTTTTTGTTGGAAATAAAATTCAATATTCTGGTTAATTTAGCAAAAATGTAATTAATTCAACACAAATATTGCGACATATTATTGATGACTTGTTTTGTTTGAGACTGATGTCAAAAGATAATGCACTCTGAGGAAAGTACCAAGAGAATTCACAAAAGATATGAACTGACTCAGACTTTTTAAAAACTAACTTGTTAAAATGTGCAGTGTAAGATGGTACAGACTGACTCTATAGCTGCAGGCTTATAAATCAAGATTATCAGGTAGAGAATCCCTGTGAGAGCCGGCAAGATGTCACTGCTTTCATGACATCAAACTTTAATGAGAACAAATCTGTAACACATCAGCAGAGCTGCCTCTAAGGTCTGCTCCTCCATTGACTCTGCTCTCTGCTCACACATCTAAACATCCTCCCTGTGTTGACCTCAGAGTGTAAATACAGAAAGGAGTTCTTACAGAAGTGGGGTAGATCAAATGTGATGGGTATTGATTATTTAGCATCACCTGATCAATACAGGAAACGTCGATTTTTTTGTTTATAACATACATGCATTTCCAAATTAGGCCTGATAATGGCAGGGCATGGTAATGAACATTTAAGTCTTTGAATGCAGCACTTAAAAAACAATTAGCTCTGTTTCCCGAAACATTTCATCAGACTCGCCTGCGGGCAGGCGTCAGATGTTCAGCATAAACCCGGAGACAAACACATCATGCATGTTCAGATCAGGTCTGTGTTTGTTGACGGCTCTGATCTGATTCTTCTTTTCTTTTCTTTTTTTTTTTTTTTCTCCTACAGCGATGGCGGCGGTGAGAAGCGGTGAGTGTGAAAAATCGATGGCAAGACTGTGCGCCAGCTCCCGGGGCCATGCGGGTCCCAGCGGACCGGCTCCGTTTATTGTGCTCAAAAAAAGGCAATTACAATGTTAATGTGTCGCAGCAGGAGAGTGGACCCGGGAAGGAGGACAAGAAAGGTTGATGGAGAGAGCAGAGTCACTGTGGGTTAACAGCAAAACGGCGTCTGGGGAGCGTTTCAAAGGAATGATAAACTCACAGTGCTAGATAGACAGATAGACAGATAGATAGATAGATAGATAGATAGATAGATAGATAGATAGATAGATAGATAGATAGATAGATAGATAGACAGACAGACAGACAGACAGACAGACAGACAGACAGACAGACAGACAGACAGATAGACAGATAGATAGATAGATAGATAGATAGATAGATAGATAGATAGATAGATAGATAGATAGATAGATAGATAGATAGATAGATAGATAGATAGATAGATAGATAGATAGATAGATAGATAGATAGATAGATAGATAGATAGATAGATAGATAGATAGATAGATAGATAGATAGAAAGAAAGAATAATTTCTCCCGTAATGTATCATTGTTGGGCAGACAGAAGCCACCATGCAGGACTAATTCAAACTCATCTCCAGGAACCCTCTCGGGAGTCCATAATAAGCCATTAAACAGACGCATTAGGAGTAATGAAAAGGCTCTTAGTGGTTTTACCACTGCGGGCCACCTGGATTTGTCTCTCTGTGGGAGTGGGCGGTGGCTGTGATGATCTGATGACTTTGCGGCTGCTACAGTGATGGGATGAGACGAAAAATATGTCTGCATATGTCTAAAACTGCAGTCTTCTTTAACAGCACCAGAGGGGATGTGGTGGGTAGACAACTCCATGGATACGTTCAGATAAAAGATTCTGTTTCTCCTTAAACGTCGCTGTCACACAGGCTCAGCATAACTTTGGTTGTTTTTTAGAGGTTCAACGATAAATTGCAATTTAGTTCGTATAGAATCTAATGTTCAGACCTACTTTGAACAATTTTCTGTTCATTGGGAACAAATTAAACTTTCTATTAAAACTATTAAAGACCACTGATATTACTGGAATGACAGCTTTGTCAGTTTTTCTTCGAGAAAAATAGAATAGAATAGAATAGAATAGAATAGAATAGAATAGAATAGAATAGAATAGAATAGAATAGATCTTTATATATATATATATCTCAATCCAGGTTTGCAGGTCAGTGGATGATCACCAAAGTCATAAGGAACAATAAAATAAGTAAACAATTATTTCTGTAAGTCGTATCAGTTATTACAATGCGTTTCACAATGAACCTCTAAATCTACTTGAAGTTTCGTATGTCTGGCGCAACCAGACTCTGTCCAAGGTGCTGAATATCAGTCCGCGCTGGCATATTTCTGAAAGCACTGAAATCAGCTCAGTGCAAACAGAGCCCTTGCGTTCCCAGCCGCAGACACTTCGCTGTACCTGTGATTGTGATGCAAATGTTAATGGACTCTGAGGTCCTCTGATTAGGCCTGATGTTGGCTAATTTCCCCTCCTCTGCGCTCCCCAGAGAGCGCAGAGTGCCTTTTCAGCGTCCCCCTCTCAATTCATGAGCGTTGACTGTGTTTTCTGCCTCTCTGAGCTGATGGATGGGCGCAGCAGCAGAGAGACAAGCAGGTGATCATGGGTTAAATGGCACATAATGTGGTGCAGTTTCCAATAAAAAAAATGTTTAAGCGACTGCATCGCTTTGTTTGTGCATTTCATTTTACTCAGCTCCTCTTTTGTTGTCAGTCTTGGCCGTGTGCATTCTATATAACATGGACCCCTAAGTCTCTTCTCGCTTTTACGCAACGCAAATAGATCACCTTGTTATACCTTATCTTCCAGAAATCTTTCAATGTCTGGAGTGGAAAGAGACATGAGCGAAATTAGACGGGGAAGCCATGGGAACAAAGCCATTATCTACCGAAAAAAGGCCTGTGTAATGAATGTTTTCCTTTTATTTTGCTCTGGTCTGTGTTTTAAAGCGGCTTATTCAAAAAGGAAATGCGGCCAGAAATCGAAAATTATTTTTGTGAATTTGGGGAAAACATTGGGGGCGGAGGGGAGCGCTGCAGGAGTTGTGTGGAGGATGGGGAGGGAGCTATTGCAAGAGGGCGGAGAACCTTGTGCCAGTTCACCCATGTGTGTAATGCGAAAAAAGAGAGTCGGGGAGCTGAAATTGAGGAGGAAAGGAGCAAGAAGAGGGGGAGATGTGCCTGTCGGACCCCAGAGAAAATAGATTTGACCACAAATCCTGTACACAACGCAGTATTCCGGATTCCCGTCTGTATCACCACCGGACATGTGGGTCAAACTCAAAACCTCCCTGACAGTAGCGATAAGGGGCTATAATTGGTCATATTTATGCTAACATGGATGGATCCTCCCGGGACTTGGCACCCTGACCCTTCGGTGACACCCGGCGTGGGTGATGAACAGCGGGAAGCATTTATTCCTTACACCGTTTACAAGTTTTGGCAATGTGCATCACCTCCGCACAATCTGAAATGTCTAAGTTCGTGATGTATTTTCACATAAATCTGCTATTATTATTATTATTATTATTATTATTATTATTATTATTATTATTATTATTATTATTATTATTATTATTATTATTACTACTACTATTACTACTACAGTGGGTGCTGGGAAGCCGCTGTGACCTGCGGCTGGTGGTGTCAGAGCTGCTCTTTTCATCCTGCGGCGCACTCCATCAGACAGCTCAGAGCGCAGATCTAAGCAGGTCTGCAGCCCGCTGATAACAGCTCCGTCATTAACTCTTTCATTCAAAGCAGCAGCCATTTTCGTTCCCACGTAGCGGAAAAACACACACTCGTTCGCACACACAAAGGACAGGACGGACAAAGCAGAGCGACCGATTTATTGGCCTTGTATTTGTGCGGTTTTACTGGTGATGCAAAGGCCTGATGATGCTGTTCCGGTAGCCTGGCTGCGTCGGAAGTGTAATTTGGCTTTTGTGCGTTTATTCTACCCTTAAAATATTAAATTGTGTTGAAGTTAAAACAACATTTTTAGTCGCGAAGTTTCATATTTACTGAACTGAAGACCAATGTATGGAAACATATTGTTAGATAGCACTGTTTGCTTTGATCTAACTAAGACGGAAAAATTTAGAAAAGCTAAAAAAAAACAGCATAAAAAAAGGAAGGGAAAAAAAAGCTTCTACTCAGACTTGCCAGAATCGGAGATTTAAATATGACACTTTGTTATTTTTACCAAGTATAAAGAACAGCAAGGTTGTAGCAGATGCAGGTTAGTCTGTGTTACTACAGGCTGAAGTGGCGCATCGAGTCGAATAGGCCGCAGCTTGGTGTCCTGGTGAGACTCTGTGATTCTGCAGCCTGGAGGCAGTCTGAGGATACAGAGAACACAAAGTACTACTGACAAGGCACTGCCTGCAAAATGACTACAGGAATGTGGGTCTGTGTTACACAGCAGCTCCATGAATGCATATTTCAATGAATGGAATTACGAGAGTGTTTTGTCATATATTTTAAATTCAGAAAGAAAACATTTTTTATTATTACTATTTTAGTTTTGCATTAAGAACACAAAACTGGCATTTTTGGAATGCCATTTTTTAAAAATAAATAATGATTCCAAAAGATATATAGAGAGAGAGACAGAGAGAAGGCAAATCTATCTCGAACCAGGACGAAATTTTATATTTCTCAGCTCAAATTGTCTAAGCAACATAGTGGTTGGGGTTTGTTCCTCCGAAGCTGGAACATTTTTGTAGATACTTCAGAATTGCATGCGCCCTGAAACGAAAGAAGACAAAGTTTCCATTCATTGAAAAAGTATTATACTTTCAAACTGAAACTGCCATTTAGATTTTTTTTCTCCCTAAAATTTCACCAAAAACAAAGAGAAATCCCCTCCGAGCATCAACAAACCTAACGCAGATCAACGCGGTCCAGAATAATCCCATTGATGCTTCTCTCTCCTCTTCGCTGAAGATAAATTTGGAAAAATTTTACAGTTTTAAAATTGAAAAGCTTCTAGATTTCTGTGTAATATTTTCTGCTCCAAAGAGTCGGGTTTCTTCACTTTCGTACCCCCTTTATACTCGTAAAGTTATGCAAGATTTGAGGCCCTCGGAATGCCATTGGATGTTAAGATGAGGCATAATAGATTCTAGGTTGGGGGAGAGCTGGTCGGGGTGCAGCAAGCACCTCCCCTAGAAATGCAGCAAATCTCTCCCGTTTTCTCCTGGTGGGGCTCTGGCAGGGCTGGAGACGTGCTTTGCATTGGCAGGCGGCTGAGGACACGTGTCTCGTCCCTGCCTCCCCCTACCCGGGCTCCACGGTACCGCATTGGCATCAGTAGAGGCACCTGAACTCCTGGGGAAAGCTGCCTGCCACCTAATAGCTACCCCCTAAAATAAAGAACCCACAGCACAGTCCCCGCAGGAACCTGTGGCTTGACTTTTTTTTTCTTTTTCTTTTTCTTTTTTTTTTCTTTTTGGTCGTGCGTAAAGCTTTTGCGCACAGCGCCTCGGAGACTGAAAAGGTGCGCTTACACTGGTCGAGCGTCAGATCGCAGCGCCAGGATGCAGAAACGGAGCAGCGACGTCTGAAGGTGACATGAACCTGGGGATAGTCAAGAGCATCAGCCGCACACACAACAAGAAGTGGAGATAGCAACTGAAAACCGTCGTGTCTTGAAGCCAAACTTGCGCTTTTCCCTTTGGCTTTATCTCATGCTGAGATTAAGGAGCTGCAGAACACAGTAGCCTCATTTTTCACTGAGTGACGGGGAAAAGGAAGAAAAAACATCTAATTAGTCAGTGGACAGTTTAGAGTCAACAGAGGAGGAAAAATGGCGACGTTAATAAGAGGCAAGATATCTAATAAACTGTCAAACGCAGCCACGGCTGTGTCCAACAAATCCACGGCAAAGGTGAGCGGGATGTTCGCCAGGATGGGCTTCCAGGCCGCCACGGACGAGGAGGCTTTGGGCTTTGCCTCCTGCGACGACCTGGATTACGACCACCGTCAGGGCATGCAGATGGACATTCTGTCCTCCGACGAGATCGGAGGAGAGGGTGGCGGAGACGGCGGCGGGCTGGAGGGGGACAGCCACTACCAGAGAGACGGCACCGGTCCCCCGCACTCTGCCTCCAAGGACGGGAGCTCGAACAACGAGTTGTCCGAAGTTAAACCAAAAATCACCGCCTGGGAAGCGGGCTGGAACGTCACGAACGCAATCCAGGTAAAGACTCAGTTCTAATTGGTTAAACCGCCCGTGGTGTGGCTGTGAAATATGAGAATAATGCACACCTGAAAGGAGATTAAGAGAAAAAGAAAACGAAAAATAATTTATAATTTTAATAAATTTGTGACTTTTATTGATTGTGGCGTTTTAATTATTATCAGAGGAGGGCATCGATTTAGAATCGGCTCATGCATTAATTAAAGTGAAAGGTATATGATGTCCTAGCACCGTTAACCCCCCTCCCCTCAACACACATTCTTTGTCTGTAGTAATTTCAACTGTCTACCATGTGCGATCCTGATAATTCTGCAGACCAATAAGGCAAACAGGATCAAGTCTTTCTTTTTATATACCAAAACGAGTAGTATATTGTCCTGTTGGAAATCAAAATTAAGGAACTATTAGAGCATTTAAAACTTAACAAAAAAAAGTGGGGTTAATTCTACAAGGAAAATCACAATTTTATTGAATAAAATAAATTATTTAAAAATAAAAATAAAAAAACACGTCTCATTGAGAGACAAAAAGCTGCACAAATTGGGAGTAGAGACTCGTGAGTGCGCACTGCTGTTGGGGGCTATGCGACAAAAATTCCTCCATCCACGCAGTTCCTTTTTATGCTGTGTTCATGGTGTGACGTCAGAGTGTGTCTCCTCCAGTCTGCGATGACATCAGAAGCGGGCGGATGCGCTCAAAGCCATGTGGAAAACCCACAACATGAAAAACATGACAACTTCTGTGTAGTCACGCTGTGCAGCCGCACATACACACGCTGCAAGCCGACAGGGCCGGCCTTAGATAGCATGGGGCTCTAAGAGATGCTTTAATTAAGCCAGTTAGCCCCGTTGCTCACCAGCAACCACAGCACCTCTTAGTACTGTCTCATGGTTTACAGGAACAGTCAACAACTATTAACTTAACTTTAGCACTGAATACGTTTTGCTCGACTCTCGCTTGTGTAACTTCATGTTGTTATATTAATAAGAAGAATAAGGAAATTTTATAGAGATGTTTGTTTGTTTAATGTATTGCTCTTCCAAACAGCAAAAGAAAAATATATATTTATAAACTTTAAAATACTATTATGAATTAGAATGGGGTCCAGACAGGCTGATGATAATCTTGGGATGGCAAACCAAAGAAAGCAGACACTAAAGACATCTAAAAGAGTATTATGTAGAACTTGAAATTTATATTTCACTAAAAAAAACTTTTTAACAATCTTGAGCTTCCTTATCATTTTTAAACAACATAGTCATTCAACTTATACTTTCAAAAATCAGCTGACAGGCATTCAAAGAAGAGATAAACATGATGCATTGTTACAAATAAATGTAGGCTCCTTTTGGATAGATGAAACTACCAATCCAAAGTTTTGAGGTTTATATTCTGTGCAATTATTCATGGGGTCTTCAGGGTCTCCTTGCTGGATCCCTTAATAATATGCAGTGATGTCACTTCCTAACTAACATTAATGACTTGGAAAAATTTAAGAGAAGAAAGGACAAAGTTTAATAAGTTGCGATTTAATTGTTAATTTATGTAATTTATATAAATATGTTGTATTTCTCTGTCTTCAGTGCCACTTCTTGAATGTCTGTAATTTATTCCTGATACTGTCTTCTAATAATGCAGGAATCACTTAACATAAAAAAATAGTGGCTAATCTGCTAATTTAGTTTGTATTATCTATCTATTTATTTGTTTGTTTGTCCAACTTAGCTAAGCACCAACAAAAAACTCCTGAATTTCTCTTGTTACTTTTGGTGTTGGTGTAGCCACCCTAAAACAATACAACTGCCCCCATCTGTTCACCACAACCAAACTTTCTGGATGCGACCCTGAGGGTCCGCTCTGTACAACCTGACAACACCAGCCAATGTTTTTGTACTTTCTGTTCCCAGGGGATGTTCGTTCTGGGCTTGCCCTACGCCATCCTGCATGGAGGATACCTCGGACTCTTTCTCATTATTTTCGCCGCCGTGGTGTGCTGCTACACGGGAAAAATCCTCATCGCCTGCCTGTACGAGGAGGACGAAGACGGGCAGCTCGTCCGTGTGAGGGACTCCTATGTGGACATTGCCAACGCCTGCTGCGCGCCCAGGTTCCCAACTCTGGGCGGTCACGTCGTGAATGTAGCTCAGATCATAGAGCTGGTGATGACCTGTATTCTGTACGTGGTCGTCAGCGGGAATCTCATGTACAACAGCTTCCCCAACATGCCCATCTCCCAGAAGTCTTGGGCCATCATCGCCACCGCCGCTCTGCTCCCCTGCGCCTTCCTCAAGAACCTGAAAGCCGTCTCCAAGTTCAGCTTGTTGTGCACGCTGGCGCATTTCGTCATCAACGTCCTGGTGATCGCCTACTGCCTGTCCAGGGCGAGGGACTGGGCCTGGGACAAGGTCAAGTTTTACATCGATGTCAAGAAGTTCCCCATCTCCATTGGGATTATCGTGTTCAGCTACACCTCGCAGATCTTCTTGCCGTCCCTGGAGGGGAACATGCAGAAACCCAGCGAGTTCCACTGCATGATGAAATGGACTCACATCGCTGCCTGTATCCTCAAGGGCCTGTTCGCCCTGGTGGCCTACCTGACCTGGGCAGACGAAACCAAGGAGGTGATCACAGACAACCTGCCACCAACTATCCGAGCCGTGGTCAACCTCTTCCTGGTGGCCAAAGCTTTGCTGTCCTACCCGCTGCCCTTTTTCGCCGCCGTGGAGGTGTTGGAGAAAACCTTCTTCCAGGACGGGGGCCGCGCCTTCTTTCCGGACTGCTACGGAGGCGATGGACGCCTAAAGTCCTGGGGACTGACTCTCCGATGTATACTAGTGGTGTTCACCTTGCTCATGGCGATCTATGTGCCGCACTTCGCCCTGCTCATGGGCCTCACCGGCAGCCTAACGGGCGCCGGGCTCTGCTTTCTGCTTCCCAGCATCTTCCACCTCAAGCTCTTATGGAGAAAGCTTCAGTGGCACCAGGTGTTCTTTGACGTGTCCATCTTTGTAATAGGCGGTATATGCAGCATATCCGGTTTCATCCACTCCATGGAGGGGCTCATAGAGGCTTTCAAATATAACATAGAAGAATAGAGGCGAGTCGTTGGAGTACCGATGCATCTCAATAAATTAGAATAGAATCATAAAGCAAATTTATTTTACTAATTCAGATTAAAAAGTGAAACTCATATATATTCATTGCATACAGTGGCACATTTTTGAAGATTATTTTCTAGTAATTTTGCCTATACAAAATGAAAACCCCAAATTCAATTACTTTAAGAAGGAAAATAATCCATAGATCAATAAAAAGATCAATTTTGGTACAAATATGAGATATTATTACCATAGCAGTTTTTAAGTCAAGGGTGATAACTTGAAAACTGTTCATCAGACAGTCACTGGAAAGAAAAGCAAGAAGAGCAACCCAGAAAAAGTTCATTACTATAAAAGCTGGTTGTTCACAAGGTGCTGTTTGAAGATTGAAAATTGAGTGGAAGGAAAAACTGTGAAAGAAAAAAAAGAATTAGAGAAAATACCCAGTTGCTTGAGCAGTTTAAATGGTTATCTCCTGGATGAGTCAGAATCTTGGTCAACATGTGTCAACAAGGATGGTGAAGCAAAACCCATGCTAACGTTTGCAAGGCATGGACTGCAGTTAAAGTCAGAGCTTCTAGAGCCACCACACACAGAACTATAAAAGGCATGGATCACAGCTGGAGTCAATGTCAGAATTGTCTTAATTAAGGTAAGAATAAAAGCAACTGGTTTAAGTGATTCAAAGCTCTCTTGCCAGAAATAAAAGTTAATTTTCAATTTAATTTAGAAATCAATCCAAGCCCAGGACTGTGGAAGGCTAGTTTACAATCCGAGTTGTTTGAAGTCCAGAGAAAAAATTTTCACATCCATTGAAGATTTGAGTTGTGTTTTATCAAGTCCAGAATCAGACCTTCTACCAGGAAAGCTTAGATAATCACATGCTCCACTTTATTGGCTATTGTGTCACTATACTTGACTGGCCTGCCAACTCTTCTGAGCTAAACGCCTTTGAGAATATTTATGGTTTAAAATCCTTTTCACATCTGGTCCTATATAATATTCTAACTTTCTCAGAAACTGAATGTGAGGTTTTCATTTACTGTAAACCTTATAGACGCAATAGACGCTTGAAACAGCGACGTCTCACCGCCTGTATCGACTCTATAAAATATGTTTCACTTTTATTTTGCTGAAATAAATAGCTTTTTCGGTTATATTTTAGTTTATTGAGATGCACCTGTACTCGTTAACTGCAAATTCCCATTTAGTGAAAACATTAAAAACACACAAACACTAAGCTTGAAACCCTCTGCTTGATTCATGCGTAAAAGCGCGCACTGAGCACACACACACATTTGCGCACTATCTCTCATGTATTTTACACACACAAGTCCAACAGCAGCGAGAGAGTCTAACGCGTCCGCGCAGTCGATACGTGTTGTATACATATGCGAACAAAAGAAACACAGACATATTTTCCAGTGGAGTGAACGTTTACAACATTGACCTTAAGAAAAGTTGCAAAAAGAGGGCAGACGCTCGTGTCGCTCTTGCGGTGCTTCTTCCCCACATGAGATCGCAACGATCGAGTATGAGAGGCTCGGAGAAAGGAAGAAAAGTGATGATTAAATTTAGTTTAAACAGCAGCGTGACTGCAGGGTCTGACTGTGGTGTTAAAGCCCAAAACAAGCCCGATGGGAAAAAATAAAAAATAAATAAAAAAATAAAATTATATATATATAAATGCAATAATCCGACTTTTTCTTCAATCTGGATCAAAGCCGAACAACGTTTTTGTTTTTTTAATAAATAAAAAAAAATCTGGATATCCCGGGTAATAAAAGCTGGCGGTGTTAAAACATCAAATAGAAGAGAGCAACTGTACAAACTATGCATTGAATGTATGATACAGGCTACAGAAAATGGGACATAGATACAAATAAAAGTTAAGTGTTCTGGTTCAGTGGCGTGGACGTGTTGATGCTTTGACAGGCCTTTTTCCCTCCACAAGACTCCTCTTTTTTTTTTGTTTCTGAGCTTATCAACACGCAATAACAAAGTCCCATCTTAGCTTCTTCCCATCCAGTGGCCTCCCTCCCCCAGACCTCTCCATCCTGCCCCGTTTTCTCTCAACATGGGAGCTCCGAACTGAAACTGCACACCGAATTTAAAAACAACGCATCTAGATCCACACATGGCCTGTTTATGAAAATTAATTTGATACGCTCCAGTTTTAAAAATTTCGATGTCTAAAAATATGGGAAAAAATGAAAACCATAATTAATACAAGTGAGATTATCAAAGAGGAAAATGTGCATACATTTTTCATTCTGTGCAATCCAATGGGTCCTGTGGAAATGTTATTTAAAAAACCCGTATGTGTAGTGTGTTATTGTGGTTTCAAAAAGATGGAATGTATATCTCAAAAGTGGTGATCATATATCGTGAAATTAATATTAAAGAATAAAGAAATAAGTGAAATTATATTGTAAAAAAATGTGTGTGGTTTTATGTAAAGAACGATCAGAACATGTATTTTTTTTTCCTCTATAATAAAACACAGAAAATGATGGTGATGGTAGGAGTCATACTTTTTTAAATTAGATTTTTTTTAAGAGTTTCTAACGTTTATTTTTGACTCGAGCTGTAAATTGGTCTTCATTTCACTCAACATTCGTGTCTTTGGAGAACTTAAGAGCAAGCATGTTTGTGCTTGAACAGTTTTCTGCTGCAGGCGGGCATCAGGCCTTCCTCTTGATTCACTCTGTTGATTCCCTCCTGAATATGCGGGTAACATCTGGATGAGCCGTTCATTTATTTCCGGGTGGCTTCGTTTGGAGATGTCAGAAAATCACGGCAACTGCAAACGAATCTAACGACCAGATGGGCTCCATCTTGCAGATTTAAGAGCCTGTTCACATGCAAAAGAAGGGTGTACATAACTAAACAGACTTGTACTTCTCCCTGTATTTAGAGCCATCTCATAGTTCTCTTCTTTTATAAAAATGTTCAGAAAATCCCAAAGGGGGGAAACGACTTTAGTAAAATATGCAAATAAAGCCCTAACAGCATTTAATTATATAAACTGTAAAATTAATGTTTAAAATCATTATTACAGTCTGCACACCCAAATGACAGAAAATTCCAGATTTATAGCAGTCATTTCACTTTATATGTTCTCCTTCTCAAAATTTTCCTAGGGAGACACCTACTGGACAGAGATTAAACGCATTAACCGAGACAACGGTGGTTGTTAGTTAAGTATACAAATCACGAAAGTGTATTACTATCAAAGTGTTTGTCCATTATTTCTTGTGCTTTTTGGGACAATTGAATGTTTCAGGTTATCAAGCAAATTTCAATATTGGATGAAGATAGGATAAAATTTTAAGTAAAAATGTATTTTTAGATGATTTTCTTATTAAACTAAAAAAAAAAAATTCCCCTTTGGAAAAAAAAAAAAAAAGAAACTGCCTCATGAATTAACATGGTGGTGGTAATTATGTTTTCTGGTTTCTTAAGAGCTGGACAACTTTTCAAAGTTGATGGAATCATGTTTGATCAGAACATGTTACAAGTTACAGAATCTTAAACCCAATCACTTTGGTTCTGCAGGAGGAGAGTAAACCAACACACAACAGCAAGGCTGCCTATGAATGACCAAAAACAAAGTAAACCTTAGGACTGGCCCACCCAAAGCCTGCATGATCTCATACTTAAATTCTCCAAGGTAATTGAATTAAAACATTTCTGCAAAGGAGAGCACTTTCCTTTTTATGGAACTAAGATGTTTGACAAGGTTGAAGTTATCAATACTTCCAAATGCCACCCAGGTCTAGCCAAAATTTTTTAAATCTGCAATAAAATTGTAAAAATATTCTGTTCCAGTACCACAGTGAGTGCAAGTAACCAAATCAACAATAGTTTAAATTAGTAGAATGTTACCTTTGGAAAGGCCTAGAGACACATTTAAAGCTGAAATTGATTCAGAATGTGCATCAAGTGCTGGGTTTTAATTTTTCTTCAGTACCTCTGCAGGAAAGTTTGTTTGTTTTTTTCCCTGCAGAGATACTGCATCTTCCATCAAAATAATGGAAGATTTTTTTTTAGTCCAGCTAAAGTGGAATTATTCTAGACTGCATCCGGTGCTGCTGTACCAACAAATATTTAACAAGAATGCAACACTTATGCGAAGAAAACAGATGAAAAACAAACGGGAATGTTTTCCTGTGCCAGTTAAATGTGTTAAGACCATGAACATAGTTTGCTTTAGCCTCACGCCTCAGCAGCCCCCCCAACAAAACACTGTAAAATCATCTGATAAAACAGTCTTTCATTACATAGATTTGTTTTTATTTCCATTTTGTAAACAAGAAAAAGGCTTCTGTAAATTTTATCTTCAAAAATAAACCAACTCATATGAACACAATTACAATCCAATATGTTATTTAAAAAAGAAAAACAAACTCAGTTTCAGTGGTTGTCTGACGCCCTCTGCTGGGTGCTTCTGGTTACAACTATACTTTTATTTGCTCAGCTAGTGCAAGTCCTGGAGACTAAAAGGCTTGCAACCAAAAAACATCTCATTGATTAACAAAATGTTTCTGCTCCTAAATGTAAATTGGTTGGGAGAAAATGTATTCTCATTTCAAGTAACAATGTCTCTCAAAAGCTTGAGAAATTGTTCATAATTACTAAAAACAATGAAATATTTACAGGCAAAAGAATGCCACTGAGAAGAAACTTAGGATAAGATAAAGGGTGACAAAGTGGCTCAAGTATCTGCAGACAAAAAAAAATCCTCATTGTGAAAATCTTTTTAGAGTCGAAGCAGATTGTGAAAAATCAGCTGCATGTTGATGTTCTGCAGAACTGAGTAGGCACAGCTCACTGTTGGGAGTGCAGTCACCGACTGGACTCTTCACCGTTCAGAGTCGTGGGCTTCTTGGTTGAGCATTGAAGCACCCAAGGGTGGGAGAGGACTCCCTCAATGGGCAACCTCTGCATGGGGTTGTGCTTCAGCAGCTTGGCCACCAAGTCTTTAGCTCCGGCACTAATGGAAGCAAGTGGAGGGTAACTGTACTCCACCTACGCCAATAAAAAAAAAATTAAATAAATAAATAACATTAGCTGGTTCATTCACAAAAGAGATTTTTATTTTGGATCTGTGTGCTCCAAATAGCTCAAATATTTGTATTACTGTCTTTACCCTAAAACTCCTGTGAAACTTAGGAGTTGAATAATTGCGTGTATTTTACACAAAAACCACTTCATCAGAATTCTTACCCTTGAAATCCTACGGTAGGTTTCATCGTGAGTTTTTGCTTCAAATGGAGGTTTTCCAACAAGAAACTCATAGCAAAGGACCCCCAGACTCCACAGGTCCACCTTCTCATCATGAGTTTTGCCCTCGATCATCTCTGGGGGAAGGTAGTCTAGTGTTCCACACAGGGTGGACCTCCTGTATGGGAAGAAAAACAGATTATGTCAGATTTGAAATGACTACAGCGCATGCTAACACATGTCAACATGCACATACCTGGAAGATGGAGTGTGAACAGACCAACCAAAATCAGCAATCTTCAGCTCCCCATTACCTCCCAGCAACAAGTTCTCTGGTTTGATGTCTCTGTGAATCACATTCTTGGTATGACAGTAGTGGAGTGCATCTGCCAGCTCCATGATGTACTAAAAACAACAAAAACAAACAAACAAAAAAAAAAGTATCACGTCTGTGAGCTTTAACTTGACCATATATGAGTTATGTTTAAAATGGTCACTGGCTGGTAAATTGGGACAGTTACTGTTGCAGTTCTGTCTTCAGAGAAACTCCCACAGCGCTGCAGCTCGCCATACAGCTCTCCTCTAGGTGCATATTCAAGGATGAGATACACACGAGAAGCATCATGGAAATAACCATAGAGGCGAAGGATGTTGGGATGTCTGCAGAAAAAAAAATTTGATTCAGAACATAATCCAAAGTTCTGCGGACAACTTAAAAACAGAAAGTAATTTGAGCTGAAATGCATTTTAAGATAAAACTGTTGATTTGTGCAATAAAGTGTGTGAAAATTTAGACAAACCATTCTGCTTAACTGTTTTAATCAACCTGTTGGTTGACATTTCATTATAAGCACTTTGTACCTTAGATGAGATTGGATCTCGACTTCTCTCCTCAGCTGGTGCTCTACCCCCGCCTTCTCCAGCTGCTTCTTGAAGAGAACCTTCAGGGCCAAAATGAATTTGGTCTGGCGCTCCCTAGCCAGGTAGACGTTGCCAAACTTGCCCTTTCCCAAGGGACGGCCAATGTCAAAGTTTTCCAGGCTCCATGGTTTCCTGTTTGAAAACGGGATGTAACTCTCATCTCATTTTAAAACTGCACAATGCATGAAAAGTATTAAGATTTTACACTTTACATACTTTGATGACGAGGCCTGACTGTCCTTGGCAGGTTTGGCTAAAACAGCAAATAAGTATTTTATTAGGATTCATTTAAAATGCTGACATTTTCTGCTCCAGCTCAGTGTTGCACTCACTCTGCAGCTTCTCCTGCTTTGCTGGTTCCGATGAAGGCTTGATCGAGTCCGAGTGGCCAGCTGGCACATGCGTCTTTGGCTGGTTATGTTGGGAAACGGGTTTTGGCTGTGGTGCTGGAGTTAGTTTCACAGTGGCTGGGTTTACATTCTGGTCAGCAGGAGGAGGGTGCTTGATAGCTAGCTACAGAGACATGAGGTACTGGGTTCTGCTGGCTAACAGGCCGCTGGATACGCTGTGGCCCATTCGACATGCCCAGAACCCGCTGATTCTGAGTCGGTGTCATTGTGCACTTCTGAATAGCTTGTGAATGTTGAGACACGGGAACCCGCTTCGGTCCATTGCTGTTTGACTGCAATCAAAACAAAAATGATCGCATTCAAAGCAATAAGCTTAAGTACACAATTAAATGTGCTTAATAAGAAAAATTAAGCAATTAAAACCCCCCATTTCTTTATGTAAATAGAGTCCCAAAGAAAACCCATTTAAAAATGCAGGTCTTTTTAAAGCAGTATTTGTATATTTAGTTATGATCACTGTGGCATTTTTTGTTACCTTTTGAAAAGAAAAAGAACATTTAAAAACACTGGGAAGAAATTGTATTTGTTTTCTAGTCATTAGTAGTTATAATAAATAAAACAACTTTATACCCAGATTGCACACCCCTACTTGAAAAATAAACAGATTTCATATTTTCAATTACAGGAACCTGTAAAATGCTTTGGCATCGTTTATATCTGGAGATTCAACACATAGTAACCTTTAGTACAACTCACATAAAGCTAAGTAATATACTATACCATATTTCCTATTTAGCAGCTTAAATATCATTGAAATGCTATGCATTACCATTAATTCTGGCTTTTGGGGTTTCATGCCCTTTATCACTTTGAAGGAGGTGGAAGAGTCCATCATCTGTTAAGAAAAGAGATGGTTTGATTAACAAATTATTAGAAACACCAATTAAAGAATCTAGCGCCTTTATTTTTTTTATTTAATAACCCTAAACCTTATTATACAATTTAAGTAGGCACAGCAGCCATCTTTGTGATCCGTCACTTGTTAGCTTAGCGGCAAACGCTGACAACACGATCCACAGAATACCTTTTAAGCATGCCGTTATTACTTACCTTAATGTATTATTGCACAGTCTCCGAAAGAACCGCAACAGACTGTTGTGCAGATTAAAAACAGCTTTAAACCAGGTAACCCTACCCAGGCTACTTAGCAGCTACATCGACCAGCTAACGGTAGCTTCTGTTTGAGCTACATAAACCAGGAGCACGTAAAGGACACAAAAATACGATAAGCTTTACAAACAAAATAAAATAACAGCCTTCGTAGTTTGGCGTGTTATAGAGAGGGGAAACTAGCAAAAGAGCTAAATCCACAATACACGAAGCGCAAATTGTAGCTGAGAGAGAACACGTCGTTTAAACGCAGTCTGTTTGATTTCAAATGTCCCTCTGTTCCAAACCTTTAAATACACCCCAGCTTCTGATAGGCTACAGGGATGCGATATGCTTGATCTTCATTGGCTGATGCAGAATGCTAAACGGGTAGGGCGATACGTCATTATGACTTCCAAAGGAATCTTCCAAACACGAGACGGCGATGCAATGCTTAATTGAAAGCCCTGTTCTAAAATCAAGCATGTGGACCGACACATAAATATCTTTATTATGTTTATGAGCCTATATTTAAAAACTCAATGCTTATTCACCCTTCTAACTAGACTTAAACTGATGTAGTGTGCTTCACCGTTGGTTTCTTCCCAAGAGGAAGTTGCAAGTCCCTAATTTGGCCGCTTGGTGACAGCAAATAGCCCTATGACGAAGATAAGAGATCATCTTTCAGAATATAAGTTGGTCCAATAAATTTTAATAAGGTCAAAATTCTCACTTCACTGGACTATTAATATTACATAAATTGTCCTTTATGTTAATCCATTTATATGTGAGTAGAGTTTGAGTTTTATAAGCAGGAACTCTGATGAAATCAAACAAACTGGGATATTTTATATTTTTCTTAATGTTTTATGTAAAATATTAGATAAAAAAAAAAAAAAACTACTTGAGGACACTAAAAGGAAGACAAAACGAAAAGAAACAAAAAGCACTGCCTCTCAATGGTCTAGAATATTGTCAAAATTGTAACTTATTTCAGTAGTTCTGCTCTGAAAGTTCAACTTTTATATAGATTTATCAGCCTCGATATAGTCCATTTTTTTATTTCAATTTAGAAACCAAAATTTATTTTTTAGGATATTGCAATATTATAACATAAAAAATTGAAAAAGAAGTAATGTTAATACAGAAACATGCACTCAGTACTGGTCAGGGCCCCTTTTACATGGATTGCTGCATCAACCTGGACATTTTTTTGTCAAGTCAGTCAGACAGTGATACCATGGTCATTATATCTGGCATTGTTACTTTTGGCAGAGGCGGTAGGTACCAGTTTAGTCCTACTACAAAATAAAATCAACCATCTATGAAGTTCTATAAAACTTTACCAATGGCTGCTCTGACTTTGAAGTTGATATGACATAGTAGTGGTAGTAGTGGACCAGCAACAGAAGAAATCAGCTCCTTGCATCCCTAACTCTTCTTTTGACTCTACTTTCCATTTAAAATGCTTGAATAAAATATTTTTTGAGTAGCCTGCTTTGACCCTTACAAATTACCCTCCTGGTGAACAACATTAGTGACTGTCAAGTCAGCAATATTCCTACAAGCTGTGTAGGCCATGACAGAACATTTCTGCAATCAAGTTTATTTTTGAAATTTGTCTTACTGAGCATTCCAATTTTCTCAGAAATTAAATTAAAAGATTTGAACAGTTGTAAGTTGTTGTCAAAATTAACACCTCTATATAAATCTGTCTATAGAAATTTCACTTTTAAACCCTAAAAACTCTAAACCTGAATAAGAATCAAGTCCTATTCAATTACTTTAAACTTTCCAGAGGAAAAGAAAAAATATTTCCAATATGTAGGCCTCTTTATAATCCAGATTTCTAATTTGAAGAATTGACACAAAGTAAAACAATTTTACAGCTCACTCATACAGGCAACACACAAAGAGCACAAGTTGCAGTTTTTAAATAAAGAAATTTATTATCACATTATGAATAGACAAAAAATCCACAACTCTCTTTAGAAGAAACTAAATAAATAAGTTTAACAGTTCAAAAACATATATAAAAGGCTCATTAATCAATTTTATGACAGAAGACACTTGAATACACCAACAAAAGATTGCTTCTGACGTCGCATTGGAAAGGATCTTCCCATCAACTCAAAGTAATAAATATGGCAAGTTTGATCCCCTCATAAGACAAACATTTATAACAAGTTATTAAATACAGTCTAGAATCAGGTTTGCACATGGTGCCCAGTACAGAGTCCCAGTATTGCTGAGGTCCCACAGAAAAGTGTTGAGAGGGTTTCTGACCCTTTAACCTCCTCATTTACTCCAACGTTTGTTCATAAACATAATTTTAACGACACTTTCACAAGTAGTTTTCTGTCATCACAGGTCAATCTAAGCACCTACAGTCTCTTCTGGATTTCAATAAGAACTGCCTCTGTTTACAGCTTATCTTTGTAGGAAGTTGAAACTAGGACAGACAATGGCATTCTGATATCTGCCGCAAAAATATCAAAGCACATCTGGTAAAGATAGGTGTGAGAGAGACTGGACAAAAAGCAAGATCTGCTTTGGCATTTTTTCTTATGTTTCTGGTTCAGCCAGTTGCTCCTGTCAGTGGTGTTTAAACCTGTCCCTGAGTGTGCCGCATGTTTCTCCAGCTGTCACCCACATCAGTGCTGTGCTGCCCTGGAAAGTCTTTTCAGAACCAGCTCATGCTGCAGTCTGCTGCTTTAAATACATCTAATGTAGATAGTAAAGTTTACGAAGGTACCCTTTGAACAATACAGAAAGCCCAGAGCACCAAATCAGCACCAGAGCATCATGAAGGGAGGCTGGTGGTCTCGATGTACAGTCTCTTAACTAATGAGGTAGGTGTCATTTCTCTGTGACTGCAGCAGCCATTGGGGTTCGCATGGTCCCTCGCGCTGTGGCTGCCAGCTCCTCGATCTCTGCATTCAGCCTCCTTATAACCCACTCCATGGCTTCACGGCCCTGAGCAAGGAAAAACATATATAAAAATTTGTTGACAAAACTTAGAAAATATTTTTTAAAATATATATATATATATATAAATCACAGAACGATGGAAGTTATAAATGTTACAGAATGAATGTCTAAAGCATGAGGAAATAGTGATCATGCTCATAGCAGAACTTTGTAAGAAGAGAGCAACTAGCAAAGACATATGAAGAATGTTATTGTGGCTGGTCCAACATTCAGCCTTTAGATAACAAGGCACATTGCCCACCCTTGCAAATTCCTTTCTATTTAAGTCATTAATTTTGTTAAGAATTCAGTAAAACATTTCACAAAGGCAGCACGTGAGAAGAAAACCTACAGGGACAGATTATAGTCCAATAACTTGACTCAATCAATTTTAATTATTGTTTTTTAAATAAAACAGCACTTTATGTTGAATCAAAATATAAGACAATTAAACTGTTAGTCATTTTCTGCAGTTAATGTTTGCACTTTAAGAACAAAGTAAGAGGGCTGATCAGTCCTCTAATGTTTGCAGTTAGTACGAACTCTGAATGTTCAGACAACCTAAAAGGGTTGTCTGATGCAAGATAAAATACAATGAAAGAGAAAATGCATTGTTTTGTGGTTTAACTGCACCAAAAAAGTGTTAAATGCGGCTGCAGTAAATGTTCTTTATGTGCTAATTTTAACACAGGGTGTAACAGTGGCTTAAGTTAATTTTTTGCTCTTCGTTTGGAATTTTAAATGAAATTCAGGTAGTTTCAGTAAGCAAGAAAATTTTAATTAATTTCCATAAGTTAACATTAGGTATAAAATGCTTTTGAGATACTTGTAAAGAAAACAAACAAAATTCCCCCTTTCAAATCTGGTTTCAAAATTGAGAAGAAACCTGATTTCCAATTGAGAAGTCACAGATCCATATTTTCCATCAGGCCTAAAATAAGTGTTTTACCTTTCCAGCATTGGCTGAAATGGTGTTGGCCATGACCCCTTCCAGGTAACTGCTGAGACTGATGCCTTTCACTGAGATGATAGCTTCTTGAGTCAATATTGTCCTAAAAAGTGTGATAATTTGTAAGAAATCAGAGAGAAAATTTAGTACATCACAATTCATAATGAAAAAAGAAAAACTGACAGAGTAACACGAAACATACTTCTCTGGATCTTCAGGATGTGGTTTGTAGGTTAACTTTTCATCCACAGACACCATGTTTGTGAAGGTGATCTGAAAAGGAAGAATCAAGAATTCGTTTTAGGTAACACTTAAAATATGTGCAGCTTATGGAGTTATTTCCACACCTAAAGTTTGAACAGTTTGACAGGTTTCCCTAAAGCTCTTAGCAATTGTTCTTGAAACTTCAAGAAGACTTGAATAACAAGTACAACCTCATTCTGAGAATCATGTCATTGAACAGTCTGAGCTCAGCCGGGTGAAAGTAACACAAACTCTACATAAACTGGGTGTGTCTGTTTGAGACTGACATAACCCCAAAGACAATATGCTTTGTCACTACTTGTCATCAAATGGGAAAGAACAACAACAAAAGAAAGCTTTAATGCTCACACTAGCCGATATTAACTCCTGGAATGACATTCAGTATCTTTGGCAGACCTTGAAATCCCGAACTCTACAGGAAATCTAACCAAGCATTCAAAAGAAAAGGATGTTCTTATTACTCACATTTGAAGATTGAAGTTCAAACATTTTCTCTTTGGGATCCACAATCGAGCTCTCCTGAATGTAGGTGCACGTTCGTACATTTCCGATGAGCTAAAGGAAAAAGAGGAAGACATTTTACAACCAGGCTAAAATTTACAAACATCATACACTTATTGATTTGTTTGTCTTGACATAAAATCTCCTGTAAAAATTATTTAACACCTAATATCTCACTGTATTTTGATTAAAATAAAATGACATAATTCAAAAAGTACTGATTTAACTTCAATTTATAATACCTCATAGTTGAATTCATACGAATGTGTTATTCAAACGTGTACTGTTGCTCAGAAATAGAAATTATGACACCACGTTGGTTTAATAACTTTTCACTTTAGTCCAAATATAAAAAATTTGATTTTTTAAAATTCTTTAAACCATAGCGAAAACCCTCACACAATACCATCATAGACTTTGCCAAGGATAAATAAAAACTGATTTTTACACGCTAAATGATACTGGGATTATAAGCCACAGCGCCCAAAGAGCTTTCAAAAGGTGCCTAAACTCAAGATATGAAACATGAAGTTTATACACACAGGAAGCACAGAAGTGTTTTACTAATTCAATGAAGTGTAAATAAACTATGAAATCAGGCAGCAAAACCTTTGGTCGTAAAAAAACAGAGCCATGATATTACTAGAGAGAACAGACATATCCTCATATATCTAACCAAGAGTTGTCAGAAAATGCTGACATAAAACAATCTCAGACAGCTGGAATGGCGCAGTATCAGTTTTCTGCAACCTCATCGTTCCAGAGTTCGGATTACAGAGTTCAGTGAATCACGGTTCCCATAGGAAGAGTTCAAATTACACGTTGTACAATTCCAGAGGTCTTCGTCACTGCTCTGCTTTCAAGTCACCTCTGGTTCTGACCGAGTTGACACACAGATGGAAAGTTACATCACACGGTGTCAGGGATCACATCTGAGCAATGATGGATATGGGACCACCATGTCCCGTACAGCACGAGCTGTGGCACACCGCCATGAACTAGCCGTGGCTCCAACAAGAACCTATTTGTGTTGCTATTACTGGACAGAAAATCCTTGCTTGTTAAGGTCAGATACGAGCATGGAAAGTTACCATGCGATGGACGTATTTGGATTTTTGTAATCCATTTTATCACGTGACTTTTAATACAAATATCACAATGTTTTCCATCATTGTCTGGAAAGATTATGTGTTTGGGTTTTGACACTCACAGATTTTACAATGGATGGTAAGCCCCACTCTGTGCTGAGCAGCCTTTTACTGTGGAGGCGGCCTTGTTGATCAATGTTTCGGTCTAGTACATCCACTCCAAACACACTGGGATTCATGGGATTTGGATACTTCTGCATAGCAGCCTTGGTCACCATCTCCCAAGGATGGCTGTGGGGGCAAAAGCAACAAAAATACAGAATTTGATAAATAAAAGTCACCCACACAAAACTACAATTTTACACAGCATTACAGAGTTGAGTGAATCATTTTATTCACAATTACACATTTACCTAAATGCTACAATTAACAGTTAAACAAATTAGTACTCCTACAAACTGCAATTGTTTCCTCTTGTTAACGTTTACTCTCAAGGTTAAATAGAAAAACAATAAAGAAGCTCTTCTTCATTGTTTGTAACTCATACTGTAGTTTCAAAAGTGCAGAGGGTTAATTTTAAATTTAATTATATTTCATTTAATTTACCTTACAGTTACAGTTTTCTATAATATCGGCATTTAACTAAAGCCTTCTTTAAAAAAATATTTTAACTTACAGATGAGCACTCATTTGACTGCTTTACTTGGTCAATACGTAACTATAACATGAATAAAATATAAAGAATAAAGCTGAATTAAGCAACTCCAGCTTTGATAACCTAAGAAAAAAAATAATAGTTTGTTAAGTAATACGCAAAAAAATGCTTAAAATGTGATATTACTTTTCAAAGAGCGACGGGGAGGACAGCGAGCTTGCGGCAGTCGAACGCAGACGTTTCCATGGAGACAGGCAAGCATGCCGCCGCTGTTCAGTGACGTGTGCAATTACGAAAGCGCGTACGGAAGAATGTAGGGGAAAGGTTAAAGGGGCTGCTCGGATCTGACCCGCGAGTTACGCAAGCCTAAAAACTGCAGAGACCAGTCAATGACAGCGTCTTATGGTCAATTTATTCAATTTCTTGGCCGCTTTAAGAATCTTTTAAGTATTTTAGTGTTATTAAAACCAAAGCAATTACGGTACACTATGTCAGTGTACTTGATACGCTCGAACATGTTATAACAAAAGAAACCAGAGTTTATATAGAAACATGGTTATTAAAAACAATGTTCAGTGGTCTAACTTTGCATATGGTATATTACACAATCAAAATAAAAAGAAAATCAACGTCAATAAAAGCTCCGGTCGGGAAAATCGGTTTAAATCTGCAACCACCAAACAGAACCCACATTGCCTGAATGGATGAAATCTGCGCTTACTTGAATATGTGCTCCGAGGTCCAGATCTTCATGATTTAATAGTAAGCAGCAAAGGCTGTGAAGCAGCTGTCGAACCGGTAGGAAGACGGTCAAACTGACAGATGTAAGGAAGCAGCACATGAAGAATCCTTCCCATTCCGGCGCAGCCGCAGTTAAATGAGCCCATTACGCATTTCCGCCTCTTGGGTCATAATGCAAAATCGAAATATGCCATGTTTTACACTTAAATAAACATTCACTGCTAGATATGGCATAATATTAAGTCCCCCAAGAGTATCTAATGAATTTATTATATTATACAAAATTGTTTGATTAATTGTTTAGATATTTTGACATCAAATGCAGAAAAAACAGAAAATGTTTTAACATATTTTTTCTGACATATTATATAACTGCCCAGTCTTATCTTACCTCAAGCTTTTTAAATGTTGGAATAATTGTCTGTTTTGTAATAGATGTGTTTGTCTTTTTTTTTCCCCAATTCAATTCAAAAATACTTTATTAATCCCAGAGGAAAATTAAATGTTGTTATTTATACTAATTTTCTTTAAACCATGGATATAGGTTTGGACCCCCATGACATGGTTATCATCTTTGATAAATAAAATATATTCTACCAATATCCAATATTGGTAGAATATTGGTTATTCTACCAATAACCAATAGAAATGTTATTGGTTTACATTTCTAGTCAATATGTCAGGAGTATCTGTCACTGTAATATATAATACTTTTACTTAACTTCTATAAATGAATGTATATTTACCTGTATTGTAAACATTTAGCTAAATACTCCTTATGTCTGTCTGAACACCTAAGCATAATGATTTTCATTGAAAATGTTTAGTTAAATATTCATTTCACGTTATATATGTTGCTGCTTGACTTTCTCTTGACCTTATAACCTGTCCTGAAAAAGAACTTTGATATGTCTGTTGGCATCGTGACCTATATTACACATAATTTGTCATAGTACTGTACAAGAGTTCAGTCAAATGTTCTACAGCGTGCAGGGGCATCTGAAAGTCAAGTGTGCTTATCTAGAAGTGTACATACTCTGTCCAAGTTATGTGTAATCGCAGGGCACCAGACTTGTGCAAGTGGGAGGAAACAGTGTGACAGCCTTGAACAGTATCACGGGTTGTGTGGTATCAGAGTACTTTGCAGTGCCACAGTTTGCCTCAGATCAACTCCAATTCATAAAACCTGGTGTGAGAAGACAAGGTTTTGAAAAAGCTTTTAATACATGTCCCATGTATTAAACATTGTTTAAACATCAATATAATATTTGTTTAAAGTTATGGATTATACATAACTGCTGAAAATATAATTTATTTAAACATGTACAAGTAAATCCAATATTTCAAAGAGAAAAAAAATCAATTATAATATTTGTTTAAAAATACAAAAACATTGTCTGCATTATTTCAAAAGTACATTTACATACAGGGCTGTCATAGTCTAACATAGTCAAAATGCATGCTTCTTTATTTCCACTTAATAGTTTTTTTTATAAATACATTAAAATATAATACAGCCCATGGAATGAGAAGAAAGAATGCTATATTATTCACTATTCATAAATTAATACATATTATGGTTATTACTTTGAATCAGTGAGCCACGGGTTTCATTTTACTGTAGTACGACAAACACAAGGACATTTATACAAGACCAAATAGCTGGATCGAGTCTTATTGGTTTTCTGCTTTGACCTCTACTGGACCCATGAAGTAGTTTACTATAAACTGTAACATGATGTGCACCTCTAGACATCATGACAACTCAGACTACAAAAAGGGTGAATGGTATACTACGGCTTATTGCTTTGCTGAATGACTTGGTGAGTCTCTCGCCTGTGAGAAACAGAAATGCAAACTGCAGCATGCTGAATTAAAGCTCATTCATTGTGCTGATAAGAACTGACACTAATAAAAGTAATTGCTTAGCATTAATTGTATATGCAATTATACAACTGGAGTTCCACATAAGGGGCAGTTATGTAAGGACTGTTTCTGGGTGTGGCACAATTTGCCTCCTTCCAAAGAATTGTTTATATTACAAATACAATTTGTGTATGGCTAAAAAGCTTTTTAAAAGAGAGGCATAATGTACAGGTGTATAAGGAGTCCAGACTCCATGGATATAAATTACTCTTAGATTAGTTTAGTGAAGTAAAATAAAATCCCAGCTGTAATTAGAGTAATTAGTTTGTAAAATTACTTGTTAAATCTTAAAACAAATATGCAAAAACAAACAAAAAAAATATATGTGCTACTTTCTGGCTAGCAAGTAAATGTAAACATAGCTTTAAATTGCATGCTTACAACAGTGGCTAATTGTCATGTTTGTATATTAGGCAACCTCAAGATTATATTTTTTAATACTATGACCCATCTGTCTTCTGGTGGAGCCGGGGCTGAGATGCCAGACAGAAGCCTCCTTTAGATCACCTTCTATATTCATCTGAAGCATTTGCAGGTCATCTAAAAGGTAAATTTGCCTAGTAAATCATGGGTCTGCTGTTGGCATTCCATTTCTAATATATTTATTTCAAATAACTGCTGAAATATTTTTTCAAAAGATCAAAAGCCCAAAACATAATGATCAAAGTCTTGAATCCAGTAAAAGGTAAAAATAAAAGTAAAATGAATTAAAAAAAAAAGTAAAATGAATTAAAAAAAAAAATACAAGTAAAACAGGTTAACATAAAAAATTGTTTCCAAAGAAATTCACTGTAAATACATCATCTCAATTCTAGCCCAAAGAGTCCTTCTGTGTGGAGCTATATACCCCATTCACACTACTCATCTACAGTTTCTTTGTTGGTTTCTACCACTGTTTCCAGTTTGGTTTCCGTCCGAGACTGAACCTTTGTGATTCCTGCAGACGAGGGTCCTTCCTCTTCTTCTTCTTCTGCTTCCCAATCTAGATCAGCAGTTGCATCTTGGTACTGCTGGTACTCTGCCACTAGGTCGTTGAGGTTACTCTCAGCCTCTGTGAACTCCATTTCATCCATACCCTCTCCTGTGTACCAGTGGAGGAATGCCTTCCGTCTGAACATGAGGGAGAACTGCTCGCCCACCCGACGGAATATCTCCTGAATTGCTGTGTTGTTTCCAATGAATGTGGAAGCCATTTTTAGACCTCGAGGAGGGATGTCACATACAGCCACCTTTACATTGTGGGGGATCCAATCGACAAAGTAGGCACTGTTTTTCTGTTGCATTGCGAGCATCTGCTCATCCACCTCTTTGGTGGACATCCTACCTCGAAAGACACCAGCTACTGTGAGGTAGCGCCCTCGCCGTGGGTCGCATGCCGCCATCATGTTGCGGGCATCGAACATCTGCTGGGTAAGTTCAGGTACAGTGAGAGCTCTGTATTGCTGGCTACCCCGAGGTGTCAGTGGGGCGAAGCCTGGCATGAAGAAGTGGAGACGGGGGAAGGGCACCATGTTGACAGCCAGCTTCCTGAGGTCAGCATTGAGCTGTCCTGGAAATCTGAGAGAGGTTGTGACCCCGCTCATAGTCAAGGAGACCAAATGGTTGAGATCCCCATAAGTCGGTGTGGTCAGTTTTAGGGTACGAAAACAGATGTCGTAAAGGGCCTCGTTGTCAATGCAGAAAGTCTCGTCTGTGTTCTCTAAGAGCTGATGCACAGAAAGTGTAGCATTATAAGGCTCCACCACTGTGTCTGAAACTTTAGGAGAAGGCATGATGCTAAAGGTATTCATGATACGGTCTGGGTAGTCCTCTCTGATCTTATTGATGAGGAGGGTACCCATGCCAGAACCTGTGCCTCCCCCCAGCGAGTGAACCAGCTGAAAACCTTGAAGGCAATCACAGCTTTCACTCTCGTTCCTGACCCGGTCCATGACATGCTCCACCAACTCCGCTCCCTCTGTGTAGTGGCCCTTTGCCCAGTTGTTTCCAGCTCCTGAGTTCCCTGCACCACCAGATTTATAGAAGTTAGGTTATTTATCCACAATAGATTGCGAATCAATAACTTATTTCTGCAGAAATTACTCCAGTTAAACTGACAGGGTTAAATGATGTCTCTTCACCTCTGAGCTTTCTGACCACTACCCTTAGGCAAAACAATTTTAGTGTCTTGCTCAAAGACACAGTGACAGAGGCAGACAGAGTGGATATCAAACCAGCAACCCTACCGATTGCAGAACTCCTGCCACCATCGCCACCATCATGAAGAATTTTAATAACATGAATATTGTGTTTTTTTTCTCAGTTGGCCTCACCATGGATGAAATTGTCTGGTCTAAAAAGAGCACCAATGCGACTTCCTCTGACACTGTCCATAGTGCCGGGCTCCAGGTCCACAAGCAACGCCCTGGGGACATATTTACCACCTACAAACAGAATCAATAAGTTTTGAAAATATAGCGGGGAATGGGCATTTTCAACCGATATCTTTCATTGATTTAATGCTCAGTCCTATGCTAAAACACAAAAAAAGTCACAGACAGCTGGGCTCAATGCACAATATTCATGGTTAAGTATTTGAATAAGCCTGAGCAAGTAAATGAATTCTTCTGGTACCGTGTGCCTCATTAAAGTAGACGTTGAGCCTCTCCAGTTGTATGTTGCTGTCTCCTTCGTAGAGGCCTGTTGCATTTATCCCATGTTCTTCACTGATAACTTCCCAGAACTAAAACAGAAGAAAATTATCAATACAACACCCGTAGTAAGTTGTTTCCTAAAAGATCCTCTTTATACAGTAGTTAAGCTCCACTTCAATTTTTAATGTTTAAAATGTGACTGTATTGTATTGCACTTAAGCAGACTATTTTTATGTGTCTATAAATAAATTATCTAGTTAGTATCCATCTAGAAAAAGTCCTGAATTATTCCCCATTTCTTCCTATTTTCCTTCCAAATACCAAGTTTCTCCTTAAGTTTCTTAAAATTTCTTAGTATTTTGGCTGCCAATAATTTCCATTAAAAAAACCCCAAAACTCATAAGATGCAAAGTACTGGAAAATCAAAGTTCTTTAAAAGTCTTGCACAGTATGTCAGGCATCAATTAAATGATTATTGAGCTGGAACAAGCAGTTATCTATTTGTCTCATGCTTTTATATAAGCTAGGTACAGAACATTGAGTGTACATAATGTAAAACGGATTTTTAGACCAGAGGTAACCTGACTGTTTGAAGACTCCTACATCCTAAAATGTCAAAAAGCAGCATGTGTTACCAATTTTTATCATTTTGTTCTTCCCCACTCTTATTTTGTGTTAGCCATGATAAAAATGTCCCACCCATGTCAGTTCTACTTTGGTCCTTATCTTTCAACTAAGAACTGGACAAGGAACACCCTGTGTCACTCACAGTGAGTGACACCGCACAACTCAAAATAATCACCACAAGAATAAAACATACATGCAGTTTTGGACTACTTTAAACATGGTTTCACAAAATGTAATGACAGTAATTATTATTCTTGTAACTCTGCCAGTTAATCATGTTACCAAAATTAACCAAGAGTTTTTGATGCAGGTCTTCTGACACATATCATATTTTATGGAGGTGATAAGTTAATAATTATTTCGTTGTATTACCTTGGAGCCGATCTGGTTGCCACATTGTCCGATTTGCAGATGTACGATTTCACGCATGGTGATTGAGAGACGGTTCACCGAACAGCTGAGGGTCCGAGATAGTCCTCAGTGCTCTCATCCGTCTTATATATGGAACCAGAAATGATGTCATCAGTGACATAAGGAAGTCCTCGGTTTAAAAAAATGCGAAAGACCCAGAATTCACAATAAAAACTAAATATTCTGTTGTGCAAAAGTCTAAGTCCTATTGATTATTGCATTAGAGGGAGAGTTTTGTGTGATTTTTAAAGGACTAGCAGTCTTGCAGGCTGATTTTAGATTGGTTTTTAATTTTTATTTACTTATTTTATACATTATATGTTGATCCTTATTAAGCTGCTCAAGCTGTAAAAACTTCAAGAGGACTAAAGGCCTGTAAACCTGAGGGACGAATCAGTTTGGTGTCTTTACAAAATAGGTTATGTGGTTCATCTATGTATTCATTGAAAACTGTGAATATAAGTCTGAAATGGTATTTTAACACTAAGGTGGGTTCCACATGGATATTAAGCTTTACGAAGTAATGCTGTTTTGGTTAAACCTTATCTGTAAATTTATTTAGCTGTAGAAGACAGAAAATGCTATATTACTAAATGCAGAATATTCTTTCATACACACACCACACACGCACACATGTATATATATATATATATATATATATATATATATATATATATATATATATATATATATATATATATATATATATATATATATATATATATATATATATAAATCCAGAAAGAGAGACAGCGATATAGAAAGGTAGAAGATATATCGCTAAACTCTACAACCGACCAAAAACAGGAAGGAAGTTTAATACAGCTGAAATAAGGTGGCTCATTTCATTGCTCAGTGTCTCATAGCATCTATAAGTAACCACATAGGAGCCCACATATATAATAATGTAGCAATGTATTTTGGTATCAATTATATTCTAAATAAAATAACCAAGTTTCTATTCAAAAACACTAAAAAGGAACTTTATGTACTTCTCCATGGTCTAGTGTTGCTGATAAATGGTCAGATTATGACGGATGCTACCATCTAGAGGATAAAAGAGGCTATGACACTTTTCAATTTCACACCTGAGTCTTTATATAATTTTAAAGTAATTTATATTTCAAGTCGAACTGATTAGTTTTAAAGTTCTAGAGTGGTTTTTAACTTGACTGTTTGTGCCTAGCTACAAATTCATTAATACATTTAATTGTCATTTGGAAACAGTTTTTTCCATTTACTTAAATTATCATTGTCTAAGATTAAAGTTTGTTTGATCCTCTGAATATTTAAGTGTGATAAAAAAAAAAAAAAGCAAAAACAGAATAAGTCAGAAGAGGGGAAACTTTTCCACAGCAGATTGAAATGTATTTGTCCTGCTTTTAGGGCTATCCTTGACATCTAATCATGGTGAAGAGTTTGCATGGAGTTTAGTTCTTTGAACTTATTTTTGAAATATTTCTCCATCTGAGAAACACTGTCATGGTGAAAAAAAAACTAAATTAGCCAAATTCACCTGACTGAGAGAAAAAACATTTATCACTCTCAATTGAGCTGAAGTGAGATGACCATGTTAAATCCTGGGATTCATCTTGTAACTTCTCTGATTCCAGTCATTAGTTCCACCCTCTGTTGTCTGTTGGGGTTCATTAAAGAGCCACAGCAGCATTTAGTTGTCACTGATGACCTTTATGTGTTTTGCCCTGAGCCTTTTGACGCATTTATGGACGGAGTTTGTTTGTGTGTATGCCAGTTTGTCTGCTGTGTATGAATCATGATGGAATCTGTGTTTATGTGTGTGCATGTCAGATTCAAAGGGATTCATTCAATTTAAAGATTTAAAGGGATTTAAATACCCCATGTACAACAAAGTGAGAAAGGATGCTGCACTGTTGTGTTATCTAAATTTCTTTCAAGAAATCTCATTGGAAAGTTGCACGATGCAACTTACCTTAAAACTAAAAATGAGCAAGGCTGTGGGAGATACATAATAGTTAACAATATTGTTGTTCTATCTTGTAAATCATCTGCTTTGGTACAAAAAAGAGTACTATTGATGATGGCTTCTTATTTTAGTACACATTATTTTAGAGCTGCCTATGCATTAGTCATTTCAAAGAGATGGTACAAATTTTTTCAACAAAGTGTTCTCTGATTTTGATTAGTTGAATATTTGAATATTTAAGTTCCAGGAATTTGTTCATTTACATCCATTAGCTAAAGCCATAGTTAGCTGACCAAGATGATCATTATGATCTCTTAAGTCAAAGGCATCAGTCAGAAGAAGGGTAACAAAAATTCCATGGTATAATTACACAGTAGTACAATCAAGGCAGGTATCAACAACGGGAATAATTGTTACTGATGCCTTCCAGGAACAATGTGAGAGAAAGGTGATATTAAAAAAAAATGGATGAGAAATATTTAATTTCCCTTTGGGATCAATAAAGCATTTTTGAATTTAATTTAATTTAATTGGAATTAATTGTTTTGAAGACACTAGTCTGAGATACAAAGAGGTACTAAAGAAGCTGCTGAAATTTCTTGCAAGTAATGTTTGCATTCCACATTTGCGTTGATCTAAAAGTTAGGAAACACAATTTTAAGTTATTAAACTTTTTTCTAATGAATTCGTGCAGATATATTCAAAGCTTCCCAGAACATTTGGGGGGAAGGGTTTGTTAAGGTCCAGTGCAACCTAAGTTAACAGTTTGGACTTTAGCTTAAAAAGTTTAATCAAAAAGTGCTTCAAAAGATACTGCCAATTTTTAAGATGGATTTGTACAGAATATAAATAGAAAAAGGTTGAAAATGACTTAGAATGCATTGTTTCCACATGACAAAACCTTGCTATTCTGTACGACTCAAAAGTTCTGTACGACTCAAAAATTTCAAAGAAAAAAAAAATTACTATATTGTCTAATGTGACAAATTTAACGAGTTCTCTTTTGCAACAAGTAAAATTGTTACAGACTTGTCCAGGTTAGGTATAAAACCATCTAATGCTGATTTGCTGATTTTTTTTCTCACCAAAGTAAAAATAAAAAAAAATAATATTTGAAAAACAAACAAGATATTTTTGGGATAAAACATGTTTTCTCAAATTTTTCAAAAAGTCTTCTTTTGTCTTTTGACTAATACAATTAAAATTGTGACCTCTCATAGCCTCTTTATAGAACCTCAGGAAACCTGAACTATTCTTTTAAATCTTTATTATAGAACTAATCTACTGAGTAATAATGTAATCTATTGCTAATTTTCTGGTGATTGGTTTACACAACAAACCTAAGACCAAAAGAAAACTGTTTTAAGTTTGTAGCTTTTGAGAGATTTATTGAAACTAATTGCTAATATATATTCTACCTTCATATTAGTAACATTGGGTGACTTTTCAAATCCAAAGCAATGCTTTTGACCAACTTTCTAAAGCTGTAATTGCTTAAAAGTTACAGCTATTATTCTACTTATAGCATATAATCTTTTTTATGTGTTTGGAGTGTTGTTTTTTTTATAACCTAATCAATAATCTTTCAGTTATTCACGGAGGATGGGTAGGCTGATAACCATTTTTGCTTCAAAGAGGGCGCCTCTCCCCTTCTGTACCTCTGCTTCTTGACGCTCCAGGCAATCATGTGATCCAACCAAAGACCGACGCTGCTTTAAAGACCAGAGTCAAGTGGCAGTAAAACGGAAATCAGTAGAACCCTGGTTTGCCATTCAAATTAAAAGCATCAAACTTCTCATTAAAAAAATAAAATAAAATAAAATAAGAGATTAGAATAGAATAATTTATTGACAGCAATTCAATTAAGATGTCAACTCTTTGTACTGCTCAAAAAACATACTTCTGGGGAACAACTTTTTTCACAATGATGCTGAAGTAACCATTTTTAATGTTTCTTTTACACAGTTGTAGTCAGTGTAATTGCAAATGTTTGCAAACAGAAAGTTCTTGTGCTTGAACAATTCTTAAAGGTTCCTGGTGCTTTTATCAGTTGTATGTCACAATTAATTGGGTTCTATGTATGTGTAAATGGGCCGATTTAAAACCACAATTTCTTCTCAGCATCAATCAAGACATCCTAAGTTCTACCAGCCTACTCATACAAAAATTTGAGAATTATGACTCAAACTGAATAGTGCCTTTGACATGTTTTGTAGACATTAAATCCAAATCAAATTGTTGTTTTTTTCCTATGAATTACCAGTACAAGTGGCTGTATTTCTTATTGAAATGACTCAAAACTGTTGGTTTCAACTTTGTGAATATATAAGTAATATAAGTACTGTAAATATACCAGTCACCTTAGGCCAGAATTGACTTTTGATTAAAAAATAAAAACTAATCAGAAACAATGCTATTGATGATTTTTTTCTCTCTCTCAGACTTTGATAAAAACAGTCCTTACATAACAAAGCAAAACAAAAAAAGATGTACACTTGGAATGGGGGGAGGGAAATTGTTTTTATTTGTTTTCTAAAAAAACAAAAAAATATATCTCTAAACTTTATTTTTCTGACACTAGGATTTAAACTGATTGAAGATTTTTAGAACATTTACAAAATATAAAAATCTTTAAAGAACGTGTTTTCTGTTCAGCTGACAAATATGAAGCACACAATGAAATAAATAAAAATATACCACTAGACTTGAAGACATTTGCAGGCATTTTGCTAATGTGGTGCTTTTTTTTTTGGCTTTTATTATGAAAGGTTCAACCGGAAAAAAAGTCGGTTATCATGAAAAACTTGACACCGCTTCTTCATTCCCAGGGTTCCGTGAGAGCCGTTTGCCCCACCCCACCTCTTCAGCGCTATCTATCTCAATGTACAATTCTCTGAGAAAAAAACGGGGGCAAAAATAATTCAGAGAAACACCGCGAACGGAGCAAGTCTCACCCACCAGACCGGCTCAACGGAGCGGCCGCGGGCTATCGGCGCCGAAAGCAACTGCCTGTCTCCGTTTGGATGAAGTGAGTGAAAAAACCCCCACCGCGGTATGTTCATGTATCATGCACATGTAACCATTATCTGCCGTACGGATTCAAAGGGAATACAAAAAGGCGAGAGACTTGACAGCGGACTGTGCTCCTGCTGCTGCTTGCGCCAAAACGAGGGACACAGCGGAGGATTTCCACGAATATCGCTCGGATATTTGGTCGTGGAGACGGACAGCCAGCTGCCGAGAGCCGCCTGTGCTCGGTTGGAGAAGATTTCCGATGTGAGGAGAAACACAAATTAACGCTACGGAGAGAAAAAGGACGGACTAGGGGCCTTTTTCCTTTTCTATTTTTTTGTTGGTCAAACCCTCCTTAAAAAAGACAGACACCCGCATCTATTGACCGAAGACAGGACTGAATTTTTGGCACAGGATATCACCAATAAGGTTGCTGATAACCTTCCTGATTAAAATAAAATGTGAGAGATTTTGGAAGAAGCCCCGGTGTAGCCTGATGTTTCACATGCCGTCATTTTAAAAGGAAATATTTATTTTTTCTTATTTCTCTCCCTCTCGTCCTCTAATGTTCTTCTGTTTATTTGAAACTGAATTGCAATCAGTTCGATTAATAAACCTGGACATATATTTTTAAACAAGAATAATTAAGAAAGGGAGCCTGAAGAAAACAAAAGTCTGTTTGAAATGGATTGAATGGCAGTGGGAGTTATCAGCCGAAGATGGGCTCCTGAGGGGACATTTGCTGAGAAAATCTAAAAATATTTGTATCATCACTATAAAAAATATAACAAACAAACAAAAAGCAAAGGCCGGTGTTTGAGATCCATACGCCTTTAAGGAATCTGGGGCGCAGAGATTCATTCATGAGCAGCCAGAAAGCTGGAAATTCCACATCCACTCTCATATCAGCGCTGATGACTTCATTGCGGATTTACAGTGAAAAACACGGGAATCAAGTGTTTGAGAGGGCGGGATCGTTTGCTCCACTTCTGATCTCTCTCTGCTGATGGTTTTCCAGTAAAAACCCACATCCATAATAAAACGCCTCAGCGAAGTCTACTACCTGACAGCTGCTTCTGCTGGGGGAACATAGATGTCACCAAATTTGAGCCAGATGTTCCTCTGGTGGTCCAGATCAAGAATTTAGGATTCTTCAAAGCCTCTAACCATCCACGCACCTTACAACTCGCTCTAAGCCCATAACTGGATTTTATTTTATTTTTATATATATTGGGAAGATGGGCTGTCTTGGGAATAGTAAGACTGAAGACCAGCGAAATGAGGAGAAGGCTCAGAGGGAGGCGAACAAAAAGATAGACAGGCAGCTGCAAAAAGACAAACAGATATACCGGGCAACTCATCGACTTCTTCTATTAGGTAGGTGATTTTTCTAACTAAAATATGTTTCAGTAATTGTTGCTTTTGTAGCAGGAAAAAATGCTCTAGAAACCCTTCTGCAAGGCATAAACAAAATGATGCATTTGATGCAATCTCGCACCACCAGTTTAGTGTTTTGACACAGAGCTCTTGGAGGAATAAAATCCGGCTGGCCTGCATTCTGGGGGTCATTATGGAGCCTGATTACTGAACATGTGAGAGACAGGAGAACAGACACCACCATCTGTGTGAAGGCAGCACACTAAGGCACCACGCAGAGACCGGGAGGCCGCTCACAGGCGTTCTTACGTGCTCCTCTCTCCTTTCCCTCTCTCCTTTCCAGATACCACTTGCGATCTGGTGTGTTTGTGTTAACAGTTAGCATTCTGGATGCCTTCACTTTGGCTTTCTTATCAAGTGAGGTGCTCAAAAATAGGGGGAAAAAAGTCTGACAGTTTAGCTATTTTTGGCATTTAACATTTCTTCACATTGAAGACTAGTATCTTGTTAAACCTCAGAGTGCAAATTAGGATTACCATTAGGATTAGTAGCTTCCCTGAAATGTCTGTCGGGCTCGTTTTAATCTGAAACTGATCCCAGATTTGTGCACACACATTACACCTCTAAATAGCACTTTAGGGATATTGTTGGCTTCCTAGGAAACACGTTGAGCTATTCCTGATGCCAAATTCATGGTCAGTGTCCTGACTGAGATTCAGAAATACTATTGGTTTATGTATGATTTTGTCTGACCTTGTTTTGGATGCTGAGGCTCCTATAATAAGCACAGCTGAAATTAACTCTGAAAGTTCTCTGTTCCTCCAGATGTCTCTCATGCACACTGATCAGCTGGCTTTAGTAAATGCTTTAAATGAAAATACTGGACAAAAGTGTGCTATTAAAGAGGAAGAATAAGAAAATACAAGTTATCATATTGGCAAGAACTCAAACGAATTGCCTTTTGCCTTATGTGATATCACCAGAGACGAGCTTTTTTGTAAGGGGGGATAGGTTTCTTTTTTTCTGAAGTAACAATTTGCAACAAAACAAACAGAAATCTGACAATGAAATGTTGTTGTATTGGCTGTTGAGCTTTAATTTAAAACAGCATTACTGATTTTGACAAAAAAAAAATAATTAAGAAATGGTTGAAGGTAGTTGAGGTTAGAGTCTTACATCGCATGTAGTTCTGGTGCCATAAAATATTTTTAATGGGAAATAGTGAATGCTTTAAGTAATTTATTTTTACTCCTTTAGTTTATTGAGTTTAGTTGTCCTGATATTTAAATGGTTAAGTTATTCACACTCGAAGGATTTCCTTTATTGCAGGTGACAATTATGAGAGAGAGAGAGCTACTTGAAAAATAATTGAGTTTTGTATTTGTTTTTATTAAGTTTTCTCGTCATGTCAGCCTTTGTTGTGTCTAACATGCAGTACATCTGTTAAGATGGAGGACGGAGATTTAGGGTCAACTTTGAGAAACAAAACCCTGGAGTTCATATCATTTAAATGTGAAATCTTTGATTTTTCATCAGGGAATCAAATCTTGTTTTATCCATGCATTGTGGATTAGTTGTTTTGTGTTGTAAGTTCTGCTTTCGTTTCTCCTAACACTGTCCTGCCTTCACTCCCAGGTGCCGGAGAATCTGGGAAAAGTACAATAGTCAAGCAGATGCGAATATTGCACGTGAATGGTTTCAATGCAGAGTAAGTGTTGTTCTTTTCTCTCTGTCCAAATTGTATCACACCTTTGGATACAATTTAATCAAAGATTTTGATAATTTTGGGTGTGAATTCATTTTCTTTTTGGATTAAAAGAAGTGAAACATTCATCACACTGACTACAAGCAGTACCACAAAACTACAGGAAATTTGTTTGGCAGAGAAAAGATTCTGTACATTTTAGACTTATATTAGTCAATAATTATTCAGTAGAAAATATTATTTAAGGTGTGCTATGCTTTTTTTAATTGTAGGAATCATGTAGTTTACACATAAATAATCAAAATTTCAAAGTGTCTTAGAACACTTCTGATCAAATCAACTATTGATGAAATTGAATCAACTTCTAACAGCAGGGTTAGCTGAAGTATTTGGATCAGTTTCCACATGATGCTGTCTCAGTTTAGATATTAATAACTTCTGTTTATTAAGACAATGTTTTATCTTAAACTATAAATACACCAGTAAACTGACTGGTGAGCATGAGGCCTGCTGTATAGCTTTTTAACTTAAAGGATTGTGACTGGTGACCGACGAGGCGGAAAGTCAAAAATACAATCTTTATTTGACCAGTGAATGCGCCATAACTAAGTACTAACAGGTTATAGTAGCAACACATCAGGACATGACTCAATGTTAATGCACAATATGATGCAAATAATGACAATAATCATGATTTACACACAGATAGGGTTATAAATTTATGATATAAATCTAAAAACAAAATAAAGAAACCAGAATCAGAAAATTGGTTACCCACAATAATTAGTGCATCTCTATGTTGAACCAATTTTAGAATTTTTTTGTTTTGGCAAGAATTTGAAGTCAGTTGTTGCCTTCTTTTAAGCTGCAGGTTCTTTAATTTCTAGACAATTTCTTTGTGTGTGTGTGTGTGTGTGTGTGCTTTATTTTTTTTTCTTTCAAATAAAGCTGGAAGGAAACTGCTTAATTTTTAACTTCATGGATGGAACATTTATTTAGTCTGTTTCATGTTTTCATTCCCCTGGATGCTGAGCAGCAATCCTTGTCTTGTGAATTTCCTAAAACTGTTTTTTTCCTAGAAATAGTTTCTTTTGGGGGGGTGGAAGCATCATCATGTGGTTGTTTTCAGGTCACGTTGAAGCCAGACATCCTGGTGCAATGGCAAAACTGACCCTCCAAGTTGGGTCGATTTTAATGCCCATTTGATGCATTTTTCTTGCTGGTGGGATAGGGTCTGCAAATTAGGCAACATTAGAGGTTAGTTTTATTATTTATTATTTTAAAATAATCAAAAGAATAACACAAACAAAAGTAAAGGCAAATTTTGATAGAAACTAAGAAGTTAAAACTTCTACAAATTGTCTTAGTGGTCTGATTTAAATTTGGAAAGAATTATCAGGAAGCACATAATAAACACTTCTCAATATTTGAAAGGAAACATAGTGGTGCAATGATAACAATATTAACAGAATGAATAGGAAACCTTTCAAACCGACTATGTGGGAGGATTTACAAAGAAAACAAAAAAGTGAAACTCCCATATACTGCCTGCTAAACCTACAAAAGGTTAAATGCAGCAGTCACCAACTTAAATCAGACAAAATGCATTCAAGTAATGAGAAATATGCAACATAAAAAGATGTGGGCTGCTGTTTTTAAGACCTTTGTATATTAAATAAGCTTAAAATATTAACAAAGACATATACCAGGCTTTGAACTCTAATTATGTACATGTCAGGACAACAAATAGGTAACTGAATGATTTAAATGTATTTCAACAGCAATTTATCAGTAATTTCATTTAAAAATTAAGAAAACATATTGTTCATAATTCATCATTCAGTTATAATTAGAAAATTAAAAAAAGAAACAACTTGCTAAAAACTGAACCAAAAATTTTATTTTTTCTGCTATTTTTCTGTGCATTATTAATTTAGCTCTTGAAGAAAGATTTTTTGAAAAGGTTCAAGGTTCTCTTTGTGTGCTTGTTTGTTCAGAATTTATAACCACAATATGCAGAATACAGATAATATGAAAAAAAATTCTCTTAATGTTGCTGCTGTAATTTCTTCAAATCTGCTAATAGATATCTTGTTTTTTAACTTAGGATAAAATCAGATGTTTGAGAGCACAGCTTATTCCAAAGATCTTGTGCTTTATGATTGGAGTATTTTTCAACTGTCAATTTCTAACATGAGTTCTGTAACAGTGTTTACGGTCCGATTTATTGATAGTTAACTAAATAAAGATAATAAAAAAAATCTACTTGACCCTGGATACAATTTGCACAAATTCTTCACCCTGGTGTAGTATCAACACTGAACATAAAGTGTGATTTTTGAAAAATATGTGGCATCATCATGCGCCTTGTTTTTGGATGCATGTTGCTAAATTAGACACTAAATGGCAATAACAGATTTATATTATTGGTGTTGACCACTCTTTCTTTAAACTATTAAAATGTACAAAAGTTACTGCTCTTTGGGCCCACTTAGTGTTTATAATTTAAAAAGCAGTTAAAACCACCTTAAAAGATGTAGTAATATTCTCCTCAAATGTCCCTCTTCAATCTGCTTGCTTTTGTGTGTGTTTTTTTTTTTTTTAAATAAATGTGGCTGTCAAAATTAAGACCAAGTTCTGCTGTTCTCATTTCATGTCAGCAAACACAAAATTCAGGGGTTGCTCTTGCTCGGCAAAATAAGTGTCTGTGCGTCTGGGGCAGCCATAACACTGATGTCAGGTATAATTTACCTCCAGGCTGGTGAGGAGATCCAGCAGAACTTTATATTATGCAGCACATTCACACTGAATCCTGCTGGCAGTAATATAAAAAGAAGCCAAACATCATTTTACAGTCAGTTTGGGACAATTTTTCCTTTCAAGCTGCTGGTTTTGCAGAAAAAAAATATTGTGTAGCACTCAAATTTTCACATTTTAAGGTGATGAAGTTTTATTACCATGTAATAAAAAGGCCAGTTGTCTTAATAATCTGGCTAACCTTCTGAACATGCTGAGTTCTTCGTGTGTGATGCTTTTGTAGAAACATAACTAAAAGCTCAAATGTATTCTTTGTTCGGCACAGAGAGAAAAAACAGAAAATTCATGATATCAAAAACAACATAAAAGAAGCTATAGAGGTAAGGAACGACTCTTTTTCTGGGTGAGATTCACATGGATCATATGCAATGTGTGTGTCGTATCACAGTGTAAAGCAGCTCTGATTTACTGCCTTTCTTCTGCTCTCTCCGTCCAGACCATCGTGGCTGCCATGAACACACTCACGCCTCCGTGCCAGTTAGCGTGTCCTGCAAACCAGTCCCGGGTCAATTACGTCCTGAGCCTAGTAAACCAGAAGGACTTTGATTTTCCTTCGGTAAGTTGGTAAACATTCTAAATTAGTATATTGTCTAATGGCAGTCTTTATAGGGCTACCTGATGAAACTGTGTTCTCATTTATTAGACTTTGTTTTGTTGCTAAATTAAGCAAAAACATCTGACACAGATTTACGAAAGTAAAGATACAGATTTATTCTGTTTTTACACTTTAAACGTTTCAAAATGAACTCATTTTGATGTCAGATAATCTGAATAAAAAATAGTTCAAATCTGCAAATATTTTGGTTCACCTTCCAGTAATGCTTATAATTGCCTAGCTTAATAGTTTATATTCCAAATATATGTTTAATATTCATTCATAAGCACAGTAGAAACCTTTTGATGCTAATAAAGAAGCTAATATTAAAAGTTTTTCTTATTTCTGCTCTTTGGGGCACAGCCAATTAATGACAAGAAAAATGAATTGCCTGCTTTGCAAACACCAAACAGTACCCTGTCAAATAGCATTGTGTCTTTTTATTTCGACTTCCCCAACCTGCATTTTAAACCACAGTTCTGCCATGTTGATGGCACAGCTTGTTCCACATATAACCAAATGCACATTTTGCATGTTCATTTTGTAGCCAACTGAATTATGTCATGTCTGCAATGAAATGTTTGTAAATTACCTAAATCAACCTGTTTCTGCTTTTTCTACCCTCGCAACTGTTTATGATATTGGAGCAGCCATCAGAGGCTGAGGAAATCGAAGCTAGAACCTGAAAGCGCTACCATGTGATGATTAAAATTGTTCTGCCAGCTTGAGATACAGAATGGGGGAAAAAAGAGCAGGGCAGAGCTAGTCCATAATTGTGGCGGCTGGTATCTATATAGATGATATGAGGACGAGTACCTCTTAAAAACCTCTAAAAACACATCTGTGGCTGAATGCTTACAGCTGAAAAGTTAGTAGCTTTCCAAGACCTTACTCAGGGCATGAAATGTCAAAATTGCAGTAGGGCTATTTCTAATACAATAAGATGCTTTCAGGTGACAATTTATAAGTGTAATGTAACTGAAACATTATTTTTCACAAACAAAGTTTTAGTGTATGCAAGATGCATGTAGAAACAAAGTCTAGAGTATCAGGACTTCACTGCTGAATTCTGCAGGTGTTCTGCCTGGTTGTGCTGTAGGTAAACGTCTCAAACCTTTTGTTTGTGTGGTGCTTCAGTAATTAGCAGGTTTGCTTCCACATGGGAGGCTTTAAGCTGAATGAGCCTTTCACCTGAGAGATCTGAGCCGCTGATTATCTCTAATAAATTTAAATATGTCCAGAGGGACCCCGGTTACAGAGACACAAGGACTCTGAGGGACTCACCTGAGGAGCCCTCAGCTTTCAGGTTCCACTGTTGAGCGACATGTTCACTTTTTAGTTGGTAAACGTAAACTTTCATTCATTCACAAAAAATATCTTAACTCCTGGATAACTATATCAAAGAATCAAATATATCATACAGGTAAAACAGAACAAGTGACAATAGGAAATGGTAAAACTGACGCATAGTTGTATCGCTGTTTTTTATGAGGTTTATTTTAATGTCTTCCTTGTATTTTTTATTATTTTTCCAAGCATGTCTGCTTCACCTTTAAGCGACTGGCTTCTTTCTTGTATATTTTTGTCATTTACAGCTGGGCTTCCGGTGAAGAGTGAGCGTGTTTGTACGTAAGCAAAAGGAAGTTTCTTGATATTGCCTCTGTTACGTCATGGCAAATTTATTATGTTTGCCTGTCTCACCCTGACTCTCCCCTCTGCCGTTTGTCAGTTGGTCAGCAGACCTTTGCTGTGGACCAGCAGAGTGATGATTGGAAGGAGGACTAGAACTAGAAGTATTTTTCTTTTGTTATTATTTTAGCACTTATGATCATAGCAGGTATAAAGATGATCATTCTACTAACGTTGTTGGATTTCTGTCAGGGTGTTAAAGATCAAAATGACTTTGTGGCCGTTGAGGGAAGAGAATGAATCAGAAACTCTGATAGGCCCAGCTCCTCCACCTCCTTCTCATCTGTAGACTTCTCTTCCCGTTCTCCCTTGCTTGGCCAGAGGGCATTCTGGAAACCAGTTAAACTAGTTGGCTCTGCCTTCAGCAGGAGTGGAAGAGAGGAGAGCCTGAAGCACTGTAGCTCTTTCACATATTTGTAATCCTCCTTTAAATTTCCTTGGAAGCTTTCAGTCCAATCAATAACCTTGATAGTCAATGTGCTCATCTGCAGGAATTTGATATCGTTTCTCTGGTAAATCCAAAAAACATGCTATGCGTTCAAAAATTTATCTTGAGGAGATGATCTATATTTTGGACTGATAATTACTCATTTTCTTCTTGGCTCTGGCTCCTTCCCTGCATACAAAATAATGCAATCACAGATTTAAATGCTTCTGGAAATTATCAGGAAGAGAAACAGCACAGACAGGTCTTGCATGTGTGTGTACAGTCAAAACTCTGACATGGTACATTTTGTACAGCAACAAAGTCAGTAAACTTTCAGTTGGTTGTAAGAAATATCGAGGGTCAATTAAAAAACAGATTCTTGACAAAGATAATTGGAGGTGTGTTCATCTTTTTTTTTTTTAAAGAGCATAAAAGTAGAAATGCCACAATGATCAATTATTGTGAATTTTGTGATATTGAAGGGGTGCCGATTATGTCACTTTTAAATAATTGTCTGAAAGGGTGCCAATTATGTCACTTTTAAATAATTGTATCAGAGTTTCTGACAAAACTTGATTCTCATCACTTGTTTTTGTTGTTGGAGTCTTGTGATTTTTATATTAATTGCACCCACAGTGAGATGTGGGAAGAAAATTTTCAAGGATTTAAAATTGTGAACTGTCTTTGTGTCGACGGCTCGTCAAGCTGTTGCACAGGCCATGTGTGCTATTTTATCATTATTATGAATCTGGATTTTTCTTCATACTATGTGTTTTTGCCTTTTAGAGTGATGTTCAAAATGAAAGTGATACTGTATTGGGTGTTGAGGTTTCCCCTTCTAACTGGGTCATGTGACTTGCTGTTCTACCAGATACCTTTTGATTTAAGGGAGAGTTGTCCAGAGAGCTGCTGAAACATCAGGTATCAAAAGTTATAATCAAAGCAAAATGCCAACTTTGTGAACCTTTAGAACTACAGTAAATTATCAGCAAGTCACATCAAAACTGAGATTAAACATATTAGAATTATCATAGCACTTTATTTTACAGAGCACATGGTCAGTCAAAGCAAAACATTTTAATTAGTGCAAAATGTAGCAAACTGTTGGATCAGATACATGCTTATAGAGACATATGGCTACCCTGTAAAAACTCATGTCTGGAGAAAATGTCTGTTGCTGTTTAGATGAACTGAGATGGCAGCATCTAGAACGTCATTTATAAGGAATGGGACACAATCACTAATGTAGGTCATGTAGTAGAGATTTGGTGTGTTATTTTGCTGCTACTTTACAACAACTGAGTTTTAAGGCTCGTGTGTACTTGAGCAAACAAGCATTTTGACCATATTATTAGGTATTTAAATGATGGGTGGCTATGCTGATCACTGATTCATTTATTTTACCTTCTGAAAATATGAGGTTTATTAACATTTTAAATTGAGTTAAGAGAACCGCAATTGTTCAAAAATAAAGTGAATATTCAGAAATGCAACTTGAATAATTGTGTACACAATACATATGGCACCAATTTTGGTGTTGTACCAGACTGGCTTTATGGGCAAATACATATTCTGTAATAACTTTGAGTATCAGGGAGAAGAAAATCCTTCTCCTGACATCCATAAATGGCAGTTATGTCAGATTTCTGCTTTGCCTTTTTTTTTTTTAAGATTTATTTAATTGTGTTGCTGTGCTGAATAACTGCAGCAGCAAAAATAAATATCTACATTGTGTTTTCTTAGGATACACAGCCATACAACCACATCACTGTGCATCCCTATGGAGACATACCTCATAATTTTACAGGACATTATTACATTTGTTTGACTGGACACTTGTCTTAGAAAATGAAGAGTTTTTGCTTCATAAGGCGTTTATTTAGAAATGTTCATACATTTCAGAGTTACTGATGTCTGTGGTAATTTTTATTCTTTGATTATGCACCATAAAAAGGTTTGGAGCTTACTGATTACTTGAATTCTGGTTGAAACAAAATATAGCTTCATCTTCTGCCACTTATAACAAATGTTTTTCAGAGTATTATTGTAATTTGCTGTAATAAATCAAAGGTTTTTGCAACATTTGTTCAAGTAACTATGTGTGTATATTCACACTTTCTGAAAAAAATGAACAAACCTGAAAATACGAAAATGTTAGTGATGGTTATTAAATACAACATTTTATTCTCTCATTGGTCTTTAAATAGTTTTATTCTAGTGAGTATTTTTATCTCGTCATTGTGTTTAATAAATCATCAAACTTTGTTTAAGAGTATTTCAAATGCCTCCTTACCACTTAGGGACTGTTAAATATGAATTAATGCTCTCTTTTTAACTTTTTTAAATACTCATAAGAATTAAATAATTTTTATTTCACTGGAAGAAAGAAAAAAGTTATCTGCTTGCATCACTGCTTTAAGTACAACAATTAAAAATAAATCATGAATTGTAGGACGTCTGTCCAGAATTTAAGGAAAGCATTTACAAACTTTAATCTGACTTTTTGTCGTTGTTTTTGGAGTAATAGTTCTTCCTCTCAGTGTCCTTTCAGCCCCTGTGGGTACAGGACTCGTTTTGCTGTGGATAATGATAATGACACACATTGACCAGCCTCAATCTGCATCTTCACATGATCTTTTGCTTTTCTTCTGGGGTTGATGCACAAAATTAACTCAAAAACCCGTTTGTCTATAAGAGACACAGCCTTTCTCCTTTCTGCGTAATATAATGGCTGGACATTTCAGTTATGTTTATAGGTCCATATAATTGATTGAGCGAATGAACATGGCGCCTTCAGGTATCTGGCAATTGAACATAGGGGACAACTAGACATGCGGATGTCCGCAATTCACTCTCTGAACTGATCAGACAGCAACAAAGAAATGGTTAGGTTTCTGTATGCAATGTATGTTTCAGTTGTATGTTGAGGTCTTCGGAAAGCCAGATCATCTCTGTATTGTTTTTTCCCCCACTTCTTCTACTGCTTATTGCCCTTTTATCACACATCCATAACCTGTAGAACAAATAAAATGACAAATTATTATTTTAAACTTGTCTTTTTTTTTTTATTACTTTATTTAAATTTTATTATGAGATGCTGTTCATTCTCTGTTGCTTAACAGAGTATACTGATTAACTGTATGGCTCATAATGGCTTATTTTTGCTTGACTGACCAACAGCAGATTGTAGAGATAGGCCTCTGTAGTGACAGCCAAGCCTTTTGTCAGTACAAAGCTCCCCGTTTCTTCATGAACCCGGTGAACCGCTCTGTTTCCTGCCGCTGCCAGAGCCTGCTCATCTGCTGCTCCTCTCTGAGCCGACCTTAAAATCCAAAGTTAGCTAGGGAGTGTATCTTGCCTCCTGCCATCTGTCCATAAACTCTTTCAACTATAAAGGAGCTGACGAGAAATACAGTTATAAGCATGGGACTCATAAACTACATAAAGCAACCCTGTGCAAATGCGTTTTATTGTAAACCTTGCACTTATTTTCTCAGCTGGGTTACATTTGACCATTGCCTTCATAGATTAATGTAGTTTTTCCTACTTAAACTCAAAATTGTCCTATTTCTACATAAGACAACAAATAATGTCTTCAAACCAGTAATTATTGGTACTTTTTCAAAATTTCAGTAAATTTATTGCAATCATTTTCTTAACGGTTGCAACCGTTATTGTTTGGTCTGTAATCTCAGATTGTCACCTCCTGTTTTAGTTGCTGAGAACTTTTTTTTTTTTTTTAACTCAGATACTTTACACATTCAAGTCAAAAGTCTTGTCTCAGACCCATATTTGTGCTTTCAGGAGTTTTATGACCACACAAAGACTCTCTGGCATGATGAAGGTGTGCGGGCATGCTGGGAAAGATCCAACGAATATCAGCTCATCGACTGTGCCCAGTAGTAAGTCCTTTTTTTCAATCTTTTTAATTTTCTTTCTCCCTCCTCCTGCAAATCTTTGCTATTGTTAATGGACACATCTGCATCTTCACGGATATATTTTGTGGACCATTTCCTAAATCTACAGGGAACGATTGCATGTAAATTTAAATGTTGCTATCCTACCTACACATAACAAGGTAATTAAAGGAATTTGTGTTTTTTATTATATTCCGATGTTCCAATAATGCTTCTTTGTAAAGAAAATGGATTTACGGGTTTATAAGCAGACGTCAGTATGTGTATCACAACTAGAAAAAATCTTTTCAGCCAATGTCACACAGCTTTTGGTAGAGGCAGTGTGATGGTGTGATGCTTCATCTCTTTGGGTTGAGAGTTTTCATCACTGAAGGCAAATTAGGTGCAGAGAAATATTGGGTTGAGCTTCCATACCTCCATTGTTAATGACAGACCTCCATCCTCCAAGATGTTGATGCTTGCCTCCACAGAGCATGCTTTATCAGGGATTACCGCCAGAATTTGGGAATGTAGAGGGTGGAATGGTCTGCCTGCAGTCCTGACCTCACCCCCATTGAACATTTATGGGATTAGCTCGGGTGTGCTCTTTGTGCTTAAATGACCAGCAAAGCCACGTTGGCTGACTTGACTACAAATGCAGGTTGAGGAATGGGATTCTATCAGACAGTGTGTGACCAAGCTGGTGACCAGCTTCAGGTGGAAGTGGTAGGGTGTTTTTGTTGTGTAGGATTCTCCAACAAATAAGTCCTGTATTCATCCTTTTGTCATCCATTGGAATAAAAGATATGAAAAAAGTCAATAGCAGAATAAGCTATTGTGGATTTTAGAAATCCTCAGCTGTTTTGCTCAGCCCAAAGTGATTCTTATACTTATGCTCAAATTGTTTTTATTTTCAACCTGGATGGGAAAGACAGTTTTTTAAAAAAATTTTTTTACCAGCGTAGTAATTTAAAAAAATACATTGACTTTTTAGCAATTTTTTTGGCATAAAATACCGTACTGTAATTTCATGATGTATAACCTGAATATATTTTTTACTTTTTATTTATTTATTTACTGCAGAAAGTCATTTTAATTTACAACGGTAATTTCTTTTAATCATACAGAGGTAAAATTAGGTCAAAACAACTCTTAAATGAGCATATAATTAGACATTCGTTTCTAACACTAAATGGAAATGGCTTCTTAATGACATTAAAAGCAGCACTTCACTCTGTAGTGACACTGAATGCAGCATTGAGGCTACCATGACAGAAGTGTGTTGCTGGATCATAGTTTCCCTCCTTTGAACTGTCTCTGACTCTTTAGATTTTTGTTGTGTTGCTGTTGTTTTTTTTACATGCTGCCTTTGTACATTATCAGTGGTATATCATGGCAGGGAAATGGCTCTGATGCTGCTTGTCTGTCTGTGTTAATTAACAGATTAGCCATTTGCTAAACTCATCTTGGATGGCTGATGTAAAACAACAAAGATTGGTGGCTGATCCCATTTGATTTGTACTTGCTGTTGGAATTTAATGTGTTTTATTCATGCATTGTAAATTTGCTTACTGGGTCACATTTTCAGATCCTTCTAAAAATGTTTATCACTGCCTATTTAAAAAATACTAACATCAAAAATAACTTAATATGCATCAGATTTGCAGCCAATTGGCACCAAAGAAAGTGAATGGCACTTCTCAATTGGTTGCTTTGCAAGTATGTCAAGAAGTATTATTGCGTCTTGGTATTTCAGGTTCCTAAATTAAGTTTTCTTGGGAACATTTTAGATAAAAATGTTATGCAAAATTTGACAATTCACAAAAATGTGTGAATAGGCGACTTGTACTTGGGTCATATGTTTCTGCAACTTGTACCAGGTAGAGGGATGTTTCATACCTGCCTTAATAATATTGGCTCATAATCTGCTATAAAGGAATTGTATTATATGAGTCTAGTAAATTATATCAGTAGATCACAAAGTGATGTTTTTGTTTTAAGGAGAAGTGTCGTATTCTGATAGTTAATTTCCTCAAATAGGAATCAGAATTATAAAAATAAAAAGACACCAATAAAAAGTTTTGAAAATGTTATTTCATTAAATTTAATTGGTTGTGAAATTGGATACTTTTGACTCCATATCTATTTAGTTTACCAAAATACCTAGTTATGCAGAGAAATAAAATGATAAACCATAAGTATATCAGTGCGAAATAGCAACAGGAAATGTGGGTACATATTGGTGCAGGAGTGAACAAGCCTTGACTGAGCAACTTGTGTGACTATAAACAATGGAGCTGAATGAAATAAGTTAAAATTGACATAAATTAAGTTATGTGGGTTTTTTAAAGTTTTTGAATAGGTCTTCCTTGATTGAAAGCATTTTCAGCTTCCTCACTGCTGTGTGCTACATTGCACTTCTTTGCTGGCAAACAAGTTACATTTTTCTTTCATGTAGCTGATGAGTTCATGCTGCATGGTTTCAGGTTGTTGACAGTAAGACTGGCATCATATGAGCGTGTTGTATAACCTGAACTTTTAGTTTGAAATGATGAAGCGCTGTAGTATGTGTGCAGAGAAGAGTTTGAAAACTGTTCTTATTTCCTGCTAGTGTCTGTGTGATTTTGAACAATACTATGGCATATGTTTAAAGAACACTGTTATTTTGGTGAGTGATGTATTGTGCTTCTTTATTTGAGTTGGGTTACCATTTCTTTCAGTAATATTGAAAACGTACCAACATCTGCCTTTCTGCTGAGTGATGCAACTTGGCTTCACTTGACTTCCAATTCAATAATTCATTCATATTTTGTAGATATTAGTTGGACATTTTTTTATTTATTTTAGACTACAGATTGTTTAGTTGCTCCTTAAAGGAAGTTTTTTATTTTTTTATTTCAACAAAGGAATTTGTCACGCAGTAGGAATGACCTGAACACTTTGCTGCTGTGTTCAGTGGCAGAGTCTTAAAAATGCCTCTATGCTTCAATGCTAAATTTATTCAGTGATGCTGAATAAATTACAAAGGAATCACTTTGATTTGGCAGAAATTTAAGTTGCATGGTATGTTAAATCACAGTTGAATCCTCATCACGATATTGCAAACGCAATGGTCTGCTTGGGTTTAATATTAGCTAGGATGTTATATTTAAAGTTAAGGCATTCAGGCTCTAATTTCCCTTAGTGTACCCACCAGATGTATATCTTTAGTGACTGAGATAGCAAAGCTCAGAGTCATTTGACAATGTGTAAAACAGAGTAAGAAACCTGGTTAAATGAAGACTTCAACAGTACCCAAAATACTGGGGCAACAAACTTTATTAACAAATCAACGCATTTTAACTTGTCGCCTTCATTACGATTACGAAAGAAAGAACCCTGAATGGAAAATGTGGATAAATTATCAGAAACGTAATTTACATTTAAATTAAATATTTTCCTTAAATTGTGGAGCCCTAACACCAGCCCTAATATCCAGTTCTTTAGGAAATTTTACTTAAGTAGCTGGAAGATGCATTGCTAGTTTGAGCCTGTGTAATTAATAAACCCAGAAAGTTTCTTTATTGTTTATTTTACATTGACTGTTATACTTCTAAGTAAACTGACCGAACAAATTAAAGATGTTGATATAGATGTTGGACCGAGCTTGGGCAGGTATTTATATATTCAAGTGTGTACTTGTACCAAGTTATCACAGAAGTTTGTCATTCATTACATTTATGTCTGTTTAACAAAAAGAATTGTTTTAAACCATGCATGCAGCTGTTTTTCTGTATCTTATCGGTATCTGTTGACTTCAGTTATTTGCATCGGTGTCAGAAGTGGAAAATAGTGGATTGGTGCATTCTAAGTGAAAAAGTCTGATATGAATCACACATGGGGGGAAAAAAAATGGGTTGAGTCGCATTAGCCTGTGTGAACATAGCATTAGACTTGGAGGGAAGGGGGTGGGTCTTTTTGTGTGTGTCCCTGACATGTTGCATGCTACAGGTGTCTGTTGGTTTACTGTTTACTGGCCTTCAGAGATGTGATTGCTGAGAAAGTTTAGGGCAGTTGACAAGGACTGAAAAGGAGGTAATAATCAGACTCTCCTCTCATGTCCTCTCCTCATTCCTCCTCTTCTCTACTCCTGCTCTCTCCTCTCCTCGTTATGGATCAGATGCTGGGCTGGGTGGCCAGACCGGAAGTGCTCCCCTCCCCCCTCCGTATGCTTATGTAAACGGAGAAACGGAGAAAAAGAGAGGGAAGAGCTATTTTTAACCCAGGCAGGCTGCAGAAGGAGAAAGAATGAGCGAGTGTGTTAGGAGGGAGACAACTTCAGCATTATTGATGAAGGTTGTTAGCATTAAATGGAAATGTCAACCCTGAATCAGCACCGGACAAAGTCATCCCCCCACCTTCCTTTTTTTGTTTATAAAAGGTGAATGACATCGCCCACTTTATGCCATGATAAAAAATGGGGGGAAAAAAGGGAGAAGTTGAATGTGTTGTGATGCTTTTTCATCTGTGTGATGAAGAGGAAGTCACCGAAGCTTCCCTGACTGCCTTTTTGCTCAGTCATCCTCTTGTGTGATCTTGTTGAATTTTTTTTTTCTTTAGCAAGCTGTGTTATATGGCATCATCTTGAATGGTGTTGTTGCATGGATGGTGTTGCCTTTGATTTCATGAGGATGTGTTGAGTTCAGTTGCTGTCAGTGTTGGCAGTTCATATCCAAAGTCCAAAGAGCGTGACAAGACTGAGGCATGGGTTTGTTTTAACTCTGAAACAAGGCCTGATTGGAAGTCAATCTCTGACCAAAACAGTCTCTGTGCTTTTACTCAATAAAGTCCATGTCTTCTTGTGTAAAAAGCTTTTTACATTTTTTTTTAGCTTTCAGAAAATATGAATAAGGCAGATAAATATCCTTTGCATCAGCATTGCCTTTAGAAAATGGCGACTGTGGCTTTAGAAATGAGAGTATTCCTCGTCATGAGATTTGAAAAAGCCCCAGCACATATTAGTATTTCTTAACTTGTTGGAATAAAAAAGCAAGTCATAATGATGTTTCACCTCGTGAGCATGATTCGCTGGTTGGCAGATTTAGTTAACTTGAGACGGTGCCAGACGTGCCGCCTCTGTTTCCAGTCAAACCTGACTGCACGTCTCTTTTGTGCGATGTCATCAATCTTTCTTGTTCATTTCTGTCTGACTGCTTCATAGCCAAATTCTGAGCTGTTCTTTTTAAAATGAGAATAAAGGGAAGACATTTGTGGCTGAAGTGAGATGCAAACAAAGGAAATAAATGCTAGCACATGGGGGCCTAAAGGAGCTTTTGAAAAGCAAGCGCATCATGGGATCCTGCTGACCTGCCGCAGACAGGAGATATATTTGGAGCAGCAGACAAAGCTGCACAAAACATTGAGCCGTTTTATTCTCTGGGAGAGTGTCACCATGTTTACCTGATGGGTTTTGAGAATGATTAGCATAAGACAAAAGGGGCAACCTTTAATGATGTCTTGTCCCTATATTTGGATTTGGCTTAAAAAGTATGCAAACACAGAACACTGGAAAAGTATTCAGACCCCTTTTTGGTATTTATGTGCTTCATTGAGATTTTATGTGATAGACCGACACAAAGTACTCCATAACGAGGTGAAAATTAGCATATATTTTTTTGCAAATTTTCAAAACGGTGACATTTATCTATAATTTTTGTGGACTTTACTCTGATCCCATTAAATAAAATTCAGAGTAGGATTGGGCATTTATTGCATTACCATTTATTGTTTTGATTTATTGTTGTCACATTAATCCATAGCAACCAATGCCTTCAGAAGTATCCAAATTAGTAAATATAGTCCACATGTCTAGAGTGCCACTACAAATCTCTAACAAATCTGTACCGTGAAGATTTGTTAGAGAACTTTAGTCAACGTGTTGAAGTAGAAACACTTTAATATGGTTGTATATGTTATAGAAAATACTTCTGGAAATGTTAGATCATAATAGGCTTGTACTTTAAATATGGGGGACAAATAAAAAGAGATAAATTTACAATAATTAGTGTAGCCTCAGAGGCCCAATTTGAACATGCATTTGATTTTTATGACTCTTGTGACACTTGATTATTAAAAATGCATACTGCACATGCTCAAAGTGCTATACAGAATTAAAAACAACCCACAAAATAAACATCCAACATAAAAAATTAATATAGAATAGATATATGGATATAACCTAAAATGTGTCTTCATTCACTTCTTGACACTAAACTGAATTTTGCTTAGTTATATAAAATAATTTTGAAAACGTTTCACATGATAAACTTAAAAAGAAAAAAAGTTTAATCTACATGTATAAATAAACACTAGAATACATGGGACAAACACTATGAACTATTAAAGCGTTCTGACTTGCTTATGTATTTCATTTATTGTGCACTAAAATAAATTATTTTTAAATAAGAAAAAAAAGCTTTTTAAGGCTTTTGTAGTTATGAACTTTTCAGAAACTTTAACAGAAAATAGTTTTATTTTATTTTGCTTTTGATCTTGTTTTAACAATATAGTTAAAAATTTTTAACTGCAACATTTTTGGTTTATTAAAGTTTTTCTAAATGTAATACATGGAGTTTGAAGAAAAGGAGGAATTATTAGCTAGGTTTGGACGCTGATGGAGCGTCTCGGCTGAGTTAGTTATCTGCTTATTGAAGTCGTGTTGCGGCGGCAACGCACTGTCGGCGTTTTCCCCCTGATGTCCCTCTTCTCTTCACTCTGTCCTTCCTCCCCACTGACTCTCTCCCTCACAGCTGCATGTAGTGGGACAGAAAATGGATGTGTTAAGTCTCTGACTGGTGATGGGACTGCAGCTGAAGTTGGTGAGGACTAGCTGTGTAATAAGCTCAGGTGTGTTTGAGAGATTTGACGGTGTTAGCAGATGCGGAGCAGAAGTAGAGTTAAAGGAGGAGATGTCTGAGGCGAATACTTTTGGAAACTTTTCTGCCATAGTTTCACCGCATCGCTGCTGTCCCGGCTTATTCCTTCCGCAGTTGTTTTATGTTATTCTTGGCTTTCCGTTAATTCACTTTAGCTTTTTTTCTTTTACGTTATTTCCTAACTTGCTGTTAGTTTTCAAACATATATTAATTATTCTTGCATGTTACCAAATTCCAGGTTTTTTATCTTGATTTTATTTTGTAAACTTCTTTAATCTTTCCATCTTTACTACTTTTCATCTCTCTTTTTTAAAATGTTGCAAGTTTATATTTGTCCTTCATTTTCTTCATGTTTCACATCTTATTTCTAGTTATTTTTAGTTTCTCGTCACTCTCAGTTTCTCTTAGCTTTCCTTTTCTAATTTTCAGATGTACATTTAATCTTTTTGTTGTTTTTTCCCCCTCATACGTCTTGTGCTCTTTTTCTCTTCTCGCTAACCCACTCCATTCCAGGCATGGTTTTCTCTCTGTACCTCGTTGTTTCTCGCTGTATTTCCTCCTCTGTCTCTTTCTCTTCTCTCCTTTTTTCTTCTTCTTGTCTCCCTCCCCTGCAGCTTGGTCTTTTCCTCCTTCTCCTTCTTTTTATCTTTCTTTCTGTCTTTCTCGCTCTCTGTCTGTCTGTCTCTCTCCAGCTGCACAGGATTTGGAGCTGTTTCTATTTTTAGCACCTATGGTTCTGTCACCATGACAACCAAGCTGGAGGCCAGGGCGCCAGGGAGCTATTTTTGGAGCAGCGCTGTAATGTCAGACACAGCCTTCGCTCTCCTTTCTTTCCTCGTCTTTCTCCCGCTCGCCATTTCACAGGATATGGTTTGTGTGTGAGAATTGGGGTCGGCTGGTGAAACCTTTGGTTGCGTCGCCTCGCAGGTTGAGGCGTTAATGTACAAAGAGGCCGTAAAGCCCCTGGAATCGCTTGCCTCTTCGGGCCGTGCTCAGTCTTTTCTCCCCACTCCTACAGGAAGTGCCAAGACCATTTTTCTGACCGGACTTGACGCTCTAGAGACGTGCGTTTTAGTTTTGATCTGTGCAGAAATGTGTGTTTTTGAAGCGTACCGAGTTTGTAAGCCTTTTAGTTTCTAAGGGCATAAACTTCTTATTTTTTGTCAATTACTATCCATGTCTCTACTATGAAGTATTGAAAGTAAATATGTTTAAAAAATAGGACGAAATTAAATCCATTACAGATTAGAAATAAAGTGAACAAATTGTGCTTTAGTTTAGATTCATGCCCATTTTAACTTTTGGTGTTACAAAGAGATGGCGTAGATGTTGTTTGGACAATAATTAAACCTGTAATTTCGTGTGACATATTTCATAAGAAATTCTGTGTTTTGTTGGACTTAAAACAATTTTAGCTTAGTCTGTAATTAAAAAAAGTAAACGGTACACAGTGAATAAATATATAAACATTAACCAGTTAAATAAACAGCTAGACTAAGATACATGCAAAAAGCTAATTCAGCTCATTGTAGTTGACAGAAGTATTGTGAAACAAATTAAACTCTTTTGTTTTTCAGAGGGAAATGTTGCAAATATTTAAGCAATGCCTTGTTAAACTTTTAAAAAACCAGAAAATGTAAATAGTTTGGGGCAGACGTGGAAAGAGGAACTTTTTACGGACACGGTCCTGCCCGCGAACCTGCCTGTGTGTGAGTCCGCCTGCTTGTCACACAGCGGACTGCGCAGCAGCTCGGATCCGGCAACGTTTTCCAGATGTTTTGCGCTTGTGTCACGCTGAATCATACAGTCTGAGAGAAACTTTGTTTAATAAATTTACAAGAAAGTAAATTTTTGAATAAAATTAAAATAGTTTTCCTAAATTTCTATTAATATTTTCCTTTACATGACATTTAAAAAATTAATTAACCTTTTCTTATGCAGTTTGGTTTTGCAAAAGCAGTTTAAAAAAATAAATAAATAAAAAGATTTTATGCTTTTGAAGTAAATGAAGATAAATTTTATTTTTCCATGAAAGTATTGTGTTGGCCATCAGCAGCAGTACAAAGTAGTTAAATCTCATCTTGAGCTGATGGTCTGGTCGTAACCTGAGTAATCCTTAGTCCTGATTCTCCCCCTTTAATAAGTTAAATGCATTTTGGGAGCGTTATCAGCTTTGCCGCTGCTGCTTTTCAGCACATAAAAATCTCTGCGGTTTTGGACAAATGTGGAAGTAAAAAATTCAAACAGAACTTAAAAATGCAAATTGGATCCACCTGAAAGATGCGGCTGTTCTGGAAATATTTGGACAGCAGTCCGTTCCTGGTTAACTAAAAACATAAAAAAATTAAAAATGGCTGTTTAACTTTTCTTTTTGTAATTATTCAAGCTTCAGTTTTCTCCATCCACTTTTTATAATACAGTAGCAAAAACAAAAAATACCAGTAAAAAAAAAAAAAAAAGCCCCTTTTGTTTATGAACCTTTAAAAATAGGTGTGTATCATTTTATTTTAGCTTTCTAGAAACACTCCCTTTACAGCTGTCTCACCTTCAAATTAGCAACAAAATGACTAAAATACCAGCTGCTATCTTTTGTTGTAAATATTGTGCTATTTTTGCTGTCCAGACGAGTGTCCTGTGTGTATTTCCACGGTTTAAGTTGGCCTGTCTGCTACCCCAGAATAACCCTGGCAGGTTATACATAACACCGCAGACCTCTCTGTTACTGGGGGCAGCCACTTTTATTCAGTTCAACTTACTAGATGCAGTTATTATTGGCACTTGTCCTATTAATAGGGAGAACTGCTAAAAACCGAGCGGTGTGTTTGTGCTGGGAGTGCCGACGCCTCAGAGCAGAGCTGCGTATAAACACGAGTTTGGCTCGGGAGGCCCTGCTAACTCTGTCATGTTTGGAGTGGCTGTAACGTTCAGGTTCTGTCACCTCCAGCATATTTATGTCGCTGGGAGTTCTGGAGGCGACTGTTCGGGGAAGGCAGAGTTGGATGATTGCAGGGGATTAGGCGGTGGATGAGAAGCGGCGCGGCTCCACACGGTTCTCCACTTCTTTGTGGGAGCAGCTGAGCCTCGTATCTCTGCAGAGAGGCCGCGGTACCTGACTGACTGCCTGATAAGCAACTTTCGTGTGTGTTCTGCACATTTGTTCTCTTTTATTCTTCCGCTCTCTCTCAGTTGCGTCCTCTTTCTGAACTCACCATCTCGTGGTTGGTCCAGTAAACCGTCCAGTATTTCAGCTTCCGCATGCCCACCCCCTCCCCGCTCTGCTCTGTGGGTTACCTGCTGCCCTAATGTCACATTTCACCCCTGACTGCCACATTCCTGTTTATCTCAGAGGGGAGCTTACATACCTGATCTCAAGGAGGCAGCTCCAAACTACCTTCCCACCTTTCTAGTTGTCAACAAATCCAGCAGGTCTAGAGTCAAACAAAGAGGGAAATCTTCCTGTCAGCTGCCTGTTTTTAGTAAATACAATTTTTCTTCCAAATTTCTTTATTATTCATTCTTGTAGGTTTTTCTTTTTTTTCTATTGAGCTACTTTTTACTACAAAAGCTGTTTCCAGAAATGTAGTCTCTGCAAATTAATACCACCTGGGTAAATCTTCCAATTGAGTTTTTGGTTTTATTTTCAGAGTTCATACTGGTTCTTAAAATTCTTGAAAATGCTTGGATTTCAATTGTTGTTTTTAAGGTTTGGGAAGTGCTTGATTTCTATATAAAATCCTTATAAGTGCTTGACATTCAAACAGCATAGTTTTATAATAAAGTGAAATCCAACATTTGATTAAAAGCTTAAATTTGGAAAATATTTATAGTTAAAACCGGTTTTTCACACACCTAATTTAAAAAGACAATTTTTCTTTACTTTCTGAAGTTAAATCAGACCAAACATTTCTTAATTTAGGTTAGTTAGGTTCATCAAAATTATTTCAATTGCTAAATGCCAGAAAACTTAGCAAGAACATTATTTTACAGATTTTCTTTGTAACAATCTTTGTGTAATGTGTTAAGCACTCAGTTTGAGAAGGAATGTTATTTACCATCACAGGATTTGTTTGGATTGTGTCATTGTAATAAATATATGTTATTCCTAATGGCAAACGACTTGAGGGAAAAGTTTGACAACTTTGAAAAGGGCTTTAATTTTATCATAGAAATTGTTTTATATATATAAAACAACTTTTATATATATAGAATATATATATATAAAAGCTCAAAGATGAATTAAACTGAAATATATTTTCATAAATTAGGCAGCAGCACAAACACTGTAAGCAAACTGTTACCTAATTAGCATATTGTCTCACTTAAAGCATTTATTATTAGTGAGCTGCACCAATCATGGAATTAAATGGCCAATATTGATTTCTGTCTTTCTATCTAATTTGCTGATTATGATTTTGTTCAGTTCTGATTCTTTTTAAAAATTACTTTAATAAAAACAAACAGCATTTAGAGATTTTAGGTGTTAGGTTCCTTGACAAAGGTGGACAGAAAATGAAGAGATTTATTGCCATGGTACTACATGCCTCTCAGAAAATCTCTATGAACTGTATCATATTTTGATCAACTCAAATTGTACTGAAAATGACAAAATAAGCCCCATTTACGTATCAAGGTATTTGTCCCTCACCTTTTACTAAATTCAAAGTACATACTGTTAGTCGATGAGTTTACAGAACAGAGAATGTTTTTAGCTTTTATACATTTGGTAAACTGGTTAAGATTTTGCAGCATTTGACCAGATGATTAAATGGCATTTTTTTATCACTGGTTGATTGACTGATGCAGCACTCATGAACCCTTGTAAGGTTTTCATGTTTTGGTTGCACAGCCACTGTTTGTTGGTCTGGTGGACCCGCTGAATTTTACTGTTTAAATTCAGTAAAATTCAGCTTTTTTTTTTAATGGAAAAAAGCTTTTTCCATTAAAATACTGTTATGTCCACCAGGCGTTTGGTGGGGTAACATGAAAGGAGACCACACAAGGATTTTCTGGTTAAACGAAAATTAATTTATTAAATTATACTAAAGAAATAAAACCTGAAAAAGAATACCTGAAATGAGAAACCAAAATAGATTAATGAAAAACCCTTAACTAATCAGAAATAAATTTAAACAGAACAAACCTAACAAAACCCAACCATAAGATACAAACCAAACCACATGGGGTTCTGAGGAAGGAGAGGGAAAAAGCCTCCCATTGGCTGCATGCATGGCAGCTTTTAAAGCAGCAGAGCACTAATCAGGGCAGAACATAACACCTGCAGAAGGTCTGTCTCCAGACCCTACAAGGAAAAAGGGCAGAGACCCACTGCAGCCGTAACAATACAAAAACATTCACTTCAATTACATCTATGTAAGCAGCAAATATGACTGTTTACTACCTTTTAAATTTAAAAGAAAACATTTTAGGAAAAATATCACTCATTCATGTTTGCTGTATAACAAAAACACATTTTACAAAGGACGAAATTTCTATTCAAAATACCTAAACATTATATCTTTAAATTAATCTATAAGGCTTTATGATAACCTTTTTTTTCACCTTTTTTGTACTTTTATTGGAAATTTCAACCAAAAAGAACAAAAGTTGCATGGATTCGGGCACCAAGTTGGCTAAGAATGGGCATTTGTCTGTTGTGAAGCATCTGGCACCTGCATGTTGCAACACTGTTTTAATGTTATGGTGCATTAACAAAATTCGCACAAACATCCTTGCACCTCTTAGTCCAAGGACTTTGCACAGACTTCCATTCATTTTACTAACTGCATTTATGCCAAACCCAGATATTTTCCATGACCCTAACCTACAAGTATATTCCTAATCCTAACCTTTACCAAAGTTTTGTTCATGCTATACCTCAAACTTAACTAATAGAGCTCAGTACAACTAAAAGAAATGAAGATCAGGAAAATGTTCTCTGTTTCTACGAATGATCTCCCTATATTGGTGAAAATTGTTATAATCTGCTATATGTAGTGCAAGGGTTAATAAATTTGTATTTTTTCTTAGAACTCTACTGCATTTTTAATGCTTTTGCTGTAGAAATGTGAGTAATATATTTATTTCTTTTGATTCAAATCACTACTTCAGCTTTTCGTTATCCATTATTGCGTGTCTTTCCTGAAATGTTGATGTTTTTCATCTTAATGAAGTGTGGCATTACAGCCAGTTGAGAAACAACCTCTGCATGATGGCCAGACGTCAGTGTAAACTTGAGACTCCTTGCATCTTCAGACATGTAAACGTGCAGACTGTATGTCTGAGCGCCTTGTGCCTTAAATATTGTTGCTGAATTTGACTTAATCCTTTGATGTACTATTTTTTGTTAAAATCTATATAAAAAAAATAATGAGAACAAATAGCCCTTATATATAATAGTATATATTCTCCTCGCTGCTGTGTATTATTGTGTTTTCCTCAGTTTGCCTGTAAATGATTCCTTTAAAACACACACATGCAGTTTGGTAGCCTGTTGATTGATTATTTGCACACTGATTTCTTTTTTTTTTTTTTTAAGGAGGGAAGTTTGTTGCCACAACAGTTTAAAGATTTCCTCTCAGTATATCTGAATTGACCTCAGTGTTTCCTCACTGCCTTCCTGGCCCTGACTCGATGGAGCAAACACCTCAAAGCAGCTGACTCTAATTCAGACATCCAGAAAGCGCGAGAGCGACTCGCACCTTGAAAAGCGGCAGCGCTATCACTCAGTGCAGCAAAACAATTAACATGCCTTTGGGTGGGCAGTCTGCAAATCTGAATGTGCTGTGGGCCTGCATACCCACCCACGCACATACACATAGCCGATTCCACACGCACACACACAGATCCACACTCCTCCTCCTGTACTCCTGTACTACTACAGCAGCTCCATTGACGAGGCTCCTCTGGTCTGACAGAGCCAACTGCTGCTGGTGACTCAGACTGGCTGCCTCTGATCTCACGGCAGCTTCAAATACAGCGCCCCCTTGTGGCCGTTCAGTCACAGCCGCTCCAATCCTTCTCATGCTTTCACTATTGACTGTACACAGACTTTGTACGTGTTGATCGTGCATTAGCAGAACATGTGGGGAATTGTAATCATAAAAACATACACAGCTGTCTTTGGGTGTAAATAGGTTTTTGTGAAAGTTCAGTTCTGATTGTTTTTATTTTTTCTGTTTGCAGCTTCTTAGACAGGATTGATGTGGTGAGGCAGAACGACTACACCCCCACCGATCAGGTAAGATCTACTAGATTTTCCATAAACATTAATCATGCACCTTATTTACAGAACTCAACAAGGAAAAGAGTGATTTACTTTAATTAGTTGCTTTATTTTGTGAGCACAGGTACTGAGCACAGGAGCTCTGCTTGCTCACAATTGTGTGTCACTTTACAATCATTTGTTTTCATTACTAATAACTTCACTTCCCCTTACTGTCACTTCATTTGTTTAGTGCTTAGTGGTGAACAAGAATAGATTTATTCCTCTTTTTTATTTTTATTACATGTAAATGTTCCAGATTATTAAATAAATCTTTATCAGGCCATTTCAACCTAAAAAAAAAAACTATTACCATTTATTAAGTGGTAACAACCTGGTCCAGTGAAGAAAAAGTATTAACTCCCATTATTAAATAATACATTTATCAATAAACAGCATTTATATTTAGGTTTTTAGTCCAGATTTGTTGTTCGTCATATCTGTGAAATCAAGCAATCATTTAGAAAAACTTTCTGACCACAAGGGGTAGGCAAAAATATGTCAAAAAGCAACAACATCCACAAGCTTGACAAATTTAAGAGCAGATTTGAATCAAGGTCATTGCTACCTATTATGTGGCTATTAAAAATATTCATCCATTGGCTTTTTTTAAAATCCTTTTTATTGCTTTTAATAATTAATCATAATGAACAAAATTGGGCCTTTTGACACAAAAATGTGCAAATAAATAATTAAATGACTAAAGCTGAAAAAACTTTAAAGAGAAAGCCTATTTCTGCAAAATGAGACAGTCACTGTCTCAGGTGATTTCTATTCCACTCATTATGAAAATACTAGCTCTATTTGGCTGGACCTGTGTTGAGTTAGGTCAGTCACTTTAAATGGGACAAATATATACGCACTCACTTATTTGATGTTCCACATTTTATTTGTCATTAAGGTGTAGAAGTCAGTTTGATCGCATCTGAAATCAGATGCTAATTTGTAAACCAGTTTACAAATTAGCATTTGTAAATTATTTTCAGTTTGTTTTTAACCATGACTTCAATGAGAACTTGTTCTGTAAATTATTTTTTCCGCTTTTATTTAATGCTTCTTATTTATTGTTGTTTTACTTTTTGCAGACAGATACCAATCATAGCAATAAAATATAACTTTTAAAAGAGGAGAAAACATCCATTCATGTTTTTTTTTCTGCAGTTGAGTAAAGCTGCAAAGTCTTAAGTCTTAAGTCTTGTTTTTGTTCAAAGGGGAAAAGGTATTGTTAGAAACGTTTTTTTGTTTTTTGTTTTTTTTTCCACCAGTTAAGTTCATGCAAAACAAAGACTGTTTAATAAAAGACTCCTATATTTAATGCTTGCTTTTCCTCTCCTATATTTAATACTTGCTTTTCCTCCTCTCTTTCAGGACCTCTTGAGATGCAGAGTTCTGACGTCTGGGATCTTTGAAACCAAGTTTCAAATCGACAAAGTTAATTTCCAGTAAGTTTCAAACTAAGCTTGCCACAAATATTGGGTGATTAAGGTTATAGTCACAATAAAAATGACTTAAGTAATATTTATTGTATAAATGCTTCTTTATTCAACAGTCAGGCTTTTATTATCACTTGATTCAAATGAAATTTTAACTTCCTGTGTGTCGCAGTATGTTTGACGTCGGAGGCCAGAGGGATGAACGCCGAAAATGGATCCAGTGTTTTAATGGTTAGATTTTAACTTTACTGCTTTGAAAAAATGAAGATTATTATTCAGAGAAAATTTACTATTTCGTTTGATATAGTTTTATTGCATACAGGCACTAATATCTAAACTTGTGCTACAAATGTGTTTTGGAAATTATGGTTTAGAACAGAAACATGATTTTCCCCCCTTAATGTCTGTTTTCTAACTCTTGTCCAGATGTGACAGCCATCATCTTTGTGGTAGCAAGTAGCAGCTACAACATGGTGATCAGAGAAGACAATCATACCAACAGACTACAGGAAGCGCTCAATCTGTTCAAGAACATTTGGAACAACAGGTCCAGTTTTTTTTTTTGTTGTTGCTAGATTTAGTAAATAGTAAATGTAAAACATGCAGATTATCTCTTTAAATGTGTTTCTTTACACAGTTCATTCAATACACAAAGTAAAATTTTTGTAGACACTATTACTTATGACTTCATTGTTTTTTTATGAATACATTTTTCATCTAATCTAATACGCAATTTCATAATTTTTCTCGACAGGTGGCTACGGACGATTTCTGTAATCCTCTTCCTAAACAAACAGGATCTTCTAGCTGAGAAGGTTTTGGCGGGAAAATCTAAAATCGAGGAGTATTTTGGAGAATTTGCACGCTACACTACGCCTGATGATGGTGAATTACCAAACCTTTAGTCAGACATCTGACCTGCATGTTATATTTATCTGTACATGTCGAGTTCTGTTCCAGTGATGATGAGAAACACTAAATGTTGAGATTTACCGGTACTTAAAATTTTCATGTTGAAATATCTTCTCTGAAACAAAACAGATGCTTTTAATTAGTTGAAGTTGTGTGTGCTCCATATGTGAAAGGTTGACTGTATTTCTTCCTTTTCAATAGCAATACCAGAACCAGGAGAGGATCCCAGGGTGACCAGAGCAAAGTACTTCATACGGGATGAGTTTTTGGTTCGTGCAAAGGTCGTTTTCTTGGTGACAGGTTTTTTTTTTTAATTTAAACAACCAATTTCTAATTTATTCACAAAAACTTATGATTGACAAGTAAAGTAATTATATTGTTGTATTTTTGTTCTCATAAAGCTACTGCATTTGATTCAAGTTACTTTCCAAAGAGAATCCCATTTTATCACCTTTCACTTATTACAGCCGACGAAGCCCAAATGTACCGTTCAATCCCACCATCTCTCGCAAACAAGACTCTAAAACAGAAAGATTTTATTTTACTGTTTAAAATTTCAAGTCTGATTCTAAATCAGCGTGTATTTAAAAACTGTTTGAATTTTCAATAAAATTGAAAGATGAATGTGTACCAAAGCGAATAAACAGTTATAACGGTCATAACTGCATCCAACAAATATTTGGCAATTAAAATCTTAGTAGAAAATAATAATATTTTTATATAATTAGGTTTATTTTTCTTCTGGAGTTTAATGTAAAACTTTTTTTGAAAACACGTGACCTACTTTTAATAATTTTAGATTTTAGTGCAGTGCATTTTCTTAAGCTTGTAAATTAGCCCAACGTAACACAGTAAAACATGAAAAAAATACAACAAAGTTGTAAATGAAATAGTTAAAATGTTCAGCTTCTGCATCTCCAGGTATTACTTTTGCCAACAGAAGATTGTTTTATCGGAATGTATTTCTGTGTGTGGGCTCTGAAGATTCATCACTACTAACCTCATCTTTCCTGTATGTCTTCAGAGGATCAGCACAGCCAGTGGGGACGGAAGGCATTACTGTTACCCGCACTTCACCTGCGCCGTCGACACGGAAAACATTCGGCGCGTCTTCAGTGACTGTCGGGACATCATACAGAGGATGCACCTACGGCAGTACGAGCTCTTGTGATGCGCAGCTTCGCCAGGCCCGCCCTACTTACCCAACGACCACCCACCTCACTACGACCAGTTAGCCAATCACCTCTTCACTATTACCAAATTCACCTAAACGACAGATAAGCCTGACTCCTCCTCTCCTCCACCCGTTCCTCCTGGTAATCCAACACATAACCACAGAAAAATGGGAAGACTTTTTACCATCGGCTGTTAGCCTCTCATTTATACGACCACCCGCTCACAGGTACACATGCACTACAGAATAAGACATTCAGACCCTTGAATATTTCATAATCATGACCCTGTCCAGCCTCTTGCTCTAATAGTTAGCAGAGGGGGGGGAATCTGCTCACATGCAGGAGTTTATTCACCGCGTGCTGAAGAGAACAGATGGACTCAGATGGTGGCAAGCTGAAACAGAGGAGTGGCTGTCAGCTGTTTGTTTTTTTTTGTTTTGTTTTATTTTATTTTCTCCTGTGCCCGGCATGGACAGACTAATTGATTAATGGCTGCCTGCGGACGTGAGCGTGACTCTGAGATGAAGCCACGCTGCTCTCATGGACTGCTCTTCAAGAAACTAGTCGAGGAAACACAAGCAAACAAAAAAAATATCATACGATGCATAAGAATCATGCATACCAATGAACTTAATGCGGTGCAAAATAAATCCAAGCTATATATATAGATATTTATATATGTGTGTATATAAATATGTATATATATATATATAAATACATATAAATATTATATATTCCTGTAATAACACAATTCAAGTTTTAAGTTTTTGTTAGTTTTTACCCCATGTTGTTTGTCAGTGTACACAGTGTGTGAGATCTGCCTTTGTGCACCATTTAACCCCGCCATCCTCCTCCCACACACACACACACACATACACATACACACTCATGCACCAACATGTTACTCTACATCCTTGTCCCTATTTACCCCTGCTGCTATTTGTCAACTATTTATTGTGGAAAATAAAGAACAGGTTTGACTTATTGAGGATCAACGGCAACAGAAAATCATGACAAAGATTTGCAGAGACTGGATGCAACGTTTTGTAACTGGGCACACACACTCGTATACGCACACACACAAATGATCCTCATCGTCAGCACCCTCCTTCCTCTCCCCTTGTCTTGTTCTGTCACCTCTTCCTCCTCCCTGCCTGACTCTAAATGCGTCTGTCTTTTTATTTACTGCTGGACTATTATTCTTGTACAGACTGTAAAATGTATTATTTTGTACAACTTTATTGAAGAAAAGAAAATAACTTGTAGAAGATCCCTGTGCCTTGATCACGACTGTACGTGTGAAAAATGAGCTAAACATGTAAGTTATGTTTCACTGCGCTGTACATCTGGACGGGTCGGTGCCGCCACATCCGGACCAGCTCACCCGACCCTCCGTCCCGCTGCTGCCGCTGAGCGAGATGGGAATGGGGAGGAGTGTTCGGACGGGGAGGAGGCCTTTCGTCTGTTGGTTATTTACATTGTTTTTCCACATTTTGTTTGTTCATTGATTTTTTTGTTCTGCTTTGACTCCTCTGGTTTATATAATAGGAATTTTAAAAAGTTGAAAAAAAGAAAAATCAGACACACCACCTTAATGCTGTGTAGTGACAATACTGACTCCTAACACAATTTAATATATATATATAAAATATATTTCAGATTCTATATTTTATATATATTTGCGGTACACCTTGTGAGCTGGTGCCCAGGTGGGTATTCATTTTTTGTTTCTTAGTTTTTAACTCTTTTGAGGGAGAGGGACATATCAAGTGAGAAAAGATTTTTCTTTTCGTTTTTTCTTCTTTTTTTTTTTTTTTTTTTTTTTTTACATAAAACAAACTGTTCTTTGTCTCAAAAACAGTTATTTTAGTGTTTGGTTGAGTCCACATTACATTCACACAAAGGCTAAAGCAGTTTTAGTAAAACACAATTTTATGGAGGTCATGGTGCATTCTCGTTGCAGAGTTCCAACTCAGTCTTGACCTGTTTGGGTCTGATTTAGGGTTTTATTTCCTCACATGGATAAATATGTGAGGAACCTGATTGTGGGAGAAGTATTCGTATCAACACATTTTCCTTATCCCGTTGTGTAAAGGTTCCTGCTATCCGTTTGTCTATTTAGAAATTTCACGCATTGTTCACTAGTCCAGGGGTGTGCAACCTTTACAGTTCTCAGAGCTAAATGAGACTTTAGATTCTCAAATGTAACACGACTCTTAAAAAAAGGTCCCTTATTTTTGATATCAAGTTCAGGATTTTTTTTAAAGGACCCTATTTTCTGTTTTTAGGTTTTAAAATTAAGAAATTCTTTCAGCTGTTTGTTTCCTTATCAATCACCCGTCCAGCTAGCTATCATCTAATCTTTCTTTTCATCCATTCATATTCTGTTTGTAGGTTCCATTAAAGAAATTGTTTATAAAAGGAAAACTCTGGAAGAGACAATATCTCCTCTGCCAAGGAGCAGTAAAAATGTAATTCATAGACAGGATAGGAAAGCAAAAATCTAAAAATAAACACAATCATCACTGTAAGCACTAAGTCAGATCACACATAAAATCATGAATACCCCTTTAAAAAAATCTGTAGATACTAAGTAAAAAGTTAATTAATTGACCTAGTTAAAAATAGTCTTATAAAACCGAATCAAATTAAGATTTTTATGCATTTCTATATTGCTGCAGTTTTAACTGCATGACCAGGAACGAAATCAGAAGTCAGATTTTGCTGAAATGATGATCATAAACAATTACTGTGAAAAGAAATCACTGAACTTCTGCTTCTTGATGCACTTTGATCAGAATTTGTTCAGATCAGTAACCCGGTTGTCTTGCATCAGGTGAAGACGGCTCAAGAAGAGCTCAAACTTCAGATGCCAAACGTTAAAGTGCTGTAATATTAATTATTTGACTTGTTGCAAACCAACACATTGCTAAATCATCTGGCTAGCTGTTGAGACTCAATCCACCATTTACTTTTGAAAAAGTTTTGAATTTGATTTCAATATTTTCCAGATCTGAATAAGTTTGGAAAAAGAAAAAGAGGACGGTCAATATTAGTATTTTCAAATTTTAGTCCTTGGCCCATTGTCTGAAGGTATCGTCTTCCCTTTGTGTTTTTACCTTTCTTCCTTGTGTCCTTCTTCCCTTGTAGCCTTCCTCCTCCTTTCTATCCTTTCTTTTTATACTTCCTTGTCCTTCCTTTCTGTCATTTATTTGTCATTGTGTCTTCCCTTTGTTTTTTCTGTCCATATTTTCTACCTCTGTTCCTTCATTGTCTTCCTCCCTCCATACTCTGCTTCCATTTTTCCTTCCTTGTGGCATCCTGTCCTTGTTGGAAACCTTCTTTCTTGTTTCTTCTGTGTCATATGGACACATATAATGTGCAGTTCATCTTTCAGTACGTCCTTTCTTTGACACATCCATAAGTCTGGAAGCTGATGAAGATCATTTATGTTAGTTCAGTCCTCAGTTTACTCCTGCTCTTTTATAAAAAGAAGCCATCAAGAGGTCTGAAAATATGAGTTTAGTTGCTTTAAAAAAAACAGATCAGGCATTTTCTGACAGCTTAAAATGCATTAAGCGGCGATCTGGTGATTCTCCACCATAGCACCACCTATTGTATTAAAATGTTCATCTTTTCTCCTGTTCTAAGCAGCCTGTAGGAGTGATGTACAACTAAAGCACTTTTGATCAATTGCTATATTCACATTTGTGAAATCAATTGAACAAATCTGCGGTTTATTTGTTTTGAGACTTCAGTTTTAGTTAAATAAGTAGAAAAAAGTCAACGTTAATATTTTTTTCTCAACCAGTTTTATATTTTTTTTATTTAACCATCATTTCACCAGGAATTCTTTGAGATAAAATCTCTTTTTCAAGAGAGACTTGGCCAAAAGACACACCGTTATAGAGTATACAAAACAATTAAAAAGGTAAACGTTTTAACGTTTTTAATTAACTTTATGTGTGGACTACTATTTTGCGTGTGACTTATACTTTCCAGATATTTTATTAACAAAAACTATATACAAATACTGCTTTTCTAACGCTCTTCGTCAACCGCTCTGGTAGAGGGCGCTGTAGCTCAAAAGCGCATCCAAAAAGAAAACGGAACGACTGAATAATGTTTCCTCCAGCTTAGCTCCGCCTCTACTTTTCCATGCATTGGCGCGCTCGGTGGCCGTGGCTCTCTGGCTCCGCTTCTACCCGGGTAGCTGAACTTTCCATAGCGGGCTGCGAGCCCAGACACAGCAGGTATGAGTGCAGTGGGTGACGGTCGGGCCGTCCCGGCTGTCGGACCCGTCCAGCAGGGATTGAAGGAGGCTCTGATTGAGACGCTCACGGCCATCCTGTCTCCGGTGCAAGAAGTGCGCGCCGCCGCTGAGGAGCAGATCAAAGTGCTGGAGGTGACAGAAGGTGAGAAGTGGCCGGGTTATAAACTACACCAATGTTAAACATTTAAGTGTTTTAGCTTCTTGTATTATGCTGGGTGCTGGTTTATTCATGGCTTCAGTGAACTAAGCTAACAGCCGTACTGGACGGACTCTTCCAGGCAGCTAATGTTAGGCCATGTTAGTAGAAGTTATTAAGGACTGAATTGGTATAAGAGCTTGTAAATATGCTTGTTATTTCTAGGACTTGTGATCGTAGTTGTTTTTAGCCTAACAGATTGAAGCAGCCCACTGCTAGCGTTGTTACAATGTAATCATTAGCGCGACCCTAGCTTGAGTAAGATACGGTACATGTGAGCGAGGCTGAAGTTCGTATCCAGTTTGGACCGTTCAATAAAGGGTAATTTCACCGCTTTTAAAGGGTCTGAACCGCATTTATTCATTTAAAACATTTGAAATAATATGAAATGTTAATCGTTTTTCAAACGGACTAAACTGATTATAATTACTTGAAAACAAAACCTTATGTTTTTGTGAAACTTATTAATCATTCCACATTATAAGAGATTGGTTAAAAGCAGTTATTTCCATACTTTCCAGCTTTAAAACCACAAAATGTAAATATCTCATTCTAATTATGGAAGTCAACCTTCTTAAGATGAAAAGATTACGTTACTATAGTTTTCAACATGAGCCCTATCTACTGTGGTAGAAATGTACAAAATATATTGAAACCATCATTATGTGTTCAAGCTTCAGAAGATCTAAGACATATTCTAAATAATCTGCATTTAACATAAAATTTTTCAATTCATTGTCGACTTGTTGAAGAACAACCGTTTTAAAGCTTGACCACAACAATGGTGAACTAAATGCTAAAAATTAAAAATGGAATATAATTCTATTTGAATGGTTTTAAAATTCCAATATGGGTAAAGTGTCCTTAAAGATAATCTAATCAGCATAGAGTTACTCAAATCAGTTAATGGGTTACTCACACCAAATCAAGTCAGGCACAAATAATTCAATTTGTGCCTGACTTGTCAAATAACTGCTTTTTAACTGCTAAGTTAGTTTAAATGCCAAAAAAATAATTTGAAATCGCATATTTGGGATTTTACAGATGTGTTGAAGATTTCACAAATACTCAAAGTACTTGATATTATCTGGCATTGTGGAGTTTTACTCAGATTTGCTCAATGTTCTTTTAAATTCATTATCATTTTGACCTCAAAAGTGCTCCCTATTGATTAAATGTGAAATTATTTTTTACTGAAGTGTAGCGGATGAAGCTGCGATTCAGAGGCTAACTTCAGTGTCGTCACATGTAGAAACTGTGGCTGCAGTTCACTTTATTAAATCAAATGACGTCACTGAAAGAATGGTCAGGGCTTAAAATAAGCAAAGTTTTCGTTGGTATTTGTTATATGGTGACTTAACTAACATGTTAAAGCAATTCTATAATCCATAAAACATATGTTTTATGGTATAATCCATAAAACATATGTTTTATGGATTATACTCTATGCTATGCTGATATGGATTATTATGGATCCATAAAACATATGTTTTATGGATTATACCACTGACCGTGTTCAGTGTCTAAATTAGCCATTTAGATCCATTTGACAGATTTTCCCACGAAGTGAGCTTCCAGTGGAAGGGGGGAGTTTCCCAAATATCCCTCTCTGAACCTCCTAGCTTCCTGCAAAAGTCTGAGTCTTAGTTCAGATGCTTCACCAGTGAGATCACAAGTTTTACATTTGTCATTGTAACAGGAGAGGTGAAATTTTTCCAGATTTTCTTATGAATGTTTCCTACTTAAATTGGTGACAAATTATTCCTTAATTTCCTCCTTGAGCTAGATAACCTTAATGAATTTTTCTTTTTACAACAACCTGTTTTTCAGTTTAATGGTTTTATTTATAAGATTTTGAGTTCATCAATCCATCTACTTAACATAATCTTCCTTCATTGGGAAGAGGAACAAGCCCACAGCATACCAGGGCTCCCACCATGCCTGTTACAGTGTACATAAAGTGTTTTAATATATGTATTTGTATGACATCAAATCCACCTCAAGTGTTTGGTGAAAACAGCACAACAATGGTAATGGTACAGTAATATATGTGGTAAGATATCACAGTAATGTATTTATCTTTTGTTAAAACACATTTTTCTGGACAAAATCTGCTGTTAGTTACTAAAACTAGTCTCAATGTGAGATTACAAAGTGATTTCTATTTTAAAGCATTTTACCCATCTGCTTCAGGGATGCCAACAAATTTGTTATCATCTGTAGAGTAAGTGTTTCATGGTCAGTAGCTGACGCTCTCCATCTGACCTTCTATTGTCCAGCAGTAATCGTGCTGCTGCTGAAAAGTTAATTGAGCGCGCAGAGAACGGGCGCTGCAGCAGCACCGACCCTTTCCACTGGCCTCTCTCTGAGGCCGCAGCTCTGCAGGACTGTCAGCACTAACATTGTCTTCTGGTGCCTGATGTCACTTGGTGAAAGCCAGCTAGAGGTGGAGCTGATGAGGTTCATGCTCATCCTGAACTGTGCATTTTTCTCTTGTTCTGCATGCTTGCCAGGCCAGGTTGGATTCAGTCGAGTCGGCTTTACAACCCGACGAGCCATTTCTCCTCTCAAGTTGGCCTAGAAAATAATAGTTTAAAGCTGCAATTCTCATCTGAAGTTTTGAAAAAGAAAGGGGGAAAAAATCATAATTTTAGATGCATATCTATTCTAGAAGTAAATTTTGTGTCACTTTTAGCTAAACACGTTTTTTCAAATAAAGCTAAACATAAAATTTTGCATGAAGAGGAAGTTTATTTTTTCTCTGTGGACTTAAAATGATGTGAAACCTAAAAGCACATAGATTCCGACCTAATGACAGGAAAAACAGAAGTAAAAGCATATTAGTGGTATCAGTGTGGACATTCAATGCAAATATTTCAGGAAAAACAGCTAAAAACTTGCAATTGTTATATTACCTGTAGTTAAAAACATTAGTTTGTTTGTTATTATTTTTTAAAAAATTCTTAAGAGCCATTGTAGAAGATTCAGAGAGCCACAGGTTGCAGATTGCTGCTTTTAGGTACTGATTTTAGTGCTTAACCAAGCAGTGGCAAATGGTGCACATCCTTAATTTTTGTACAAATTCTCATAAAATAAAATTTTGTTTTTAGCTTCACAGAATTAAATTTTAATTGATATTTTGAAATGATAATTAATCTTGGTGTCAAAGCAGATCTTTGTTGCTGCAGTGACATGTTCAATAAGTTACATTTTCTGCATTTGTGTGTAAATGGAAACTTCTTAAATATCATTGTCTGTTTGACCTTCAGCTTACTACGTTTCCTGTGTGACATGGTTTGAAACTAATTTGGTCTTATTTATAATAAGTTAATTTTACCAGAAGCTTCAGTGATGTTTTTATGTTCCAGAGTTTGGTGTCCATCTAGCAGAACTTACAGTTGACCCTCAGGGAGCGCTCGCCATCCGTCAAGTGAGTACAACTAAGAAATAAAGAGAAGATCCTTGGATTTCTTTACACATGCATGGAAAGTTCGTATATTAAAATCAGGTCTTGTATTCTGTTTGCCATGCTGATACTGATTCGCTGTTTCTGTTTCCCAATAGGGGAACTTTTTCAGGTTAACACGTATTGGGTTTGTGTTTGCAGTTAGCATCTGTCATCCTGAAGCAGTATGTGGAGACTCACTGGTGCGCCCATTCAGAGAAGTTCAGGCCTCCTGAAACCACAGATCAGGTAAATGTTCAAAGATGGATTAATCTTCCTCAGACTAGTTTCAGCCCACTCATCTACATCAGAAGCCTGTGTCGATGGCTCTTAAAGATATTGCAAAGTATTAAAATCTGACTCCAGAGTGATTTAAAGCCAGATCTTGTCAAGACCATCTCCTTTCATCTTGTCCCATCAGGCTAAAGCCGCCATCAGGCAGCTGTTGCCCAGTGGTCTGCGGGAGTCCATCAGCAAGGTCCGCTCCAGTGTCGCCTACGCTGTGTCAGCCATCGCCCACTGGGACTGGCCTGAGGCGTGGCCACAGCTTTTCACCCTGCTGATGGAGATGCTGGTCAGCGGAGATGTGAACGCAGTTCATGGAGCCATGAGAGTCCTCACAGGTATCTTAAATAAAAAAATCTTTACACAGCTTGGTTTAGTGTAAAATTTCACTGGTCTGCTAATTTCTTCAGGCTGGTTTTATTGTGTTTGGACATTATGTTTTTTTGTGTATTCACTTATTTTATATTTTTGTCCCTTTTGTCAGACTTCAGTCTATACAAAATATTTTTTAATGATGATACCAAGTATTTGGAGAGCCTATCATTGGATAGGTGTTGCTCATCAAGCTTGTATACATTATTTATAATAGTGAAATTCCAAAACTGAGGTTTCATTTAGAAACTAATAATTTGTGTCTTTAATTGGATTTTATTTTGAATGCCTTCCTTTCCAGAGTTCACCCGTGAGGTGACAGACACTCAGATGCCTCTGGTGGCTCCAGTCATCCTACCTGAGATGTACAAGATCTTTACCATGGCTGAGGTACTGTAGCGCAGTATTATAAGTTTTATTAATGGAACCAATAAGCTAAAAAAAGATCACCTGCCAATAACCAACTGTTCATATCAATGTATTTTGTGCATCTCTAACTTAAAGGATCTTATGCTTTTCTCTGTGCGGTACGGTACTTCTCCCTCATGTTTGCTAATAATTTCAGGTTTACAGCATCCGTACCCGTTCCAGAGCAGTGGAGATCTTCACCACATGTGCAAACCTCATCTGTGCTATTGAAGAGCTTGAAAAGGTGAAGCCAGTTTCACATCAACACCTGTCTGATTGATGAAACATCCGTTTCAAAATATGATTTCCATTATGCATCTTGTTTTAGAATTTTTCTGTCTTAGTAGTTCTAAAACATTCTTGTGGCTAATATTTCAATCAACCCGGTTTCTTTGCTTTTGTTTTTATCTGAAAGTCATAGCAGTAATTAAGCCAAAACTGAAAAAATAGATGCATAATAAATTATTAGATTATTTGCATTGTTTTAAATATTTACAATATTGTATAAAAAGGAAAATCTTCAGACTGCCAGTTATTTTTTAATGTAATTGTCAGAATAATCTGTTTTTCTAATAATCATTTGTTGCAGCCTTACTTTTGATCAGATACATATTTATTTGTGAATGATGATAACTCTGTATATTTATATTTAGGGTGCTGCTAAAGCGTTGATCTTCCCGGTGGTGCAGCAGTTTACAGAAGCGTTTGTGCAGGCTCTGCAGATGCCTGATGGACCTTCGTCTGACAGCGGTCTCAAGATGGAAGTCTTGAAGGTGAGGGCTTGAGAATGGAAGCCTCTTTGTTACAGGTGTTTGTAAAGGCTACAAGAAAGATTTGTTCAAGTTTTTTTTTTTTTTGTTTCATGTTCTTACAATAGAGTTTAAGCTGTCTTTTTGTTTTACTTTTTTTTTCACAGGCAGTAACAGCTTTAGTGAAGAACTTCCCCAAACCAATGGTTTCGTCTATGCAGCAGATATTACCCATTGTCTGGAATACACTGACTGAAAGTGCAGCTTTATATCCCTCACATCACCAGATCTATGTTAATTACTGGTTATAGTTTTTTCTGCTAATAAATCTGTGCTTTTTATTATTATTATTTTAAAATTTAAAATCAAAACATCTAAAAGGTAAATACTTTTTCAGTTTGCTATTCCTTAGTTTTTAATTCACTTATGTAAGAACTGAAGTCAACTACACTGAGGAAGTGGACGACCCTGTTGACTCAGACGGTTAGCAAAATCCACCTCCTCCAGTCTATTCTTTATGTTTCCCTATTTCCTCCCTTCACCAATAATTCTTTATCAATGTTTTTTATCCTGTACTCAATTTTCCAGGAGAAGTTTTGGGCTTTGAGAATCTGGTGTTCAGCATCTTTGAGTTTGTCCACACGCTGCTGGAGAACAACAAGTTCAAGAGCACGGTGCGGAAAGCTCTGCCAGAGCTCATCTACTACATCATCCTGTATATGCAGATAACAGAGGACCAGGTGAGGAACTGCCGACGTGTAATTCTACCAGATCCTGTGCGAAATCATTTTGTATTGACTGAACGCTTTCTATGATTAGGTAAAAGTTTGGACGGCAAACCCTCAGCAGTTTGTAGAGGATGAGGATGATGACACTTTCTCCTACTCTGTCCGGATTTCTGCTCAGGACCTACTGCTGGTGAGCGTCACATAAAAAGAGCCTGTGGTCAGCAGTGGTCAGCTGCAGTTCAGTCTGTCCAGAGGAATAAATTATACTCAGATTATGGACGAAATATAGATGTTTGTTACATTTCTCTTGACTTCTGTTTCTCACGTATGAGGTAAAGGACTATTCTGCGTAGCACTGAAACAGTTAGTTGTGATTAGTCGATTATTGAGACAGTCATCAATTTATTTTGTAATAAATGAATCATTAATTGTAGTATACAAACTCTAAAAAGGCAGTTTTGCTGGAAGAACTACATAGTCTGAGCTGTAATTAAGCTAAAAATGCACAAAATATATAGACCATGCTTTCCAGATTATAAAATACTTTTTTTGTTGGTAAATATGTTCTACATAACACTCTTCAGGTGGCATAGTTTTAGCTTCACCTGGTTCTGTAAGAATAAATAATAATAAAAATCTCCTAAGCACCTTTTGTGATGCAGTTATTAATTGGTTAATCCAAAAAATAATCAATAGATGAATTCTACATTGTATTGAAGTTAAGTCGAGTAGAATGGGTTGAGCTTTTTACATGTTGAAGTTTTTTTTTTGTTTTTTTAAGCTGCAAATGATAAAGCGTAAACCCCAAAAAATGCTATGTTACATTTCAGCAACAAAATGTATTTCTTATTTTAAAATCAAACATATTAGTAATACCTTTGAAATTTATTTTTGAAAGATATTTCTAATATTAGCATATAAGTGATTAAATTAAAAATCTGCAAAATGTGCCAATTTACTTTACCCAATGAATCAATAGAATAATCAATTAATAAAATTATTGTAGTTGCTACCCCACAAGACAGCATTTTGAGTTCTGTGTGTGTGCATGCGCGTGTGTGTGAGTGATGGTGCTAAAGGCTCACTTGTTGTTGCAGGCTGTAGCTGCAGAGTTCCAGAATGAAAGTGCAGCAGCGCTGGCAGCAGCTGCAACCAGACACCTCCAGGAGGCAGAACAAGCTAAAAATGGTGGCAATGAACACTGGTGAGGGGAGGACAGTGACTCAAATGGCTTTTAGTTATGAAATGTATTCAAGTCATTGCATTCAGGTAGAGAAGGGAATTTGTTGTTCATAGGTTCTGTGTTTTTTGTTTTTTTTTTCTTTTTCTTTTTTCTCTCCGTTTTCCTAACTAGGTGGAAGATTCATGAGGCCTGCATGTTGGCCCTCGGTTCAGTCAAGACCATCATTACAGAGAACGTGAAGAACGGTCGGATTCAGTTTGACATGCACGGTTTTCTGGCCAGCGTCATCCTGGCTGATCTTAATCTCACCGGTGAGAGAGTCAGATATATGCAGACGCAAAAAGATGCACAACATTTTTGTCATTGTTCAGTATTAAATTGGATTAAACATTTTCATGTTTCAGATTATTTTTCTATTAGAAACATTGTTTTTTGGTTTTTTTACCCCTTTGTTTAATGTTAACAAGAAAATAACTTGTTGGTCTGTCAAAAAGAAAAGGAATAAATAAGAAAAGAAACCCTAAAGTTGGTTTCTGGTTTCTGTTATTTTTTATCTTGTTTTTACAGTCTTTTGTTTTCTTGTTCCTCAGCTGCATCCCCGTTCCTTCTGGGCCGTGCTCTGTGGGCCGCCAGTCGCTTCACTGCAGCCATGTCTCCTGAACTCATCCAGCAGTTTCTCCAGGCCACAGTCAGCGGTCTCCATGACAGCCAGCCTCCATCTGTCCGCATCTCGGCAGTCCGGGCCATCTGGGGGTGAGCTCACTGTTTGCTGTGGTTTAGCTTTGGCTGAGATCCTGATAACATCCATTTCCTATCTCTTACTGGACCTTGTCTAAGTATTCATATCAGAATTATAATCTCTAATGTAGTTCACAGGACTTTTTATGTGATGGACCAATACATGGTAGTGCATGGTTATGAAGTGGAAAGAAATTTAAATCTGTGAACTATGTACATTTTTATTCATGCACTGCTTTTTGTTGTTGTTTTTTAGTTACTGTGACCAGTTGAAGCTGTCTGAGAGCACACACATCCTTCAGCCTTTCCTCCCCAGCATACTGGAGGGACTGGTACAGCTTGCTGCCCAATTCAGCTCAGAGGTGCTCACACTCGTCATGGAGACGCTCTGCATCGTCTGCACTGTGGACCCGGCCTTCACCACCAGCGCTGAGAACAAAATCTGCCCACTCACAATCGCCATTTTCCTCAAATATAACAACGGTACTTCTGCAGCTCCTCTGACCAGAATCACTTCCTAGAATACCTTCTTCCTATTAACCCAGCTTTATCTCCAGTACATTCATTTTTTTTATCTTTATTTGAGGCTTTAATCTTTTAGAAGTGACCTTTTCTCTTCTTTCCCCGTCAGACCCCGTGGTGGCCTCCCTGGCTCAGGACATCTTTAAGGAGCTGGCTCAGATCGAAGGCTGTCAGGGCCCCATGCAGATGCGACTCATTCCCACACTAATCAGCATCATGCAGGCTCCACCTGATAAGATCCCCTCTGGACTCTGTGCTGTAAGTGCAACATATCATTTATATTATTTACCTGCAGAGGTTGTGTTAAGCAAATGTCTTCTTTATTTCTGTTCTTTGATTCATTGGTTCTTTCAATGTTTTGATTCCTTGGAGTTCCACTCATTTATTTCTTTGTCTCTGCAGACATCAATAGACATTCTGGCCACAGTGGTCCGAAACACAAAGCCCCCTCTGTCAGAGCTGTTGGTGTGTCAGGCCTTTCCTGTGGTAGCACAGTGCACCTTACGAACTGATGACCACACAATAATGCAGGTAATAAAAGCTTCATATATTCAGATATATTGCCGTCCAAACTTTGACCTAATCATAAGACTTTTCTGTCAAGCAAAAATTTGAGTTGCATGTAGAGATTGTCATCATAACGTTCTGAGACTTGAGGCAGTTGCGGCTACCTGTAACTAACTGCTACTAGACTTGATAGCGAGATAGTGAGCTTGTTTGCTCTGCATGCAAATGTATCACCAGTTGGCTGGACGATGTTTGTTTTCACCACTCTCTCACTCATATTATCAGCACATTTAAGGCTACGTCCATTTTGGACAAAAAACTTGACACTGTGGGTGTTAAGGAGGTGTGTGAAAAGCATGAAGCTGCCGGCAAAAACACAAACAAATCCAGAAAATATACATTTTTATATATATATATATATGTGTAAATCCCTTCACACCCACCGCGGATGGTTCTTATCCTCTGAGCTCGGGTCCTCTACCAGAGGCCTGGGAGCTTGAGGGTTCTGCGCAGTATCTTGGCTGTGCCTAGAACTGCACATTTCTGGACTGAGATGTCTGATGTTGTTCCTGGGATCTGTTGTAGCCACTGCTCCAGTTTGGGGGTGACTGCCTCGAGGGCCCCGATGACCACAGGCACCACTGTGGTCTTCATCGTCCAGGCCCTCTCCAGTTCCTCCCTAAGGCCCTGGTATTTCTCCAGTTTCACGTGCTCCTTTTTCCTGATGTTGCAGTCACTCGGTATTGCCACATCCACCACAACGGCTTTCCTCTGTTGTTTATCCACTACGACAATGTCCGGTTGGTTCGACCTTACTATTTTGTCTGTCTGGATCTGGAAGTCCCACAGGATCTTAGCTCGGCCATTCTCCACCACCTTTGGGGGTGTTCCCCACTTTGATCTCGGGGCTTCCAGTCCATATTCTGCACAGATATTTCTGTACACTATGCCAGCCACTTGGTTATGTCGTTCCATGTACGCTTTCCCTGTCAGCATCTTGCACCCTGCTGTTATGTGCTGGACTGTCTCAGGGGCCTCCTTGCACAACCTACACCTTGGGTCTTGTCTGGTGTGGTAGATCTGGGCCTCTATTGCTCTGGTGTTTATGGCCTGTTCCTGGGCGGCCAGGATGAGGGCCTCTGTGCTGTCCTTGAGTCCAGCTTTTTCCAGCCATTGGTAGGACTTTCTGATATTAGCCACCTCAGTTATTTGCTGGTGGAACATCCCATGAAGGGGCTTGTCCTCCCATGATGGTACCTCCGGTCATCATGTGTGTGTATGTGTGTGTGTGTATATATAAGGTAGCATTAAAAGGTCTTAATTTTGACTTTTTGAATTCTAGTTTTAGAAGTTGAAATGATGAGTAATCTGGAAATTTTCTCATGTTTCTTTCCTTCTTGCCAGAACGGAGGCGAGTGCCTGCGAGCGTACGTCTCTGTTGCCCTGGAGCAGATTGCCCAGTGGAGGGACGAGCAGGGCAACAGCGGCCTGTGGTACGTCATGCAGGTGGTCAACCAGCTGCTGGACCCCCGGACCTCTGAGTCCACAGCGGTCTTCGTGGGACGGCTGGTATCCACTCTGATCTCTCGGGCTGGAACGGAGCTCGGGGACCAGTTGGATCACATCCTCAGAGCCATTCTGAGCAAAATGCAGCAAGCCGAGGCTCTGAGCGTCATGCAGGTAGGAAGCAAAGATGGAAGGATAGACTAATCTCAATAATTCAGAATCCCAGCAGTTCAGCTCAAAACCGAAACTCATATAGGTTGATTACACACAGAGCATTATATTCCAAGCATTTTTTTTTATCTTGGTTGTTATGGCTGATAGAAAGTAAAACCAAAAATAGTGTTGCTCAGACAAAATGTAAAATGTTACAATAAGCATATTGTAACATTTGCTTATTGTTTTGGTTCAGAATTATCCTACTGTGAAATATTTCCAATTATTGGACTGAATTATTCCTCTGTTTGCAATAAATCTTTCACTCCCTGTATTGAATTACTGAAAAAAGCTTTTGGTGATTTTCTCATTAATTGAGATGCAATTAATTGAGATTGGTAGACATTCACTGTTTTTGTTTTTTTCTTGGAGTTGCCTGATCTGTCTCCCTTCTCATCCTCAGTCTCTCATCATGGTGTTTGCCCACCTGGTCCACTCCCAGCTGGACCCTCTGCTGGAGTTTCTGTGCAGTCTGCCAGGACCGACAGGAAAACCTGCCTTGGAGTTCGTCATGACAGAGTGGATGAGCAGGCAGCATCTCTTCTATGGACAGTACGAGGGTAAAGTCAGGTCAGACGACTTTCTTTTCTTACATATGTTTTGGGTTTGTGTGCTGAGACTTCCCTTATCTCCCCTTGCCTCCCTCAAACTGTCTCCAACTTTGTGCGTTTTCCGTGCAGCACTGTGGCGCTGTGCAAACTTCTGCAGCATGGCATAAATGCTGACGACAAGCGACTTCAGGACATCATGGTTAAGGGAGAAGAAATCTACAACCCAGAAGATGGCATTCGCACTCGCTCCAAATCTGCCAAAAGTAAGTCTAAACTATTGAGAAAGTCGAGGGACAATAAATGTTCATTTTTGTGGTATTTTTAGTTTTGGAATGTAGTAAATTAAATGCATCTGTTTTTGATGGATGATTTTTATAGATCCAGAACGCTGGACGAACATTCCTTTACTCGTGAAAATCTTTAAACTGATCATCAACGAGTTATCGACGGTGGTGGAAGCGAACGCCAGCAGGGCCAACGCTGCTGACTGGAGCCAAGGTGAGGAGTAGCAATGAAAATAGTCAATCCTGTCCTGAAAATAAAAACGGTGTGTAGAGTTTTATGTTACAACATTTTTCCCAATAAAATCTGCATGGACTTTTTCTGTTCCTGTCTCAGATTCCAGCGGCATGTGGGACGACCAGGAGGAAGGGGAGGGAGAGGATGATGAGGAGGATGAAGGATTAGCAGGGCAACTGCTCTCCGATCTCATTTCGTCTAACAAATATGGTAAAGTATTTCTGTTGAGTGTCTTGGTTTTACCTGAAATTATATTTGTAATACTCGTTTTATTTTGACAGATGACGATTATTATGAGGATGATGAGGAAGATGATCCAGACGCATTGAAAGACCCTATTTATCAGATCGATCTGCAGGTACATGCTCACTTTTTAGTTAATTAGAGATGCACCGATCCGGTATTAGTATTTGCATTGGTTCCGATATAGGAAAAAAACGGTAGATCGGGTGTCTGCGTGGATCGGTGCAGCTATAATTTATATGTTTTTGTCTGCTTGTCTAACCTGTCGTCCAGCCATCCGGAGATAATTTTTTCTGATTAAAATATTTAATTTTGACCACAGTAAAAGTGTCTACCAATTATTCAGAGTGGACTTTAGTATTTACACTTTGAAACAGCCCATTTAAATTGACATTTAAATCTGCCAAGACAAATTTTCAAAATTAAAATTGTTTTTAACAGATTTTCTTTTCTTGTGCATAGTTATTTGTTTTTTATCTGAATTAATAGTTTTTTACCATTTTTAAAGATTTCTCTTAATACTCCGCTCTTTCTCAACTCAGGCTTACCTGACAGACTTTCTGACACAGTTCGCTCAGCAGCCATGCTACAGTATGTTCTCAAACCACCTCAACAACACAGAGAGACAAACCCTGCAGTCTATAGGCCTGTAGACGTGCTGTTTGATACTCCAACTCATCTGCCCTCAACACCACCCTGAAAAGTCCCTCTATCGCCCTGTGACGTCACTCATGATGAATTTAAGACTAAGTGAAAGGACAGAAGGACAAAGATCGACAGAGGCAGGAGGGGCACAACTTGGAAAAGAACTTGTGTGCTTAACTTTGACTTCCTTTTTTTACCTCATGAGAATGTTGAGATGAAGGACCTTGCCGATGCTAAGAGGCTGGACAAGTCTCATTCTAAAAGGTCAAGCATACTCTTGAAGACCTTCAGTCTGGACAAGAAAAGGGACAGGTGTTTGCTGAGAAGGACTAATGAATCTCAACATCTGGGTTGACTGTTTGTAATTTACCCTATTGCATTTGTGTTTCTATCAGCAGTGGAAATGCAACATGGTACATTTTTCCAAAAGACTTTACACTGGCTGAAGAAAAACTAACATTTTAGTGAGGGAGTCTCTGGTGGCCTTATATTCCAGAAAAAACAGTGACTGTTTGACAGGAAATGCAAAGTTCTTAGACCAGCTGTCATATCTCGGGGTTGGTGAGAATTGGGGAAATCACACTGTTGCCATTTTGGATCAATGCCTTGTCATTTCATTGTATCTATTGAAGTTTAGAATGAAAATATTTCTAAATAAAAGTTCCTAGCAGGAAATTATTACGAGTTTTTTTATGCTAGACTCTGAAAGTTGTAAACTTGTGTGTGGAAAAATATGGAGTTGACTGAATACAATTACATTTCATGCTATTTCTAGCTGTTTTAACATTTTTTGGAACATTTCAAACGGTCATTAAAAAAATTTACTTGGTTTGTCAATGTTGCATTGCCACAAAACAGCAATCTGTATCTATTATACAACCCTTTAAACTCCTTATGATCAATAGTTACGCAATCAAAAAAGTTTCATCTAGCACAAAAACCTGGGATAAAAAAAATCTTAATTTGTCTATCCCGTATTTTTGACAGTTTATATTGTTTGGCTTCACAAGAAAGAGGGTGTCGTGAAGGTAAAAATTAGACTGCTAAATCATCCGTAAGGACGGGGTGAGAAAAGAGAAGATGCGTTCAGGATAGCTCGAAGTCGTAAGGTACACATTGCCATTTGACATAATTTACTAAATACATTGCCTGAGAGGTCTGGGTTTTGCACAAACGTTATATTTGTAAATATATTATCAAAGTTTTCTGAGACATTATAGTTTTATTCATATTAAACGTTCTAATAAAGGGTGATTTAAGTGGTAGGGGGGGGGGGGATTGTTTTTGTTTTTTTTCATGCAGACCGCGAAGGCAGCGTCCGACTGCTCCTGGGGGAACAGCGTCACCATCGCGATGCGACGTTTACATGGATAAATCACCAGCGTTCAACTCCGTCCCGTCTCACATGCTGAGCTCCCAAACCATCCTGGATTATGCCTGAGACCGACCGCTAGCCGCGGCTGTTTTTGTGGGGTTCTACCGAAGAACTCTGTGGCTGCTTACTAAGACGTCCAACTCCACACAATTTCACGATAGAAATGGTCTTTCCGACGGGCAAAATGTCCCCCATTTCGGTGACTTTGGCGCTGCTCGCCGTCATCTCCTGCACTTCTCCGGGTAAGATTATAAGCTTTGTGTACAGGCCGCACCGTTAGCTAATGGGAACTCCTCCGTGGCCGTTATCTAGCTTACCTGCTAACCACTAACACGGACTCATCCAGTCTTTACAGGTTTTATAACGCCTACTCTACAATGACTTAATAGGATATATTTTTAATGTTTGTGACAATCATCATAATGAAAAGTTTCAATCTGACATCAGATTTGTCTCTTCTAGTGAGATAATCTTATATAACTGCACAAAAATACCGTTGAAAATGCCAATTACATTTAGCTGCTCGTTTTTACATTATGTTATTTTGAAATTATCGTAACACGTTAATTGACTTGGTGGCAATTAGCTAAAATGCTCACCTATTGTTGGAGTGATTTTCTTGGACATAATTTATTTTTATATGCATATGAACACTATAAGAAATCCATATATCAGTTAAAGAAAAACAAAAAACTTTTGATTAAATATTTGCTTGCTAGTCATCTCTTGATGGTAAAAATCTGTTGTTTTTGTTTTTTGCTTTAAGTTTCATGAAATGCATCACACAAAAACTCCAACTTTTATTGTTGAATTCTACCAATAAATTTGTTTTTGGTTCATTTTTTTAATTTGGTAGTTGTTTTAGATAGCCTACTGATCTTGACTTATCATTTCTTTCTACTGTCCTCTCATGCTTGCTCAGGTGTACACATTTTTTCCAGAAAAATGACTTTATACAATTGATAGTGTTAAGGAATATTTTAAATATTGCCATTAAATTTAACTACATTATATTATATTGAGGATAACACTGGAGAGTATTTTTGGAGGGATTCAAAGCTACCACAGTGTCAAATAACCATATGTGTTTTTTCCCCTGTAATGAATTAATAAAGTTTTTATCGATGTGTTTGCATGGTTTGTAGTTTTAGAAAGCAAATTCAAAGTTCAAATCAAAGCTAAAAGAAAATGCAAAGTTATCGGCCGTCGAAAAGGCCTGATTGGTGCCTTTCTAGCCTCCAACTACAGCTTTCAGCTGCACCACTTGTAAACAACCTCAAAACAAAATATTTCTCCCTTTGTATTGGCAGTGTTTGCTGCAGATTTTAATGCTTTGATTAAGTTTTATGCCTATAATGTATGAAACAGGCATACAATATCTGTGTATAGGCTACATAGACCAGTGCAGCCACAGTATTTTAGTTTATTAAAATTGTGTGTCAAAGTGAATAGATTTTTGTTGTTGTTGAGGCGAGCAGCAAAAGGTCAACGTCCAAATTTAGTCTCACCAGGTTGAAGAAACAAGTTAATGAGTGTCTCAACATCTGATCCCTACAGCTGTTAGAACTGCATGCAAAAACAACTCCTGGCTTCATTTCCTGAATATAACATTATTTTTAAGATTGGAGATGCTTTATATTACATTCCTGTTTTCTCCAAGAGTTACAGGAATGACATCAAAGTAAATATATAAAGCACTGAGTATGTATAAAGTATTGTGTTAAGTCTAGAGATAACCATGTAACTTCATGTGTAATTTGATAATTAATGCATAATAAATTAACTGCAACTGCCACATGAAGTTTGTTTTATTTAATCATACATTCATTTAATACTCAATACTTAGATATTTTTTTTCCATGGAAAATGGCAAAAGCTCATTTATTTACTTATTTATTTTGAACATGATAGAAGTATAAAATCACTCACATGAACAAGGAATGCAAAAGACACATAATTTTGTACAGTAATAATATACTTTCTGGTCTTTAAATTACATTACTATATTATATTACTATCTTGTCTGACCAAACTTAATCCAGCTACTTTTTATGAGAGAACAATTTGGAAAGGACAAATTTCAAATGTCAATTCAATTTTTAAACAGTTTCGTTTGCTGCATTCTAGATAACTTGAGTTACTTAAGCCTGAATCAGATTTCAGACCCTTCCAAAGGAAAGTGTTAAATAATGAACTGCAGCTCCTGCTAATAAAAGCAAGAGAGACACTTCAGCTGTTGTTTAAAACATTAATTTCTTTTGGTATTGGTAAAATGCACATTGAAGATCCCCTGCTGTGATTGGAACAAACCGCATGTTGTGTCATTTCGCCTCTTGCCTCGCTGTTGTTGTCGTTTCATAGTGAGTGGGAACGAGGACTGTCTGTGGTACGTGGATAAAAATGGCACCTGGCACAACGGCTTTGACTGTCCTCTCATCTCATCCTGCTGCGGCAACTGTCACCGGCGTTACTGCTGCATGGATCCCTTCAAGATGATCACGGAGAGGGAACAGAAACGCTGCATGCTGTTCCAGTTCAGGTGAGGACGGCTGCTGCAGCAGGGTTGTAATTGAATTACTTTAGTCAACACCATGGTCTATTTGTTGATGTTGCAGGAACTTTTTTAACTTTTGTAATTCTCTTTAAGGAAGCAGGTATTTATTTTTGTTTTGATATTTTCATAAAAATGACCTTGCCTTAAAGATGTACCATTTTTTTTCTTGTGTTTGCAGAAAATAAACATCTGCAAAGCAATAACAGTTGTGATACTAAAAAAAAATGATTCCATTGATTCTAAAACCCTATCTGTATTTAGACAAATGACATAAAACAACTGCAGCGCATTTTGAAACTCCCTGCTGTTTTTTCTCCTTTCTCCTCAGTCCCAGCACTTTAATCGGCATTGCGTCGTCCATTCTGCTGTTCGTGGCCATCATTGCCACCATGGTTTGCTGCTTCATGTGTTCCTGCTGTTACCTCTACCAAAGGAGGCAGCAGAGAGGCAGGACACCATATGATGGTAAGACCTTAAATATTTACCTTCATGTGAGAAAATTTTATTTAATAACTGCATTATTTTATTTATTTATTTATTTAATTTTTACCCCCCAGTCCAACACATCCCCATGGCCAGCTATCCTGTGGAGCCGATGCACGACGCGTTTGGAAAACCTCTTGGGCCTTCAGAGTATCCACATGCAGGCTATCCTATGATGCCTCAGTACCCTGGCATGCCTGTTCATTACCCAATGATGCATCCAGGACCTTACCCATCTCAATCAATAGATCCAGCATACAGCCAAGGTAAAACGCGTCCAAGCATTTCTGTCCACAACTTTTAAGTTCTTTTAAATCAAAGGCTTTTAAATTTTGTGTAATTAATGGTGCTCAAAAATGTGAATGTATTTTGTTCATTGTTTTAGTGGTGATACCATTGTTTGTCGATCCAAACATCCTATATCAAAAGTCAGTGAGTCAGCATTTAGACATTGGGAAAAGAAATCCAATGTCCAAACTCTTGAAGGCTGCGTTTTGCAATTTGTTTATTCAGTTTAGCAAGCAATAAACAAAGATCCATCTTTCTATTGTTTAGCTTAAGCAAGGCTAGCAAAACAGGAGCATTGGATTCTGTGGGAATATTCTTAAGAATGTAAATCATTCTGAGATGTCCAACATTTTCAAATCTAACTTGTCCAGTGAAGAGAAGGGTTGATTGTTCAAAAGGACAATAAGATTGAGTCTTCTTCAGCCAGTAACAACCCACACAACAAAGTGTGGTTGCCATTGCAGCCTGGTAACATTTGGTGTGATGTGTTCACTGATGAGAAAAATGAATGTAAAAAAAAAAAAATTGCATGCTTGACAGCTAGGTCCCTGGTCAATGCCTAACAATTTGAAAAAGGATTACATTTTTGACATTTTCACAGACTGTCTTGAAGCCTGTTGCAAAAGCAATGATAAATTAAAGTGAGCTCAATTATATCCATTCTGTTTAACCTTTTTTGAATAGAAATTTTATGTTTAATTTTGTGGGGGTTTTTTATTTCTGTTTTATTTATTACTTTTACTTGTTTAATTTTGAATATTTAAAATGTCTTCCATTTCCAGTGTTAAGTTTTTTTCATCAAATTAAAGTTTATTGATATTTGAGAGGGCTAATAATACACCATTATCAACATATTACTAGAAAATGGTCTCAGAACAATATTATTGTTTATTGCTAGAATTACTGGAACAATTTATCGTCCAGCAAAATGTATTATGACATCCCTAAACATCTTTTTTCCAGTACTCAGCTTCATTGATAAATCCCTCAACATATAGTCGTAATGATTGTTAATTCATCAGCAATGTCGGGTTCACAAGTTAAAGTTTGTGTTCAGAAATGTAATGTCATTGTTTTCATCTTTAAAAAATTCTGTTTGATGGCTCAGATTCTAACCTGCTAGTGTTCAGGTTTGTCTTTCGTACATGGCGACCTTTCACCTTTCCACTGAGGCTGATCTGTCACTCTGTCGTTCTTCCTGATTCAAGTCCTTTTTCCTTTAACGCTTTTCTTCAAAGACTAAAAACAACTAAAGCTGTCGACTAAGTGCTGTGTTGTTTTTGTTTTTACTCGTATGATTCTCTTATTTTTTCAGCCCCGCCGCCTTATTCTCCACCTCAGTATCCTGGTCACTGATGGGCTCATCTTCACACATAAACACAGCTGAGAGAAATGACTGTTTGGAAAGGAGAAGGCAGTCTAACTCACCCATTAAAATAAACCTACAGCTCAACAGGGAGTGGTTTCAATGCGGAGGAGGAAAGGAGGCACTTTAATCTTTACTTTGTTTACTGTTTGTTTGCAGCGTCGTCCTACGTTTTCAAAATAGTAAAGTAAGTCGTATTGCTACATCATAAAATTAATGGAGAATCTGTCGAGACATTTTGAGTTTTGCTCTAAGTGTCACTAGAAGAGAGTTCTCCCTGGCTTACAGAAAACCAAAGTTGAAGAACATGACCTGTGATGCACTCTTTTAAGTGTAAAAGGGAAAAAATGTGTAACTTTTCTCATGTTTGTTAAATTTTAAAAAACTGCTGTGATTCTGTTTAACAAGTATTTTATCCAGATCCTGAAGTTTAGCATTTTTCCATTTGTGTCTGGGACTGAGGTAAAAAAGGGAAAAAAAAGCAAATGAGATGCATGTTTTGATGATAAATTTTATTTGAAAAAAAACAACAAAAAGACGTTCTTTCACCTGTTGGTTCAAACTCAACCTGATCTGTTTTGATATATATGTCGTGCAAATATTTCTGGACATGTTGTAAATGATGCCACCTTTGCATCATTGTGCTTCCTCAGTTAGGATTAGCTCTCCTCCTCAGCTGTTTTTTTATGGTTTAAAATAAACTTAAATATTAGACACACTGCCAGGCAGGAAAACTGCAAATGTTGCATTTTTATTTCCTGTAACTTATGTAGTTACGGGAGTTCTACTGCTTGATTTAAACAGTCTACACTACACATTAATAAAACATGAAGAAGAAAAAGAGAGAATATTCATTACATATTTTGTAAAACTGTCCCTTGGTTTAATATTGTAACAAGTTTTAAAACAGTGCAGTGTTATTGTAACAGAGGACTCTTTTGTTGAGTGTTTGTCATTACTGAAGTTACCTCTTACTGTGAATGACTCCGTTCCATCTGGACCCGGCTACAGAGCCAAAATAAAGTTCTTCCAAGTAGAAATGCATCGATCAGGCGTTTTCTGCGTGGAACTAAGCTCTACTTTTCTTTGAGGTCTAAACTGCTGATTTCAAATTTTATTGGGTTTCTCTGTTATTGCAAGGACTACAACACATAATTTAAAAATAGATGTACTGCAGGTTTCCTGATAGAATTAGAACTTTAGAATTCATTATAGAATTAAGGAGGTGAGATTATGTCCATCCATGCATCAAGCACCTATCCCTTTACTTCAGCGGGGAGGGGGGGTTGTTAGCTCAAAGTAAGTGCATCAAAATTTATGCATTTGGAGACCAAACATGGTAGGAGTTTTTGTTCTAGTGAGTATTTGATCCACCACCTCCAATCAGAGTCCATTAAAGGAAAATTTGATCAACTGATTGGTGCATTTATACTTGAAAGGGTTATCTTGGCATTTTTGAAAATCCTGTTTATTTGCTTGTAATAATTAATATTTTAATTCTTTCCAAGTTCAAATGAGATGATTTATTTAAAAACTCTTAGTAATAGCAATAAATAAAACCCAGGAATTGCCTGAGTGAAAGTAACATTTAAGAAGTTTAGGAAATTATGTACAAAATATATTCAATGCAAAAGTTGTATTCGTGGGTTTTAAACACAAAAACTGGCTTTTTTTGGTTTCGCTTTATTCACAGTTGTCTTATTGTGTAATGATGAATTCAACAAAACTGAAAATAGGATAAAGGATAACTGCTGCTAAGTAGTCTGGGATATATAGTAACACATGCCAATGTAAATTTAATTTCTATCACAAAGGAGATATATAATTGAAACACAGATACCTTTACTGCAGAATTATGAAAAGCTTAGAGGTAAACAGGCCAATGACATTGACTCACCTCTTGCAACTACATGTTAATTGAATCAACAGCAAAGAATATGCAATACTTTGAGTTAATAACTACGTTTTCCCACCTAAAATTATATGACTTCTCATATCTGGATTTAACAAGAGATTTACTAAAATGCCAAGCTGTTCATTAGTTTTGTTCAGATTTTTTTACGTTAAGCTTCCTGTTGCCCCTGCAGATGACTTCCTGGCTGCATTTAGTTAGGTACGTTTGTAGTAAATGCATTTAGAAAACACGGCTGATCAAATTAGATGACCGTCTGAGATTTAATCTGTATCTTATCTCTGTTGATCTTCTCTGTGAACTAGGGAATACCAATCAGTACTCTTTTTAGTGTAAATTACCAACTCCTGTGTCCAACTGTATAGATTTGTTGAAACTTGAGAACACTGGAATTTTCTCTGTTCCTTTCATAAGTGGTTTAAAAAATTTTTTGCCCAATAATGTTAATGTTTGTTTCTGCTTCTAAACCAACTCCATGAGTGTGTTTTAATGAAACTGATATGTAGATGGAGAAATGACATGTGTATGGCATTTGTCTCTTGTCGTATGGGCAGTATGACACTGTAACATAAATGAAATGAAATGAAAAGAAATTATTTCTATTAATAAAAACTTTAACTTTGGATTGTAAAACATAACAGTGTGTTGTGGACTTTTTATTCTTAGGATTTTGTTTACTGAACTTGCTTTTATATGAGATCTGAAAACAGGATTATTGTGTATTGACACATGATTGGCCAGTAGGTGTCCATGTTGCCCTGCAGTCACAAAAGATATGTCAATTCTGAGCAAATAACTCCCAAAAAGCTCCAGCTTTAAATCTCAAGAACCCCTCAGTTTTGAATAATATTTTAATCGTTTTAATGCCAGCTTATGGACATAAGACCCTGAAAAGCCCATGCTCAGTTTAACTACAAGAGTTTGAAAAAAATCATTAGACAGTAGAAAATCTTTTAATAGAATCTGAGCTGCTTTAAAATTCACAACGTCATTACAAATACACAGTTCCTTGGAGATACGTAAAAACATCAAATAGCCGGTAGAAAATACAAACCAGTAAAAACAATCATTTAGTTGATCATTTGAGTTGGATTTATTTTCCAGCTGGATTTAAGCTAAAGTTATTATTAGATTAAGCTGTAGATTCTATCTATATGCATCCAGTATCAGTTTTAGAAAAATAGCCCAAATGAAACTATGAAATTAATGTTAAAATCAACCTAAATAAACAGTGACTGGTCTGCTGTGTAAACAGAAACTGTGTAATAGGAAGTCCTAGAGTCAGCTCTGTAAACTCCAGCCCTTCCCATTACCTTTAAAGGAGAGTGTACCCTGAACTAAATATGGACATGCACTTTAACTGGATTTCGAAGAATGTCCCAGCCTCACAGTCTGCTTTGATGATGGGAGCCTCTTGCAGTCCATCACTGGTACCCCTCACTGCCGCACTGTGAGTGCAGGATTGATGCCTTTGCTGGCTTTTTGGTGATCAGGATCCAGCAGGACACATTGGAATATTGCAGAAGAGCACCATCCTGATTGAAGAGTAAAAGGTTTACCCTCTGGTGCATTAAGTTATTCTAGAAAACTCCAGGTCAAAGATGTCCAGGCGAAAAGTGAGGGGACTGACCTGTACAGGTCGACAGGTCAGTGAGGACCCAGATCTGGACAACTTGCTCTCCACTCTCTCCCCTGAGGAGATGGAGGAACTGGACAAGGACCTGATGAGTGTTCCAGACATCAGACCAGAAGACGGGAAGATCATCATCACCCAGGGGGAAAGCCACCCAGCTCTGAGCAATAACGTCCAGGACTCGACGAAACAAAGCGACCCCAAAGGGAGGCTCGGTCAGAGAGAGCAGTCATTTGAGGTAGGAGGGAAGTAAAAACTTTCAAATTATCCAATGTGAATTTAAATCTCAATGTAGATTGGTTTAATTTAGGCAATGTAGAACTGTTACAGTTCTAAGAGTCACTAATCTTGAGGCAGCTGGACCTCATGTGTCCTAAGTCCGTCAACTCAAAAATAGTGATTTCCCCAAGGTGACCTGTGTGCCAGGAAAAACCGTTTCCTCCTCTGAGGCTCATTTGCATCAACACTGCGCTCCTTTATCATAACCATGACCAGAAGAGCAGAACCTGACAAAGTTCTTTTCCTGACAGCCACAAATATTTTAGACAGGTACAGAAGATTGAGGAGCAGCATTTCTGTCAGTCTGTGTATTTAGAGAAGAAGCTGTCCAATCTGTGACACTGCGGAGCTTCCTAATCCCAGCCTGATGGAATTCCTCGCTTGATTGCTCCTACGCTCGCTGCCTTTTAAGGACACGTTTGCCAGGGCCGCGGCCGCACGCAGCAAAGCAGTTGGAGGCTCACAAATCAAACACTTAGCAAGCTACTTGCTTCAAACATGTTTCTGCACTGTAAAAAAAAAAGCTTCCCTGTTCTTTTGCTGAGTTGAAACACATCCCTCTGGGTTTGAAGGAGTGTGTGGATGGAGAGCAGCTTTAAAAGTGATCCACAACTGACCATCTTGCAAAGTGTGTGCACTGAGTGGCAAACAGTGCCTGACAAATATATACTCCATGAACCTTTTAGCATTTAGTTGCATTTCAACCAAATACTTCAAAGTTTATATTGGGATTGTATATGAAGAATCAACACAAGGTGGTGCATAATTGTGATATACCACTGGTTTTATGTTTAGGCTCATTGAAAGGAGGAAACCCAGTTTCAAATCCTCAGTTTCTTCCATTTTTCTTGTGTATTTATCATCATCATCATCCATCTTCCCAACAACTCTTACCTGATTCTCTGACCCAGTTGAGAAAGGTGATTCTGCCACCACCATGCTTCAATATGCAGGGTTAGGTTACCTCCAAATTAGTAGTGCACCAACAAATCAACCTTGATTTCCTTCATCTTGGGGGATCTGTGATCAGCCAATACTTACATGTGAAGCCTGTCTTATCCTCCGATCTTATTTTCCTTGGCAAAGGTCTAAAAATCAACCACTGTCCCCTTTTTGTCTCCCTTGAGAGATGGTTGACAGACAAACTCACCAACCAGGTCATGTCTGCAGTTAACAATAATCACCTCACTGCTACCAATCCAGCTACTTTCCTGCTACATTTAGCAACATTTCAAAATTAGTATCAGCCAAAATCAGTTTAGGCTTTTTATAGATCGGTAATTGGTTATTGGCCAGACAACTACAAACAGTGCATTCTTACTCCAAATATATTGTTTTGCATCAAGGTACTTTATATGAGGAGTCGAGAAATTGGAAGAGGAGGTGAAACAGAACATTTCCTTCCAAATGTATGCTGTGTGTTCCCCGCCTGACTTGTAGGCTGCCCTATAATGTTGTACTGTAGGTTCCAAGTTTTTTTGATTTTTTTAGATATAATAATAAAGTGTCCAATGCTTAAGCTATTGTTTCTCTATACTCTGATACACTTAAGCTAATTCCACTTCAATCTTAAGACATTAGTTAGTAAATAAATTAGTAAATGGTGCCAATTTGTGTCAAATAATTGTATAGATTCATGTGTTCTCTGAAGGTCTCAGAAGGACTCTAATTAACAAACAACATCATTAAAAATAAGGGACACATCTGTCAAGAAAAGTTGTGAAATGCAAAAGAGAAATGGGCAAAAAACTGTAAAGTTACAAAGATATCAACTGACGCTCAAGAAAGGTGTGTAAAGATCTGAGAAGTAACCAAGAGGCTGGCAGTAACTCTGACTGCAGAGGTACACAGCTCAAGTTTGGAAATCCTGTTTGCATTTACCCGGACCTCAGGGGTAAATGCAAAAAAATCAGAAGAGGTCCATCTGAATTAGACCAAAATTTAACTTTCTGCCGTACTGTGTGTGGAGAAAAACTGACAAGATACATCAACCCAAACACACCGTCACCATGGTGACAAAAGATGGCGGTAGCATTATGTTATGAGTGTTCTTTCCTTCAGCAAGGAAGATGGTAGGAGCTAAATACAAGAGAGTTCTACAAGAAAACCTGATACATTCTTCAAAAAGTATTGGCTCAATGCATATGCATACTACTTATTCCAGACTTTTGTTTGTTTAAAAAACACTTCACTTTGTGTAGGTTCATTGCATAAAATCCAGTTAAAATTCATTGAAGTTTGTAGTTGTAATATGACAATTTAATTTAAAGTTTTTAAAGTTCAAAAACTTTAAATTAATTTACTAGGGATTGCAAATGCAACCTCAAACTCTAAATCAGTGACATGTTATGGAATTATTTCCTTTGCACTCACTGTTCATCCTTCTGCAGGGAGAACCAAAGAAAGAAAGCCGGAAGCAGGAATACCTGAGGAAGATGGGCCTCAGCCAGGAAGGCGACGATGATACGAAAGTAGGAGTACAAAGACGATCTAGTGTGATGACTGACAGAGATGTCAAGATGGAGGACAGAAACAGCAAAGGATCTGAAAGTGTGAAGGAAGAGCGAAGCTGGCGTTCGAATAGATACAGCAGGAAGGTTGAAAGTGATGCAAAGGAGGATCTGAATGAGAAAGAGAAATATGAGGATTACAGGTCAAAAGACAGGAGGGAAAACAGAGAAAGTACAGGAAGCAAGACAAAGGAGATGATCTCCAAATTACAGGAAAAAAAAGATGAGAGCAAAGAGAAGGATAAGAGAGAGGACTGCAGGAAAAGAGATGATAGTAAAACCAAAGATATCATCTCAAGGCTGCGTGAAAAGAGCGAGAAGGACGTGGGAAAGGAAAGGGAACGAAAATCAGAGAACATCCGGACACAGGGGATTGTCTCAAAAATGGTTGAGAAACAGGCCAAAACACCTGAGAGCCAATCCCAAGAGACTAATAAAGCAGAAGGTAAAAACAAGCCTGAAGCCAACAAGCTAGCTGACAAATCTGAGGAGCAGGTGACACAGAACAAGGCAGAAATCAGAACAGACAGGGAAGAGCTGGTCAATCACAGTGACCATGTGAAAGAGAAATACAGAAAGACCAGCACTAATATGAAGGCTGAGGAGAAAAAGGAAAAAGATGACATTAAAGAAAGACTTATTAATGCAGAGGAAAAGCCAAAACTTGGAAACTGTGTGGCCAAAAACAGCCCAAGCAGCAAGACTAAGCAGGAGGAAGAGGAAGATGAAGACTCAAGCATGTTCGATGAGCTGATAGAGCAAGTCCGTAGTAACGACCCTGCCCTCACCGAACTCAACGTCAACAACTCAGAGGTCATCAAGGCAAAAACACTCATCGAGTTTGCACAAGGCTTGCACAGCAACACCCATGTAAAGACGTTTGCGTTGGCCAACTGTCGAGCAGACGACCACGTGGCTTACGCCATCGCCGCCATGCTGCGTAGCAACAAGGCCATCACCAGCATCAACCTGGACTCTAACCATCTCACCGGCAAGGGCATACTATCTCTGATCCAGTCACTGCAGTACAATGCCACGCTGACGGAGCTTCGATTTCAGAACCAGCGCCACATATGCGGCGGGAAGACTGAGATGGAGATGATCAAGATCCTGAAGGACAACACCACACTGCTCAAACTGGGCTACCACTTTGAGTTGGCAGGGCCAAGGATGACCACCACCAATATCCTGAGTCGCAACATGGACAGACAGAGACAGAGGCGCCTGCAGGAGCAGAAGCAGGCCCAGGCCAACGGTGAGAAAAAAGGGACCCTAGAGGTACCCAAAACAGGAGGTGGAGGATCTTTGAAGAGCTCGCCAAAGTCTTCCCCAAAACCCTCTCCAATTCCTTCACCCATGCCTTCCCCTAAGCTGACTCTCAAAAAACGAGCTGGAGGTTCTGCTCCTCCTCCACCTCCTCCTCCTCCAGGTGGTGGGCCGCCTCCTCCTCCACCTCCCATGATGGATGGAGACCGCTCTTCTGGTGGCAAGAACTCAAGGGACCAACTGCTAGCATCGATCAGAGGAAGCAACATCAAGCAGCTAAAGAAGGTAGGAGCAGTATGATGTATTTATAGATAGAGCAGCTCATTCAGATAGACTCACATCGTCACATCTTATTCTCCCCACAGGTGCCAGTACCAAAATGGCTGCAGTAACACTTCCTGATGGAAAATTCGGTAGACAAAAAAAAAGGGAGAACACACATCTCATCACAGGAGACAAACGTCCTTGATGAAGAACAGTGCATCAGGAAGGAGGGGGAAATGTGAGCTTTTTGCCCTCTTTGAGATTTCTCCCCCCAAACACTGGACCAAAGGGACTCTGTGGAGAACAAGTGATGCAGGTCTCTACAGAGAGTGCCATGAAATGTTGCCTTTTCAGTTCATATTGATGCTTTTTTTGCACTATATAATATGAAGCTAATCATATAACATGTTGGTGTGTGCAGTGGATATCACAGGTTTACACAGCCTTATTATTAACATTTTATCTTTTTGTAGAAAAGTAAGAAAACAATAAGAAATCATTTCAAAGTGTTTTCCACTTTTATTGTGACATGACCTTTACAAATAAAATGAAATCAAACTTGGGACAGAATATGGATCGTGTTTATAGATGTCTATAAAATACTAAATAAGTACACATGAAACAAAAACAATATATAAACAGAACTTTTTTTTTTCAAGAAATTATAAATTGAGAGCAAATCAAAACATAATTATTTTTGAGTTGGAGTTGACAAATTACAATACAAACATTTCCAGAGGGAATCTAAAACTAAAATATTGATCTTATCATGTTACCAATCCAATGCTTACACCGATTTGATATCAATATTATCAATATTTTGCATCAAGCCGTACATGTCCATTGCAAAACTTTAATGATCTACCAGATTGTCCACAGCCCTCTTGAGGTGAGCTTGCAGAATTTTCTGGAGAAATTGATCTTTAGAAATTGAGGCCCATTTTATTAGCCTCATAGAATAATTACTTTAGACATATTTTGGCAAAACTGCGATATCTGCATAATGTTGCCTCACACTGATACATCACCACACTATAAGGTTATAATTTATCAGACCTTAAAACATTTCCTCATAAAGTGTCGGGGACTCCAGACAGTTCCATAAGACAGGACCTCATGGCTTTTTTGAGGAAAATGCTGTCATTTTCCAAATGTACTCCCTCACACATATATATGGTAACATGTCACATTAAAGGTAATAAATATTTTGAACTGATCCATCATGGTCTCTTTTTTAAAAATAAATCCCATGTATATGAAGAGGGCTCTGTAAACCTCTATTTGATCCACTGTATATGAGTTAAGTTGAGTGAGGTGGGAGCATGGGATGAGTTTAGTTTCAAATAACTATAAATGTATTGCTTTAACAAAAGTTTATCACTGATGTACTGAACATTAATTTGACCCCTTATTTATTAGTGGAGGACCCACAGCTGTAGGTGTGTTCAACTGGGTGGAAATATCAGGGAATTAACAAACACAGAACCAAACTTCAGCAAATCTGAGAACCGAAACCAAACCAAACAAAACAAGATCATAAACACCTTTTTAATTTTTGTGTCATGTCTTTTTTTTTTAAAAACATCTCAGACAGTCCAGAGAAATCCTGAAACATAATGATGGATTTTTACAATGGAAATAATTACATATTGCCATTTATGAGACAGCGTGAATGGTCCTATAGTGTCTGATTTATTTTACAGAGAATCATTCTAGCCTGGTTGTTTTGTTATCCGACTAAACTTTCTTTTAATACTGCTTCATGTCTTAACCTTTGACTGGTTTAAACTTTAATCTAAATATCAGCCTGAGCAGAACTTGATACTGTGTGGCGAGCTAAAGTCAGAGCTATCTGAAGATAAACACACGCGTCTCCTTACACATGTGTCTTTAACAGAGCCTGTATGCCTTTATTAAAAGATTCTGGTATGTTTGTGAGTGAAAAATTATGTCTGCGTGATGTATGAAATAAATATGAATGAATTTTGTGTTAAGTGTTTGATACATTTGAGCTGTTTTTTTAGTCTGCATGAATCCACATATTGCAAAACCTTGTATTCATATTTTGTCACATCGCAACAAGAACAGACTTTGATGCTACATGAAATTTGGAGACAGAGCAACTCAAAGTAGTGCTAGATTCATAAGTCAAATGACTTTTTTCCATAAAGAAAAATATAAAAAGCATGCCATTTCTTTATATCCAAACATCTAAGTGAATATGTTTGAGAGTCTGCTGTATCTTTATGGAAGTGGAGACTAATGTTTGAACATATTCTAAGTTGGATTTGTTGGAAAAATAGTTGAATATCACATTTTAAATTTTCCCACATATTCTCAATTGGATTTGGGTCTGAACTTAGACCATTTGAACACACATTTATCTCAACCATTCAATTGTAAATGGCTTCATGAGCTACTGTTGTTATTCTGAAATCATCTGGATCCTCTGAAATGTTTTCTTTCAGGATTGACCAGTATTTAGCTCCAACCATGTTCTCATCAACTCTATATGATGGCCACCTTGTTCCATATATTCTTGTGGGGTTTTTTCCACAAGTGTTAAATGGAGAGCGACAACCTTGAGGGTGCTCTCATCAATATTATTGCTTTGTGCTTAAAATGATTTCACAACTCTTTAAATTTACTGGTAGCTGGTAGCAGAACAAAATCAATCTTTTTTCCCCCCTTCTTCAAATAAAGAAAACACATGGTCTGCAGTATTGGTCTTTAAACATATTTACAAAGTGTCTGTAACACTCTTCATATCATCTGTAAATTGTCAAACATTAATGCATGACATTTGCTCCGTATCTTGCTATTGTACCTGTCATGTAAACAGCGTGAATTATTTTCTATCTGACATGTCTGTAATGGTGACCGTCATCCAGAGGGCTTGGAGGAGAAGAAGGAAAAAGCAGCAACAACAGCTCAGTTTATCTCTCCAAACTCTGCCTCAGCCTCTGTATCCATGAATTGACCGTATTTGGTAATTTCTCAATGAGAGCTCGCTCCTTAGAACCATTCCTTTCCCCCTTTCTAATAGTGGGCAGCAGGCCAGCTGTGTGTCTGGGCTGTGGCTACTCCTCTGACCAGCAACGCTCATATCAGATGGAGGAAAAAAGGGGAAGGAATGAAAATGTTGAGTTTACTGACTCAGAGCCAGCAGAGGGGTTCCAGAAAATATAGACATAGTTTAAAAGGGGTGGAAAAAACTTAGCTATAACCACAATGTTACATGGATGTAACTAATTCAGGTTTGACTTTGCAAATCACATTTATGCTTTGTAAAACACTTGAAAATTTACATGAACAATAAGCAAATCATTGATTATGTGTAAAAAACATGCATCATGCTTATCTAACTGACCTTTTACACTGCTAAAATGAGTGTTGATGATGTGCGTGCTGGATCGAATAGAGTAGCTTTTCAAACTGATGCAGTGAGAATAGATCTGGTTAACATTAAATTGTTGAACCTTCTCACCTCTGCGGTATGTTTTTAATGTTTGAATTATTTTCAGCAGTATAAATCCTGATAATAGACATGATTGCCAAGGTAAGCAAATGCCAGAATTTAATTATGTTTATATTATGGACTAACCAATAAAAACCAGTTTAAATACAAATCGTTTAAAGTGATGAATATTTTAGTTCACATTCTTTCAATCAAAATCTCAAATAATTCAGATGCAAAGTAAAGATATATCAAAGATCCTATTTAAAAACAGCTCTTAGGTCACTTTCTTACTTGTAGTCTGCAATAAAAACACACCGTGTGTGAATTTCTTTAAAAATCTTATTCAGAAAAGGCTCCAACAATTTTTACAAAATGAGAATAATATTCACTAATTTCAAAAAAACGCTATAAGGTGAAAAAAACAGGATATATCTGATGAGTCCCTGTTTCCATTAATTTCTGTGTTATGTTTTTTGCTGAAAAATATCACAATATACAACTCTTTGAAGATACTGAGATAATAGGAGGTAAGTATGTGATACAAATTTCCCTTTGGGATAAAATAAATCATTTTTAATTGAATTAACTAGATTTAATTAATCTATATTACTGAGATACACTTTCTGAAATTAGTAACAAAAATATTAACTTGCACAATTTTCCTTTTTTCTGAGTTGTAAACTGCAGAGGAAACCTGACTATATCCATATTTACTCGATAGAGGGCAGTATTCAATTTCTAAGTTGGTTTACGATTAGCTAATCAAAATAGAAAAAAGACGAAGAAGAGCTTGCGTCAAGGGGGAACATCGAAAGAACAAAATGGAGGAGTATGCTAGAGAACCATGGTGAGTTTTAAAACAACAAAAACACTGTTTTAGTGACGTCAGGTAAAAAAAAAAACCATGACAGTGGCTTAAATTTGAATAGGGATCTTGTTCTGTGTCTATCGTTGTTGACAATGTTACCGTCTGTAGGATATTTGAAACATCTAATCAGCATCGGTAAGCTGGCTAACATTAGCTGGAATGCTAACACCCCATAGCAAATGAATAGGATGAGTGTGCTAACATCAGGTTTCATGGATAGAATCACGTTGTTAGTGACCTTGTCGGCTTTTTCGCCCACATGCCACTGTAAAACATTTAGTGACTAAAGATGAACAGAATGTGAACAAGAAACTGCACATCGTTTGCTTTTTCTTGTTACCGCTAACATAAAAGTTGCTGTTTGAGTTAAATATTTCAGTTATTTTTGACTTAGCTGTTAGACCAGTTAGCTAGCCATCTCTATGCTAACGATCCACGATTACACAACAATGTAGGTTTAGTTTTCGGTGTATATTTGACTTGAATGTACATGTAAAGGAAGGTTTAAATCCGGATTTGGGGTCGTAGAGTTTTTAGATCACATTTATGTAGAGAAACGTAATCATAGTTGTGCAAAAACTATACTTATCAAAGAATGTCTGATGAATTAAATGTTTATTTTCTTAAGCTTTTAAAATGAAAACGATCATTTTGAATTTTATACTTATTTTTCCTCTATGGTTACAGTTTATAGCTACTAGTTTAGAATTAAAAATTAATGTGACATTAAAAGTTCGAGTTAGATTGACTCGAAAATTTAAGGTAATGCAAGATTAGATATTTGCATTTCTAATCAGCTGCCTGTATTATTAATTGCGAATCAATAATTATTTAAAATTCTACTGGTAAAATAAAATGCTCCAATTAAACAATAGCACAGAGATTTTTTTTTTTCAATTTTATTTACTTTTTTCTTCTTTAAACAAAACTACTAAGGGCATCATCTGTATGACTCTAAATAGTTAGGCTCCTGATTATATATCACCTTTTGACTGAACTTATGGCTGCTTGTAGCCACTGGGCTTTGTGGCTTAGGGTTCTTTATGAATAAACATTCTTTACTTAAAAGGGACATGATCATTTAAGAAAAGTTTATCTGTAATATGTATAGAGTTCTTTTTTTAATTTGAGGGAGGTTTGACAAGTATTTTTAAATTATTTAAATATAATGAAATACATATATATTATAAAGAAAAAATAATACAGAATGCATCTTCCCTAAGATGATCTTTCTGTTCTCTGTGGATTGAAATTAAATCAAGGTAGTGTCTGTGAAGCAATTTTGAAGGAATTTTGCTTAAGATTGTTTTAGAAAGTGGAAGAGCAAAAATTTGACTCAAACCTTTTGCACATTATTGCCCTATTGTATTTATTGTTAAATACTTGTATTTAACAATAAAATTGCTGTAGCATAATTTGATATTATTGTGCAGCAGTCACTGCTGTCTGTATTTAGCCAGTGTTATTATGGTCATCTTAGATGTTATGCCTGGAAACCTTGAAATCAGAAATGTAAGAATTATTGTAGGCTGCTCATGTAAATGGTTAATTTTCATGAATTTTAATTTGATAGAGTGGTCAGATTATGCTGCATGTAACTGACACACAAACAACATCTCAGATATTTTTTTTAAATGTGACTTCAGACTCAGGGTATTTTATATTTATTATATTGCTTACTTTCTTTCCTTCTTTCAGCCCCTGGCGAATTGTGGACGACTGTGGTGGAGCTTTCACCATGGGAGCCATTGGAGGAGGAATATTTCAGGCAGTGAAAGGTTTCAGAAATGCACCTTCGGTAAGTTACCAAGCCACAGTATGTTACAGACTTTTTCTTAATCACACACTTTCAAAAAGCCAGCACTGGCATCAAACACACTGGCCTTGTGACTCTGAGGCTTGTTCAAGGACACTATAATTTATGAATGGGGCCTTGGTCTGTGTTTATTTGAATTGAAACATGGTCATTTCCACTTATAAAGTTTTGTTTTTCCATCTTTTAGTTTTTACCAACATGAGCTGAGAATCGGTTTCCACTAATCAGTGTTATTGTTGCTCTTGTTTGCAGGGGATGAGCCACAGAATGAGGGGGAGCTTAACTTCCATCAAGACCAGAGCTCCACAACTCGGAGGTAAGAATAAATACCCCAAAACAAGTTGTTCTTTATAAACATTGTCTGCAATCTAGTTTCCTTTTTTATTGCTAACACATTTACTGTTAAGCTTTTCTTTTCTGATCTCTTTTTCCTGTTGTCTAAACTTCTTTAAGGTTTTGATTTTTGTTGGAATCAGTTGCAATCATGTAAACAGTCAGTCAGTGCCTTCAGTTTTCTCTCCATTCCTTTGTGTGTCTGTGTTTTCAGGTAGCTTTGCAGTGTGGGGAGGCCTATTCTCCATGATTGACTGTGGTTTAGTAAAAGTACGAGGCAAAGAGGATCCCTGGAATTCAATAACAAGTGGCGCCATGACAGGTGCCATCCTTGCTGCCAGAAGTGAGTACATTAAGCGGACATTTTAAAAATGTCAGAATTTTTTTTTTTTCTTTTAATTTTATATAGAATTATTTTTTTATGCATTCTGAAGTCTAGGTTTCTTGTATTAAAACTGTTTCTTGTGTTCACAGATGGACCAGTAGCCATGGTGGGCTCAGCAGCGATGGGCGGTATACTGCTGGCGTTGATAGAAGGTGCTGGGATCTTACTTACAAGGTTTGCTTCTGCACAGTTCCCAACTGGTGAGTAAATTGTTAAAAGTACTTTTTTCATTAAATTCTCCAACATTGTTTAACATTGTGTGTGAAATCAAGTTTTAGATGTGACAATACCTGACTATAAGCATCTGTATTCCAACTAAAATGCCCTTCTGGAAGATTATTTTTATGTAAACTTTAGAATCACTTCAGATTGCTTGAGCTAAATATGGAGGATGTTGTTTGATTTGGCAAAGGAAAAAATGTTGGCTGTAAGCCAGCTTTACTTCTGGTTACTCATCACCTGACGTGTATGTTTACTTTACTGTAACAGAGTTAGTAACGTCCCTTCCTGCTGATACGGCTCAAACAAAACAATCTCTCGTCTCCAGGCAAATGGAAACAGATGTTATTAACAACAGGTTTATTATTAGAATTATGTGCAATGTTTTAATTTAATCCACAGAAATAAAATGCCGGCCAACCAAATATTTGATTTATTTGGTGGGGGTTAAAACATTGATAACACTGTAGGAGTTGACAAACCCCAACAAACTAAGGTTGAATTATTCCAGCAATAATGTAAGGTTATGAAAGGTTTAGAAATCGGGGGGGAGACAAAACATGAGACAAAACATTTGTCACTTCTTTTGACAAATTGTCACTAAGAACTTTTGAAAAAGGTGTGGTTATTGTTGTTAGTGATACATATTAGCACTGTGTATTTAAAAATAAAATTTTCTTTCAGAATAAATCTTTAGAAATTTATTCAGACATTTATTTATTTATTTGTTAGTAAAAGGGTCTGTAAGTTCAGATTTTTTATTTTACAGCATCTTTTTCATACCAACTTTAAAAATGAAACAAAGCAACTGTGTCATTAGACAAATATTGGTTAAAGCTGTAGCATGTTTCCAAACTTGATGAGTATTCACAGTAATGATATATACATATATTTCAAATAACAGCAATTTTGAAAATGAGAAATTAAATATACTTTATTAATCAGAATTTGAAAAAGAAATTTAGGCTAAAATAGGTTAATTCCTTTTTCTTTTTTTAATTTCCAATATCTCGAGTACAGAGTGAAACAATCATGCGATAGGGATTCAATGAACAGTTTTGACATGCAGTGTGCTCAAACGTCTGATTTGATGTTTGTTGTTTCAAACTTCCAATCAGCTGCCACATTGCTCTCATATTTATGTTTGTTTTTCCTCCTCAGGACCCCAGTTTGCCGAGGAACCTTCCCCTTCTCCCATTCCCACCTCTCCCTTTGGGGACTACAGACAATATCAGTGAGAGGGCTGCACTCCCCTCTTTTATCCACTAGATCTTTTTAAATTCCTTGCTGAAGATTAAAAGAAGGTATGAAGGTGCAGACTGTCATCTTGTTTTTCTGTTCAAAACTATACCCACTGTCATGACCTCATGATCTGTTATGGGGGAGTGAAGGACGGAACTCATCTTCATTTTTTTTCTTTTATGAGACGTATAAATCTGCCTTTTGCCATTCTCAGCCTTGTCACATGCATCTGTGTTGCTCGGAACAGCGTTGGGGTGAAAGTTGTTTATTTTGCACTTTCTGCTTTGGTGTGACATACATGTCCTTACAGACGAGCTGTGATGGTGTTGAATCTCAGAAAAACACGTCACACATGAAACATAATGACATTTGTAAATTAAAAGAAGTTCGGCTTGTATTCATTTGTCAGATTTTTTTTTTTTTTTGCCTTTTATGTCATATGCTTGAGTTGGCCGGCAACTCTGTGCTGGCCTTCCTCTTTTATTCGGTAAAATAAGGAAACTTCTTTCAGAAACAGATCCATTTCTGAAATAGTTTGTTTTTGGGTGAATTATTTATTTTAGATTGTAAAGAGTTGTATCAAATTGTTCTGTTTTCTGTGATAGTAATTTTTTCATTCAACACAGTGCGAGAAATACTGCTAAGGATAAAGAATGGCACCGGCAGTTCATTTCAAGAGAGCAACTTAAGCAAGGGATTGATGTGTAATGTATTAAATCTGTATCACAGATTGTACAATGGTACAATAAAGATATTAATTGTTAAATGTTTGCTGCACCATTCATTTTTGGGTCAAAATTCAGTTGTACCATTTTAATATTTTGGCCTAGTGCTTAAGCAGGTTCCAGTTTATCCACTAGAGGGAACTCTTCTAAAAGCACCAAGACCAAAATCTCTCTTTTTCCCAACTGAGCAGCTTTCTCGTTAAAGTTCTACAAGTGACACATGAGGGAGCACTTCACCTGCCTTTTTGCTTTATTGTAGTCCTGCATTTTGCATGCAAAGGACATTTCGAAAAGCGGATGTTAAAGGATGGTGGTTAGTGTCTGAATCATCAAAAACAGAAATACCTTATTGTGAATTTGTTGTGCAAATTTTTACTTGTAGAAGATGTATTTTTTGTCATGAGAAGATAAACTGGCTTATGATTAAAGGGAGCACGTCCATTAAGCATTGAAAACCACAACGTGTTTGACGGTATTTAAAAAATATCTAGAATCAAGAAATTTTGAATGAAAATATCTTCTAAATTATTTTTTGAAATATAAATGCACATTAATTTTGCCTAACAGCATTGCGAAGAGTACAAGTACAGTGTCAAGCAAAAATACAAATACAGCTTGAACTTCTTGATATTTTGTCATTTTAAATCCATTAATTTTGATGGATCGTAAATGATAGACTAACGTAAACTATGTGTTTCAGTGAAGTGGAAGCAAAATTATACACTAAAGTGCATGGCACACTTTCCAGAATATTTATAAAAACTGAAAAATGTGTCATCCCTTCTTTTTATAATTATGTGTCTGTTGGTCTATCAGGAAGAAAAAAAATCTGAGTAAACTACATTGAGGTTTGTGGCCAAAATTTGTGAAAATGTAGGCAGTTTTAAGGCTATAAATATTTTCAAAACACACTGTCTGCTTAGAAAAAGTAAATGTTTACCGTAAAGAGAAGACCTGAGACTGCTGATACTTGCTATATTTCAACTGGATAACCAAAAATCAGTTCCACTAGTTCTGGAAAATGTTTATTGGTATTTCCCACAACTAAAAATAAAACAATGTGATGTAAATATATTTTAAGGACATAGCTTGTGCAAAAAAAGAAAAAGAAAATTCTACTTAGCTAAAAGTGCAGATGCATAAGAGAGGATTTGACTTCAATAAATGTAATTAATACCATTTTACCATTGGATTTTTTTTTAAAGACTCTCTTCTTTTGTTTTCATTGATTGAAACCTCAGCCAGTTTAAACAGATTTTTATGCAGATCCTTTCCAAAACCAGTTTGGTGTATATTTCGGACCATTGTCCACTGGGAACACCCAACAGGGTTAAAATTTCCATCTGCTTTGGATAATTCACCAGCATCACTGGCAGAGAAACATAGCTTCATCATGATCCTGCTAGCACCATGCACTTTGTAATATATATATTTTTTTATGCACCAGAGGGTTAAAACATTAAATTAAGTTCTCAGCAAATCTATAGAGATTAGACACACAAAACATTCAAGTTTGTCTTCTATAACTCTTATCCTCTTTATACCCCGGCTTAGCATGACACTACCTCCCATGTGTTTGACAGTTGTAGTTCCATGTTTTTTCATGCTTACTAGAGTTGTTCACACAACACATACCTAACTATTTTATTATTAGGTAGGTAATAATAATATAAACAAATAATAAAGTATCTCATCCTGTCCTGTTTTCTAAACAGGGCTGATCTGTGCACGCTAAACAAAAGTAAAAGAGAGGTCATGTACATTTAATGTTTTCACATGTTGCTAAAAATGACTGAGTTATTGTGTGTATTCGTGTCGGCCCATGTGTCATGCCCTTTTAAGAAAAACGAGAAACGGTCCGGGTGACGTCCGCTGCCTGCTCTCTCAGACGCCGCGCCGCCGCTGGAGGAGAACTCACGAACTGACACTTGCGGAGCGGCGAGAGACAGCGAGCCAGAGACGGTGAGTTGCGCTGCCAAACTTTACTACGTGGTCAAATAAGCGGTCAAATAAGTCGCGACGGAGAGCGTGGCGAGGACGCTGGCAGAAGGGGACACGTTAAAGCGAAGTGCGCTGCGCGTTTTGTCGAGGGCTAAGAGAGAAGAATTGTCTTCAAGTAAAAACCGGAGTGAGCACTCCCCATTTTAGTCAAGGCCAAGCGGAAGGGCAGGTAACGTTAGCTATTGGTTTATGTCATTTTCTGGGGAAATGTAGAGCATTTCGGTTTGATTAACAACCTGCTATGTTTGGTTGACGTTTGAATTATTAAACGAGCTCGAGCGCCGGACATTTCTGACAGGCTTGGATGTGTTTTGGTAACACTCAGAGGAAAGGAATGTGTCGGCTGGTTAGCTCGGCTGCTAACGAGCCGCAGCTAACGGTGTGAGCAGCAGTCAGTTAAGCTGGCTAGTTAGCGGCATTTCGCTAACAAGCTTCATAACGGGACTTAGGCTGATTGCTTGCCTCAATCTAGATTGCCCGTAAACAGATGTTGTCCTTAATTACCTAGATTGAAGATTTTAGTGTTGGGTAGGATTTAGCTGTAAGCAGGCTTACGAGTTAAACAGAATTTGATTAATTTTATGGTTAAATAAAGCGACCGATTGGTGTTTTTCGGCGGCCAATGTCGCCGAGCTTGAGGCATTTGCGAAGCATATTTGTTTGGTGTCAGCCAACATCTAATTGACGAGCATCACTGGAATAAAGGCAAAAAAATACTTTCACAATGGTACCTGCATCATGTAGATTTCATAAAATATAATGAACTTACAAAAGCAAATATACCAATTTGGACTCTCAAAATTAATTGATAGAAATCTAGTTTTTCTTTGATGTAGAAAAGCAAACTTAAGCAGCTTTTCAGATGAATCTAATCTGTAAGTGGTGAAATTATTCTTTGATGGAATTCCATAAGGCAGATCTGATCTGTAGAATCAGCAAATTGGATGCTGTGGACAGACAAAATAACACTTTTACACGTTTTTCTTTATAAGTAAAATTTTCTGTCTCTTTTCTTAATATGAAAGGTTATTACAGTCAAGAATTATGGTCTTATTGTTTCACAGGTTTCTTTAAAGATTTGCTTAATATTAGGGTTAACTTCCTTTTTGGTAGACCAAAGCCCCCCAGTAGGCAAAACAACATTTAGCTGTCCACAGATGTGCCTGGCTTTTAATTTGTTCACTGTGCTCAAGTGAGGTGGTGACTAATTATTGTTTTATAAAGAGACACAAATTTTCCTAATAATAATAACCTAATAGAAAGGAACCAGATGGGATCTGCAGTCTTTTTCAAGACGAACCTGGCATGAGAGCAGCACCGTAAGTTGGCTCTAGTGATCAGTTGGTCCACCTCTACTAATCATGTGTTGTCGTTGTGTTGGCTACTGCTCTGTGGTGTTGTCAGAGCCACAGATTGCAGGGATTTAGCATGACCTGGAGTGATAAGCATATGCCGCAGCCGTAAGCAAATTAGGTAGAGTCACAGTGAGATAACTCAAGTGCTGCAGCGCCTTTCTCTTGTCCGACCCCAGGGTTTGTGTCAGTCTGTTGCTAGGTGTCTTAGCAGCGGCGACAGTAATGTGAAACAGGAAAGATGTGCACATTACTGTGAAATTGTAAGCACACAGGCATGTCAGCAATATCACATATTAGCATGTAAAGCAGATCTTTCTGGGAAGCGGCCTGTTGGTAGGGGTTGAAACAAGATCCAAGATGACTTCTGTGTAAAACTTTAGTGAGAGAAAGTGTAAACATTTTGATTCAAAATCTTAGTTTCCCTACATTCTGTCTCTCATATCTCACGCTAAAGTATATATCATCTATCTCCCTTCTTGTACCTGCCATCTTAGTCTTGAACAGGAACAGTGACTGAGTTATTTTAGCTGATAGCTACTCCTTTTCCATCCTTTCAGCATGAAACTTCTTGTGCTTTGGAAAGAGGATGTGGTTACAGGTCAGTGCCCCAGACGCTCAGATGCATTCAGTTGACAGTTACAGGCCTTTGTCATAATCAAGCCACAGCAAAGTTCTTTGGTGACTAGGTGCTGTTTTGCTCTGAGTCATTCTTACATAGTGGATCTGAAGGAAAAACACAAGCTGATTTATCACAATATTTTAAATGCATGTGCAGAATGAGTAATTTAGTCCTTCAGTTTTAGGGGGACATCAGAAACACATTGTTAGTCAGACGCTTGTGTTTCCTGAATTTGGATGTTTTGCGTACAAAGATAATCTACCTGAATTTGCTGCCATTTTGAAAGCACAGCATTTCTTCTTTCAGAGCTGCTTTACCTCTGGTGTTAATGGTGTATTTTATAGGCTTGTAAATTCTCTCCTTCCTGGGGATTTTTATAAGAAAGAACAATGCAAGTAATTAGAGTAAATTAGACACGGAGTTGAGTTAATTTGCTTTAATTCCAATTAAAAGGCTCAGTTAGTTATGGACTAACTAGTATGATATATAGCCCTGTATGCAATAAAGCTGAATGGCATTAGAAAACATTGCTGTGGTGATTATATGGGTAATATTGTGACAATATGATAAATATTCCTATTTTCACCCTTCCTCTCTTTCTCCTGTGTTTCCATCATTCTGCGACCTTTAGCATTTTGGGAAATGTCGTTTGTGTCCAGTGTCAGCATCTGTTGCTGTGGGACTTCATCCAACTGCTAAATATTACTTTGTCATGCAAAATGCAAGTTCACAACACTTGAATATTGGCCAAAAGGTTTTTTCACTCCACTGTATTTTGTGATATAAATATTGCACACACTCACTTTGCAGTAATGATATTTCCTCAATCTATGTTGTGCACCCCTATATCATTACAAAAGGATGATGTGTTTTACTTTGAGCACTTGTAGAAATGCAGAGATTTTAGGCTTCTTCTGGCTGTTATTTTGACAAATTCCTGCATTTCTTCCAAGTATTATAGCACAAAAAACTGAGAAGAATGTGTTCGATCACTGATCATAGTAGATCCATGGGGAAAAAAAGACTAATATTTTAAAGTGATGTTTGAAACAACACTATATTCTTAGATTGCTGAAAATTAATATGCTGGTGTTCTTTCAGCTTAATCATAATCCAGTAATTGATTGTTTGTGCTCTGTGTTATCCAATTACTTTAGTGTTTTTAGCTCTGTTTGAACCAGCGATGTGAACTGTGGTGTTTGTGGTATTAACAAGTAACTATGCTCTGCTCTACAGCTGCAGCTACTAAGTCAACCCCGAAAATATTTTTTTTCTCATCGGCTATGCCCCTTGTTGTGGCATGTGGGTTACCAGGTTAGCATTTTCACACAGGAGTTGTCTGCAGCGGATGCCTACATTTCCACCATCAGCTCTGTGGAGGAGATGCAGAGGACAGCTGCCACTCATCCCATCCTGCTGAGTCAGTCGCACTGACAGCTTCCTTGCGGTCTGATGGGCCACAGCGCACCCGGAAATAGCTGCTCCTGAATGTTAAGAGTTAAGTCGCGGAGTCTCCTCCTGAATGTTGTCGAGACTCTTGCTACCAGCGCCACCTAATCCAGTTTCAAACCCTAGATGGACACATACCTTTAGCTCCAGCTGGGTGAGTTGATGCAGTGGCGTCTCGGTGGAGAGCATTTTCTATGACACACGGCTTTCCCTCGCTCCTTATTTGCTGGGGTTACTACTAGAGCGGAGGAACGGCTATACTGTGTTTGTTTTGTTGAAGATGACAGTGTGTCATTGAGGTTACTGAAGAGAGAGATTTGGTTTGAATGACTGTTGTCCTTAAATGGCTCCGTGTGCGTTTGTGTGTGGTGAGACGGTCTCAGCAGGCAGATGAAAGAGTTGAGTGTTTTGTGTGACGGTTTTCCTGGTATGAATGTTTTTATGCAGATGAAGCTTCATAAGAAGAGCTCTCTCCAATGGCCTTGTTTTTCTGTGTTGAAGGACAGATTTATCTTGGTTGGGCTCTAGAAAAAAGCCAGATGAATATGAAGTTGAGTTAATTAAGGTATCGCATCACAGTTCAAGGTCAGCTACTTGAACGTATTTCCTACTTCATGATCTTTTCCTCTCAGATTAATTTCAGTTCCTAAGCTGCATAATGATGTTCATATCAAAAGTCGGCATGTATTCTTGGTTCTCTCTAAACTGTCTTAACACAAAGATGCAGAGACAATAGTAACTAGAGGAAGAAGTGGCTTTTGAATCTGACACCTGGGTTACAATTTTTCTTTTTTTTTTTTTTGCTGTATTTTTTAACGGAGTAAGCATAAAATTATGTATAAGGAATGGTCACATCAATATCAGTTCTTCTTTCAGAAATATTGATTTAACATTTAACTGGGAGCTCTTTATAATCCAGAGTAAAGAGCAACTGCAGACTGTGAGATTTAAGTTCATAGAGAGATTAATCTGTTTGACCCGAGGTTACTCTCTGTTATCTAAACCAAATATTGAGCGGCATTTTTACATTGGGAATCATTTCACTTCGAGTCAAAATCAAAAGTAATCCCAAGACTGAAATAAAATGGAATAGACAGGAGTGAAATTACCTCTCTATATTAGAAGAACATGCATTAGTTAGGAATTGGTGGTCAGTTTTCAGTTTTTGTGAAGCTCTGACTTACCAATATATATTTTTTAACCCATTTTGTTTATCTTTTAATATAATTAACAGCATTCAAAATATTTATTTTTAGCCTCGTTGCCATGAGGTTGCTAAATATTTATATTGGGAGTGGATGAAGTACCAATCAGGCTTTTTATAACCTTTTTATGGTCAATATTGATTTGAGTTTTTACCTGAGGTCTGACTTTTGGCTTATTTTTGATCAGAAATAGAAAAAAATATATTTTTTTCATCATCACTCACTTACCTAAACATTTTGTTATTTTACTAAATTTAAGTAATTTCATCAAAGGTTATGTATGCTCTTGGATAATGTATTCATAGACCAAAAATGAAAAGTAACTCCTTATTTTGATTAATTTATTGAACAGGAAATTAACATTTTATCTGCATTTGACCTCATCAGGCAAAATGAGATGATTGTGATCTCTGGCATGATGATTGGTGCATCTGTTGGTTCTATGTGTGTTGCATCCTGTGTATGATAGAGCAGATGTTGAAAAAGGGGGTTTTACGAATAAACTCTCCTTTCCATCCACACAAATTGTCTCAGTAGTAATATTTTATTTCAAACTGAATGCGTTTGCCTTATGCGCTTCTGTGTCAGATTAAGATGCAACCTTCTAAGGATGATGGATTTTAAACCATTTTTTGCATTTTTCGTTTAAAATTAGCATAGTTAGCTTGCTAATTGTAAACAGTAGTCTCCTTGTGTCGTCCCGATAGAATGTTGATGCCTACCTCAACTCTGAGATTCCTAAAGCCTGCAAGCATTTCCAGATCTTGCATGCTGCATAACAGAGAGGGGTTAAAAGCGCCAACGACTAAAGCGGAACAGCTTTGCTATAATTTAAGACATCCTGTTATCTACTTCAGTCGGCACTTGGGAATTTTTTTTTCACCAAATCAACCAAATGATTTGCTGAAGCTGCTTTTCATATCCAGAAATGAAGGCAGTGTAGCGAAATGACCTCAACCTATTAAAGTTTCACTCTCTGTTGTAGCAGCATGAATTAGTAGAAAATGCAGCCTCCTTTTAAATAGATTCTCACATCTCAGAAATGTGAGAGTCCTGTGGTGTCGAGCACCACATACAACCGATCGCTCAGGCCAGATAGTTATTTCCATTTAAGCACATTCACAGTTTTCAAACCAAGTCCGTTGAAACATTAAACTTCATTTTAGTTTCTATGTCAACAATATTTAAATAAAATAACATGTGGAGTTTAGGTTCATTCCTATGGGGAGCAGGCATCCTCCGTGACTGCCTCTGACGTTGTTGCATTATAATCTGTCACCAAGGAGACCCCTGACATCATCTGTCTTAACAAGGGTCAGTCTGCAGCCTTAAAACAAGAACCGTGACATGCAGATAAACTGACAAGTGAATCATAGCCTAAATCTCAGAGTGACATTGCTTTTATGACATTTGTAAATGTGACGCTGTGCACACACTTGACTCTAAGCGGGAGAGTTTACGTCAAAGAGCAGCAGTGTGTGTGTCTGCTCTGTTTCTCCGTCCAGCTGCTCCTCCCTATTCGTTAGAGGAGAACATCTCTTTATGCGTTGAGAATTAGAGAATATGAGTTATTTACAGTTTCAGCTTCATATCCCACATGGTCACTGCTTGTGATTGAAGATGGAGGTCCTTAGTCGTTTTTGTCCCCCGCTGGGAATTTAGATGGGGTTTGTTGCAGTAAGAATGGTGTAGGAGGGGATGATCTTTGCTCCAAAATGGGTTATGATTAGCTTTTGATGCAAAAAGGCGTTGATTATAAACTGGAAATGTGGCTGTTTTTGAAGCATGGTTTTTAACACAAGCTACTTTCTGATTTTCATAGCAAGTTTTAATGCAAATGACCTGACCTGGTCTGCTTAACTGAGGTTTGTCTCTACATAACAGTTCTGGGTTTTCAGCACTATCGTTTTTATCTGTGAGTTTTCCCTTGGGTCTTATTGAATATTCAGCTAATACAATAGTTTTAAATGCCTGGATTTTTGTGGAGTTTTAAAGTTTGAGAAGATATGTAATTTAACTTCAATGTTTTCAAAGTTCAGGCAACTGAAATAAGAAATATTAGAATGGGGAATGCTTTTTTTCTATTTTCTTATGATCTCAAATAATTTGTTTGAAATGAAGGGTACTTTATATTGGTTTATATTTGGAAGACAACTTTAGTCTTTTAGCAACATTGAAGCTTGTCTGACTTATTGACCAGAGGTAAATGCACATTCATAAAAACAAGCTTTCTTTGGTCTCAAGGCCCTATTAGATCAGGGTTTTAATCTCAATGATTTGTATAAAAATAGCACACACGTCTTTTTTTTTTTTTTTTTTAGCAGTTAGGTAAAAGGTAATATAGAGTACAAACTGTATATTAAATAATGCATTGTACAAATCCATTATGAACAAAGATGGTCTAAATTTGTACAATAAGACACTGAAAATGTCTGGTGTTGTGAAAGTGAAATAAACACAAAGTGCAACCTGCAAATTCTAATTTAATAAAGGAAAGGGGAAGAATTTATCCAAACCAGTGACAGCATATAAAAAATTATATACTATACCTAATAACTTATCTCTTTTCTGAATTAAATGTTAACAAATTGAGTTCAGTTTCTGCTGCCAAACACATCGTGTTGTTGCCAGACCTGAAGCATCACGGAATTACTTGAATATAACTTTTCTGACAACAGTAAGTTTGTTAAAAATACTTCAAGAAGCAACACAACAAAGTCAGGTTTGTGCCACATTAAGTCCTGCTTAAAATTAACACAGTGGTTAAAAAACATAATGCACAACTATAGTCAAACATGAACGTAGTGTGATTGATGGGGATGCCCTGCTGGTTCAGGACCTGGGCGACTTGCCTTAATAGTTCAAACCATTCATTCACTTCCTTACAGAAGAGTGAGAATGGGAGAAGTGATTCATGTCAGCGAATTCAACTCTTAATAGCTCAAAAAAGCAAGAATATAGGTTTTGGATTGACCTATATTTAATCTTAAATCTGACCATTAAACAGACCTTTCTTGCTGGAAAACCCTGCTGTTTGGCCAAATTAAAACAATTACTCTAACGATGCTCTAAAACTCTTCCACAGCATTGTGAAGGCTCATTATCGCTTATTACAAAGACTGCTTAGAATAGATGTTTCAATATACAATAAAACAAGTAAAAACAGTTTTGAAAACTGCATTTTCTTGTCTTACTCATGTTTGTCTGATTTATTATTGTTTGTCTTATCCAAAATGTGACAAAAAAGCCATAAGAAAAAATCTTTAAAGGAGCAAATACTTTTTCACAGTGCTTTATAGTGTCGACCCAACATTTTTAGATTTTTGTAATAATTCAAAAGTTTAGAATTCTGTAAAAGATTAGGTGTTGGAAAATAACTACTACTATATTGCTCTTTTTTTAATCTATAGCCACAGCAGAGATGAGGAATCAGAAATCCCGGATTCGCCCAGTTACTGAACCAGGGCTCAGGCTCTCCGTGTCTCTGTAACCAGACTTGTGCTGACCTAGTTGGCTGATTCTCACTCTGCTGTGAGCCAGTGACATCAAGCCAGTCCATCCCTTAAAGGGGTATTTTGGTGATTTCACAATTTCCTCCAATCTTAGATTCCACTTCCCTCAGCTGGTTTCTTTCAACACACGGGAGACAGACACCATATTATCCTGTCACCCCAGAAATGTGTAGACGACTAACATTTCTGACAGCAGGGTGTGTTTCAGTACGTGAACACCAGATGATTGTGTCATTTGGATGAATATCTGCCTGGTCTGTGTGTCATCTCCTCCAAGGATCCCAGCCCCCCACCCCATTTTAACTCATATTCACCACAGCTGGTTTGTGTTAGGGAAGGATCACATAGTCTTCACCTCCTCCACCCAGATGCAGCTCCACTTTTGGGTGTTCCCTCCATTGTTTTGTTTCTTTTTGTCCATAACTTCCAGGAATGACTAGAATCTCTGCTCTCGGGAATAGAAAAACTCACTGAACAGATCTTTTATGTTGTGTGTGTATAAACCTTCTTTCTTTGTTTAGTTCTCTCCATATTTAACATTTTCTTCTTCTTTTGTGTCCCATTTTTGCTTCTCAACTGCAGACTGTTGGGCTCACCAGTGAAGCAATCCCGCCATGCGTGAATACAAGCTAGTGGTTTTAGGCTCTGGAGGTGTCGGCAAGTCCGCTTTGGTAAGTGTGTCTTACAGGTCTCCTTCCTGTCTACCCAGCCTTTTACTCCACTGCAGGGTGCTTCCGTAAAGACTTGCTAATAAAACAGCAAGCTATTTTGACTGACTTTTAAAAGAGTGTGGTGGAGATCCTGTATGGCTAGAAAGGAAAATTACATTTTGCTTTTCTTTCTTCTTTTCTGACTTTATTTGCATACATTTCAGTGTCTTTTTGGCTGAAATAAAACAGCTAGTCTAATCTTAAACTTTATTTGGATCTACATAAAGTTAACTGAATACATTGTCCCTCCATGTTCTTTGAGAACATCCATGTCTCTAAAATGTCGTGTGCCCTGCTTAGCTAGTTTCAACCAGGGGTCGGTCAGGTTAATCCTCTGAACTGCCTGGATTAGGATGCTAACAGGTGAACCTGGTCAACTCAAGGATGTCAACCTTCCTCAAAGGACCAGGTTTAGTCTTTATTTACATGATGGTAAAGCTGACACACCTCTAATTTGATTGTTTCTCTGAAAATGTCACTATTCGAACAACTCCTGCATTCAGGAGCTCCTTCCAGCCGTCCTATAGAGTTGTGATAACGTTGCGCACTGATTTGACTTTGTTTTTGTGTCATCTCTTACAGACAGTTCAGTTTGTACAGGGAATCTTTGTGGAAAAATATGACCCTACAATAGAAGACTCGTACAGAAAGGTGAGTCTCATGAGGAGCTTAGGTTGGGCTCATTGTTTGCATCTGTTCTGCAGATCCACATCACCATGATGTGATGCTTCCTCTGTTTCTTTGCTGGCCTTTAGTGCATGCATGTTTTCAGTCCCCTTTGAGTTGATTAACTGTATGCATGTTTAAATAGTGAATGCACTATGTGACCCCAAATGAAGCTTAAACTGTTGCCATGTTTTCTGTTACCACAGCAAGTGGAGGTAGACGGGCAGCAATGTATGCTTGAAATTCTCGACACAGCCGGCACAGTAAGTTGACTTTCTTCCAATCAACAACCATCTCTGCTTTAAGTACTGAATCAATTTATTGAACATGTCACTGAAAGTTATTGAGTTCTGTACATTTGTACAGAACTTTAACTTTAAAGGAAGGTTTTACTAGATTGTGTGGATTTGTAAAAAATGCTAGACCAGAGAAAATTATGTCAGATATTTTAATGAACATCTAGAATACAAATGGTTGTTGGACTGCTTTAGGCAAATAACCCTCAACTTCTAACAGTCCAGTAAATCTTAATGCTGGTGTGTACAGACACCAGTCTGTTTTCAAGATGAACATCTGGCTGAGTGGTTTCTGATTTGAAGCCTGTGTTTACTCAACAAGAACCAATAAATTGTACTCTTTTAGATCTCCTCTAGTTTGGGAGTTCTTAATCTTAACTGAAAAATTGTTACAAACAAATTCCTTTGACAATTGAAAACTGAGAACTTTAAAATTGCATATCATTTAATCTGACAAACAGTCCATAAACCACTGATTTTATTTATTGCAAAACTTTTAAACTAGGCACATCTGTTCAACTAAGAAATGTTATTTAGTTTAGTTTTTTCTGCTTTTAAATATGCATAAAATGGACCTGGTAGAGAATTACTTTTTGTGTAACGATCCAGAGCAGGTTATTCAACTCTGACTTTGGTCTTGTCAAGAAAATGTTAATACATGTGAACTGTATTTTGAGTGACTCCTGATAAATTCTGTGTTTTGAGCTCATGGCCTTTCTTTCTTTGCTTTTTTTCCCTTTTCCTCATACAGGAACAGTTTACAGCAATGAGGGACTTGTACATGAAAAATGGCCAAGGCTTCGCTCTGGTATACTCCATCACAGCACAGTCTACCTTCAATGACCTCCAAGACCTGAGAGAACAAATTCTACGAGTAAAGGACACAGAGGATGTGAGTTTATCACAAGCTTGCACTGATTCTTACATGAACTCTCTCAGTTTCTCTAATATTACATCTCAAGCGTCCCAGGTCCCCAGGGACGGTTGCACAGACGGTTCTATCATAGTTGGATGAGTTGGATAATGTTTAACAAAGAGCAAAAATGGTGATGGTCACTAAAGGGAAAGTCCTGAAAAAGTTTATTTCTGTTTCCCATAGTGATTCCTCACGTTGCCACATAGTGTGTGTTCATGTGCTTTCAAGCCTGCTCCATAGCTTGGGTGTGTAACCGAGAGGAGAAAAAAAAACAAAACTATTTTGTCATTATTTTCCTAATTTTTTGTTTGTCAACAGAACATTTCCATCTCTCAGTATCTCTGGCAAATTTTGAGGCGGTTGCAGTGAGTAAGCCCTCCGTCCCCTTTCTGGTGGAGCAGATAATGCGTCAGCAGGATCTAAGATGCCCTTTTTTGGCGATCTCTGGAGGGAACGAATGTTACCATAACCCTCTTTCTAACTCTCTCCCCATTCTCTCTATCCGTCTCTCCCTTGAGCGATCTATAGCCCAAGCTTTGCATCTTTTGTTGCTCCTTTCTTCTCTACATCTCTGCCAGTGTTCTTTGTGTTTTCACATTTAATTTTAATTTTCTGCATTCTCCCTTTAGCCTATTACTTGTTATTCTCCCTCCCCCTTTTCCCTGTGGTCATACTGTGGTTTGGCACTCTGGGTGATTGAACTGTTAGAGATGATGTGCAGAGAAAGCTCCATCTCATCAGAATCACACAGAATTGTGAGGCTGTGGTGCTTCATTAGTAGTTTGTGGTTTTGGAAAGAAGGCTAGCCTCGGGCTAACAGATGGATCGCAGGATTGGTGGCTCCTCAACTCGCAGGAAAGCAGTTCTACATCTTATTTCTGGTAGGATAAACTCCTCCAGTTTCTGACTTATCTAAGTGTTTTGGCCATTCATATCAAGGGTGATTTAAGCTTTTACCTATGATAGCTGTGACATCTGTTTATCACCAGTTAGGAATGCATGACCAAAGGAAATGTTCAGCATATTTTCTTGTAATCACCCCCAAAAAGTCAGGATTTTTCTCATTTGGACAAAGCTTCTACGCTGTTGCAAAGTGAAGGCAAAGTATGTGGTTGCTGCAGCAGCTGTTCTTATTTTCAGCTCCGCCACGCATCATTTACTTCAAAGATGGCAAAAATGTACACATACATTTATTGCCAAGCTCAAATAGGAGCTTTTTACAAACATGCCTTGAAGAAAGCGAGGTTGCATTCCTCCTCCGTAGCAGAGCTAATTCAACAGAAGTGAAAAATTAAGTGAGCGGTCACCAGTGTGATAAAAGCTGGCTTCTTTTTACTTCCTTTCGCAGCTGTTACGTAAGAGAGGTCTTGTGACTTCTCCAGGTCATCTCCAGCTCTGCTTATGTGACTTCTAACTCAATGCTTGTGACTCATTGCAGCCCAGTGTTTAGCATGCCGTTCTCTGTTAGACAGGACCTGTCTCTAGCATGTTGACGGCATCTGAACAAATTTTTTGTGGCTTTTGTGAATTCTTCAATTAGTCTTATGTGGGCTTCTGTTCTGCTGATGCTAAACATTTTCTTTCCCCTTTTCTGCAAACCTCCATCCCTTCTACTCAGTTTCGTTTTAACCCCGCTTGGGAGGGCATACCTCTGGTTCTCTCAGGACCCCTGGGGGAAATGTTGCTCAGCAGTCCGGCGTGAGGGCTTGTTTGGATATCAAGCATTAAGCAGCAACCTCTGCACAGTTAATCTAAACATCTAGGCTTCCTGTCGCCTGCTCAGAATAGTTAGAAAGGAGGAGTATGAATTAATTGTCTAGTTTTACATTGCCATGTGATGCTTCTCGCTCTAAAAATTAGGAAAACTTCTCAACTTCGTGTTAAGCTGCTAACCTGTTTTTTTCATAAATCTCCTCCAGTCATGTCTGTGTGCTATTTCTACACCAGAAGAAAGTTGTCATGGCAGGATTTCCCAGCCTGATTAATTTTTTTCTTTGTATCATCCAGAAATAGATTTCCTCAGCTGATTTTATTGGCGCCTCATGTGCTGCTGATTGTTTGCGAAGTTGGAGCACAAACAGAAATATCCTGTGAACTGTGTAACAGAAGCCGATGTCTTCTCCTAAGCCAAAGGATAAATGTTTTTCTGCTCACACAGTGGTACCATTGGTGCTTTAATCAAAATATTCCTACACTATCCCATAATTCCAGAGAGCAGCTGGAGCATGGAATCCAGCTGAAGTGTTCGAAAACATTCAGGAAGGAAAGCGATGTTATCCCTGCTAGGCGGAGCTGCCTCGGTTTCCTCCAGGCCTGCGTTCTCCCTAGATAGCCAGTCAGGAAACATCAGGCAGGATGAGACGCATCCCGACTTCCGCACGGTTCCCAATATCTGCCTGTAATGTTTGCTCTTCCTCTCCAATCTTTTTTTTTTTTAGTTCTTGCAAGGACATTTAAATGCAAAAAGGAAGAAAGGCTGCGCATCTGGGAGATTCCACATTCAGCTGAATTTCTTAGTTTGCATTTTTAGATTGAGAAATTTTCAAAGAAACAAAACTAAAAGCAATTACCGTAGTAGCCTAAAAAGGTTTGGGAACTTTATGAAGTTGCTGAGTTTTTATTTTCTCTAATGGTTTATTGGCTTCCTCTGTATTTGAGAGGAAAAGTTGTAAAAATGTAAAATGTATACTTTTGTGATAGTTTTTTTTTTTTATAAATATAATTGTCAACATCCATATTAGAGGCTTCAAAAGTTCCAAAAACCTTCTATAATACAATTTGTACAGTTTATTTTAATAAGAGCAGAGAATATGCCAAAAACAGCAGTCTTCTCCATCTTTATGCATTGCTCCTCAATTCCACCCTTTGCTAAGCTGGCTTCTCATACAGACACTTAACTTGTGTAGTTTTGTTCAGCAGTGATAAAAGAAAACCATTAATTTCAAATAATAATAATGACTTTCTGCTGCTTTTGCTCTTTTTCAGTTGTAACAAACAGCTTTAGATTGCTTCCCACTGAATTGGAACTAACACTAGTAAAGTGTTACAGATATATTTGTGATCGGCCTTCATATCGACCTAATCAAGTTCTATAGTGCTTCGAGACTTGTAAAGCACATTCTTTCTGTTTTGGATACTGTATTGAACCTCTTCTTCCCTCAAGATTCATTTATAAATAAAGTTGTGATGTGAGTGAATTTATATTATTCATGATGTAGTGCAATTGTCCTTGCAGAACAAGAACCTTGGGTCATATTTTCAGATCAAAAGGTTGTCATTAAAAATGCATAAATATTGCCAATAAATCTCAAACCGGGTTGTTGAAGGACAGACTTGAAATGGAGAAAAACACGCAGCTCTCTAGACAGAATGAGATGTTAAGAATAAAGTAACGTAAAATCTCTAATCCTATTAATAACACAATTTAATGGGCATTGTTGTCTCTCTCCTAGGTGCCGATGATTCTTGTAGGGAACAAGTGCGACTTGGAAGACGAACGCGTTGTGGGGAAGGAGCAGGGCCAGAACCTGGCCAGACAGTGGAACAACTGTGCCTTTTTAGAGTCCTCTGCTAAGTCAAAGATCAATGTCCTTGATGTGAGTACACAAAAACAAAGAACAGAGCACTACAAACATTTCCTAGTGGCACACATTTTCCAAAATGTTGTAGTTATTGCTTAGGGATTTGCAAAAAATCTCAAACATTTGTAATGTAAATTAATCTTGGCTAAAAAGCCCTTTACTTGTATTTTTTATTTTTGTTATGAGAAACTATTACATGTGTACCTCAATAAATCAGAATATCAACAATTTACCTATTTATTTTAGTTAGGTTACTTTATTTATACTAAAATCTGTTAGTGATTCAATTAAAGTGACATTCAGTATATTACAGATTGCATACTTCAAGCGATTAGAAAGCAAGGTCATGTCATGGCCCATGTAATCAGACTGCTGATTCGTGAGTTGTTGAGCAGACAGTTATTGACTCTCTACACAGGGAGGGCAAGCTACAAAAGGTCATTAATAAAGCATCTGGCAATTGGGTTAAAAATACTGGTAGGAAGTTGAGTGGAAGGAAAAGTGTACTACAAAAAAGTTGTGACAAACTTGCATGGTTTGAAACTGATTCACAAAGCATGGACTTTATAGTGATGCACCTGTAAGCATTGTCTGTGATGGATTTAAGGATAATATCAGTTATTATAAATATTAAAACACAGATCAAATCTTGCTTTGCTTGTCTCATTTTACAATAAACAGTCATGTAAAGAAAGCGTACCTTGACTTCAGCAGTTGGCGAGCAGTTTGTGTAGGAATCAGTTTGCCCAGCTGCTGTGTGGGCTGACGGATAGTTGTAGACTTTCTGTTCTGTTCAGACATCAGTGTGGCAGCATTAGAACAACAATTTCTTTATTACTGTAGTTGTGTTGAGATCTGTAGAATATGCACATTGTATAGGTGTTTCTGCTTCAGGAGTCTGTCCTGAATAAGTCACCTCTTAAATCACTATAGAATAATCAGAAAGATCCTGAAGATTTTATTTGTTGTCATAAGCACCTGTGATTTTAAATTCTGACTCAATGTTTTTGATCTTAAAGCTTCAATGATTATTTCATTTTATGTTTTAATAATGAAGCTTCATGTCATGCCTTAAACGTATAGCGGTTTCCCTGGGCTGCTCTGATTGATGGAGATGTTTACTAGGAGAACCAAGCTTATTTTTATTTTTTTGTCTCTTTCAGATCTTCTATGACCTGGTCAGACAGATAAATAGGAAAACACCAGTGGAAAAGAAGAAGGCAAAAAAGAAATCCAACTGTGTCCTGCTTTAAAGCCCCCCTCGGCCCCTGCAGCAGCTCTGAGCCAGGTGGGTGTGTGTGTGTGTGTGTGTGTGTGTGTGTGTACACAATCAGAAGATGCCTTTTTTTCTTTTACTTAAAATCTTAACGATGTTGTGATTCATAGTTAAATATGTGAGGTTAAATATAGTTCCATGGTTCAGATCATCCTGTACTATCACATGATTGCTGATTGCATCAGTTCGAGTTAATCATTCATCATTGTGTCTTTGAGGTTTCTGTGCTGCAACTAACTCAATTTAAATTTATTTGAATTGTACAAATGAGTTGTGTAAACGGCAACCGCTTTTTCTCAGTGTTTGGTCACAAATTTAATAGAGATCATAGAGTGATCGCCTCCTGTTGGTAGCAGAGAGTACAACGAAGTGCTTAATGTGGCAAATGTATATGCTTTTATAGAAAACAAAATCAACAGATGCAAATGAACAGATGAGTTGTCAACAGCACCTGTTCTTTGACTGCTTGGTGATTTATTTATTTTTTAAGCAGCCTTCTTATAGTCATGAACTTGTTTTGTGATAAAATGTGGGTTAATAATAGTTGTCCTCTGAACAGAACAGTTTTTCTGACAACAAAACAGCTAATCCTTTGTGATGAATTTGCCTTTATACGTCTGCATTTCTCACGCTACAGTTTCCCACGCTGCAGTTTCTCAGTAAATATTTTCAAACCTTGGGTCATTCTTTTCGAAATGTGTAAAAAATAAAAAAAGCTTTCATTAGCATTTGCTTTTCTGTTGAAACATTGAGTCAGAGTAAGTTTGCTTATTTTAAAATGCAAACCTCAGCAGACTGCAGCACCCGGTCATGTTAAAGGAAATCCTGATCAGTCATCATGTAATGAACCAGATTGACTGGCAGATTTTCTTTTTTCTGTCTGGGCGGATGTGGTTAAATGTGGAAGTAAGAAATCAAGCAGTGTGAATTAATCAGTCTGCTTACTTTCATTTATCACTTTTGTAGTTTTTATTATGAAACTTTCTTTCCACATACAAAAAACAGAAATTGTTTTGCCTATTTTAAGGCTTCTACACCTGTAAGTAATCTAAACATGATATTAAAGTGTACTTTAAAGGATTATATTCTGGATGCGATAACTTGTAAATAAAGGTCTTCCATCAGTAAATGCTCAATTTTTGCATTACTAATAATACCAATTTAGTATCTGCTTGTTTTGCCTTTTAAATGCAGAAATGTTGACCAGTTTAGACCTAAATTGGAATCAACACATCATAAAATCTAACCTATTTATTTTGTTTTGTATATTTTGAGCATGATTTAAATGCCTGCTTTGTATTTTTTAAGAAATGGTTTAGATTTTTCTTTTAGTTGTGTGGGAAAATATATAAAATATTTTATTTTTTTCCCCTTGTTTAATTTTAAATTTAACCAAGAAGTTCTCAATAAAACTCATTAGTTGCTATTTTGGAAGTCACAGTAGGAATGTTTCCACTCCAGTGTAGAAGATTTTCTTCAGTCAGTGCTATTAACTTTAATCTTTTGAAGGAATCTTGTGTGGTTTGATGTGGACCAGACTCATTTGGATGTAACAGAGTTGGGGCCTCAGTGGTTGCAAATACTGCTGGCAGTGAAGCATGATGGGTTCGACATTCTTAGTACAAATTAGATTGAATGTTGTTTCATTTAAATCTTTGTTCATGGTCCAAACATTTCTTGTTTAAATTGTAATCTTTAGCCAATAGCACAACGTTGTGATTTAAGGAACTCAAATGGAGGTGTTAAAGTGAATGAACATACAATTTTAGCCCAGCAATTTTTGAATGAGTTGGGCTTAATTTGTGAAGAAACAATATTTTTGTTTTGTTGCTTCTTAACTTATGTTTGTAGTTTATACTGAAGCCCGTTGAGACTTCTGATCACTTGGCACCAAAGTGTTCTCTGTAATGAGAGTAACAAGTTCAGGGAGTAAAACGGCTATTAAACTGCGTCTTAACTTGTCACAGATGTTTGTCGGACAAAAAGCTTTTGTATCTGTCTAAAATTGACATGGGAACGTTTTTGGCTGAAACTCATCTTATTAAAATGCCAGAGAAAGTTCTGGAGTGTCTTAATGTTTTCTCTGTTTTTAAGCTAAACGTCTCTGTGCTGCCTACCCCGAACTCCATTATGGTGGACTATCAGTTAGTCTCACACATTGCCTAACAATTACTGGGTCAACTTATTGTCCAGCAAAATTCGGTTTTGTGACAGGCTTAGAGGTATCCACAATTTAGAAAGGCAAGAGACTTTAGCATTGGCATACTTAACCAATCTCATAGTTTGGCTAATTAACCAGAAAATCTGCAAAAACTTATGCTTTGTGCGACAGTTATATCTCTTGGGAAAAACTAGTATTAATCCCATACTTTCATTTTGTCTTTAACCCCTCTGTACATCTGTTTAATTTTTTTAAATGTGTTCTCCAGCTCTGCATTTTTATCTCACTACTTGTGACTAATGTAGAATTTAATATTTGATTTTTTTTTAAATGTGCTTTTTAAGGAACATTTGAGCTGAAAGAAATGCTTTGTGATCTCTCTTACTAGTGGATAAAAAAAACATGGCTCATCACAGACACTACAATATCAAATGAATAGTGGGATAACACTTAAACATTATTAAATTACAGCTGCATATCTATCATAATGACACCGGACAGATATACAATATCATTCGAGTAGAAAACAACAAATCTGGTTTTAGCAGAGCAAAAATATCCAATTTCAACTTTCTATGTACTATGTTTATAGAGTGCCTCGTTTTTTGTGGATTTATTTACTAACATGATGCTAAATGTTTATTCAACAAAATATTTAGCCAAAAATTATATCTCGCTAATTCTAAAATGCATAAGAAAATCTCTTTGAATTACACAATAAACCGCTGTAACTTGTTGCATTGTATTTGTGATTAAAGCTGTGGTTTAGATAAAAGCAATGTCAAATCTGAGAAGTAAGAATTAAAAATGGTTGTAAAGAATTTGGTTTGATTATTGTGAAAACATTCAAATATAAGCGGTGAAATAGTGTTTAGTTTCAGTGTCACGGCTTTTTGTTAGATATTATAAGTTTTGTTTTGTGCTTCCAAGAACACAGAACTTTTTTCACTGTTCTGCATGTGAACCCCCTTAGAGAGTTTTATAATCTGTTTACACAGTTAGTTCAGTGTTGTCAGAGTAAAACCTCAATGTTGGCAGACCAACAAACCTCAGCAGAGTGTTTTTCCCTCTGCTTTCTCCAGCTACCGTAGCTTTCAGAATGTGGGAGTAAATCTTTAGCATCTCTGATAAAACTGGATGTTTTTTTTAAACGAACAGCTATCATTGTAGTCACCCCAGACATTGGGGACTCGGCACCACCCACTGAGTTCCTCGTCTGTATCCATCTGTTTTGGTCAGTTGGAAGTCCACAGTGTTTGAGAATGGGGCCTCAGTTGGTCCCCCCCCCCCCCCCCCCCGGGCGATGTCTGCACCCCCATCCGGCATGGCTCGCATACTGGCCAACCCAGTGAACCAGCACTAAAGGGATTTTAGGTTCGCTGTTCCACTCTTCACAATGCAGTGCGATCGATAGAGAGGTTACAGTGGCAGCCGTAGAGAAAAAGCAGAGTTACTAAAACTTTTCACTTTTGTGGCCCTGCTGACTTTATTTGCTCTGAACCGTGAGTCTCATTCACTGAGAAACTCAGTGGTAAATTGATTAACTTCTTTCACTGGTGCTAGTTGGACTTTTGCTTCGCTAAAACTGCATATCTTGCAAATCTGGACATACCCTTAATCTTTCTGGAAGGAAAGATTGGAGAAGGCCTTTTTCTTATTTTAATATCTAAGAGTTATTTGCCATTTTTTAACACTGTGATGCGTGTTTTGGGATCTTGAGTAAAAAAAGCTTAAAAAGCTTGAGTTAAAGCTTGCATTTACTATCTAGTCTTTTTTTTTTTTTTTTTACACACTGAGATGATTTAAATAAACTACCCCACCAGAGACACACTTCAAAGGATGTGGATAATTTTGAGACAATTTTTTTTATATTTTAAGAAAATGAATGTAAGAACAGCAATACCTCCCAATAAAAGTTCTAGTCCAGCATCTAAAGCAGCCCTCTATGAATATCAATTGGTATCACCTTTAGTTTTAAAGCAGTTGGTCAAAAGTTTGAAAACAGAATAAAAATTGTTTCTACTTGCTTCCTATTGTATTACAAAGTAGAACATCTGCAGTTTGTCATCTTCAGAAATGCACTGGTCCTGGTCATAAACAACCAAAGCCCGTATGAAGGTCTTAGTGCTGTCAATCACCCTTGTGTATGTGCTGCTAAATATACTAATGGCAGAGAAATTACTTATTGTTGGAGAAAAACTCCTTATCTGTCATTGTTGGTGGCTATGCTAGCTACCCTGAGCAAGCTAGCATAGGTGAAATTAAATAGAATCCAAAGCGGACAAATCGGCTGTGCTTTAATTTGTACTCCTAATTTTTTTATTTAGGAACTAGCTGTAGCATAGCAGAGAGAAAAGGGAGGGTGTGAGCAACATGTGCACAAGTGAGACTAACAGTGCTAAGACCTTCCTCCTGCCTCTGATTGATTGTTTGTGACCAGGGGAAAGTATAATTTTGCAAATGGCAGTCGGACCACAGCAAGGAGATTGAGGTGCTCGATTACGTCTCGTATTACTGTATTACACGACATAGTGACATTTTTAAGAAATATGCAATAAAAAAATATTTTGTGAAAGTTACATAGTGGAACTTCATCTAAGTTGATGGGTTTCCTTGCGTATGCCATAGTTTATTTGATCACTTCTTGCTAGATGGGATGCTGTAGTCAGAAATAAGGAACAAATACTCAGTGACATCATGTTTGGGTTAAAATAACTGATTTCTTTATTGTAGCAACAATAAAGAAAATATTTACTTTTGGGTTTAGAAAATATTTTTCTGAATAATAGTGCTAAAATTCAGACTTCAAAATTGAAACTGAAGCAAAAATTCTGATCTAGCATCAAAATGCATATAATGTCCAACATTCCTACTAAATAGCTGATTGTGCATTAAGATGTAATGTCATTTAATGGCCACCAGAGGGCACCAGCAGGTTGGAGTTTTTGTTGTCATTCATGATGGACGCTGTCTTGCAGAAATGCTGTAATGAAGAACTGTTGCCCTGATTGGAACGTGCCAGCATTCCAACAGCCCTACCCCAGACCCCCTCCCTCCATCAGCCATAAACGGTGAATCAGCTGACTGAACTGCTCCTATCAAAGCCAAGGATGACCTACAAGAGAGTAAAGAGAAAGACAGTTAGAGAGGGGAGAGAAGAAAGAAGACTCGTCTCTCGACTGTGAGGACGTCCCTTTGTGTCTCAGTGTGAATCCTGAATGGACAGCCTCCACTTCTGCATCAAACAGAGCCACAAACTGATGATGATGTAAAAATGCAGCAGAACCTCTGAAAGTTAATGGAAAAAAAGCAAAGTGTCCATGAGCCCCTTATTTTCATTTCTGAAAATGACAGTTGTTGAGAAGAAAGTCAAAGTTAGTACTTGGATTCAGTATTTTTCATCTTATTTTCATTATCAATATTGTATTTGAAAGACATGGAAGATGATCTCTTTAGTTGTATGATTATAAATATTCTTCAGAAACAAGCATGAAAAAAATGCATCAGTTATTACGTGTAAATGTTCAAGTGAAATCAAGTGGAAAAGTGAGAATTCTTTTATAGCCATACACCTATTCTCCATGCCTGTCATGTTGGTGATACTAGATCAAGGTCCATAATATGTATTATTTTTTAATATTATTTTTTTTCTTTGTTTGCCCTGTTGTTCATGGACTTCTCTTCTGCAAATATCTCTCTCTGATGTGACTTAATTTTATACTCGGTCACTGGGATTTCATAGCTCCCATAATATATTCTGATGCCATTTTTTTTGCATAACAATGCGCCAGAAAAATGGGTCTTTTATAGAAGAAATATGGGGAAAAATAAGAATTGATTTCTATGTCTCTTGAAGCTGAAATATATTATACTAAACCAACTCTAATGCTTCTGTGTTTTTCTGTCGACAATGTTCCAGCTTTTATGGATTATTAAAATACATTTTAGTACATTTTCATTATACTGGTCAATGTATTTTTGTGAATTAAACTTTTATTCCAAGACCATTTGATTCATTTAAGAGAAGTGGGATTAAGTGTGTCTGAAGTTGGCCAGAAGAGATGGGTGAAATATGAGGGTTCTTTGTTGGTTTTAGTAAATTACTGTATTGATTGCACACAGGAAACTGAAATTAAGCAATTGGCAGAGTGAAAACCCTGTATTTAATTTATCAAAGTGGTCGCTAGGTGTCAGTATCTCAACATAAATGTGCTTTTATATCGGGGAAGAAACGGATGGATGATTTTTCAAAGCATCGAAAAAAAGATTTAAATGTCACAAGAAAAAGGAAGGAAATAAAGCCTGCAATAAAGGAATCGGTGGACTAATTTAAAATAATCCAAAATCTGCAAGTTTAATTGACTGTTGCCTCAGTAAGTATAAAATAAATGCTTTGTTGCTTTCCAAAGACAGAAAGATAACTCTGGTCTCCCTTTAGAGCTGGATGAGGAGATGAGATGTTTGATATAAAGGGGATTTTCTTCTTTTCAGTGAAGAAAATCTCATCACACCTCATCCTGCAGGTAAATACTGAGCTGAGAAGTGAAGTAAACATGGCAAACCTGCAGTTTGTGGCTTCTTTGAGTATTTTTTTACTCAAATGTAAGCATATAAAATCAAGTCTCCAAATATTTCTAATAGATTCTTTTTGATTTCTTTAGTCTCAGGCATTGGAATAGGAAATGTTCAACCTTTTGCTGCAGTTAGAGCTGCAGGTATTTTTGGGTCATAGGTTTAGTAGCTTTGCTCTGCTGAAGGGTGAAAGTTTTTCCCATTCTTTTTTGTGAAATAGCTCAAGTTCAGTCAAATTGGATGGAGAGCATCTACACACATTAATTTGACTAATTCATGAATATTAGTTGATGTACATTTTACTATAGCTGCATGTTTTGACTTGTCCTAATAGAAGATGGTATCTTGCCCAAGGCTTTTGCTGCCACTTTCTTTTCTCCAGAATTAACCTGGATTTAACTTTACTCATCGATTCTGACCAATTTCCTTGTCCCTTCTCTACCATGATTTTCACCATGGTTCATACTTTTATTGCTGTGCACTTAGTTTTCAACCTTGTTTTTTTTTAGTTTTTTGCATATAATCAACAAAAATATGTTATAGATCACAGCAGCTCTATCATTGTCATTTAGAGACTCTTGACTCTTGACCTCTTGACTGATTTTTTTTTACTTGCCTGGCTTGGAGTCTCAACACTACATGTAAGCCTTGGTTTGCATTTATGCATGACATTTTCCATTTCCAAATGATAAATTTTGGGTGATATTTCAAACGTAGTTTACCTCACTACAATTTATGTAAAGTTATCTGAGGAAAGGGGACTGAATGGAAATGAATGCCAGACTTGAGAATTATATTTGTTAAAATAAAAAGAAAACAATTAATTCCTTTTCCATCTCCTTCAACATTTGAAATTACGTTTTGCTAGAGTATTATATAAAATATTAAGGACACCTATAAAGTTAGTAAACTCACTGTTGACTAAAGTTATTTAGTACTTTCCTAGTCATATTGGCCACTTCAATACTTTGACTCCCATTCAGCCAGCCAAAAGGAATTGGTTGAAACATGATTATCAGAAGGGTTCATGAGGACATTTTATTTCAAGAATCTTAGCCATTCAACATCTGATTATCTGTGATTTTTTTTCTTTAAAATAGTTTTGCCACATAGTAGCATGTTGCTGTTGTAGCATTTGTTCTTACAATCTTTCAGGGTGTTGGTGACTTTTTTTCTTAGGGATGCTTTTTAAATGTTCATGCTAATGAGAGGCCAGGGGAGTGCTGCTCCAAATTTGTCAGCATCAAAGGTAAAAGGAGCATCAATTTGTGAAGAATCAATAATTTTTCTCAGTTTTAATTAGGAATTGATATGAAAGATGGTAAATCAATGCCTCATTTTTATTTATATTTGATACAAGCTCCTGGCTTGGACCCTTGCTTGGATCCTGCCATATAAATATCTTATAAACAAAGAAAGGCACAAAAAAGCAGCCTGCAGGCCAGAGGCACAGGCACTTAGGAACAGGAAGAAAGTGCTGCATCATTTAAGCTCCTTATTTCTTTGAGGGGGACATGTGTGTAAAAGCAAAGAAGGAGGCTTAAAGTCCACGGGTGAGGATGGAGGGGAAGAGATTAGAGAGTGCGACTCATATTTTTCTTCTTGTTTTTGACTCTTATCACATACACTGCAGCCTTGATCAGCCCCATAATCCCTTTAGTGGATGAGAAGCAGAGTAATACAAAAATCACCTCTGCTTTCATTTACCTCCTGGTGACCAAAAAAAAAAAAGAAATCCCTGCTGTCATCCTCCTGAGGTTTCTTCAGCTTCTCCAAGTCCCCTTGGAAACGTAGGACAGCTGTTTGTACCTGCTGGATTTGGATCAAAGTGTTTTCTTTGGGATTTGTGAAGTGTGACTATTTTCTCTATGTACTGTACGCAGCCATATTTCTTTCCAGCTGCTTTAAAGTGGTCTTGATCGAGGGTTTTCTGTTTTCTTGTCAGGCTTTGCATCTGACATGACAGCAGGCTATATCGTCTTGTTTGTTTATTAAGATCGCCATTAACCATCACCATGACAATGGCTACTCTTACTGGGGTGCACGTAATAAAAAAAAAAAATTAATACAAAAACAGACTTAATGTATCATTAGTAATGCAACATATTTATTGATTTACAAATGTACAACACTTTATATGATAAAATAACCAAGGACTCTTAAAAGCATTTGTTCCATTATTTTTATCTAAAAGTAACAGATTTTTGTCCAGCATTGCTGTTGCATGATGGAAGAGTAAAAGAACCGTTTATAGCAGACCTTGTATTAAAATTGTGTAAAATGTGATAAAGGTTTATTTTAAAAAATATTTGGGAATTTAGATACTAAATGATTGCTAAAAAGAAAAGCATAGCAGGCATAATCAAACTTTTTTTTTTTTTTAACTAGGCAGCAACCTATGCTCTTGAACAATTGTGTAGTGTAGTGTTTGGTTAAAAATGAAATATTTTTACTGAATTTGGTATCAAATAACTTCAATTAAAACTGAAAGGAGGCAAGGCAGTTTTTGATGCTTCGGAGTGAGACATTGCTCTAATGGGTCTTGCAAAATTACAATTAAAATTAATTACCACTGTTAATTGCTTTGCTATTTTCTTGCAATCACAAACTTCACACTTTTGTTTTCTTTCCCTTCTACTTTGATATTAAATTACAGTGCAGCTAATTGACCTGCAATAGTAAAAAAAACATAAACAGAATTCACCTATGTGTTAAACTCAGTAGCAACTTCAGTAACAATGGTAGCTCTGGAGGAACTGCTGATATTCACAGCCCAGGTGGCAAAATCTACAGACTGGACAGCTGTCAGTTCTGTTAGACTCCAAGGGAGACTGGCAAAAAAACAAACAACTAAAAACTACAGCTGAAAGAAAAATAAGAAATTCTGATTAATGTTTGGCATAAAGAAGAAAAGGTGTTCTGTTTAGATGAGATCGTGCGAAACGCTGTGGGTGGAGAAAAAGTGATGTATCCACCGTGAACATGCCATCTGAACAGTGATAAATGACTCTGGCTGCAGGGATACTTTTCTTTAGTGGGGATTTGCAAGCTCATAAGAGTTGATAGGAAGATGGATGAAGCTAAATAGAGGAGGAAAAACCTGTTTGACTAGAAAATTTATGTTCGCAGGTGCTCAATAAACTTGACAGAGCTTGAATAATTTTACAGAAGAACAGGTGAACATTTCAGGGTGTAGATGTGCAAAGCTTATAGAGACAAACCTGCTAAGTATGTTTGGCAACTAATGCTTGCCACACTTATGTCATTTTCATTTCACTTTACAATTTTACATTCCCTTTTTGTTGGTCTGTCATATGAAATTTAAATATAGTATGTTAAATGTTCTGGTTTCAATGTGACAAAATAAACATGTCACACAAAGCTACACAAAAAGATAAGCAAGTCAATGAGTCAAACCTCTAAGAGGTTTCAGACAGCATCTTAAAGGACTGCAAACAACAGCAAGCTCTCACTCACTCACTCACGGTTTGCAAACACATTATAAGAGATTAAATATTTCTTCAGGATTGTCATTCCATTATACACATCATAACTCCTGAACACACACACTTCACATTTCCCTTTGCCAGATCAATTAGCAGACTGATGCTGTGTGGGGAAATGATTGACTGGGATAAGGTTTGTGTCTAATGGATTTTGTGGAGAGGGAGTGAACATGATCTCCATTGTCGGGGGAATATTGACAGGTTGGAGTGCAAAGTTACGGCTTCCCTCTGAGGAATCATCCTGCGCCATTTCCTGCCTGTAATTTATTTATTTTCATGACGTGGTCTAATGCTGTATTGATTTTCACTTATTTAATTATTTTATAACATTCATAAAGCAGACACTTTGGAGCTCGACTTGGACTCAGAAGTGATGTTATTGGGTTGCATTGTTATAATATTACCTTCATCATGCCTCCTTTGTTTTGTTCCCTTGTCAACTGAATACTTTTCTCTGTGGCTTTACTTTAATTTTGCAAAGCAGCAAGAAGCTATTTTTCAAACCAAACTCCATCTGGATTTCTACAGGAAGCCAAGCTGCCCAGTCTCTTTCTTTATTTACACACAGGGACACGGTTTTCCTATTTATATGTCCTTTGTGTTTGGCCACAAGTGTGCTTCTAAGTTTAGTTCAGAGCCCATCATTTGAGGCAGTATAAAGACACCCTGTGGTGTTCTCACTGTCTGCATGGAGCTTTGTTTATGCAGGTGCATCTCTGTTTGGGCCAATGCTGCTTACTGAAAGTGGGAATGAATTACACACAAACAACAAAGAGTTTACAGAACTTCTTCGAAAACGTTTTAATCATCAAAATGCAAAATCTATATAGATAAAAAAAAAAAAACCCAATACATAATATTTAGATATTTCAGTTCCCACAAACATCCATATTTGTAGGTACAAATGTGGATATTTTTAGATATTTTTGTTCATTTGTAAATATGAATTTGGCTACATCTGAAGATAATGTCTTTTGTGGTTTTAGTGTATCTAACTACAAGATGCTTACTCTATTTCCAGCTTCTTCTCAGCTACCAATCTTCTTAAAGAAGAAATGGATTATTCAGTCTTTCCTAATATCTCTTTATTTTTATTAGCATTACGCCAGGAAATAAGGACCCTCCATGGTTACAGCTTACCCTTTGGGTGTCGAAGGGACATTTTCAATGGGTTGTGATTGCTACTGTCAGAAGATCATGGCTCGCTGGTGGATGGAGAGTTTGAGAGCCACTGCTGATGGAAAGGAACAGAGAAAAACTCCATTTTGATCGTCATCACATTTCTACTTTATATTCATTGTGTCTCTTTCAGCCTGAGTCTCTTGCGTTCTTCCTATCTGTGTGCGATAAATAGCAATGTGACTTATCACCAATTCAGACAATCATCAAAATAGCATTACATATCTTCAGAAAATAAAAGCGCTCTGTGGCAGAGTTAGAGGAAAAACAGCAAAGCTAATTATCAAATGTGTTTTTTTATTGGCGTACAAGCTAGCAATAACACTGTAGCAGAGCAAACTGCCATAGGAATTTAGAAAAGTAACACTTTATATCTTAATTGAACTGTTTCAAAAGTTTGAAGGACTGCTTATAATTCTATTATTGATATTTACCATCTACAAAGATTATTTTAGATAATTATTGTAGTTACAGTGGCTTGAATGGGAGTCAGTGCAAGCCGGGCTGTTTGGTGCAATAAAAGCTCAAACAAGGGGATCAAAAACATCTTTTATTTGTTTAAGATTCTTGATTTTCATGGCAACAGCATTGAACAACAATATGACACTGCTTTCAGTTGATCTCAGCATTATGTTGGACAAATGTTGGAATATTGGAACAAAAGGTCCAACCCTTCAGCTTTTCTCCACTGAAGTACATTTCATATCAGTGTCTTTCATTCTCATCTTCATAGTTTATTTAATCCAAGATTCCAGTTAGTGGAGCTTATTGCATTTCTAGTGAGTACTGAGTATCTAAAATAAAGTTCAGGACATATAGGACTTTAACATATTGCTTCACTTGTACTGTATTTCCTCGAGTAAATTATATCAGTGGCTTTAAATGAAATATTCAGTATATGTCTCTGAAGTGAGCAAGCTTGATCTTAGTTGGAAATAATCCATCAAAATTAAAAACGGTTGCATTTAGTCACCAAAGATTACTGTCAGTAATGGTGTAATAAATGGAGTTGTGTCCAAATGGACAAAGCAGATGAAATTGAATGGAAAAATCTGATTTCCTGTGACACAAAAATAAATTCCAACCAAAGAAATAGACTATTTACTGGTATTTAAAGCACCATAATTTATTTACTTGACTTTAATACACAGGTATTGCTTTTAAATGACTGTTCTTTCTAATCTTCCATGAAACAATTGCTTAAGTTCAGGGTAGAGTAGCTCCATTTAGTGTAGCTCTCTGACTTTTAGCCTGTACAGTATGTGATGACAACAGCAGGCTGAAAAATCAATGGTAATGTGATCTTCAGAGACCGTCCTGCATCTGTTGGCTTGAGTTCCAGTCAATTACTCTTTGGTTTCAGCAGCTCTGCGTGTCTGACCGAGACGGCATGAGCCGATGGATCACAGCTCCGGAGTGACACTTCATGAAAAATGACTCAGGGCAGATCAACCTTCATGACAGGGTGTCATTACCTGCTGAAGATCATATAAAGTTTTTTTTTAAAGGTAATAGTATACCTTTGTGATGTGAAAAAAGTCAAATAACCTGTTAATTCTATAAAGGAGTATCTCCTCTCTGAAATGAGGGCAGTAGATGTTTAAATCCTGTAACATTTACTTAAAATATTGTGCTTTATGTTTGCTTTAGGAATTATTAAAGCAAACATAAGAAACTCCCCTAAGATGGTTCCTTAGGACATACTGGGGCTTATCTTTTTCCTAAATCTAAATCTAGGGGAAAAGGAAGATATCACCAAGGAAGATAGTTAATGTTTTAGTTAGCAATGCAGAAGTGGAGGATTTTCTTCTGTCTTGTGTTGCAAAAAGATGTACATTTATCAAGCTGTGAATTGTGATAGCTCCCTACAGAGCTTCAACAGTGAAAAATCCTGCCAGTTCCACAAATTATGGATCACAGCAAATAAATGCTGTCATGCTGAGAATGCTTTTTTCTCTGTTGTATTTTTGACATCCCCAGAAATTCCTGTGTTTATATTGCCATGCCATGCCATGCACTCCTGAAAAATAAATAGAAAGAAACTGAGATTTCAACATCAAACATGTCGAGTGCCCCTGAGGTTTCATTTGCTTGTTTTTACTTCCTGGTTTATTGGAAATCTTGAGTTCACGGGTCTTGAACTCCTCTATTCATCTTTAAGTACAGCATTTCTGTTTAGTTTTCATTCTCTGAAAATTGGCATAAGAGTAACTATATGTATGGTATGTTTTTATTTAATCAACATCCTAGTGTTCAGATGTGAGGCTTGTGGTTTGCATGTAAAAAAGCATGCTGTGGATAAAGATTTTCTATTTGCACTTTTCACTGCTTCACTAAATCCTTGCAGACACCATAACATAAAGTTCAGTACGAATCTGACATTTGGTAGTAATGCTATGTGTAAATAAAGGAATTAGAATTGACATTTCAGTCGGAGCTGAACTGACAGAACACAGCAACACAAAGCCACAATGTGATTGATAGTGTCAAAAACATTAGATTTAGGAAAAAGATAAGCCCCAGTATGTCCATTAAGTTTTGATAATGAGGAAGACTTTTGTAATGAATTTAAATTGATTCCCTGCAATCCATGTGCTCTTTCCTGTCCTCTCATTTTCTCAGATATTTATCATCTCTGTACTGTTATTTCTATTTTATTGATTGCTCTATAATTGAATTCTTGCACTGTGACCACCAGCTTTTGTCTTCATCGTGAAATATGATCATTTTCCATTTTTGTACAATAAACTGCTATTTTCACTCGTGTGATTAGCTGTCCAATTTTGTACCATATTATTAAATTTTAACTTTTAATAACAATCAGCATTGTCTTACTGCACCCAGTTGTGACTCCTGTCTCTCATCATCAGAGAATGTCAATAGCTCTCGTTAGATGAGCCTTTCCTCACTCAAAGCTTTTTCACCATTAACTCATTTTCTCTTCTGGTCACTGTCTCCCACATGTCTGCAGTATAATTTGTGCATGTGTGCAGGTGCTTTGATGCTTTATGCCTATGTGCCTGCTCATTAGAAAGGAGATAGTGATATTTTATTTTAAATTTGCTCCAAGGCCTGACTCCACAATTTTCTTTGTCTTGTTGCTCTCAGTTGCCGTGACACAATGGAAACTAATGGATGATTTTTTTTCTTTCATGGCAGTTTTGAATGGCATGTTTTATTGCTGTACATAATATTGAAAGTGTAAATGGTTGGATGGAATATGCTTTAAAATAAAGATAATTAAATTCATGTTAGAATTCATTTACAGGTATGGAGTATTACAAGCAGTTGTAGCGTGCTCTCAAAGGATTCAACAATAATAACCCTAAAAGGATCCTGAAGCAACCAACACAAACTGGCCTTAAAATAACACTGAGGAAATTGAAGTGACAGAGAGTGTAAAGGCTGCGTCCTGCAGGTCTGCAGCTCCTTGTGCTCATTAATTTGCTATTATCCTGCTTGGACTAGAGTCACAGCTGCACAGCTCTTTGACACTGGAGTAAAACCCTCGGTTTTCAGGGCAGGGTGTTTTTCCTGAGAAAGAACACACATTAAGGGGATCCTCTCTCTGGAGAAGGCAGCTCTCGTCTGAAAATGAAACTCAATATCCTCTCTCTTACTATCTAATAGAGCAGATGTCCATCCACTTGTGAGTTACCAACTTCACACAGTCACGTTTTGGGTTTATATGAGAGGGAGAAAAGCTCTGTGGGACAATGGGAAAAATAAGAGTGGCGGCTGGGATAAAATGGATTCTCCAAGCTGGGAAATGCAACTTGAAGCATGAAATCAGATCCACTAGAGATTGCTGCCTTCTCTTTGTAGCTGTTCTGCTGACATGGGAGTATGTTGCTGTAATGAATATCTTCCCTGGATTGTGTGGGCTTCCCTGGGCTGCTCTAAATACAGATCCAGCTTTACATAAGGTAGACTATTTGAGCTGGATGATTTGATTGTTTTTTCATTTTCTTCTTCTAGCCTGTACTTTGTGATGAAATTTACTGCTTTTGCAAAATGTGCTTAATGCTGTTCTGGCTGGGTTTCACAGTCTGCTCTCAGTGAGAAATCATTTTTAGCTGTAACTGCTGACACACACAGACTTGCTGTTTCCTTTTAGATACACTGCATTTTTGGTGAAATAAGAGCAAAAGTAGAGGTTCATGCTACATTCTGGGTATGATTGGTTAAAGATTTAACCAAGGTTATAATTCACAATTAATCTGAGAATATTGCAACTGCCAGCTGAGGCTATTTGCTCAACAGCAAATACACTTTAATTTGTACTGACCTTAAACCAGTGAGGTTTTTCCAGACTCGATCATCATAAGAGCATTATGCCTTTCTTGCTTCTTGCTGTTTTACTTTTAGAATGTTCCTCTGAAGCAAACATTTAGGTGAGACAAAAATGCTAATTAAAATAGCTTTTGTTTTCTAGCTCAGGGCTAATAAACACAGAGGACTGGCAGGCACACCAGTCAGATATGTTTTCAAGGGCATTTACCTTTACAAGGCCCAATTAGGGGGATTGGTGGTTCCTATTTCAATTGGTCATTGGCCCAGAGGCAGTACAGCCAACAAAAACACATGCAGCACAAGTATCTATGCACACAAACTCTGACTAGAGGATGATTTACAGTCATGTTTTGGTCTGTAGGAGGAAGCTGGAGTTCCAGGAGAAAACCCACAAATTCAAACACGCAGAAAGACCCCAAGCTGGGATTGAATCATGGCACCTTTGTGCTGCAAGTCTGTGTTACATTGTCAGCAGGCAGCATGATGAATATCCCCATGAGTAGTGAATACTCTCTACAATGCCAATACTGAGGACTGATCATATTATTTAGAATTATTCTGCTTCTGCTTTCCACTAGATGGTACGAAAAACAAGAGGTTGAAAAAATACTCTTCATAAGTCATGGTCTAAATTTTGTTTTCTACATTTTGAAGTTGGAAACAAGAGTTCATGTTGAAATTTAACATGTCTTAGATCTAAGACAATGGAAATTCACCCTGAAATGAAACTTTCCTATAACATTCCATAACCATTAGCTGTATTACAACCATAACAAATGCTGTTTTGTTCTCATGATGATAAGTTATAGGGTTATTTTTTTAGTTATTTTTTGTGCTTTGTTGTATTAGCTCTCAACTCATTAGAAAATACATTATTGCTATGTTCAATGATCACTTGGGAGTGGGCAGCCACCATTCTCCATATCTTAAACTAATACTTATGTAGTTTAAATACATAAGTATTAGTTTATACTTATGTACTATATAAAAACATATAAAACAAACAAAATCTTAAAACATGAAATTCTCTCAGTTAAGTGAATATGCCCGAGTTTGAAAACTGTACAGAAAGTCAAAATAGCGAGTCAAGTGTTTTTATAATAAACAAGACTACAGTTTTTACATAACATACTGCAACAGTTAAACTTATATCACTTCGATTTATAGAACCTGATGCAATGCTAGAGCAAGAGGTTGCATAACACTGATTATGGTGTTATTGGAAGCAACTGTCCCTCTGTAATTCTCACCTAATGTTCAACATCCAGCTTTGATGTTAGAGCCCAGCATGCAATCTGAGCACTTGGACACACTGCAGTGAAGCACAAAAAAATCTGCTTTCACGGAGCCAACATGCTGACATCAGAGCCCCTCACTGGGCATATAACAACTCTAGAGATCCCTGCTGTGATGCATGATTGTGTGTGCGAATGTGTGTGTGTATGTGGGGGAGCTTCAGGTAAGCTTGCTGCTTATTTTGGGTTACTTGAAAGTTGACAGAGGCTGATTTGAGCTGCAGGGGTTGCTGTCAATCTGTCTGCACCTATCGTATCTTTATCTTATAATGATGAGTTATTGGACCTGTGCTGGCTGTAGCTAATCTAATGTATTCATTTATTCCATCTGACTGCACTCACACACAGCCAGAGACCTGAACTCATCCATAGTCAGTGTGTTCTGGTCTCATTTAACTGGCCTCACACTGATGGTTAACTGTGATGTTTTGCATGTTTGAAAAGCTATAAGTGGTTGGACGGAAATTAATTTTGACAGAAGGACACAGAGCGCTTAGTGACTGATGAATAAGCAATCTGTGTAAATTTTTACTGCCAAAAAATGGCCAAAGGTAAATAAGTGGGCCTTGCTAATTTTTGGATTTTTGCAACAGCCATTTTCAAAGTAATGCATTCACATCAAATCATTTGGATATTAATAATGACCATCATATTTTCATAAATCTGTAACTTAATCAGAAAACGATTGATTAGACATGCTAAACATGATTTATTTGTATAAATAATAAAAATCAGATCATCTGATGATCTGATATTTACAGATCAGCTAATGATCTATATCAAAAAACTTAAACAAGCAAAGAGATTTTTATCATATGTTTACAGGTTATTTGGGTGTTTAAAGAAAGGGACTTGTGACTTAATATTAAATAATTATATCTACTAAATCTGAATAGAAAAAGAAAAGAAAAAAGATGCAGATCTGGTGAGTTGGTTTGATGTCTTGAGGGCTTGTTCCTTCAGACTTGGCAATGGGTGCAGAAATTTTACCACAAATTAGACAGACATATAGCAAATTGAACAGTTGAAACAAAACAGTTTATGCAACTAAATCTCTACATGTTGGTCAGGATTCCCATTGACTTGATCAAGCTAAGTATTTTGTTGGCTCAAGTTGTGTCTGTATTTGTCTGAGTCTTCACGAAAACCGTTTAGGGCAGCGTTATTTTCCTTCCAGGATATTTCTTTTCAAATTTTCAAACCCACAAGCTATGTTCTTCCTGAAAGCATATAGTAGTTCCCAACATCATTAAAATTGTTGGACTACAATTTCCAGAGCCTTCAGTAAGAATTTAGCTAGTTACTATTGTGGTGTGTAGTTATATAGAATCTTTTAGGAAAGCAAATCATGTGAAAGTAAAATTAGGGCAAACCTGAGTGTTTCTTCTGTTGCACTGTCTGGTTTGTGCTCTATGGTTGCACAGCATTTTCTTCATGCTTAGAAAGACAAAAGTTAACTGTGATAACCATAAAAGATGATTCTATTTCTATTCTTGGGCTTTTTGTGCATTTGAACTCACCTTTCAGGGAGAGCACATCTGCCTGTTGATGATGTTCTGGTGTTTAAAACTCCGTCATCTGTTAAATTCCTCACAGCACACGCAAAAAAAATCTTTACTGGGAACATCGTTACTAACAGAGCGCCTAAATCCTGTCCTTGAAATAGACCGATGCACTATCCGGTTCTTGAAAAATGTTGAATCTTTGCCAGAATAACCACGGTCATTTGGAACTCGCCTTGTTAAAGAAGAATTTGAACGAACATGAAAGAGGTTTGGATGAAAAACAAAGAAGTACTTAGAGCCCTCGTCAATTTTCTTTGAGCCTCTGCTTCATAAATAAACACAAACAGGCCCGGGTTGGCTTTTACCTCACAGATGGGAATATGTTTATCAGTGAGTTTAATGGAAGAGGAACTTGCAAGCATTGAAAAGAATTTGAGACTTTTTCTGAATCTAAGAAACAAAGTAACCCAGTAACAAATGATATCTTTTCAAATTTTCTTTTTGCCATGTAACTGTTCAGGATCTGAAACCGGCTAAATATGGCACATTTTTCTAAGAGCGTGTGCCACTGTGGACTCTCTGGTTGGCATCGTGTGTGCATCTGTCATTCATTAAACAGCGTCACAGCTCAGCTGCAGCTGCGAGGAGGCGACAAGGCCCATTTAATTCAGACAGTCAGGGTTAGAGGAACGCAGAGGGGGGGATGGGAGCATCCACTGTGCCTTTTTCTATTTTTTGCACTGTCACATGTCCTCTGTGCACCTTGTGCTGCAGTCTCCTCAGATTTATTCTCTGGGGTTAGAGAAGACCAGACATGAGCTGGACCGCTCCATCTGCCAACACATCTAAATATAACACACAAGAAAGTAAACAAAGGACAGATCAAGTCTCAGCTTTTTCTACATACATTTGTATTCAGCAGAAAATATTAAGCTGAAGAAATTACATTATTTAATTAGAAAACATTGAGAATGATGAGCGTGTCGGCAATGAACATAGGGTGATATCAGTGCTGGATGCATTTATATCTGTCGACAGTTTTCACGGTGAGATGTAAATAATTCAAAGGTTAGCAGGAAAGAGTTTTAAAAAAAAATTCTCTTAACATGTTTTTTTTTTTTAATCTCCTGTTGAATTCACTGAGGCTTGAAGAGCACAAATATTTATGCTTTTCCCCAAGTAACTCCTCAAGAAGATGTTTACACAGCTTCAGTGGTGCAAATTTACTGTCAGATTGGGCTGTTTTTGTGCTCAGGTGTGGAATTTAGTAATTATATGCTGCCATGAGACGGCCTGACAGCTAAAGGGCTCTGAAGGCTTATTCAGTTTTTCTCATGAAAACAAAAATGACACACTGTAACAAAGATAAACTTTAAGAGAAATTAATCTGAAAAAGCCAAAATTTCAAAATGTTTAATTTGCTTTAATTTTAAACAAATTTTTGAAAAATGATTTGAACCAGCGAAGGCTTGAGGTCAGCCGTCTTAAGGGGCTGTGTCTGCTGAAAACAAGCTGCTGTGTTTACATGTGGCCCTGAGGAGTATCTGGTTCATAAAACCAGTAAGACAGTCTGTTACACCATGAACCCCCAGTGGGAGGACCTGCTCGTAATACACACTCTGACCTTAGCTGGAAGCATATGGACACACAAACACACACTTTCCTGCACATTTGTTAAAATGTGCTGCTGCAGATTGGAGATGTGTATATCTAGGGTTTTATTTGCTTCTCTTTAAATTTATGGTTATATATTGGTATAAGGATATAATTTTAAGTTTGAACACTTATACATTTGTTTCATCAAATACTTCATGTTCAAGAAAACTAAACATAAAGACATGTTTTTTTTAATCTCCAAACATGGCTTTATGCTAATCAGACATAATGACAGGTGCTCCCAAAAATCTTGAAGCTTCTCTTTAAATGCGCAATGTGTAAAAATTCACTACGAGAAGATGCTGTGTTTTGAATTAATATTAAATATTAAATACAAACATTTTTACACCACAACTTCTGAAAGCTTGTAAATGCCAAAATTGCACAATTTTGACAGATCAATATTCAGTATGCTAGTAAAGTAGTAAAGGTAAACTAAGTAGTTAGATTTCAAAGGACTGAGTTGTATGAACAAATAAACTGCAATTAAACATTGGAAACACTGACAACTTAATATTATGACTATAGTTATCTGATTTTGATATTATTATGCACATTAAATAACTAAATCGTCAACATTACTTTCTCTCCAGTACATGTTAAACTTTGAAATTTAAACTTATTAATTTGAGGTTCTGAGAAACTGTCTTATGTTCCTGGTGGCAACAACAAAAGCAGAAATCATTGTAAATCTGGCAATGAACAACAACACAGACTGCCTGACCGATTTTCTTTTCTTCAAAAGGGCAGAAGAGACCTACAGCTGATTAAAAAAAGCACGCTTGTGACCGAGATATAAATACTAAAAGGCAAAAAGCAGAGCAGAAAATAAGTGAGTAACATTTTTCCTGTGAGCCAGTCACACAGCATTAGAGCTCTGTGATGTTTCAGGAATGGTCCCTTTGTGCAGAGCTCGTAACTGACCTTAATTTTCTATTTGACGCGTGATTACATTTTTTTTTCTCTCATTTCAGTTTATTGCCAACTCTCACTGAGTAGCTCTTGAGTGTTTTATGGTGAAGAATGTTTTGTTTTAGTGACATATTTCAAGAGGAGTTTCCTGTTTGTTTTTTTCAGACAATGCTCTCATGGGTAGATATAGATTGTACACCAGCAGAAGTCTGGACTTGTTTCCACTCCCAAAATTCAATAATGAACACAGCAAACTTGGTTACTGAAGCCTGTTTGTCTTAATGTTAAAGTGCCAGCATTTGCATACAGCTAAAATGTCTTTCTGTTGTAGCTCAGCTTCACAAAACCATCAACCTGAGTGTAGATGTTTGTCCTTACACATACTCAGGCACTTATTACTTGTTTAAAATTATTAATAACAATAAAAATTATATAAATTGTACAATGTTTACTGTGTTCTCATTCTTTTGGGAGCTGATAATGTTCAATAAGAATAAACTCTTGAGAAGGTCATCTTTATTTAATATGTTTGGGAAGTTGTTTTGAAAAGTCCCGTCACTGTTACGCAGTGTTAGACATCAAGCTGCTCCTCCACTGTCAGGCGGAGTAACATCTCTGCTCTAACACACACTCACCCATCGACCCATCTGGGAGCCACTGCTATGACACAGAAGAGTAAGCTGTGACACAGAAAAAAAAAAAAAAAAAAAAAAAAAAAAAAAAAAAAAAAAATATAATATATATATATATATATATATATATATATATATATATATATATATATATATATATATATATATATAACACTACAGAGATTGGAGCCTAATGGGTTAGTGTGCCTTTCTGCACCCAGAGCTGATGTGATGTAAGTCTACACAACAGCGGCTTTAAGCCAGCACAGCAACGTGCCCTGGTTTGCCTTCACGATCCTCATGAATGGCTAAGGTCTTTCTGCATATTCATGTGCTGAGAGAAGAGGATTTTGTTGTGGTGAGCAAACAGAAGAAGTAGAAGGATTAATGTTTGATTGGTGCAGCTGTGGTGAACTTTCAGGATGGAACTTAAAGCCAATAAAAAATATTAATGGAAGGACTTTATTAAGCTTGAAAAAATCTTTTTTTTAAAAGATTTTTAAAAAATCTTTTAAAAATTAAAAGTAAATGTATCAACAAACTCAGAAGTTTGTTGATACATTTAAGTAATAAGTATCGGTACTGGTATCGGTATCAGCGACACCGATACTATATTTACTTGGTATCGGATCAATACCAAAAGATGCGTCAGTACAGACAGCTAATCATGTGATTAGCACTAGAAATATTGATACATAATGAATATAATATGAAAAAAGAGACTGAAAGAACTATTTGTGATGACTGAATATGTGGAGAATTTTTAAATACTCTTTGTGTACTTGCAATTCTCTATTTAGATTGATTAGGTAAATTGCCTGTACAAGGATAATTATGCAAAGTTGAGAGTCTGTGTCTAAGCACTGTGATGAATGAAGAGGACGGAAAGCTTTTCTCTCTCAGTTTTGGTTGGCATTGGTTCTAGTTTCTGATATTATGAACAGCACTAGTGAAGATGGAGAATCTATGCATGACAGTTCTTGTTTCGCTTCCTCTGATGGATGCATTCCTCTGATTGTGTAAAAGACAATGTAAATATTTAATGCAGTAACTGTAATCCTTCTGTGTTAGGTCCACACCCCACTTTATTCATGTTTTCTTGATATCTGGAGGATTATGTTGGCAGCTCGTCATGTATGATATACATCAAACATTTAAAACAGAGATGCAACTCTGCTACAAATGTTGAACATTTATATTTTAATGTAACCAGAGAACTTTGCTGTCCAAAAGTGAAGTGGCAACAAATAATACATACAAACATATATAAACTACTCAAAGTACTTTAAGTGTGTCTCAAAGTTATTTGGAGATGACTGTGACACAAATTCTTAAAATGTTCTTCAGTTTTTCAAGTAATTAAGTAAATGTCTGATAATTATATGAATGCATTTAATAAATTCTGTGGTATATTTTGTTGTTTAAGGATAAAAATATTAAAATGTCTTTGCTATTTACATAAAGTTTTATGTAACGTAAAAGAAAATGTATCCAAAAACCTGAAGCACTGCATAAAATACTTAAGATAGTTCAATGTCTTAATGTGGACATAGACATGGACTTGATTAACAAATTACAAGAACCATTTGAAAGGATAAGAGCAGAATATTTTACAATCCTTACTGTTCAACAAAATATTAATTGGATCTTTATTAAAGCAATCCATATTTCTTTAACATATTTTTTTTTATAATTTTTTTTTTTTTTAGAAAAATAATAAAATACAAGTGGCATGTCAGACTGTAAAGGCAATTCAAACTCAACTTCTTCAACATTTAGACATAAACTACTTCCCTAATAATGCCATCAGTTTTGTGAAGTTTGCCAGTTCACACAACATAATGCTGCCACCACCATACTGCAATAGTGTTTCCATGCTTGCAGTCTTACCACTTTTCCATTCCAGTTGTGATGATGTGGCATTTTGGGCAACTCCTCCAATTTGAGTTTCATCATACCAGATCCTGGTATGATGATCTGGTATCATCATATGTATCTGGTATGACGATACCAGATACATCATACATCATTTTATAATTTAAAAAAATGTATAATTTTGAAATTATAAGTTTTCAAAACTTATAATTTTGAAAAATTCTAAGTTTTTCAAAATTATCATTTGAAAAGCTATAATTTTTCAAATTATAGTTTGAAAAATGCATTTTCAAATTATAATTGTGTATTTCATGCAAGTTGTGGAATAACGGCTTCTTCTTTGAGGTTCATATTTTGGAACCTCTTGTACTAAAACATGAGGTTTTGCACTTCATGTTTTGGTACAGAACTTGTTTTGTTCTGAGTAATGTGACTGTCTTGCAGCCAGCATCTTCACAAGATCTTGTGCTTTTTTTCTGAGGTTGTTTTACACACTTTGTATCAAAATGTCGCGAACACAGATATCCCCCATTCTGTCAGGGGTTCAATAGTTTGAACAGATTACATCTTCAGGTGTCTGGAAATTGTTCCCAAGGATGAAACAGAATTTTGAATATTCATATTTATCTTCGTAGTTTCTGATTTTTAACTTTTTTAAAACTGTAATGACTCAAAAATGTGCGAAACAAAATCCTGAATCAAGTTAGTAATTATTTTACATAAATGTATGTCTTTTTTTTTTTTATAAATGAAAAGGCTGCTATTTGACCTTTTATTTACCACTTCAAACAAATTCTTCCACATTTGTCAAACGAAGCCAGAAATGCTTTCTAAAAGAATTTTCTGCTTTTTCACCACACTTTGACCACATGATAGAGTGGATCTTATCCACTCCTGGAGACCTTCGGCTGTAACCTTATTTTGAATTTGCTAGACCATTCAGCATTGAGGCTGGACCACAGTGATATTTTGAGGGTCCTCTCCAGCTGCAGCCGGTTCTGATCCTAGTTTCCAGTTCACCGCACTTGGTTCTCTCTAATTGCCAGACCGCAAAATCTGCTCCGACTTTGGGCAAAGGGAACCATGCTGAGCTGCTTCCCAGGGGTTAAAGTTGAAACTTGCATCTTTAATTTAAACTATACGATGGGGAACTAATTACAGAGTCTGGAAAAGGTAATGTGAAGGCCATTTTCTTGCATGATGAACATGTTGTAGTTGTGTGTGAAAACATGCAGATTCTTTCCAAAAAAAACAAACAACAGAACTGTCTTTGGTTCTAGATGTAGAGTCTGAATTTGAGTTAATAAAGTCATTAGAATATTTAAAATGGCGTAAAGTTACAGTCATACACTACTCATCATGCTTCTGTGTCCTGCTGCTCCTCCCCAGGGATTGTAGTAAATGTCTCATCTCATTCCATCACCCCCTCCTCCCTGCTATCCCTCCCCTTCTTCCTCACATTCAGGCTAATATAAAGGGCAGATAAGCTCCTGATTCTTCCCTTCCTGTCCTCCTCTGTCTGCTTGCAAATTCCTCTTAAACTAAGCAGACTTCTGTGAGAAAAAGGAGTTAAAATCTAAAGACGGTACTGTGTCAACTCCTTCATTTTTAGGGAAGTTAAAACATTTCAGACGATTTCACATGTTCTCTGGTGATGCAACACAAAGCTTGAATTGGTGATATCACTCAGCTTGACTGTCTAGCTGCTTCTGTCTGCAAGAATGGCTCTATTCTGAATCATTGAGGACAAACAAAGAGCTTAGAATAACAAACAGAATGCAGTAGGTCTCACGTACATAGAAACTAGTGGGAAATGAATGCTTAAGCACATTGTCTTAATGATTTAGGAAAATAAGCAATGATACACAGGACATTGCAAATGATAAAAAAAGCTATCCTTTTAATTTATATTTAAATAATAATCTGACTAAAGGGGGCATGAATTTGTATTCCCACTAAGTACTTGCTTTGTAGTCAGAGCTGCAAAACAGCTCTGACTGTACGTTTAAGGTTATTTTTCTCATACGTTAGCCACAAGCCTTTTTCTTCCTCTAACGGGTTTTCCTTCAGGATCATCCTATACTTAGCTTCCTCCATTTACCAAACAACTCTGTCCCTGCTGCAAAATTTTGGACTGCTAATGTAAAAGCTGTCCTATCCACTGTTGATCTCTGCAGCTCCTCCACAGGAGGACTTCTTGATTGATTCTCTTAGCGATGCTCTCCTTGATTTGAAAGCCACAACTTGGCACATTTGAAGTAGTTCTATAATCCAAATTAAAGGCAGATACAGTGCACACAAAAGCAAACTTTTCAAGTGTTTTTCTTCTAAAACATGAAAAAAATATATTAGTTCCCATTCACTTTGCAATTATGTTTTATGTGTAACATAAAACATATGTGTAACATAAAATTGAAATAAAATGCTTTATTGATTTTTGATTGTAATGTGACAAAATGTAAAATAAAAGATAAACAGAAAGCTTTTGTGTTACTTTTTATGCCATAAGTCAACTAAAGCACTCATGTAAGCAAAACTGAAACAAGATTCCTCAACTCTTTGTTTTCCTCAGTAGGACTTTTAGTGAAGTAGTATTTCTGATAAAGATAAAAGCCCAAACCTTCCCATGTACCATAAAATAGCAAAAAAATGAAGAAATGTTGGTTTAAAAAACTGAATCTTCACAAGTTTTCTTTACTTTTAGGAGGATGTGTAGCACCAATGTTGCTTAGTGATTGTTTAGTGGATGTCTACAGATCTATTAAACTGTAACCTCCTTTCAACCTACATCTTCATCCATTTCGCAAGAGGAAGATCAAACTTTAAAAAGCTAAAACAAGCAAATAAAAAATTCAGTTGCATTTCCCATACAAGTGTATTTATAGAATCATTGATTATTTATAGCCACTTCCCTGAAAGAGTGTATTGCATTACATTTTAATATTACAATGCAGAGTGGAGAGAGATGGAAAGAAAGAAAGACAGAGGGAAAGAGCGCGAAAGAGAAAAAAATTTAAAAGTGGAATTATCTTGTAATTGTTTAGAACATAAAAAATTGTATTTATGCTTTTATGTTTCTTCTATCCTCCCCTGATTTGGTATTATTTTCTTATAAAACATTTGGATACAACACCTAAGTCACATTTCACTCTGCAGTTTTGTTTTTACTTAGTCTAATCTTATTTTCTGTTCAGAGTCAATAGGAGTAGCTGTGATGTGTTAGTGGCCGACTAGCTGTGACATTTCAGCCGTAACTACCAGAGCTCATCAGTCTTCAGCAGAGATACTCTGAGGGTTTTGTTTTGACTTGAAGCAACTGTGTGGGCAGAATGGTCTGAGAAAACACAGAAAGGTAAAGAGAATTCAAGGAAGATAGAGTTAGACAGAGATGGAAATAAATTGGATGGAGAGACTGTGAGGCAGCGGGTCAGTGACAGAGCAGAGAAGAAAAAGACATATTAATAGTGGAGAAGTTTGTTTTATGGTCCTGTAAAAGTATGGAAATCCTTTTCTCCTTTGCTCATTTATAAGTCAAAAGTTTTTTCCTTCTATTATTTATTGAAATTACATCTGTAGCAGAGGCCAGATTCTGATGCAGGAGGCTGCATGAATCTGGGTCACTGTGAGTGAAAGTGCTGAGTCGCTCTTACCATGGTACCTCACACTAGATTTACACACTGCAGTTAGTTGGTGTCCCTAACATATTTCATTTTCGAACCACAAATGCTTTGAGGAAAAATAATAATGGTTTTCCTTTCAGAAGGTTGGCAGAAAATTCAATGTTCCAGCTCCAGTGTGGAGGAAGTATCTTCTGGACTAAAACAGTGCAGGAATGAAACTTGACAGAAACAGAATTGAGTTCAGTGAGTCTCTTCCTTAAAAGCACAAAGAGATCAAGGCAATAAAAAACTGAGGTAGTTTATTTTAAACCTTGCTGAATGCAATTTGTGCTAAAATGCAGAATTAATGTCCTAAAACATTTATATTATGTGCTGCTGTAGCTATTAGACTTTTGCTGATGACTTTGGATTCTTTATGTTTTATTAATACTATGGCATGGGTTATGTTGTGAGAGAAAATGTCTGAATTTTGTGTTATAATCTTCATATGAAGAATTGAACATGACAGCAATAACAAATAGATATAAGCAGCCATGTTTATTAAAATAGAAACATAATTAGGACATTTTAACAGCTTTTTCTTTTTTACAAAAATCACTGGTATGGTTTAAGCATTTCTATGATTGTGTGGGGCTGATGGACTTCATTGAGTGTAATTAGACAGGAAACAGGGAGAAGATGAAGAGCAGCAGTAAGAGTCTCAAGGTCAGGATTTGAATCCTTTGAGTCCCATTTAAGGACTTCCTTAAATCCAGGATGTCCTTTACTGGAGAAAAAACTGTAGCTTTTGCTGCAGTTTATTACAAAGACAATAAAAAGTTCTATGCAGAATATTAAGGCATTAGCCGACTGCTGCACAGCAGCTTTCTGTGTGTTTATGTTATTTTCAAGTTTCTACTATAGATCGCAGAGTGTTTGGAAGAATGTAGAATTGGTCTTTTTTTATTTTTTTATTTTAAAAACAAATTTTATCTTCTGCAAAGTTTAAGCTCCGTAATAAAACCGTGCAGCAGTTTCCTATTTTGGATACGCCAAAGGAAATGACTTTTCTTCTTCCTCAGACCTTCAGATGGGAAACACATTAACTGAAGGAGCAATTTTTGACATCTGGCTTCTCTTCTTCCCACTACTTTCTTTAAAAACTGCCTGGAGGAAGGTGACAGATGTGGATGTGGAAAGACAGCAAGGACAGTCTGGTTGGCCAAGTTCACTGGGACTGATTAAAATGTCAAACAGATGAAATAAAATTGAAACAAAATGGCTAAAAGAGCACATCTGAGTATGTAAACTATAAATTAGATTTACATGAACATTTACAATATGCATGTAAAACTCATTTATATTAACATAACCCAGATAAACTGACTGCTGCAGATGACTTGTGTTGAGCAGCAATCTTAAATAACTGTGTGAGTGTGAGTCAAAACTAGAGATTTGGGTTTAATCTGGATTAATGATGAGGAAGAGCCCCCACTGGGATACAGTTTATGACTTAATGATAGCAGAGCCCCTGAGGTGCCCTCTCATCTTCTTCTTCTCTTTGTAAGTGTGTGAAATTAATAGAGAAAATGGCAAAGAAGAGGGCATTGTGTGTACTCAATCTCTGCGCTTGAGTTTAAATGGGTGTTTGTACAACTAAGCATTTCATGAGAGCAGTGCCTTGCCGAGATAAGATTGGCTAAAGGTACAAGGTTAAATTATTTATCATCAGAAGGCTTTAAAAAAAGAATTGAAGGAGTGTCATGAAAAGACCACGGCCTCAGAGCCATCTCCAGGGTCACCTCCAGTCTGATTAAATGCTACATTGTGGATGGAGGGATTTTTCCCTCTGACTGTGACTGGCAGGAGTAAAACCAGCTCCTGGTTAAGGATGCCAAATTATCTGACACAGTTGAGGGAAGAAATCTGTGCTGCGGCTCTGCAGGTACTCCGATTTAAAGTAGCTGCTTCGAGCCGAGCTCCCGAATCTGCACAGGGATAATGAAATGTTGTGTTTCTGTCAGTGTGGGAGGCCACAGGCTTCATGCTGTGTGCTGTTGACTCAACTAGAACAAGTTAATTTATTACTGTCATTTCTGCTCGCTGTTACACTGTTGTGTGGCTGATATTTCCACATATCACAGCAGGCATCAGCAGCTCCAACTTTAGCATCCACCTGGGATTTTAAACTGGATAAAGCAGAAAGAGGTAGGAAACAAAGAAAGATGTAAAAAGCACTGCATGCTTTAGATACTGTGGACTAGCAAAAGTTTTTGTAGCCATTAAAAATTTTATCAAGTATAATGAAATTGATGAATGCTTAATACATATATATATATGTATGTATTTTTTTTATATGTAACAATCTTTTACTGCAATTTTTTGGGTTGTGTCTCTACCAGCATTATACATCTAAATGTCTTGCCACATTTAGATGTACCTCCATAACATTTAGGACTGAACTTTGACTTAGCTGTTACAACACATTGCAACACATAATGCTTTGGTCTAAACCAGTGGTACTCAAACCTAGTTTTCAGGGCCCCATATTCTTTAGTAGAGCTCTAGTAGAGTAGAGCAATAGTCAAATCCTAATAAAATACATGGAAATTAAATTCTAGCTCAAATGATAAAATGTGTGACAGGATGTACTGTAAGCATAATAAATGAAAATAGGGTATTTTTTCTAGATTCCTATATTTATATATGGGTAGCTCTTTTCTATAGAGCGAAGAACCGATGTTGGACATTAATTAACTATAGAGGACTGAGCTATTTTTGAAATATCAAATTATTTCCTTGTGATTCCAGTCTTAAAAATGTTACTTTTCTTTTTCTTTGTGTGAAAATGTGTTGATGTTTTAAAAATTACTTTTATCTCTTTTTTCCACAGACAGCACCTTTAATGTTTGATGTTTTGAATATTCTTAATCCATGCTGTACATTAAGCAGAGGGATCAATCTGTCAGTGTTTCTGTTTTCACCCCCCATGCAGTCACCATGTTCAGAAAACAGCAGGAGGCAGAGAGCTGAAAGCCCTGAAACAACAGCCTGACGGCACTTCTGTCAGTCAGCTGCAGGAACGTCTCACCACATTTGTACAAGCACACTTGAATTCTTTGGATTGAGAAAAGACTGCCAGGGAGAAGATCAAAGTGTGGAAACATTTCTGTCTGCTGGGTTCACCTGTCAGAGGACCTAAAGACATCAATCACACGCAGCTTCAGAGGAGGGTGGTCTGCAGGGAGCTCTGTGCTGCAGTCTTGACTTCAAACAGGAAAAAAAAGAAAAAATTGTTGGTTCGTTCTGTCAAACTAAAATATTCAGCACTGCCGGAATCAGACTTTTATGTTAGGAAGCTTTTTCCGCTCACGGAGATCATTCGATAAGATTGTATTTTCAATAAATCATAAATGACAATCAAAATATCAACACTGTTCCAGCAAACAATGCAGGAACACTTTTTATTGCTGCAGCTCAGCAATAAAGATGGATGATTTGAACCCTGACTTTAATTAATCTAAGACACATAAAACCAGTTTTACTGCTGTTAAAACCGCATTCAGTCTTCCTGTACCACTTCAGATGATTTTACCCTGCAAAAATCTCATCTAAGCTACTTAAATCCTGTTTTATCAATTATTTCATCACTGCAAGTAATTCAAAAATGAAACATTGTAGAGAAAAAGAGACACTGTTAGCCAATGAAAGTGGTATCTTTTGCTTTATTTTTTGTCCTGTAACACCTCTGCTTTTCATCTTCTCATGATCCAGGGTTAATTATGTTTAATGTAACACTATCTTATGTTTTGCTGTTGCGCTTTTTATACATTAACAGACTAACAGAGTGTGAGACTAATGGTGCTTCACTGCAGAGCAGCCAGATGTTAAATCCCAAATAATTCTCCCTGGATTTAACTCTTGCATTTATCTCCCGGACAAATCTGTCCCTGCTTTGTGGCTTTAAGATGTAGTCTTTCATTTCTAAATGTTTGTGGGGGGTGTTCATGTACGACTACACATGACCTCTGGTTTCAGCACAGTTTTAGCCTGGTTGCTGAGCATGCACATATGAAGTGGTCTCATGTTTCTTGTGGGAACCTGCAGAAAGCTGCACTGCGTGACGACTGTGGACTTTTAGCTGCCGCCGATTATAAAAAGTGAAACGTGAGCGCATTCCTGAGGGCCAAGACAGAGCCCTGCGGCTACACAGCTGAGGGTTTATTGAAAGATGAGCACTGAGCAGGAATTTAGCCTGCAGTAGGATCCAAAAGTGCATGTTCAAACACCACAGTCCCTTATCAACTTCCTTTACTAATACAGAGATCCTTTGTTTTCCTGTAAACATTACACATTTTAACCAGGGTTCAAACCCAAGCAGATTCTGAGTCAAGCCATGACCCTGTCTTAATGCTTCGCAAAGCTGCAGACTTGCTGACTTTAAAGTTGTGGCTCTGCTGCGTTCAGGAATTATGTGTGCCCCAGATTTGTGAAAGGGAGTACAGAGTTGTGAGTTTGTGGGAGTGTGACAGCTGACAATCTGGGCCCTCGGAGAGGAGGGAGGAGCAGGAGGAGGATGTGGTCAGACAGCGTCCACTGCTGGGATCCCTGGGGAAACTGAGCCATAGGAGGCGAGTGTATATTCACAGCTGTTGTGCAGAGCACAGAAAAGATTATAATTATCCCAATCCACATGAAGCCGGTGTCATTTTGTATCCAAAATGCTCATTGACCTGTTAGCAGAGTTATATAAATCATTTAAATCTTCCAGGATACAGAGGGAAAGTAAACTGGGAAATCTTGTTTTCAAACCATTTTAAAGTGTCACAAGTACTTGCTATTAAAATAAGCTTATTCCTAATTTTACTTATTCTTCTAATATATATATATAATTTATTTTTTAGAATTTATTGCTTTATCTTAAAAATATACATTTATACATTTTTCTTTGATCTTTTGAAAAGGAAAACGTATCAAATTCACAGGGAGTAAAACTATTGCCTTCTGGCATACACAAACTCTTATTATACCTGAAAAATGTATAAATTTGTATCTGTAAGTATTTTTGTCTTTTGATCTTTTAAGCTGCATGAATAGCCTATAAAATGAAGAAGGCATGTTTTTCTTCCACTCCAGTGTTTGATGATTGTGACCCTATAAAGATACACATATATCTCTCTCACAAAAACATAATCATTTGAGAAAAAACAAGAGTAAATTGCTCAAATTGTAATCTATTTTTACAAGAAATTATTAACCAAATGGATTGTAAATGTTCAGAAAGAACCCAGAATTAATTAATCTGAAGATGAAGTTAAACCGATGAAGTGAGGCTCTTCTGTTCTAATTTCATGATCTTTGTAGTGCCATGTCTTGTTTTGACAAAGTGCTCAGTGTAGAAATATAAACCGACTGATGTGGTTTGATGTTGATCTCGCAAAAAGCATCTTCAGGATTGGATGTCATGAAGTGACTGTGATGAACTGCCAGGCTGCAAAGTTTATGTTGCTGTTTTATTTATTAAAGTCACTGATGGGGTGTGGTACAGATTTAGAATTAGTTTAGTGCACAGTTGATGCTCGGCCTGTGACTGACATGCTGGCTTTTACTTGCGATGAACCCGTTAGTCACGCAGCAGCGTCGTTCTGCAGAGCAGACACAGGCTAAAAGCTGCAAATAGTTTGAGATATGTCAGGATTTCACATTAGTTCTTTGGAAATGTGAGCTTTTCCCGGATAGATTACAAAAATATGCACCTATTTTTTAACTGATGTACAGAAGGAATCTTTGCAAAACTTGAATTAAATATTAGCTCTACGGCATTAATCAGGGGAACACCCAAGATCTTCATTAAAACTCTGCAAATCTTGTAGATATTCTCAGCTCAGGGATGAGAATTTGTAACATTGTTTTTCACAAATGTGGCCTTTATAAAAAAAATATCATGAATAAATTAATTGTTTAAAGAGAATTTTAAGGAATCCTATTTGCATTTTGCCACAGAGCATGTTTAACATGCATAATGGTGAAACAAGGTAGTGGCAGAATCATTTGTGTGGAAATACTTTTGGTCAGGAGGGACAGAGAAATTAGTCAGAGTTTACGAGAAGATTGAGCTAAATACATGGCAATACTTTACTAAGAAACTGTAAAATTGTAAATGTAAACTGTGTGTGAAAACAATAAACACAGGTGTTTGATGTAACATGAATTGTTCTTGCACTGACTGTAGCATTAAATTTTATCTCAAATGTAAAACTTTTACCACAGTGGAATTATGTAATGTTGATCTCATCCATTGTATTGTCCCAATCCAAACCTGGCAGTTATGTTTTGTAAACCTGAACAACATTGTTGAATTCTAGCCATGCATAACAAAATAATGATTCACTGCAAAACTGAAAAGGCATTTAAAAAGCCATTATGTCTTAGCTTCTTTAAGGAATTGTAACATGTAATTAAACAAATGTTGTTTAAATAGTTTCTTTCCTGATTGTCATAATATTAAAAGACTTGGGAAAAACAACAATATAATTTTTTTTATCTTGTCGTATTTGTAGTAAATGTGGGAAATTGCTGAAAATACCTCAGATGGGAGCATTAGTTACTTTTAAATTGTACTGTCGTAATTCTCTCTAAGCAAAAAAGAAAAAACACAGAGAGATATTTATTTCTGGAAAGCAGATTTAATTTATGAAAGTCAATGACAGATTTACAGCACACAGGACACATAAACACTATAAACGATTCGCAGAACCCCGGTGAAAAATACCAACAATATCACAAAAAATTACATGGAAGAACATTTTACCAAGAAGAAATAAATGTTCCAATTACAAAGACAAACTGAGTGATTTAACATTTCAGACTGCTGCGTCTTGTTTTAGCTAAATCTGTATATGTCTGTGTGAATATTGGAACCCTCTGAATGAGCAGAATGTAGTGACCTGAATACTGAGACTATACGCCATATGGATCTTCTGGTCAAGACACTCAAAAGACCTCTGAGGCCTAATCCCTGCTGGCTGAAATGGTTTGTCTGTTACTCCATTTAAGACACACAGAAGTAAAATATTATTCTTCTACAATAAGTAAAGAACATCAGATTGTCCTTGCATAACAGTGGTCCTCCATTATCAACAGAGTATTGCGAGTGAGAGTGGGCAGTGTGGCCTGTAATCCTGAGGAGGGCTGTGAAAAAAGCTGTTGATGCTATTTATGAAAAGTAATATCTATAAATCCGAGTACTGTGGCATTCTTTACATGCAATGTTGTGACCATATTTTAAATATTCATATCTGCACAGAATAATGAAAATCATGCAATGGCATATTACAGTAAGTGCTTCTTATTGCTGCTGTTTGTTTGGTGACAGCTATGTACAAATATCTATACATCGGGTGCATTAACCTCAACTTGCTTTAATGATTGCTGGTCAGTTTTTCCAACCATCTATTATTTCAGCTCTGTTACAGTTCAGCATGTATGGAACATGTAACACCACCATTTAATCCCGATCATTCATAAAGCTTTGGGATTAAACAAGCTTGTTCTGCAACTTTTTCAAGCTACAGACATGCTTTCAATAACGACCAGGTACCAGATGGCCGCCGGTTAGTCAATGTTCACAATTGGCTGTGCCATATTTTGCCTCCTCCCCCTTACTGTGAAACAACGCTGTCAGCAAAACTGAAAAGAAAAGTGATTCTTTCCATAATGAAATCAAGCTCAACAGCATTTATTTAGTGCAGGCTTTAAATTGAACATGCATCATATTTGTCTGTCTGAGCAAAGGTAGATCCAAGGATCTATTAAATAAGTTTACTAGTTATATTTGTTTACTAACTTATATTTGAGACTGATTGAAGTGTGGCAGTGTCTACTTGTATTTTTTCAGTTTTTAATTCCTGAGCAGAGTGAACGAGGCTGGTCCAGTTAAACCTGACTTTTCAAAGCCTTTTTGGAAACACAAGGAAGCTCAGGACTCTTTAGTGGCAGTGCATTCAGTTGAAGCTGTAAACAGCTTCACATGTGGAAACTGTAACAATGCAGTTGTGGTTACTATATATAGATGCAGAGAAGTAATGTGAGTTATGTTGGAGAGTGTAACAATGAAAAAATGTCTGTTGTAGCTTTTATAAAGTTTCTGGTGACCTTCTGAGAAGGATCTTTATGTGAAAAGTACCATCTTCTGGGACAACCAGACAATCCGTGTGCATGTGTGAAGACATCTGAAAAATACAAAACTTGAGCATAAATGCTGAAAAAGACTCAGACACACTGCAGCGCATTTTCAGTCACTCATAGAACACAAGGTTCTCAGATTGTCATACAAAATGTTCGAGACTCACTGTTGGACCTGATAATCTCTGAGTTACAAGAGGAACATGTGTTGGAGGTGTTGGAAGTGTACCAGATAATTTCTGAAAGATGTAATTATACCCCAGCCTCTTATTCATCCGTCCATTCACTCCTTCCATCAGAGCTGCTCGTACCCCCAGCACCTGTCTCCTAGTCAGTCTGGCAACATTGGCAGCCTTTTGGCTTGAGACTCACTGTTAGACCCACACAGCTGTGTTATAGTCAAACAAGGGTTGCCTTTTCTCCAGACCCATCTCTGGCTGCCTCCTGTCTAGATAAATTCCTGGGAATGGTTGCTGGTAGAACTGGGGGAAGGGCTGGTACTGTTGCTGTTTTCTTTCGGCTTCGACTAGATGCGGACATGGCCTGCCTTTGCCCTGCTGTCCGTTTGCCCAGAAGGGCAGATAAAAGCTGCCTTTTGACGCCTTCGGAGCCGCTTTCTTAGGCCTTTTGAAAAGGTCACCCTCAGACAGCTCTGGAGCCATCCAGCCAGGCCTCTCCTTGAGGAGTTTGTCCCTGTCAGGCCGAACGCTGCGCAGGAACTTCTTGAAGATGTTTGTGGTAAGTGAGAACTTCTTGCAGATTTCCTGCGAGCGGCTGAGGCGAAGAGGGTGGGCTGGTGTATCGGGTCTATCCTCTCCTCCTTCTGTTGTCCTTTCCTCTCTTTTCTTCCTCCTTGTTTCTTGTTCTCCATCCTCTCTCTCCACCTCAGGCAGGTCAAGCCAGTTGCCTACAAGGTCAGCAAATACATTGTCGCCCAGCACCAGAGGCTGACGGTTGCGGCTGCGGCTCATGAGCGATGATGTCCAGTCGCTGGCATCGTCTGCGCTATCCTGGGAGTAGTCACTGTCCAAAGAAGGTCCCTCTTTGGAAAGGCTGTACAGGATCCCAGGCAGATCCACCACCTGAGCATGATGAGGAGCCTGGGAATGAGAGTATAGCTCTGGCGGCGGGTTTCCCACCATTGGTCCGTAAAAGTCTACCTGAGGGGCAGTGTAGCCAGACCACCTTTTGGGTATTGACTCAATGTTGTTTTCACTTCTTGTGCTTGTACCGCTTCTTTGACTTTCACTCTCACTCTCACTCTCCAGACTGGAAGCTGAAGAAGAGAAGAGTCCCATGCTGCTTCTGTTTCTTGATGAGGTCTGATCATCCCTACTTAAGGAGTTTCTACTGTCCAAAGACAGCCTCAGACTTGGCACTGGACTGGTGCTGGGTTCCTCTGGCATGGTTGGTCCTTGGGTGGACTTGTGCTTTTCACTTAGACCCAAAGCTGATGCAGCTGATAGCTGAGTGGTTGTTGAAGCAGGATGTGGGATTCCCCGGTTAATCGGGCGTCCTGAAATGTCTAAGCTTTCCAGCGCTGTCTGAACCTGAAGGAGCTTGAGTTCTTGGAGAGCGCCCATCATTGAATTCATCTGAGCGTGGAGGCCATCTCCAGCTTCTCTCATAGACAGCTGCAAGAAAAGAGAGCAAAGAAGAAATAATGTTGAGGTTAAAAACATCAAAGACTTCAACTTTTTTTTTACAGAGCCTTTGCATAGGATTTCTACTTCTTTAACCTTTTCTCATTTTGTCACATTACAAAGACAAACCTCAGCACCAATTCACACATAAGCCATGGTCATCTTTGGTAATCTCTTCTTTGACAGGGAAGCTGACATTGGTGGGTCGATGGTAGTAAGTAAGAATCTGTCAGAAATTTAATACTATTGTATAGAGGTACAACAACTGTAAACATACAGCTCGAGCTATGGATTGTCCTATCACTATAATAGGATATTTTGCATTGGACATTGAAGTTTATTGTTGTAATGTGACAAAATCTAAAAAGGTTCAAGTCATGTAAATATTTTGACTACCTTACAGAGTAAAAACAGAGGTAAGAAAAAAGACATTTAAAAAGACATCTAATCAATAAAAATTAAAAAAGTTGTTAGACATTGTAAACATACTCATTAAATACTAAGAATACAATGTTTTGAAACCACCAGATCAACCCAGGGCTCCTCATTTCCAGTTAAAATGTGTGGTCATGTGACCTAGTTTTGGATGACTATATCCCATATGGCCTCCGCATGAGACGCAACCAGTGACAGCTGCAAAACGCAGCAGTTTCTTTGTTTTTCCAATTTCTTTATCTTCATTTTCTTTTTCTCTGCTTCCATCTGTTTTATCACATATTCGCTTGCTAATTTGAGCCACCTTTGTTCCCTCTAATCCAGCACTAAAAATATACTTTTATCCTGCTCTCATGCGCTTCTGCCATGTGACTTAGACTAACCGTCTTCTCCTGAAGACGGTTAGTCTTTTTTAGTTAGATAAAAAAGCCCAAAGGCAACACTCTGACCGGTGTCTTAACTTGCAAGAATGAGATTCTACAAACTTCCTCAGCGAGTTCAAATTTTCCCTTAAACTGTTGACACAACAGGTTTATCTTAACATCGTGAACATGCATGCACTGCCGAAAGTAGCAACTTGATGATGACTCAGCCTGCAGGTAGTCATGCCCCACTTATTAAAAATAATAAAAAGTTAGTGGGAAGAAGAAGTTAAGCATGCAAAGAATTGCAACATGCCAAACTGTGTGGGAAAAGTTAATGTAAAACTTGTGAAGCATGCCTACAAACTGTCATCTGCATCAACCAAACTGCCAAAGTAATTACTATAACTGACAGATATTTGAGGTAAGTAGCTATTGTGAATGCAAGTAGCTGAACAAATTCTAAACTTAAGCTTAGAAAAACACAAAAACCCCACCTTACCTCACCAAACAGCAGATACAGATAGCCCTGCCAGCCTACACCTCTGTCAGTCAGTCAGTGTTGCTCACCATTCAAACTGATCAATCTGCCCCCATATATAGTCAACCCAAAACAGAGGCACCGTTGGGCTTCACAGCCAATCAGCTCTGCCCGTCTAGACTATAATCCCCATTCAGAGGGTGATGGAGATGGTGATCAGTCAGGCAGAAATGGATTGACAATGAGATGGGGTGGAAGAGCGACAGCAAGTGAGAGGGGTGGTGAGAGTCAGTCGGGTGATCAGCAACAGAGAGAGGTGGGGCTGATGGGAAAGGATACCTCACCATATGTTTGGATGTTCAAGGGAAAACTGTTGATGGATTCAATTATGGATGACACCATAAGAACACCAGGGGATGTGGTAGGGGGGGCAATATGGGGACAACAACACCAGACTGCTATAGACAGAGTGGAAAAAAAAGAGAAAAACCTTAAGGACATGGAGAGAGGGAGAGGTGGACTGTGTTATAGCTTCAAATTTATTAGAAAAATTAGAAAATAACTTAAAAAAAGGTAAAAAATGAACTGTCATAAAGTTGCCTCATCCATAAGTTAGTTAGTTTTCTAACTGTAAATCTGTAATCTTACATTCATCTTGCAAAAGGACAACATAAACAGTATGATGTTAGATTTAAAAAAATATAGACAATTCATTTTAATTTTCCCAATAGAGCAAAGGTTTCTTGTTTTCTCACAACTCATTTGTGTTTATTCTTCTGGGTTCATAAAATGCTGCTACACATTTTGCTAATTTTACCAGCAAGTTGACTGCAACTGAGTTTATTATTTATGAACCATGAATATTGTCAATGTAAAATAGTTCTGTGAAAAAGAGAAAAGAAGCCTGTACCAGAAAACTTTGAAAAATTACTATCTTTATAATCATTGTTGTGTACATTTTAAAAGCTGTAATACGCATGTAAATCTTCTTGTTATTTAACCTCAGCTTGACACTTAAACAATGTAAAGATCTGGTTTAAACACTCTGCCAGCCCTCTGGCATATGACACAAGTGGGTGCATAAAACACCTCGAAGATCAGATAATAAGGCCATTAATGCACATGCTGGGAATAAAAGCCTCCCAGCTTCCTGCTGGCTCTCTGAATTAGGGAGTAAAGGTACATGTAATTAGCACAATCAAGCTGTCTCTTGTCTCTATGCCTTTTACATATGGCTGACTTCATTTGCCATAATTGTCTGTGTCCGGGGAGAGGCAGCGAATCAGCGGATTATCATGGTTTACTTTACTCCACATCAGACATCAACAAGACGAAACACAAGATGACAGAAACAACCCTGTTCAGTTGGATTCCGGGCAGAAACGGGGCTTTAGTAAAGTTTATACAGGGAGCAGGGATTACTGAACTCGGAGCTGCCGGTGAAACCACTTCAACTTATTAAATCTGTTTAGGAAATATTACCTCAAAAGCCAACTGTTCTCAGGCAGTCTAAAATAACCTCACCTGTTTGAAAGTCCAATCTGGAACACTCCCATACAGCCATAGCATTATCTCCAAAATGCAAGCATTACTTACAAAAACACAGCCTTTCTTTACTGGCAGCTCAGGGAATATTAATGATTCATGCTGAACTCTGGGGAACAAATAGAAAACTAAGCCCCATTATGCTGACTAACTCTGGGCGCTCCTCTGCTGCCATTTCAGAGCTGAACTTTCTGGCCCAAATATGTCAGACTTTTCAACCTGCATTCTGGTATTTGCTCAAGAGGATAAAAAGGCAACTTTAGAATAATATCCTGCAGCATTTTCTAGTTTTAGCATGAATGTCACAGACATTTTCAGAAGCCCTTATGATTACAATGTGTTAATCAGCTAAGGGGCCTATTAGGAACAAGACATAGAAGACCTGACACAACCTACAAAAGTTGATGTCGTAGAAAAAGACACAGAAATCTGTCAAAGCTTATTAAATAAGAGAAGTGGAATGAAATTGGGCTGCAGGAAATCTCACCCAGAAATGCCTGCATCATTAACAGTCTTGCAAAGTTTAACTAAGAGTTCTTTATGTGCTTAAGCCTCCAAGTATTTTAGTGTTTTAATCCATCAAGCATATATTTCAATGAGAAGATCTCTTTTTAGAAGCCCAGTCAAGCCAGTCAACCCCCACGTTTTTCTTCTGGCTGCAGTGGAGTCGACCAAGCGCACATAATTGCCAATCAAGAGCAGAATGCTTCAGTGTTTAAGGACAAAGGCCGCCAGAGTCAAATTAGTGCAGAATGAAAGCTTATTAAGAACTTCTGAGACATTTTATCTAAGAAAGCAGTGTCATCTTTATTGTTTTTTGGTAAGAAGTTGGAATATGTGTATAGATGCATCAAATTCCTGCATTTGGTATGAATGCAGGAAGTATAAATAAAGCAATACTCTTCCTCTCATACTGAGCACCAACATGCACAAGCTTGTCCCATTTCAGTGAACGCTGTCTCTTATCTTTAAACTAGAATGAGTGCATGGAAATTCACCAATATGGTGTTAGTGGAAAACAGAATGAAAAATATACAGATGTGGAATCAGAATTCTTGTTTATGGCTTCAAAATAGAGACTTTTTACTGCTGTTGCCTGCTATTGGCTGTAGGGTGGGTAAACAGAGGCCAAGGTCATCAGCCCCAAATAGGTCTTCATGTTTGAAAGGAGCTGACCAGCAACCGCATATTTAATGGTCTCAACCCTCCCTCCAGATCCAACCAAAATTAAAAAATGAATGGGAAGGCTGTGTGGGTCATAAACAGCAATGGACTGTCCGTCTGCGGGTTACAGAGGAGGTCTCTGTGGCTGTGGACAGGCCTGAGGTTATGATGATGATGAAGCACAGCAGCAGATCTGAACAGCATTCAGTGAAATAAAATAAATTACTGTGCTCAGGATAACGAATGCCTTTTTGGTGACGAAGGCTTTTAGAGTGACTCTGGTGAAAATGCCCTCAGGGGCAACAGTCAGGACAGAAACAAACATGAATCATTTGAACAACAAAACATAGGACATAAATGTCTCTTGCACGATGTCATGACAAATTTTTGTCAGGAATAGATTGCATTTTTATCCATGAACATCTGCAAAAAATCTAATAATTAAAAAAAAAAATCTACTTCTTGTAGTTTCAAACATATTTCAGTGTCTGGCACAACTCTGGGGGAGTTCAAACCCAGTTAACATTTTCACATGCATCGAAGAGCCTTGGTATTGCTGTTTCTACACTTTTTCCTTCATTAGGCCACTTTTATAGATACTTTACTTTTAGAAATGCTCTGCAGTCATCTATTTATCCCAGCTTCACTCTTGTCAGAGTTCTTATGCTTTCTCATTTTTCTTGCTTCCAGCACATCAAGTTTGAGGACAAGATGTTAAATTGGTGTCAAATACGTCCCACCTTCTAACAGGTGCCTAATCATACACGGAGCTGAAGCCTTAGCTGTTATTTGGTTTAATCACATTCATTTACCTGATGTAAAAATAGTAGCTGCAGCCAAGTATCACAGAGAAAATTATAGAGGAGGAAAATCTGAAAAGCTCTGTAAGTGAAACATAAATATAATCTTTGCAAAGGCAGCCATTGCAAACCTTCTTCAGAGCCTGCTTTTGTCTTAGTAGGTGCTGATTATGCATCATTTAATCTTCCCCTGCACTAATATAATCAATTACATATTTGATATTCAATTTAAGTTCAGTTTTCACCTTTAAAAACAAACCAGAAACATTCATGTTGATTTGATGTTACTCAATTCAATGTTTGTCTGGGGATGTATCCACAGTAACTGTGGCACAGGCTCACTCTGATGCATTTTTAAACTGTAGCTTTTTAAAACAGTGAGCATCTCCTCTCTACCTGGGTAGAAACTATAGCAACCAAAATAACCAAAGGGAGGTTAGAAAGTCACAACAAATAAATCAGTTCAGACCCAATCTAAAATTGCATCTAGAACCTGCCGCCCAACACTTAGACTCTGTGACGGTGTTCTCAGAAACAGGGAGGTGGTTTAATGACTTGTTTCCTGTGAGAGCTCGTTTATAGCATCAGAAGAGATGCTGCTGCTGTGGGAGGCTGGCGATGATTAGGATCCATATCATTTGCTTTGGCAGATAATATGTGGGGAGCAGGGACACAGTGGGACTCTATCTGTTGTTTTCTTGGCTGCAAATCTTCACTGGAAGCATCAGTCCCTACGTAGACCTTTGATGGCGCATCAGTTGACGTCAGTGATGTGTGTGTGGGCTGTAAAATTTCTCAGCCCCCTCTCACATCAAAAGGAGTGCAAAATCACAGAAGCACTTTCTGAAGAGCATGGATGTGACTGCTGATGACTTTCAGGATGAAAAGCTTCACTTTTCCAGATGTTAGGAAGCTATTGCTGCTGCTCAATTTGTACTAAATGGGCCAGCATACCAAAAAATGATATTCACAAATGTTTATTTTGTATCATTATACAAATACCTTTGTAACACTCCTTTAAAATCAAATGAAGAGAAAATTCCTATAAATATGTTTCTTTTACTTTGTGATGCTTCTTTGAAGATTTTAAGGGACAGTTTAATATTTTTAGAAGATTTGATGCAAAGAATTTAGCATGTTAACTGAACCAGAAAGTATTGTTGGCATTTTTTCAAAAATAATAATCCATGTTTACAAAATAAAATTCAGAGATCAAGACCAAAGGGGAATTCTGCCATCTTTAAACTATTTGAGTTTCAATGCAAACACTATTTCATAACATTTCAACCACTGTCATACAGTATTTTGCCATGGACGATTGCTTAGAGAAGTTGATGTTTTACTTTGGATGTAGAGGCAGAAAGTTGTGTGCCGGCAGAGATCTTCATGTGTAAAACAAACACTCCGAATAGAACGTAAAACATTTCAGGCCAAAGTAATCAGAGAAGAAAAGTAAGGCAGTGAGAAATCAAATGCCGTTCGTTTGGTCACTGCAGCATTTTTGCTCAATAGACTGCCGTAGATATTTTTCAGTGTGATTGATCTTTATCAGTGAATAATCGCCTTGCCTTTGCCTTCCTAATTTCACCAACAAAGCATTTTGCAGCAGTAGAGGAAAGTATGGTTCACTGCAAATTGTGGCAGGGTCTAAGGAGAGCACCACAGGCAGTCAAAAAAAGTTACAAGTTCTCTGTGGCTCATTTGTATGTGCAGTCAATGGGAATGGAGGCATCCTGCTGTGCTGTGTACAGTAAAAGCACTGTAAGAAATAAGTGCCGTTTACTGCAGCTGGAGTTGGTGACTTCGAAGATTTACATTTTTTAAACTAATCTGGAGTTTACTGGATTATCCGAGGTTAAAACTCAAAATATGTAAACTGGTCACATTTGAACTAAATACTACTTCAAAAAGGGAGGATTTCGAATCCAATCTAAGATTTATTAGACCTTCATCATCTGTGTCAAAAACACAAAGATAGAACAATTTAAATTTTTTTAGCACAAGGACCACCTTAGAGTGAAACAAGTCTAAAACTCTCTTTATAAACCTTGAATTATCATTTTAAATTACAAATATTTTAGTCACTCCACGACTTTACTGATTCAGTTGATTTTTCCATTCATATTTATTGTTTTGTCCTGCAGCATGAAATGTCAGTTAAACCCAATCGTATCAAAAAGCGGACAACAATACGGACCTAAGAACAAGAGGGAGGTTTAGCTGCTACATTCCCAGAGGTTTTGAAGGCAAAAAAAAGAACTAAAGCAGATGCAAATATTACAGGAGCTTCTTTTATCTGCAAATCAGACACGCAGCTTCAAATAAGTTCAAATATTTCTTCATGTTCACTGCTTTTTCTCTAATTATGGTTGCTTAACGTAATCATGCAGTGCTTCCAACTTAATAGCTGAAAAATTTTAGATTTTCTGCAGGCCAATATTAAGCAGTATGGTGATGCACTAAACCTCAATGACATCAGAAACCACAAGAAATGAAAGAAGGACGGACTGGACTTAATTATGCACCATGTGTGGCCACAGCAGCAGCATAATTACCCACCCAACTCCCTCAAGAAAAAGAACTGAACCGTGGCACGTCTTGGGTATGGCCATTCAAGTTTGTGGGCCATAAAAAAACAGGTTATGTACGCTGGCCCGCAGTGATAAACATGCTTTGTTACAGGCTTGTGGCTCCATCTCAAACACAATGATCACCCAGGCAAACCTCACAGCTGCCACAGAGAGCTGGGCCAATTTTAGCCGAGGGGAAGGAAAGGCAGAACAGGAGCCACGAGGGAGGAACAAAACAAACGGGCTTAGAAAACCACTACCTTGCTTTGTGAAATGTTTTCTGATTCAACGCCCAAATGTAGCAAAGGTGAAACTTTCCAGAAGGTTCCACAGGTTTTCTGCTGGTGTTTCTCTTAGATTAACGACTTTGTGTTTGTTGGCTTTGGTGTTGAATTCCAGTGATAGTTGGCTTAGAAATTCCCCTAAAGCATGACAGGAAAAAGGATGATAATGAATCTAAATCTACCACAGCCGTGCTAATAATGGAAAGCTGTGATCTGTGTTTTGGTCTCTTCAGTAACATTGTTAGACAGGTATAAACCCCATGTTTAGACAACATGAGTCAAAAATATGTCAGTGTTTGTATTTTTTATCTTTGAGTAGGCAGGAAGGGCTTATGCTTTATTTTTTTAATGACTCTTTGTCTGCTATAAGAATCATGATTCATGCATGAGTTTGAAAATGTTTCATTGCTGTCTGCACAATGAATAAGAGGCTAGTTAAAAGAACAAAGTTAAAAGAAAGTCTTCTTGAGACAGACTTTTCTCAAGAAGAAAGACGACGACACATTCCTGACTAGAAAATGGATTTGTAAGAAAAAGGTTGTTGGCAGCTTGATTGAGCCAAGAAGTTAGGAAAAAATAGCTGTAAACCCTGTCGGTGTTAGGGTCAGATGTCTGAGGATGACCTGACTCTGACCTACACAGACTGGTACAGCTGACCCTTTACAACATTAAAGCGCTTTTATCTAAAGCTAAAGCTGTGAGTTTCACAGGGTTCAGCAGGACTTTAAATGCCATTCTCACATTTAAATCTAGTATTTGAAAGTGCAGACTTTACTATGCTGACTGTACAGCATTGCAGAATAGATCAATGGACCTGCTCAATAATGAAAAAAAAAAAAAAAAAAAGCTTATTAATAGCTGCTTTGGTCTATGTCAAATTTATTAAACATAAATACTAACTGGGTTTAGAAACACAATGCACTTCTTGTTCTTAAGGAAGTGTCAAAAATGATTTTAATGACAGTATTTTATGATTAATAAATTAATTGTGTCTGTTTACAACTAAACAAAACACACAAAATAATACACAAAATTATACACAAAATAAATGAATGTTCAGCCATGTATCATTAATTTAAAAAAAGTATTTGTCCTGTTTTGGTATGTTTGACACCTTGACTAAAGTTTGATATGTTTCTGTTCACACTTTTTTGCTATTCCCATTCAGTTTCACACAATATGCCTATACAGGAGGGTTCCTCCACAGTCAGTCACTCAATAAAATCTATGTTTCCATATATATATATATATAGCTTTGATCAATTAACATTACATTACCACCTGAACTGTACGGTTTTGTATTGTTATGTGGACAGAAATGAACTAAACACAGGTTGTTGTGCAGATAGTTCCAGCTTAAAATACAGAAGCAATTTGTTCTTGGATTCTACTTAATGTCTTCCAGGATGGATATATCACTCCCTGCTGCTTACTGCTGACAACATCTCATTCCCCCTCCCCACATTACAAAGAGAGTATAAAGGGAGAGTCAGTAATGAGCTGAAACTAAATGACCATTCAGTCTGATTAACAGGGTGCTTCCTTAAATTGTGAAACCCCTTTATTAAGAAATAAACTACATTGGCTTCCTCAGCATAAGAGATGATACTCTTGTATTGCAATGCAATCAAATGAAGCTGTTTTGCAAGAACCAGAAAGTAATCAAGCTGAGAGGCATATCATTTAAAGGGTGAATTTTGTCCAAATCAAAAACTTCTTTCTGGTTTCATGCCTAATTAGATGTGTCCCTAACATTCTCAGGCAAACAGGGAATCTTTACACAGAGGTTTAACTGGCCTCACATCTTTACACATTTGTAATAACTTGCCAAAATGTGTAAAGTAAATGTATAATGCTTTAATGTTGCATAACAGTCGTGCAGAGCAATAATTCACTATCCACATGAGCTGTAAGTCTGTTATCAGATTTTTTGACGCCTATTTTGCAGACAGAGCATAGATTCGTTCTCGAGTATTAGATGGAGACCAGTCACTGTGGAGGAAACACTGCCAAACCTGGCATGGACACCCTTTATTTTCTGAACAACAGATTGCACCCCACATGGTCTGCTTACTGGGGACACTGCCTCGTTTTTTAACCGGCATCTGCTCTCTGTTCTTCTCATTTGATACTCTGCATGGCACAACACTTTTTTCCACAATGTTACCAAACTGGGATGCGACAGCAATGACACAACACGTCATTCTGGCATCAGCACTGCCTCAAGTGCCACTTCAGAGACGTGGGACTAATTTGGAGCCGCTAGTAAAGAAGATTAAACTTAAGAAAAAAAAAACAAAAAAAACACACACACAGCCATCCAAGGATTTTCAGCAGGCTGGTGGCTGACCCAAGAGGAGAAAGAGGAAAAAAATCTGTCTTTGCTTTGAAGTGGATTCCAAATAAAATCTGTGCCAGTTAATGCTCCTTTGAATCTGACTCCACAGCACGTCCCTGCCAGATGATTCTGGACGCAAGAGTTCCCCTCACAGATTTTCATATCAAAAAGAGGAAAGAGTTAGCAAAACTCGAGCTGAGATCAAACATGCCCGATCACCAGTGGACAGATGTTAACACATTGAATAATGGAGTCTAATAAATTCAAATCAGGACATGAGGTTGTGATGAAACTCAACACGACTGCCAGTTTTACTCACACCTCTGAACTCGCAGAAAATCAATCACATTTACTACAACAGCGTGAACAGCATGTGTGTGAACAGCATGAAACACATTTTAAACATTCAAGAATTTATAAACCCTTTAGAGTAAAAACGACTCCTGCTGATAGGGAGGAAGGGGCAACAGTGAGCTCATTAGGGCTTGAAACATCTGCCCCAGATGTGCAGACAATGAGCGGGGATGTGTGCACATGTCTTTGATGTTCTCAATGCCTTAAGCATGCAGGTTAATGCATTCATTAAGCCTACATGCATTAGGTGCACATGCTAAATCAAATAAAAACAACAGCAGCCAAAGAAGCATAAGAGTTTGATATACAAGACTGTTTCAAGACACAGTCTGCAACAAGGCAAAAATATTTAATCTCAAATTATGGTTCAAAGACAAATGATTAAATTGTCACGTCTTTTTGATTACATGTAAGTTAAAATAGCTCAGTTGTGAAAAACGAAAAACGAAATACACCAGTGGTGTATTAACCATAACCTACCAGTTCCTGCTTGAGTCTTCTCAGACACGCGTCCATGTTTCTGGATTCCGGTTTGGAGTTCTGCTCTTCCATTTGACTTATTTTTGTTATTTTTTAAATTATAAGTGTCAGATAAAATGCTTCACCAGCTCGAACATATCTGAGGAGCTATTTCTCTGTGCAGAGATATTTGAAATCAGCAGCGGACTGTCTGGAATTAAAAAATGCGCAAATCCTGCTGAGGAATGTGCGTAATGACGCGATGGCCGCTGATGACGAAAATGTGTTTACTCCAAAAAATGATAATGAGGTCCGTCCGTGTTATGGCTGCGATGGTCCGTTCCTCCTCTCCCGCTGCAAAGCTGATGGTCACCCTCTGCCAGTCTCTGTGTATCTCCTGTTTCTGTTTCTCCTCCTCCTCCGCTCATATTTTACCATTCAAGACAGCCGCTTACGTTACCCATCCAGTTCCCTCCAATGAGAGAGCCTCTGAGAGCTGAGCGAATCTCATTCAAACCAGGATGAACCAGAAATCCATCATTTATCATTGGAGCAGATTTATCCGCTGTAGCTTATACAGATTTTAGGGAGCTTTAAGTAGAAAAATCAAAACCTCTGGAAATATTTTAATCAAATATAAATATGCGATGTAATTATAGATTTGCAGATTCTGTTGACTCTGTTAGTGTAGGAAATTAAAGGAGGATGTTTCCAGAATAACTGTCATAAAAGGAGCTATGGGGCCAGTTTCCTGGCCACCTTCTCTGCAGACTCTAAAGGGAAACACCTGATCCTGGAGCTTTTGTTTCACGAGCTTGGATTTGAGATTTTATTGGCGGGGAAGAAAGAATTGTATATGCAGGACAAGCAGTCTGGAAGATGTTTATCTTCACCCAGTCAGCTGAAAAGATTGCATTGGCAGCATATTAAACATCTCCTTGAGATGTTTAATAGGGACCTATCCGGTTTACCCTGAAAAATGCTGAGAGGGAAAAATGCCTAAATGATCCAGCCAGTTAAAATACACTGCCATGCAAACATTAAAACCCTCTTTTCATCTGAAACTCGAGGTAACTCTGGAGGAGCAGCACAGATTCACAGCTCAGGTGGGTGAATTTAATAGTGATTCTATGAATCTCTTCTTCTCTTTGGAAAAGTGGCAAGAGAAAAATAGTTGTTGGCTGAAAGCCATGAGAAATTCAATTTACAGTTTAAAACAAATCAAATAGGGCAGACAGAAGAGAATAATTTTTTATATAAGTGGGATTATATAAGTGGGAAAGCATCATAATTAACAAAAATAAATGTTTCAGGCAATCTCTATGTAATTAATCTGTAGAATGTGTTTCACGTAGTGACAAAGTTCTCAACATAAATGTGCTTTTCAAACATATTCTAATTTATTGGATGGGTCTGTGCATGTGGAAGAAAGTGCTCTGGCCAAATCAGACCAGTATTGAATTGCATATTGAATTATATATTGTGAAACACAATGTGTGGTACAAACTCAAGTCAACACATCACCCTCCAAACAACATCATTGTGGTGAAACATGGTGATTGTTGCATCATGCTGAGGGGATGCTATTCTTTAGAAAGGAAGGAGAATATGGTCAGATCTCGTAGGAAGATGGATGCAGCTAAACACAGGATAATCCTGGAAGAAAACTTGTCAAAGGGTCATCTTTCTGCAGAATAATGACACGTTCATTATTATTAATGTCTTCATTGTCATTGTATTAAAGTATATTTATGTTTAAGCAAAGCTCAGTGAAAGTCTAAACCTAAATCCAAACGGGAATTGGATGAAAAAGTTAAGTTTCTACGTGTGTAAATTTGGAAGAGACATTTCTGAAAAGATTTGTGCTGATATTACAGCAATGTGGTTCTGTAGTATTGCCACCAATACATATCTACATATGTACTTTTTTTTTTACATTATTAAATAAAACTGTATGTATTCTGAGTGTGAATCCTTTTGCAAAGCACTACAATTCACGCTAAAATATTATATAATGATTACTCTGCCCCTAATTTCTTATCAGTTTTGTCAAAGAATTCACTCTTTGCTTCATGGTGTGTCCATTTTATGTGCCCCCTTAAAGTAAAATACTGAATGAAGTTTCACAGCTGAACTAAAGAACACCTAATTCTTCTTGTCCTGATTTTTGTCATCTGTAAGTTTTAAAACTCAGCCCAGTGATCCAGATGGACTGACGAATAAAGACGTCCTGAATCTGCTGTGCAGATGGGGAATAAATACAACAGCTATAACTGATTTTGATTCTGTCAACTGTCATAAACATTTAAAGGTCTTAAAACTGACATCTTTATCTGCGTTAAACTGGGTCCATGTCATTTTATTTGTGGTTAGGAACTTTTTATTATCACAAGGCTGTCCTAATGATAATTATTAGGACATTAAAAATAGATAAATATATCACTAACGTTTAAACAAAATGGTTACCCTCTTAGATAGAAGCTGGAGAAACAAGGGACAAGCTTTCTAGAAAAATAAAAGTAGCTTATGGAGAAAAGAGGTGCGATCTATGCAGGTGACTAGAACGAGATTGCAATCAGCACATAACTTATTTACTGCAAAGCTGCAGGAAAGCACAGTTTTCCAGAAACAGGAAGCATTTTTTTCACTTTATTTATTCTAACTTTGAACCCAATTCCTTCAGGAAACATTACAAGAGAAAGACATGAACAATGTTTACAGCATATTTCAGATAACAATTTTCTTCTAAACACCTAGTTTCCCTTTTCCTCTGAGCTAAAGGGTCAAAAATAAACTCTGTTGATGAAACAAAATTGAATAAGTGTTTATTTAAGCAAAAGCTTTGAACTATAATGATCCTCAGGTAATCAAACTTTCAATGTCTGTCAGTTGAATGACACAAAAAACTGGAGTATTTTTGATTTCTTGTTTATCAAAGGTCTTTTCTCCCATTTGGAGATTGTAGACTGACAAATGTTTATAGTATAAAACTCTGAATAAATAACTCTGACTGGTATTAAAAGTTCAACCCCTTCGAAAATAAGCACTGAAGGTGTTAAAACTGAGTTCAAGTTTGGTGTTTTCTTTACGTCAACACTGAGATGGTGACATCATTACACCTTTGTACACCTACCAACATCCTGTGTGTTTTGGCATTAAACAAAACTAACAAAGGGATTTAAAACCTGTAGTTACAGGTTTCTTCACTATTAATGCAATTGGTATCAGCTCTGAGTATAATGCATTTAGCAAAAGTAAATCACTCCATGCTGACAAACTGTTTGTCTCAAACTAAATTTGAATTTGAAAGTTTGAGACATGAATTTTGAGATTCATCATGAGTGATTCTTAATTTAATTATTCAAAAAAAATTGATATAAAGAAACAGAATTAGATCATAGAAAGAGAGAAGCCATGATAAAGCCTATCCTCTATGAACAGGATGACGTATGATCATACTTTGGACATGAGTATCAAATACCGTAATGACGTAATGTCTGACAGGTGAAAACACAGGTAGAAATGCACAACAGAACGGACAAACTCACAGGCCTTTTGTTCTTATTCCATTCCACATAATTCACCAATTGTTATGTAAAAGAAGAAGAACAAAATTGTACATTTTACCTTTAAAGCACTGTAAATTTGATTTTATGACTGGTTCATCTTACCAGGGACAAAACCACACTACAGCATAGAGCTCACAGATCAAACAGAGAAAAGGTTGAGGGTTGAGATCTTTTAGCTTTGAGGGCTGACCGGCTTTTTTAGAGATGTTCCCCACATAAAGGCCTGTCATATTGTAGTGAAAGGGTTTGTAATTATGATTATTTGTGTAATACATAATTTAAGTTTAAAGAAAATAAAGTTTATCTGAAAAAGATGTATGCAACTCTTTTATTTTTTATTACTAATTCCCAGAATTCCTTCTGATTGATTATTTCCTTGTCATATACTCTTCTGAATTTGAAAATAGCAATTGCAAAGTTTTCAGATTTGATTCTGTGGAATAAAATTATTATAATACTTAATTATCAAATTAAGGTATTAGTTGTTAACTCCAGTCTGTTAACAATATCAATGCCAACAATATTAATGGTTCTTTCTACCCAAGCTGTTACTGTGCTGCCACCTAAAGGATTATTTTACTCACTACAGAGCTAAAATAAGCAAATTGTTCCACTTCTTAGCATAAACATACTTAATTTTATATCCAATCTTTAAAGCTGGTTACATGTCTGTCCTTCTTATAACCCTTGTAGAAGTGTAATTTTCCAACAATTATGTCAAAGGACAATTTGTTTGCTGGGAAACAAATGCTTTTCTAATTTTATCTTGAATAAATTTTAATATAACTTGAGACAGAACAGACAAATAATAAAGCAAACATATTTAGACTATTCAACAAGAAATACATAATTCAAAAAAACTTACATTTCATATTTTTTTTCCAGTTACCAAACTTATTTTTGTGTGTATATTTGTGTATATGAAGACAGATTATACAGCAAATGACTAAGACAGAACATAATGTTTTCTCTATCTGATGTGCTCCTTGAGCTGCTTCTCCTTGGTAATAAAACTGATTTGTTTAAAGCAGCCTGACATGTGCGTGTTGGCCTCTCAGCTGACCTAACTCTGTGTTTGAGTCATCTCCTCCTGCGTGTGATGATGTCTGCCAGACAGCCACTAATAACAGGGTTCAGGCTGCAAAGAGATCATCGGAGTCACATATGTGGTTGAGAAAGGGCATAGTCAATACACCTGGTTCAACACATGAAAGAGTTTCAGAAACATAACGTGTCTCGGACCTGGTGCATCATATCACCAGGTCTGAGTTACTGCAGTTACATTTTTTTTTTGTTTGTAAGTTCATCTGCTCTGTTTCCGGAGAGTGTTAGTCATCTTTAATTTTCGCCTCTGGTAATGATGTGTAAAAAGCTTTCAAATAAACTAAAGTCCTGATCCAGCTTTGTTTGAGACAGGTATTTCCTCAATGGATTTGAATAAATTGAGATTTTTTCATTTGATTTTATGGACAACATGAACAATTTATCCAGAGTCACCAGATATAGTAGAAGACTTCCCTCTTCAAAACCTACATTTAAAAAATAAAATTAAACAAAAAGAAATGATTGCAATCAACAGTTGTAGTAAAAGTGAAAGGAAAATTTTTTCCCCTATCCTGTTTATTTTACATGTTGATAGAGCTGATGACAAAGAAAGGATGTCTTCTAGAATAGATTAGCTGGATTTATTTATTGCATTCATCAAAGTCAGAACACAAATAAAGTTTTTATTTGGGTTGGATAATCAACTTTAGTCATAAATGACAGTGAAAAATATAATTCCACTATATCAAGCTCTGTGAATTGCTGAAAGAATGTGACAGGCGAAGAAAATCAAGGTTTGATTTCTGTGACAGATTTTAATTTTTCTCTGGCACTTCAAAGCTGTTATAACAAACAAACAAACAGACACAATCTTGTATACACACCAAAAGGACAGAAAAGTTAAGTTTGAAAGGAAAAATTATAAGAAAAACACAAACAGGAGTGCCAAGACTTTTAAAAAGTGACCAAATGATGCGTTTAAAGGTTAACCTATCAGAGAAGGATGAATATTATTAGTCACTTTAGCATGAGGATGGCACTTTCCCCTTAAACTCTTGAAAGTGATGCAAGATGTTACAAAAAGCCTTAATATTAAGATTTTGTTCCAGTTGTGGTCTTTTATAAACGTCATGAGTCAACTGACACTTAATATTTTAAACATTAACAATGTCAAGGAAAAACATATTTAAAGGACTTTTAATATTGTTCAAAGTGCCAGAAGAACTTTGCTTTGTTTTTTTTCTTTTGTACAGAAGGTAGAAAAGTGGTCAATTTTGGCACAAATTTTATCTATGATGTGGCAGAACACAGAAAATTAACATAAAATACACCAACACTACAAAAACACTTTTACTTCATGATTGATTCAATACATTAATTAATTCAAGCAGCAATTTCTACTGCAAACCCAAGCAAACTTGAAGGTGAATTAACACACTTTTTGAAACAAATAACTGCATCACAGTTGGCAAATATTCACAAATTAGCTTAAACAACAGCTCAATTGTTCATCATTATGCAGAATGTTGATATGGAACAATCCATCAATTTTCTGTCATTTTCTTCCAGTGTTGTAATATTTCTATGCTGTCATCCTTCAGATTATAAATCAGTCTCTTTATATGTTTGATATTGTTAAAACAAATTCTCCATCCTCCAGAGTTATTTATTGGCTTTTTGCAGCATAACCAGCAATAATATCTTTAACCTGCTGCCCTTGGATAATTTCTTATTAACAAGTTGAAATTAAAGAAAAACTAGGTGAAGGCAAGGGGTGAATTTTAACTTGAGTCTCCTCTTTCCCAGTTGTTCATTCTTCTGTAAGATTTTATGTTCAATCTTTCAGCTGTTCAGCTGCTGTAGAAGGAAAGAAAATCCTAACCTAGACCAGAAAATAACACATCGGACTTTAACACAAACATTTATGTTATAGTTTTGCATGGCAAAAATTTCTTGCAGTGACACAAATGTTCAGCTTTTGTGATGAACAGTCATCTTGTGAGCATGTTTAACTTATGGATGAGCTGTAATTCTTTGATCAGTCTAATTAATAGCATGATTGCGACAGAAGATGAGTGATTGAAACCATTGTCTTACTGTGTTACCAATTGTTACCTCCAACAAACAGCACGTTCCTTCATTCCTCTGCCTTAAAATATTGCTACATGTAGGAATAATTGAAAGAAATGTTTTCTGAAACTGTAGTGTCATAAATGCACTGGTAATCAAGAAGACTTGAGGACATCCATGAGTGTCCAAAAGCAGCAGAACCATCTCCTCTTTGGAGGTGTGCTACAAAAATGTGCTGCCACCAGCGCAGAGCTCATCAAACACCATCAGCAAGTGGGGGTAAGTGGATCTTTACACAGTGGTACCTAGTACTGTTACAAATTATTTGGGAAACTTGTAAGCTCAGTGAAAGCCACCACAATTATTGTATTGTGCCGACATGGAAGCATCTTGACGATCCATTCGTGTGGGCGCTTGCCATCCAGGGAAGTGGACTTTCTTCCAAACCTCCTGAAAGTACTGTCATGAATAAAGAGTATTATTAAAATATCCTCCATGACTAATCCCTCCTCCAGCCCAGGCACATTTTGGTGATCTCTGCATGATAGAGCACAAAGCCCAGAAAGTAAATGGCTCGATAGCAAAAAGCCATCAATGTGAAATAAAATCTAAGCACTAATTAGTCTAGAATACTTCATTAATAATAATGATTTTGTCCAGAATTAGACATCCAGCATCAGAGTGAGAACTGAACAGCTACTCTGTGGATAGTCCTAAAACTTAAGAGCTTCTCAAGTTTTTAGCACATTAGAGAAACAAGTAACAAAAGAAATGCTGAAGTCACAAAATGCATCCTTTGTGTCACTGCAAAAATGAAATAATAAAAAAGAGTCTGAATGTTTTTGGTGGATGTTCTTGTCGGTTTATGACATAAACTTGCTTGTTGTAAGGTACTGAAAAGAAATCCTACAGAAGTAATAATGAACCTTTTAATGTCCATAATTTTCTTTTAAATATTTTAGAAATTGTTTTTGTCTTTGATTTAAGTTCAATGATATTAATAAATCTGTAATCTGAATTTGATATGCTTATGTAAGGGTATAAATCACATAAACGTGCTTCTCTTTCAAAACTTCATACAACATTAGTTATTTTATAACTACAGTGTTTACTTGAATGACTAATTGCAACCACAGCATTATAAAACTTTAAAAGGTTTGTGCCCAATCCTTTTCTTAAAAATATATAAAACTTTCATCAAAAAGAGCTATGTTGTTGAGGAAAGGTATTATCCTTTTTATGAATTTTTTCGTTTTTTTCTGTGACACTTCAAGACCTCACTGACTGGCCATAGTGGATATAAAAAAGATGTTTTCTTTCAGAAAATTATGCAGCCTTCAACTCAATCTCACTCTGGAGCTGGATTGTTCAAATAACCCCAACACAATAACAGCTTTTGTCTGGCCTAATCAAAATCCAAACTTAAATCCAATTGAGATGCTCCAGTGTAGTTGAAGTTCTTGAATGAACAACAGGTTGAAGTTTCTCCACAGCGATATGAAAGACTCAAAGCTCCATAGCAGTTTTTGCTGCAAAGGCTGAATCTAACAGTAAATAGACTAAGGTGGCAATTGCTTTTCATATTTACTCACGATACATGATACTTATGTTATCATGAGTAAAATTTGTTTAAAATGAAAAATAGAGGAAATTGGTTAAGGGATGAACAGTTTTCCCCATCAATGGATACTGTAACAATTTCTTAAGACATTTCCTTGAGTTTGAAAAATTTAGAGTCCAATCCAAGGCAACTAAAACAGTCAGCAGCCATGGGGAATGTCAAGTGAAAGAATAAAGAAAACTTCTAATACATCTTTGAGGCCAAAAGTACTTTAACACAACAACACAAAGCACAAACAAGAGCAATAAAATTACAATAAACACAATCAACATCTTTATCTGTCTTTAATATTTAAAGTCAGCAAATATCATTGTGATGATTTCATTTTAAACTTAGCTTGTGTCAGCCTGTGCCGAGGCTCTAACTGCACATCTTTTGTTCTTTTTTTTTTTTTTTTTTTTTTTTTTTTTACCGGTAAGACATCTGATTTAAGAAACTATTAGAAATGCAGCAAGTCTCTCCGTATCTACAGTACATACACAAAATGACAAGTGCGACATTCTCAGTTCAATTTTCTAAAGTCCACAAGTGATTTCTCCTCAGTTCTGGAGCACAGCTCTTTGATCGCCATCCCTGTGAGCAGGGGACACAGTGCATTCAACAACAGCTGTTGTGTTACCTCCTCTGTCCCTTCTCTGCCTCCTGCTGAGTGACATCAGCCCAGCTGGGAATCACAAAGCTGAGACTTTGACGATGTTGGTACCAGCAGAGCTTGTTGTGGTCTGGATGCTGGGAGCCGCTGGGTGACCCAGAGGTGGCGGCGGCCTTCTCTGCGGCGGCCCGTGGAGGCCGTCGGCATCAGGGGCCAAAGCGGGAGGCGTAGGGAGGCTGATGATGGCCGTGGTGATGCGGCCACTTTTGCAGTTGATCCTTTTGCTCTCATCAGTTCTCAGATTGAGGTTTGAGCGGCTTTTAGAGAAGAAGGAAAAAGAGACCATGAGTGACTGTTGCAGAGTTCAGTTAGAGAGTTAAAGTTTTGATTTTTATTAAACTTTAAATGTAATGTGTTTGATAAATAAAAAACATCTAAAAACTCACATAAACTTGGTATAGATAGTAATACAGCTGAGTTGCTTGTTGAATTTCTCTTATCAAGTGGTTTTTCCATCCAAACTTATAGTTCTTGAGGTGGTTTCAAAGATATTTTTCTGTCTTTCATAGCCTGTCATTTCTTTTATGTGTATAACTTTTTGTGCCATATTTAATGCTGCTTCAAGAGAAATCTCTTTTTTGTTGAAAAAGAAGTTTTTAATCCCAATGAGGTTTTATACCGGTAACATAAACATTAAATAATATATATTTTTAAGCAAATCCCGCCTCTCGTATTAGGAGAACATCCTACTTTCTATTTTCAAGGTGCTGTTGTTTCCAAATGCGTTAGAAACAGCATTCAGTAAGGTTGCATTATAAACAGCTAAACAGTGTCCTCCAGTGGATTGTTTTGCAATTACAACCCTTCGCTTATTTTTTTTGGAGTAACAACCTAATATTCATTCTTTCACCTACCCAGATATGCATTTATGTTCAATATAAATCCTGTTTATAAAATTAATGGTACTCTGAACCTCTTATAGAAAATTAAAGGCACAAAATAAATGTTAACACTGACACATAAGTTCTGTCACAACTCCAATATTAATAAATTACAGATTTTCAAATATTTAAAAAGTTTCTTGCCAATGTTCGTAATTTTGTATCTCTTTGCAATATGTATGACCTATGCAACTTTCCAATAATTTATTATGACCAATTAATGTGGTTGCATAAAATAAACTTTTAATGGATTGAATTAAAAAAAATAAAAATAAAATTTATGAAAATGAGGTCTTCATGGCCAGTTACCACCATTGACACAGTTGACTCAACATCCTCAGACCTAAAACCCTGCTGACACTTTCAAGCTTTTTCTGCTCAATTTCACCTGCTTGTGTGTGACAGTGGGTCAGCGCTCTGTATGTGAAGAGCGCTGAGCTCCTGCAGCGGGCCCCGGTGTGATGGGACTGGGTTCGCAAGGGGCAGGTTGGCATTGGGCAGTGGAGTATTTTTCTTTCCACTAGCCCCACAGCAGGTCACTGCAGGACTGTCGTGGCTGGCTATTGAGGGACTGTGTGATGGATAGGTCTGTAGTGCTGTTTCCAAACAGTTCTGCTCGTACACCTGCTCATCCACAAACTCATGGGCCTGAAAAACACAATGGTTCCAGAAAAAAAAAAAAAAAAAAAACAGAGCATAATGTCATATGTAGTTTATTTTCAAATGGAAACTTTTAGAATGATTCTCCTCTAAAATATTTTTTAGGTTATTATTTTGGCTGTTTGACATACATTGTAAAAAGTATTTGCCCCCTTACAGATTTCTTCTGTTTTTGTTTGTGTCACCCTTGGTCAGCACACCTGCAATCTTTTGCACTGGATTAAGCTGCAGAACTGTTTTAATTCAGCCACACTTTGAGCATGAACAGCTAATTTCATTTTAGGCCAAAATATCTCCATGAGATTTTACCTGGACTTTGAATAGGCTATTCCACAATCCTCTTGTGGCTTTCATCCAGAATGTGACTTTCTGACTATGGCCTTATATTCTCTCTTAGGATTTTTTGATAGAGAACATATTTAATGGTTCCTTCCATTATGACAAGTCTATAGGTTATGGAAAATTAAACTTTCATCACAAAAATATGATTAATTGCATTAATGATAACTAATTCAGTATTTAACGAGAGTGGCATTGTATTCACACTAGGCTGGTTTGGGGAAACTATTTATGTTAATAAGTAAAATTGTAAATTCAGAACTGTATTTTCTATTTACACGGGCTGTTGTTGGATATCAGAATGTGCTTAATGATGTGAAGCATTAAAATGGCAAAAACAGAAGAAATTTCTAAGGGGGAAAATATTTTTTTACGTCATTGTTTAATGTTTTAAAATGTGGTTTGCGAAAGTAATAGATAGCTTACTTTCAGTGATAACTTTGTTGGTTTTCTATCCTCTCCCCTCAGTAACCGCTGACAACATGCATGTCACACACATTTCTTACTGCACAGCATAAGTTCCTACCACTTTTTCTTTTCCGACAGCCTGGCTGTATCACATGTTCACTGTCAAACTGACATGTAAACATTTTGAAGTATTTCTGCCAACACTTTCTTTTCTGCTTCTGACTGACTTCGACTCTCAGATTCAGTGAGTGGGTTAACTGTACTGTCAAAGTGATAGACGTATCTAACAGCAGCAAAACTCCTTCAAGTCTTTTTTTAGATCTACGCTCCCACCGTCAGTCACATATTTACACTTCCAACAAGGTACCATTACATGAACAAAAACTGTTCACCGCCTGTCACAGTGAGAAAAGTCTGCAGTGCAGCTGAACTGTATGCCTTCTCATTTTTTTTAATAATAAATATGTACTTTTGGCTTAATTATTTAACAACCTGTTACTGAACAAGGTGTGAATAAACACTTGAGTGAATGTTTAAAGTAAAACAGAGAGGCATTCTCACTGTAGTTTTCTCCAGACAGTGCAGCAGGTGGTGGTGTTGGCTCTCTAACAGGGAGGCGGACTTTATCAGCTTCTGCTCATCTTCTTCCGAACCCTGTAACAACACACAGACAGTTATCTTATCAAAATGAGTCAAATAACATGCCACAGTCTGGATAATGTTCCTAAGAAAAGGTTTAATAATTACTTAATCAAAAATATGTAGAAAGGAAAATTATGCTTTCTTTGATTTCTTTAATCTGTTTAACTCTTTTTCATAATGAGCAATAACTGTGCTGATGTAAATAATTACTTTTCTGCTTGATAGGAATTGATGCTTTAGCCATAAATCTTACTTTTCTGAGTTTTTTTAAATACTTACCACTGTGCTTTCTGTGGTCCAGTTACTTAACAAAAACCCATCAAAACAATTTCCACTTTTATTTTATTGAACAAAAGGCATTAATTCTAAAAAGGTGTTATTGCCAGCTTTCTCACTAAATTATTGATGTTCCCACTGAGTGTTATTAGATGTTGCATTCAGCTGAATAGTTATTGATGTCTAAAAGAGAGGACGATAACTGTTGGAACAGCTGATGGAAATTTCTCCAAACAGCACTTGTTTTTGAGTCAGCATCTCTAATAAAGCTTTACCTCAAAGTAATCAGATTTGGCAAAAAACAAAAAGGGAAAATAAATTAATTATCTCCTTGCAGCTTGCATTGTTATTCAGGAGGATTTGGGTAGGAGGCTTTGCAGTCCAAGGACTCTTATTCACATTCCAGGAACATGAACAATACAGTCATGTGGGCTGCAGAACAAAACTATTTCTGATCAAGTGATGATTTGTGGCGCTGTCCTCTAAACACAAAGGTTTAAGGTTAGGCACTCCATCTGAAATATAATCCAGCTCACAGGAAAAGGATAATATATTTTGCTGGTAACTGTTTGGATTTCCACGCTGTTTACTGGTCAACTGTTTAAAAACTCTTTTAATTTTATTTAACTAGAATGGAAACTGAGTGCCCCATCTGCTCAAAAGTCCCACTGCGAATGCTGGTGAAGTAAAGGTTTATTTTATTTTTATGATCTGTTCAGTTTGGCAGTCAAGTTAACCAAGCGGTGATCATCCTCTCTATCAACCGTTTGTTTATCATCCTTGTTCTTGTTGAACAGGACTAAAAAAATAGCTTCAAATAAAGTCCCAAATGAGAGCTGCAGGGAAAATAATTTTCTTTCTGAAAAAGAAGAATCCAAAGAAGTAAACACAAAACTAGCTTCACAGACGAAATGTCATTCATGGTACTTTCATTAACTGTTTACAACCTGCTGACAGTGAATAATAAAGCTTTTCATCTTCCTGTATTTGTTTGTGTGTGTGTGTGTGTGTATACAAAGGACAAACCAAGTTATTCTCAATGTAAGCATTGAATAATCAGCTATAGCTTGCTGCAGGAGACAAACAAACAAAGAAATAATATCTAATTAAATTTGATTAAATGTTTTATAAAATTGGCCATCTTTTTTTTATTATTTATATCATTGTGAAAATACATTAATTTAATTTAATATAGGGTAATTTAATAAGTGGACATTTTTTTCCCATTTAAGGTAAACCTTTGCTTACTAACTCAACCACAAGGTGATGCACTTAGTTGCCCTGAGGGTTTAAGCTTATCTTTCAAAGTACAATATGTGCCATAAGAACAACAAAGAAGGGTAATAAAAAGCTCAAAGTGATTCCATATTTGCTTCTGCAAAGTTCTTGCATTGGCTCTTAAGGATAGGCAATAGTTGGTCCAAAGAATTGTAAGAAAAGAGGGCTTCAATAAAAATTTGTATTTCAAGAGCACATACATATTAAAGCTAAATTTAGGCTAGTTTGCAAAGATCTATGGAGATAAAATATTAGTCTCTATATATACAAAATTGATAGAGATGAAAATGAAGATAAGATTGCAGAAAAAGGTGGTTCAACAAACTTTTGACTCTGGTCAACAGTTGCCTGAAATAGGATAACTGTCTTAAACTGTCCAAAATTACACACTTTAATTTTTTCAAATGGGCACTGCCTGTCATAGTTCAGTGGTAACTTTAAGAATGAGTAAAGTAAAGAGATTAATAAACAAAGGAGTTTCACCAAAAAGGAGTTTCTGCTTTCATCTCTAATTGAGACAAACGGGGAACATGTTTGCTTACCATTAGATCAGCGAAATGATTGCATCTCTTAAAGTATCTAATCACTACTCCTCTTTGCTTCCCTGAAACATCACAATGATCTGCCTGCTTCCAAAACAAACAAACAAAAAAAGAAACATCCATCATGATGAACAGAGCCATTTAAACTAGCTCAGAAACAAACATGATTGTAGCATTTGATCCATCAGCAGCCAAGCTCCAAATGTGAACACAAAGGTAACTGTGTCACTCCGATATGAAAAGCAAATATTATGGTATCAGCATTCAAATGGATAAAGCTGTAATGGCCTCCCAGAGAGGTCATCATCCAGCCTGACAGCATAATCGATAAATCCCCCTCTGTGAAAATGAGCTCCTGATTTGTGTAACCAATAAATGGCTGTCAAAGTATGAAATTACCCGAATGCAAACAGACCTGCTGTGAACTTCTAATCTAACTATAAGCTGTGAGAGAACCAGTCATTTTGTCATATATTCCACCCTCACTTTCACCCCAGACCCATGAAGCGCCACTGACTGACTGTCAGTGGCGCTTCAGTGACACCACTGTAATTTGATGCACCAGGACGCTGGCAGCCACATCACAGACCCACACAGAGGGATAGGCTGGTTTGCTCAGCACTCACAGATGGCATTTATATGATAATTCCAACCACTTCCAGACACCCAGGAGCTTTCACACTGGACTCGATTAGATCCAAATGGATTTTGGTAGCCATCTGCAAATCACAGAGTATGTCACTGAAAGCAGAAGTGATGCACTGGATGGGAAGGATATGGGCAATTTGCTCATGCATTACCAAACACATTTTTTTTCCCATGGTGGTTGTGAGTTTTTTTAAGGTAAGCATAAAAGTGGAAAGGAGCAGGGATGAACATCTGCTGTACCAAAAAACAGGTTGGGTGATATGTGCAGGTGGATACTGATGCATTTAAAAGCATATGGAAGAAATAATTTGACAGCTTAAAAACTTTCAGAACTTTCTGACTGCCATTAAACTCCTTCAAAAGTGTATACAGAAGTGATTTGAATTTACAGAAACAAACTGGGTTTGTTTAAAAACTAAAGATCAGGGCAAAAATGACAAAACTTCAGTTAGAGGGATTTATGTGTGAAATAAATGTAGTGAGTTAAAACTTTGTTTTTCATTCCTTATAAAAATGTATACAAATAAATTGCTAAACATATATAATAAAGGTTGATAGTGATTGTATATTTTCTTGTATCAGTTGTGCAGAAATCCACTACTAAGTGGATTTTAGTCAGGATTATCATCAGAAGGAGAGTTGAATGCAAATGCATGCCACAGTTTACAGATTTTATTTGTTAAAATAAAATAAAACTTAGCCAAACCAGACACCCAGTCTTAGTTTTACCATCAACAAAATAAACAAATATTAAAACAGTGTGCTGTCTTCAAGTTACAGTATTTCTTTGTCCTTCTGGCTCACAGGAAAAGCTGTTTTTTCTTTCCTTCTGGTTGTTGGTTCATTCTTTCTCAGAGCAGGCTGTAATCATGGTGAACATTTTAGAAACAACACTGTAAATTATGACTGACAAGCTAATAGTTAACACCCAAGAATCTTTTTAGTCTGGGAAAGCAGAGTGCTCATGTTTCGAGAAAGCATCGGGTCGAAACGAAAGCTCCACTCTTTCCAGGATCACCCTGTTCAGTTCCAGATTTATTTTCACATTTTCTATAACCTTTTATTGTGCTAATCATTTAATTATCATCAAGAGCTCCTCAACAAGCAATACAAAACAAATCCTATTCTCATAGTTCCACACAAGGGAATTAAATCAACTCTCTGAAAGGCAACAAGGAAAGGCACTCAATGTGATTATGCTGATAACACAGACCGCAGAGGATTATACACATAACTCCTTTACTATCAGCCAAGCCCAGTTTGACGACAAGAATTTAATGACTTCTGATTCTGCTGCTCTTTTATAGCCTCTAAATTACTTTTAAATTACTCTTTGTTTAATTGTGGCAATAATTGGTGGTCTTTTGCTTGTGTATGTGTTTGTAGTTCATATGTGAAGCTGTTGCCTTCAAGCAATTGAGTTGCAATGGACTGAAATAATTAGCAGAGGGTTGTTTAACCAGGAACAATAATATTAATGTCTAAAATGGAAATACAACCTGCTGGCACAGCACATCAGTTTTAATGAAAACATCTGAAAATGCTTTTTCTTTCTTTCTGTTTCTGTCAGAGAACATCGGAGGGTTTTCTCACCGTCAGCTCCAGCAGTTCGTTGAGGAGTCCGTTGTGCTTGCTCTGGAGGAAGGCGTTGGCGCTGCCCGACTTGGCTATTCTTATCCTGGCCAGCCTGGCTTTCTGGAAGTGGGAAGAGAAGGAGGTCAGATTGTCAGACAAGGTGGGCAGGAGGTCACGGAAGGTGACTTACGCTTTATTTAATGAAAAGACTCTGCCAACTATTCACAAAAACTGCATAGTAATTTTCACAGCTATCCATGAAGTTCTGCTTGCTTTTCGTTCTGGTTTTCTTCTTTCAGTGTGATGAAAGCTGCCTCTGCAGCGTTTGTGTCTGGAGGGGAATGCTCACTAAAATCTTTCAGAAAGTATGTGGTATCAAACATAATTCATCCATATGGGATTGCTGAGCATTTCCTTTTGAGTCCATGGACATTTTTATGTTGTTGTAACTGCATCCTTTTGCTACTTTTCGCTTTTCTACAGACACAGAGACCTTGCAGCAGGGATTAACTTCCATTAAACCACAAGAGTAGGAGTGATGTTGTATCCTGAGGACTGGCTTATCCAAAATGAGTTTTAGAGAATTTCTTTGTGCAAGCAAAAGCGAGAAAAAGAAAGTTCCCTCACACGGAAACTCTAAATAATTTTTGAATGGGATGTATTCTGGGATTTCACTAAGTTATAGCAAAGTGTTGCCACTGAAAATCGTCTAAAACGTCTGAAATGGAAAACTTTAATGATTGAGGTCAGCCTATAAAAAAACAGCCTTAAATTCAAGCCAAAGTTTGAAGCTGAAAAAGAAGCGTTAATTTTCCTATAGCAATATGTTGTATTTTCATCAAATTAGTATTCAGCAACTTCTAACAATTAACAACTTCTAACTTTGTCAGCAAGAAGATTTATGGTTTTAGCCCTGATTGAAGCAAAAACAACGCATCCATTAGTTTTGGCCTCTTCTATGGAAGAAATCCCTAGAAAGATTTTATTCTGAATTAAATGGTTCAGATCATCACATTTTCTCATTAGATAAAACTAACCCGAGTGAAAACAAAAAGCAGTTCTCAGATGATAAATTCTTTAAGAGTACAAAAGTTCACCTCAAATGATAATCTCAGAGTGAAAGTCCAAATTTGACATTCACTGAGATTGTGACATGACCTCAAATAGGCCAATAATGCTCAAAACGAGGATTTATCAACTAAAGTCTTTCAGAGCTACTATCCCGAAAATTTGCATTACTCCTTGAGCAGAATTAAATGAATTGCTCAATACCGGGCCTCATCAGAGCAGAATGACGTGCTGATAAGGGAATTCTGTCATTTGATAGATGTGAGACGGAGAAAGGATGAATCTAAAAATTGCAACATAGTAGCTCTGATTGACAGTTCAAAACCCATTGAAATTACTGCAAATGCTGCATTAGCACTCAATTTTACTTAGAGAAATAAAGTAAATGGGGTTGAAAGTAAATGGGGTTGAAAACAAATTCACACCACATATTTTAGATCTTTGGTTGTTAAAAGACATTGAAAACCATCTATTGTTTTCCTTTTGTTTTTTAATCATGCAATATTTCTTTTCTACCACATCAAATCTCACTAAGATACACTGAAGTTAGTGTTTGTCATTTGATAAAATGTGAAAAAGTTTCATAGGAAGAAATACATTTTCAAGGCACAGTGAGTGTATTTTACTACTAACATTAAAAGTTTGTAATTTTGAGTCTGTCGTATCAATAGATTTACCAGAAGAAAAACCTGTTTCAAAATGCTGATGTGACAACAGAACAAAGCAAAGGAGACAGAGAGGAAAGAAAAAAATCTCTTGTTCCATAGATTTAGAAGATCATTCTTACTTTCTGCTATTATTGTATTATTTTATTGATAATGTTTTGATGGCAATGCCAATTCAATACCCAGTCTTAATCTGCATCATATACATAGGGATTGTTTTAATGAGGGATTACAAAGGAATAAAAATTTGGACCAGGATTATTACCAGGAAACAGTGTATCAACATTTTAAATTGGTTAGACTTTATATTGTTTGTTTCAGTGATACATAGGTTAGCCAAGAACAACTTCAAGTGGTTTTCTCAAAATGAAGAGATATTTCTCCACTGCAAGAAACTAAAAGTGATGATTAATCACAAGATAATAAAACTTTGAGATATTTGCCTGGGAAAATGTAACAGATGAACATAGTTTAAAACTCAGTGGGGCCTGTCTTCAATTAAGTTTGAGTCACAGTACTGGCATAGTTAGGCTAGTTAATCCATGTTTGGACTTTAAGAGAGTTTTCTGTGGCCACATATGCAGATGGACTATGATAGCACATAAGTACCACTTGTAAATGACATAATTAATTTAAAATCCTATGAAAAATTCATCCATCAATGTTATTTGAGTGTAAAAACAAAAACCACACAAAAGCATTTAGAGTACTCATTGTTCATTGTTAGTTTTTGGAGCTGAGCATACACTGATGAGAAACAGAAACGGTTTCTGAAATCCACAACCAGAAGAGCAGTACATAATTTGTTGTTGATTATGTATATGCACCAAAGCTTGAAAAGTTTATGTTGGTGATGAGCCATGACACACATTTTGCAGCAATTTATGATCAAGTCTTGCAATTTTTGAAAATTTGCAAACTAAGTGCCGTTAAAAAGTCCTCATCAAAACCCCGGTTCCACTCAGTTTGACATTAGGAAAGCTGGAGCTCCATCTGTGCTGCATCAGGTAGCAAGTCAGAGTGGAGATTGGAACTTGGACTTGATTTGATTAATTATTTGCACTTTTGGAGCAATTTACAATTTCTCTGAATTTTTTGTGTGAAGCTAACAAGCAACCACAAAGCTTTAGGGAATAAAAAAAAAATCAGTCTTGTTTAATTCACAACTATTCTAGGTTATCTTTTTTTTCTGATGCTAGCAGACTATTTATCTTAAGGAGAAAATCACAAGAAAAAGGCACATCTACACACTTAGTGTGGTGCTTAAAATATTTAATTATCCCACGCCATCTGCTGATGAGGACATTACAAATTGATTTTATTTTTCTCCTCTTTCAAACATATTACTTTGATTCTTAAGGGGATAAAAATATGTGTTTAACTTTTTGCATAGAGCTTCCTGGTTCTGAGTCCTGAAGATAAACCTGTTTTAAAGTGCTGATGCGATAACAGAACAAAGCAAAGGAGACAGACAGGAAATGAGAGAGGAATAGCTTGGGCCATTTTTTAAAATGAAGAGGATATTAGGGTGACTTCCTTCCCAGCTCGTGGACACATGAGTTGAGTGATTTCTTTAACCTTGTCCTGCTTGCCCCCTCGTTCCACTATAAATGTATTTCGAAAGTGGGAGACAGACGGGGCAATTTCTTCTTCCAAGACGTGAATCAAAAGTAATGAAATAAGTTTGAATGCTTCAAAATTTGCCAGTCAAACTCTGGATTCTGTGAAGATGTGTAGAAAACTGCAACCTGAGATGTAATAATACTGGTAGTTTCTGCGTGCGTGACACATGAAAATAACGGAATGAAGCGAGATGAATCATCCATCCATTTTCTGTCACCCTTGTCCCTAATGGGGTCGGGAGTTGCTGGTGCCGATCTCCAGCTGCGTTCCGGGCAAGAGGTGGGGCTCACCCTGGACAGGCCACCAGTCTGTCACAGGGCAACACAGAAACAAACAGGACAAACAACCATGCACACACACACACCTAGGGAGAATTTGGAAAGACCAATTAACCTGATAGTCACATTTTTGGACTGTGGGAGGAAGCCGGAGAGAACCCACGCATGCAAAGGGAGAACATGCAAACTCTGTGCAGAAAGACCCCAGGCCGGGAATCGAACCCAGGACCTTCTTGCTGCAAGGCAACAGTGCTACCAACTGCACCACTGTGCAGCCCTGCAAGATGAATCATTCTTTCTTTATTCATTTTGCTAAAAGAATATGATGTTAAAAGTGAAAACTGTGTTTTTTTTTGTTTTTGATCAAAAGCATTGCCTGAAACAAAAAAAGAGAAATATTATTAAATAAAAATTAACTCCGATGTCTGGATTTGATTGTACTGATGTTTTTCTGAGCGCCCACTGAACCAGTGATCTCAGAAGAAAAACCTTCCTAATAAACATCTGAAGAAAGTTCAAAGGCAGCCTGAAGTACTGAGGCATGAATGTGTCATATGAAATCCCTGAATGGGTATTACAGAAACTTCAATGTAATCCACTGTCCAATATGCATGATTTATTTTCCAATTGAGAAATGAACATTTATTTTTTATATAACCCAACAGCCAGATTTTCTCAAAAATATCAATGAGTAAAAGTCTTTAAATTCCCAAAAGACAAAATAAACCTCAAATGGTTTGTAAAATTGGGAAAACAAAACAAAACAAAAATATCTTACATAAATATAACATTTTAGCTAAGGAAAAAAAAAATTCCTAATCTAGAATGTTTGTCAGCCCTAAGCACTTTTTCAAACACCTTCGGAACTGACAAAAGAAATACCTCAGGAGAAATGTTACTTTTACATGTTCATGTAAATATTTAAACCACAGAAAGATAATATTCAAAATAAAGCTGTGGTTTATTACATCAAATAATCATTGTGTTTTACAGATTTTAATGAAAGTCTGTACATCCAGTTTTAATAACATACAGGCTAGTTTATTACACGTTGTATGTAATATTGTTTATGAAATTAAATTCTATTTACTCTGGCAACAATTAATTTTTAGTTACTTTCTGTAGATTTGTCCCTTATCTAAATAAGCTGCTCTGGGTTAATTTTTTTTAACTAGATCTCATTTAATTGATGTTGTTTATTGTCCACAATTCATCATCATTTCGCCTGACCTCCAATCAAATAAAAAGGCAGCCTCTCTCACCAGACACCCATACTGGCATTATTTAAATGTATGCTTTCCAAAAGTTATTTTTCTGTCTCTTGAGTGTAAATGCCACAGGATTGATCACAATGATATTCATGGCTGAAAAGGTTATTTTACATAAATCAGTATACAGTCTGTTAAAGGTAAGATTATGTGGACTGATTTAGGTGATAATACTTGATTTGGTTGACCGAACAGAAAATGCTTGAACTTTCAGCTCCATTATCACCAATTGCAGACCTGAAGTCGGGCATCCAGACTGCTGACTTTGGAAATATTGCCCTCTTACTTAGGACTACTCTATTTTCTCTTCTCATAAGCCAGTCTAATGGCTCTCCGTCATACTTTGTGTGATTTCTTTGTCCTCTCTGTGTCCTGTTTTTTGCTCTTTTTCAACTTCCTTCCTCTTCCTTTCTTTATCCTGTAGTCTTCTTGATTTGCCCTCACGTCTCCTGTCTTTTTTTATTATTTTTTCTCCTGTTCAACAACCTGCCAGGTTGCAGTGTAGCTCCACTTGACTTTGATGTCCCATTAGGAGCGTGACCTCAATCCATTTACTGCTTCGACACTCACCATCACTCTGATTGTGAGTGCTGCACGACTGATTTATGTATGAATAAAAGAAGAAGCCTTTCTGAAAGCTCTTTTTACTTATTGGTAAATTAGGACCAAATATCAGGGTTTGTTTTCATGGGCAATTAGGTCCTCAGCAGTTTTTTAAATATGAAGAAAGGATAATATGCTGTGCACTAAGTCACACACTGACACAGTTAGCAGACAATCACTTTCATTAAGCTCAATTTCAAATTTTCTGAAAGACAATTACTATATGAAAACAGCTTTTTTGTGAAGTAAAATTTCTAGACGAGTACATAATTGTAAAAGGTGCCTGAAGCAGAGTTGTTATAAAAGAATGAAGACAAATGAGACTTAGAGAGGATGGAGAGGCCAGGAGAACTGCAGAAATGGAGGACAGAGAAAAAGATGAACAGAGTTAGATCTCCCCCCTCCCTCTTTTCTGTCCTCAGTCTGTTTCTTCAAATCGTGATGCAAACAAAATACAGATGGCATGTGAGGGGAATGTTTGCTCAGGTGTGAATAAAAACAGCTTACAAAAACCCAGTAATTTGTTAGTGACCTGTTAACATTTTGAAGTTGTGAGCATTTACCAGATAAGTATACGGTCACAACAGAAAATAGAGAGCACTCCAGATGAGTGACTCATGCTTCATGTTTTTCTCAGCATCTGACTGTGCTCTAGATGGAAAATAAAGTAAAACAAAACAAAAAAAATAAAAGGGGCCATATTACATTGTTAAGTGAGCCAGAGAGCTAGTTGCAGACTTCTGATCTGGCAGATGAAAACTGTGATCATAACTGAACTGAAGTTCAAAGTGAAACTACTTCATTCATTGCTAAAAACACTGTTAAATTGAATTTGTCCGAGGGACCAATTATTTTCAATTTCTCTGCTGGAACATATATTCATAGGAAATTGATTTAGTATTATATCTTCAGTACAGGGCCCATCACCAGTTGTTACAGGGACCCTGGCCCCTGTCGAGAACCGCCCATGCTGGTCCTCCTCCATCAATCTCAGCCCCAAGGCCTTCACCAGCACCATGAGGGAATACATTGGGGATCTGTACAGAACATTGCTCACTGCTGAAGGTGATATATTGTACAATAATTTAACCTGGCAAGACTTAACCGTACTACATAGGAGTGCACTACCTTGCTCTTATTTTGCTTCTCAATAAACATTGTTTATAGTTATTACAGAAAATAAATATGAAATATTTGTGTTCATGAATTTGAAAAATATTAACATTTGTGTGTTTTCTGATCTCTTTCCTTCATCTTCACTGCCAAGTCAGATGAATTATACTTGGAGTTGACTCTTATTTATTTACCCAATTTTTTTTTTTAAATTTCAAACTAGTAGAAAACAAGAAACCTGTAGGATAAGAGTAAACATTTGCATGCTTAACCGAGAACAAAATAATAATCTTACTGCTACTTTTCTGTATGAAATAGAGCAGGATGAAGTGAACACTTATTTATTCCAATCTCCTCTCTCAATTAATGGAATATATCACTTACTCACTGTGTAATCATCGGAAACATATAATTAAAAACACATTGTGGTATTCATATACCCTTTCAATTTCTATGCTAAAGAACAACCAATAAATTGCCCTGTTGGGAACCACAGGCTCAGTTCTCCTTCACATTATTGAGATGCAAGGGAGGTCAGTGCATTATGTTTGAAGAGGTTCAAATCAGAACATTCATTAACGTGGATTCAAATCAGACATTCCTCTTGTCAATTAGCTATCAGTGGCCGCTCCCCAACTTAATAGCGCTCTTATCTAGACTTGTGGAAAGGTCAGGCCTACAGGGGAACTGTGGTGAGTGGCTGAGTAATATTTAGCACTTCGAACTAAAGTGTGCATCTGTCTATGTGTCTGAAAGAAAGGAACTGTGTAAGGCTTTTAAATTAGTTTCCATGTGACAAGCAACACACATTGGGGTTGTACAGAATATACTGAATTATTCTGAAGGACTGACAATTGTGATTCGTTTTTAAACACACAATGTTTATACAAAAAAAAAATCTCAATCTTCCATTTAATCTTATGAGCTCAGTAGATATTTCATCCTGATTCTTTAGGCTTTCTAAAATTCACAACCGGCCTTCCCTTCAAATTAGGTAACATGCCTGGGTACACTTTTTAAAGACGGTAAGCTTCACCTTCTGAGCTCGACGTTTGTCTGCCCGCTGGTTCTGGTGGTAGATGCGGCTAAAGTTGGACACGATGACGGGGACGGGAAGAGCAATCACCAGGACGCCGCTCAGGGAGCAGATGGAGCCAAAGATCTTTCCAGCAATTGTCTTCGGGACCATGTCTCCATAGCTAAAAGGAAATGAGAAGAATTCAATTTAAAGCACATATAAGGATGTGTTTTGACCCTCACATATTTATTCTGTTTTTGTTTCTTGGTTAACCAATAATTTTTGTTGTTGCACAATGATAAATTGAGTAAATATCACATGCAGATTTAATTGAGTAAAACAAAAAAAAAAATTCTTCCAAACAAACGTGGGCAAAGGTGAAAAAGCAATTGCCCCTAACTAATAACTGGTTTTGACACCCTTGGCAGCAACAATTGTCATCAAGCATTTGCAATAATTAACAATAAGTATTTTACATTGAAATGTTTGGCCGGCTCTTTTTTACAGAAATCTTTTAAAGCAGCCACATGGAGAGTTTTTGATCATGATCAGCCCACTTATGGTAACATTACAGCACTTCAGCTGGATTTAAGTCTGGAATTTGACTAGACCACTGCAAAACCTTTTTGTTGCTGATCATTCTTCTGCTGCTCAACACAAATGGGTTTAAGCAGAAGGGTCAAAACCAAAAATCCAGACACATTATCCTTCAAGATTTCTAGTGGAGAGCAGAATTTCTGTCTGTCTGTCTGTCTGGACCACCATTTTGACTGCTGTTGTTATGATGTTCTTATACTGAAATGCTATGTTAGTTTTATACCAGATGAAATGGGACAGACACTTTCCAAAAGATTATGCTTTAGCCTCCTCAAAAATGAAAGAAAAAATTCCCAAAATGTTTGTATGCAAATGAAAAACTGGCCTTTGTGTTCTTTTTGGTCAGGGTTTATTTCACCAAGGAACTCTCCCGTTGTTAACATTTACTCAACTTTTTCTTATTGTTGAACAATCAGAAAGAGACCAGGCGCTGACCTTAACTAAGGTAAGTGAGGCCTGTTGTGCTCTGGGTTATTTGGTGACCTCAACTATGAGTCATCGATGAATTGGAGTAATTCTGGTAGGCCCACCACTCCTGGGAGAGTTCAACTGTGTTCCATGTTTTCTCCACTTGTGGATAATGGCTCTTGCTGTTCTTTGCAGGAGTCTCAAAGCCTCAAAGAAATGAGTTTGTAACCCTTTCCAGTCTGGATTTGAGTAGTGTTTTTTAATGTTTTTGAATTTGTTTAGTTCAAATCATGATCGGTTGCTTTTTGAATTGTTTTAGTTTATGTTGTGTTGTTAGACAGGTTTAATAAAATTATTTATTTATTACGTAGGCCTAAGTTGGTTTGTTTGGATGTTTTTCTTAAGTGTGACAAAAAAAAAGCAAAGAGAAAAGAATATGGAATACATTTTCACAATCCTATAGATTTATAGCTTCATACAAATTTAGTGTCTTTCCATCCCTCTTCACAGACAGAAGTGTGTCTTTTTTCTCTGAACAGAGCCATGATGAAGAATCAGAAAACTCTTTGTATCAAAGCTGATATAAAAAGCAGTATTACAGTGCAGGGGCAACACATCCCCCATCACATTATGGGCTCTGTCTCTGCTAATGCAGATAACAGAAATTTATGCTGTTTCTCCTCATCAGAGGTACAAGAAAGGAACAACGAAAGCAGCAGTGACAGAAAATGCAGTGACAGAAAATGCGACCTCAATCCATCAATTTCTAATCCAGACAGGCAGCTATGTTGAAGATTAAATGCAAAATACCTGATAACACCATTACAGACACAAACACCGAAGCCACTTGTGGGCTTGGAATCTTATCACCTCTTTTTAATATAAAAATAACTTTATCAACATTTTTATCTTTCAGTTAAAATCTAAGTTTACTGTTTTCTTGTTGCCAAATTTGCATAAAACATGCCACCACACAATTACACTGCGAACACAATTTCCCGCTCCACATTTTCATTTCAGACTACAAAGGCTGAATTATCCCAGTACCTAATGCAGTGGGGTTTTCTGAGAACAAATTCTAATTTGAATCATAAGTTTTAAGACTGCACTCATGGGCAGGAATGCAAAACAGTTTATGAGTTTGAGACAGTTTTCATTTTGAAGGTCTATCCCCCGTACTTTTCTGACCTATTTGTCATAACAAAACCCTAAGGATCATTGACATATGTAACACATTCACAGATCACATATATATAAGCAGAAATATATGCATATATATTTGATCTATATTTGTAATTTGAACTATGACACTGATAAACAAAATTCCCAGGTTTATGATAGATAGGTCATAAATGTATAGCTTATTGTCCCCATGAAGAAAATTTGTCTTGGACATCATGCGCTAAACAAAACTTCTAAGACAATTAAATACACTACAAACAAAAAAAAGACATGTTGAACCCTAGTATGGTGAAACATATGTATGATTTTGCATAAGTTTTGCCCTTTTCAGACAAATACTCCTGACACGTTAGTCAATACATAGTCACCTTGATGAAAATCATCTTGTTCTATATTTGGATGACAGATTGATGCTCATGAGCAGAAATCAGTGGAAATGCTGCTCCATGTTCTATTCGCTCGAAGTCAGTACTCCGTTTAAAGCTGCAATTGAGCTCTGAAAGACATTTTGCAGATGTGACATTACTGGGTCGTAAAGTTTGCACCAGCATATACATGTTTGTTTTTTTTAATAGGTTATTAAGCTCAAGTAATATGGTCACAGTCTGTCTCCCTTCTGGAAACAAGAAACAAACACAATGCAAACAAAACACGAGCACAATATCACATTCAATATCACAGATTTTAAAGCATTTTGTTTAGATAACTTGATTTATTTTAATTCTTCAAAATAAAAATGCTTTAACTATATTATGAGTTAGAATCTCCATTGAATCTGAGGAAAGATCTATATCTTCATTAGTTTAGCACAAGAGTTTCAATTTTACACTTCTATAGTAATTCAATCAGGTGGAAGAATTCAGCAACGCTCAAAATATGAGGAAACAATCTTATTGCCACAAGCTGAAACAAATAAAGTTAGTCTTCAAATAAAGTTGTTTCCTAGTACTTTGAGTAATGCTGGAGTTTTCACCTTTGACCCGCTCCATACACCTTCCTTCCATTCTAACTTCGTCAGGGATGTTAGAACCTCTGCAATTTTTCTATTAACATTTTCTCTCCCCGTTTTGTCATTTCATATTTTAGGGGGTGTTAAAAAAAAAATTTATGCTGCAATTTATCGCTCCAGAAAGTAATTAATACTTTATATTACTAAATAAATATGTTTCAGTTAACAATAACACAACTTTGCTGCAAAATATTGGCCATTCACGCCTCTGTAGCCAATCATGTTGAATTAAAATTGGGAGAGCTACACATTAATAGCTGAGTGCTGCTAACTTTGGTAAAAACTGAACCTTAAAAGCATTAGCTCAAATTAATGAGGTAAAAGTGGTAGTCCTGCAGTTTAAATCACGCTGCTTTATTTAACGAGAAATATTTTAAAAACTTGCTGCATAAAATAGGATTACCATTTCATGTGGTCTAATGAACAAATGTGTTGAAAGTGATAAAATGTAATTATTTAGTCGTAAGCTTGAACGTCTTTGTGTTTGGACGTATCCGGGATGTGAGTTCTGCCTTCTGTCAGCTTCATAGAAGCTACTGGGAAATTTTGCCATTGACCTAACTGGAACATAACAATATTATGTCTTTATTTTATTCAGTTTATCCTTCAATTGAATAATTCAAAACTAAGTTCTAAAACTACATACTACTAAATGTCTGACATCAAATGCATGAAATCGACAACATTTACCCAGGAGACAAAAAGACAGACAGACCATCACTCATTGTATTACCTGGGGTGTAGTGCTGGATTGCAAGATGATAAATCTTTCAAAAGCATACACTAAAAAGTCAGAGTATGCCATAAGGACTACTGTAATCAGATACATCAATTTATGTCTTTGTTTTAATAGCTTACAGGGTTTTCACTGGAAATTAAAAAAGCTGTTTCAGAGGCAGTGTCTGCAAAATGGGTAAACGACAACATATACACAGATTTTTGTGAAGTGTAAAATGTAAAACTACATCTAATACATCATAACTGAAATTGCTGTTTTGTTTAAAGTGGACAAACCACAGCTGAGCAGAGGAAATCTGTAAGAACTGTGTCACAGGAGAGGATGTTGGCGTTACTTTGCAGCATGTCTGCACACGGGAATGAATATAAAGCAGATAGTTGAAAAATACAATGCATGCCTTGTGTGTTTTTGTAGCGTAAAATAAAGGTTAACAAATATTCACACTTACAGTTTACAGCTTTTTCAAAGATGGTTGTCTCTCTCATACATCATCCTCTCAGCAACATTGAACCTTAATTTAACTTGCTTTATTCATCCTTTTTTAAAATAAACTCTCAGTAGTTTAGACCACTTTCAGCAGCCCTCAGTGGCAGGTTAGTTTGCCCTTCGTGTTAGCTGTCCCCTGCTGATGTAGCCCGGCCTCTAATTTAAACAGGAGCTCACACAGGTTATGATGGATGGTGCTTTCTTTCCAGTGGCAGCAGGTCACACAAACTCATATCCCACATCTCTCATATGCCTTTCAGTGTAATAACAGACATCAGATTGTTTCTTGCTGTTTCTTTTCTGTTTAATCCCCTATAACCCCTTCATTGCCCCTCTGGTTTTTGTTGTTATCAGCCCATCCCCTGCTTCCTCTGCTTAGAATAAACAAAGGTCAGACAGTGTGTCTGAAAATCAGCTCTACAACTTCTGCACACCTGCAGTCCCCCAGGACAAGACGGTCAACCAAGTACTCTTTTTCACTTTCTAGTAATTTAGGGGAGCAAATTAGTTTAAGGTTCACCAATGAGAGTTAAAAAGGAGGTCAGAAAATGACAAAAATGAGGGAGTAACAAATAACAACTTTAACACAGGAAACATTTCTGTATCCCAGAGAAGCAAAGCTTTTAATACTTAGTGTGAAGTTCAGTCAGAATTTGTATTCTCATCGTAATGTGTCATTGACAAGATTGGAAAGAAAATAAAAATGTTTATTTCTGAACGTGCATCACATATGTTCATTTGATGAACAATTTTTCTTCCTTGTTGGGTTGCATAACTTATACAGCATAATATGATTAAATATTTAAAAATATAATATTGAAAAGATCTGGGCTCAGCTTTTATAAGGTAAATTCAAATCTGCCACAAAATTTAAAATACTGAATCCACAATAAATTATAAGGACAAAGTGCCTTAGCAGATTAATTCTGAGTCAAGTACAATTTTATTACTAGCTAAAAACATAGATTTTTAATTATTTTGGGAGTAATTAGTATTCAGAATTTAACATCACAATCAAATACGTTTACAAATATCATAATAATATATTACTATATTTCTAATTTGAATTTAAATTAGGAAATTGATTAAATGTTTAAACAAAAGATAACAATTAACAATGACCTCAGTATTTTGTTAAAAAAGGAAGGAGTGAATCATCAGTAAGCTCCAAGAGCTACACATAATAAAGCAAAGCATAAAGCATCCATCTTTTTTATGTAGCTACTGCTTTACTGCCGTTTAGAGTTAGATTTAATCTAGGAGTAGGATGTAATGCAATTGCTATTTTCAGCTGCAAGGTCTAAAAGCTTCTAGCTGATATGTTAATTCCTTTAAAATATTTTCATAGGATAAATACAAAAATCTTAGAATAAGCCAATCAGGAATCCCTGGTCAATATCAAAAATCTAGTACCTCTGTATTTTAAAAGATGTACAATAAATAAAGACTTTTTTAAGGTGATTTTCTCTCTGAATGAGACAGAACACAGGATAACAAACAAAATCCTAGTAAATACTTTGGATTTGTTCCAAAACTAATAGTTACCTTTGGTCAGCAAGCCTTTTAGTGTTTTCAAAGAGCTTGCTTGTTTTGTTTGACCAAATGTTCAAGTACCTTTTAGAGAGGACTGGCATTCTCCAAACTCCACAATTGAATCTACAATGACATCAATCAACAGTGATTCAAGCATCACATTGCAGGCCACAAAAGTTCAAGGCAGATTATGTAAGCACAATAACAGCATTTTGCAGACCTGCAGTACCAAACAGTAAACATGTGTATGTGACCAAACTTAACGAGGTATGAAGCTTTGCAAAAGTACAGAGCATGTGTACACATCGCTAAAACTGATTTCAAATTCATGGGAAAAGTGTAATTTCTATTTCAGCAAACAGCCAATGCTTGATCAAAAACACTTGAGAAAATGTGATAAACTGTTACCTATTTGTGGCCTGTTAGTTTATAATGAATTGCAACAGATGGACAACAGAGACCTTTGTAATGAAAGCACTCATGAATAATAATATATGCAAATGTGTTCCAAGGGCAATATGTATGGTAGGTTTTTGCCCTTTGCTTCCCTCCGTCAAATTTTAACATTGTGCAGACTCTTAGTATAACGAAAATAAATCTTAATTTATATTTAGATTTGCTCCAAAAGTATAAATAAAAATAAGTATTAATAATTCAACACTTCTATTTCAGAAGGTTTTGTGTCAGTGTTGTGTACGATTAACATAATTGTGATTTTCTGAAATTGCTTCAGATGATAAGTTAGCATGAGGTTCTGTCTCTTTTTGCAGGTTTCATAAGCAGTCTCTGCTCTTGTTGTTTTTTCATATTGTGAACCAACAAACATTTTTTTATTGTTTTTGAGCCTGTAAAGTTCTCAAGTGAGTCATAAATAAAAGAACTTTGCATAGCTTTATATTAAATGGAATACATTTTTACAAAAAATAAACAAATAAATTAAAAATGACAGCTTGAGTCAAGCTAATGAAGAATATATAATCCAAAGTGAAACTCCTGTTGTGTCCTATGGTTGGTCTCGTGATCACAGGTTTATGTGTTCGGAATTGCAGCAGTAATTCAATTCTAGCTGTCTTGACTCACATGTGCTTAAGTTTGTCGTCAATAAACCTGAATTTAATTTGCAAGTCTGATTATTGTGATTCCATGGCACTGAGTTTGTTTTATTTGATACTGAACTCATTCCTTTCAGGTCCAGGTTGTTGCCATTAATGTGGAATCAGGAGCAAAGATTTATTTAATTAATAGAAAAACAAGCATAAGGCAAAAAAAGAAAAAAAAGGGCATGACTGGATGAATACAATTTTCAAACTTGTTAGGTTTTTGGTCAATGCTTTTTGTTATTTTCCTTTTTTTTCTCCTCTCCAGCTATGTTGGTATGTTCATGTCAGTGTGCTATTTAACGGCTCTCTTGACATTTCACTGAACATCTGTTGTTTATCTGTCCTGTTTATACAGCTTATTTATATACTAATTAGAAAAGGTTAACAAACAATAAGGCAAATCCATTAACTGTTAGGAGATGCTCACTTCTAACCTCCTTCTTTATTAATTACACTACTCTGCGAGAAAGTTTATAACTTTATTACATTTCACCTTCCAGCTGTCACTTTTTCTCTGAGTTAATCTCTACCATTATGTGCAGATGCAAATTTAAATACATTTTCATACTAATTTCAACCTTGAGTTTTGTTGAATGACTACATAAATAGTGTAGAAGAGTCTAAACAAATGAATACCATACCAACATAATTTGTGCTAAACATGCAATCAGTTGCATGTTTAGCAGTAAACAACTCAGTAAACAAACATGTGGTTTGTTGACTGCACAAAAACCTTTCTGCAATATTATTTATTTGAAAATTATGTTGCTGCAAAGAGAAACATATTGCATTTCCTAAAATCACAGCCATAATGACGTGTGACACATTTTAAGGCATGAAAAGTGAATTATTACAGTGAAAAAGCCAGGGAGACATATTAGAGAATGTCATCTTTCATCAGCTGACAGAGAAGAGAGCAAACCATGGAATCATTTGTCTCATCATCTTGGAGCCTGGAGTCAGACTCAGCAACAATAACAACTAACCCTGTGGTCACATCTCCATCGCTTCATAATAAAACTTCAGTTTTCTGAGTTACTGCTGCTTGAAGCATACAACTTTTCTGCTATATCAAAATTTTCCTTAAAGAATATAGGAGGTGTCCCTTTGGTTTGGTGTAGGGAGGGTAATAGAAATGCACTTGCATAAAGATTTCAGTCCAATAAATAAACCAAAACATATATTCTAATGTTTTAACATAACTATTTGCTTGCTTTACATTTGCCAACAGATTAAATGGTTATTCTTACTGAGGTAACAAATATCACGAGAGATTTTCAACTCTTTAATTAACTGCAGTAATTAAAGCCATGCACAGTAGTCATTGTTTAAACAGATTGTTTGGAAGGTTGTTGTACGTGCGCCACAATAGATGTTAATAACTGTTGCTTTTTACATCTAACAGAAGTAGGAACTAAGATCTGGAGATGATATTACTCATACCTAGAGCATAAAGAAACCTGATGAATTTGCTAAGTTTGGTGCAAACTACTATGATGTTTTCCCCCTATTTTAATGCATCTGACCATTAAAGAACCACATTCACAGACAGAACATTGAGCATCAGTGAAGACATGCAAAAAAGAAGGTATAGCTGCGACTTTCATTATATGTTTTATGTTCAGCAGCCATACTCGGTAGTGAATATAGCTGAATATGACTGAAGTCAAATTTCCAAGTCTAAATTTTGACTTCAGGGTGCCTTCTTGGTCTGTGATTGTTTTGGGAGTACAAATGACACACAAACTGGAATTCCCAACATTTTTCCTGGTCTTCAACAATGTCCATATTTACAGTCAAGTACAGATATGTGGAATATAGTCACAAAGTAATAAAAACAAAAATGTCTAACTCAAGACAAGTTCAGTAAAAGATAATTCAATGTAATTCAAATGTGTTATAATAAAGCATAAATTGTTAATTAATATTAAAGCACTAAGACACAAAAATAATTTTCCAGGTTTGCTAGTGCAAGCTAATGATAGAGAAAAAAGACTGCAACATAAACTACAGTAAACAGACAATTAAAAAATCAAGTTAATTTAGATATGTAGTTTATTATGCGTAACCATAGTTATATTTGTCCCACTAACATTTAAAAACTATTAGAAAAGATAACAGAAAAAAAGTCAAACCAAAATGTTGTGGATTTTGAAAAATACTTCATACTTTATAGTATAACATCTAACTGACTTTTCTCAGTTTCATTAAGTAACTGAAAGAGAAGTTGCAAGATATCATATGTTTTTGGTCTACTTAACTGCTTTATGTAAGTAATGACGGTTTGCATCAATTGCATGAAATACCCATTTGGAAAGAGGTTTTGATCAACAGCCTATAATTTATCTTGCAAATATTTACAAAGCAAGGACAGAAGGCTGTGTTTGCTATAATCCTCCTCACTTCAGTCTAAGGGGTGAGAAAACAGGAGGCTTGTATAAGCTAGCGATTATACAGCTTATTCAGTGGAGCGTTACGCCAAATAAAACATCTTAAAAATAGAAAGTCAGAGAAAACTCTTGTCTGGGCAGGTAGAAGCTATTAAGAAGCTCAGCGGTCACTGCTGAATTGGTTTTATCTGTCAAGATAAAACTGCGAGAACGCAGTGGAGAGGACATTCTGCATCGCCAAAAAGGTCAAAGAGTAAAAAAGACAGTGGAATATAGTTTTTTTTTGACAAGTTGGGCACTGATCATTAAAGCCAACACATCAAAGTGCTTAACCTTGATGTCAGCAGCCTCTGCAGGAGACAATTTCAGTGTCTTTTATCACCGGCTTACAAGCTCATCCCAGAAGTTTGTTTTGAAATCAATTTGTTCCACTACACACCATAATGACCCACAATTTCTGCCAGTGAGTCCAGCCTGGCCCTCTTCTGGCTCTGGATCCACCTGGCGACATTGTTATGCCTGGGCTTAACCACAAAGATAAGGCCTGTTTGTGGGACTAAACTCAGTAAATCAACACAATTATTCTGCTCCAAAATTGCACTTGCAGAGTTGTAGGGGGACTGGTGCCTATCTTCATTGGTACACCCAGTACTTGCTTTCCAACATTTGTAAATAAAAATACCACTAAATATTTTTGCAATCAACTACCTTCAGATGCCATCTTCATAGTAAATAGTCCACCTATTTAGAGAAGTTTGAAGGACAGTTAGGTTACAAAACAATCTCCCAGCTCTGCACATCTCATGAGACTCTGTTCAATTCATTATGGAAAGTGTATGACAGAATTATTTTAACCTTCAAAACAGGTGTGGCAGACAGAGCATGAACCACAAAGGAACTTGCATATTTCCTTCTAGTCAAGTTATACACTGCTTTGGTCACATTGGTGTTGGAATGAAAGATAGTGAATACTTTTAAAAGCTACTATAGGTCTCTCACAATTGCAAAAGAAAACTGTGGATGGACGCTGGTCAAATTTTCCTCCAAACTTTTATTCTAAATATGTTGGTGGTAAAGAGAACTTCCTTCTAACATGAGACATCAAGCAGAACCAGAATCTGACAAGCTTTCCATTTCCCTCTGCTGACTTGAGGAGTAAAGGAACATTAAAAGGACACAAAAAGTACATGCATTTCCAATTTCCGCTCCTCCCAGATGGAGCCTAATTCTGAATCATCCTTCTCTGTTCTGTACCTCTTTCCAGTCATGGTTGTGCATGCTTCTTCAGAGAGTCTCTCCATTCTTTCAGATGTGTTTCATTGACAATTTCAGCTACACAATCATAAGAAGTAATGAAGCATAGCATCCTGAGGATGTGACAGGAAATTCATATTTGTTTTTTGTGTACCAGTCTGCTGCAGAGATGCAGTGACATTTGCAGCAGAACATTCAGAAACAATAGCATATTATTGGTGGGCCATGCAAAAGGATTTATATCTCATTTTTCAGACTGTGATTAAACAAAATACCACCATGACAAAGTACTAACCATGCTAAAAATAATGAGTTTCTTTTCCTACATCATTCATATGGCTGTGTTCTAAATCACAATCTTCCTTATGGTGAATAGAAAGTAAGCTATGTCATATGACTACAGGGAATAGCAGACATGCTAATAAGAACTTAATGATGAAAATTTGGAATGCTAGAAATATTTCATGATGAAATATGCAGTAAAACTCATTAAATTCTTGCAAAGACTCAATACTTTAATAAAAAGCTAATGCATCAGTGTGCCAATATTTTAAATCATTTCTGTGTGAAACATCATAATTATGGTTATCTTCTTTTATCATTTCATTCAGGTAGAATATTCACTTCAAAAAAGAATCTAACTTGTTTGATCAGTAAGTAAATCAAAAAGACAAAAAGAAGAGCAAAAAGTCTGCTGCTATCTGAGGCCCATTTATGTCGATATTGCAAAAAGACTAGGGAAGTAGTTTGTACATTTAAGGTGGAATAGTTTTAAAGGAACAATGTCCAAGGGTTTTAAAATCAGTTGGAGGAGACCAGTGTCTGGAAAACCATTAAGATTTGTGATAGCAGCCCTTATAGATCATGTTTTTCAACAAGACACTTGTCACCACTATGCCGTTGGTTGAAACTTGATGTCTAGGCAGTGGGAAACTATGATGGGCTGTATTGGTTTATCATCATTACAGTTAAAATGTAATCATGATACACAATGAAGCTTCAAATCACAGCTAGATGAATATTAGGAATAACAGTTCTATTCTACATTTGGCTCATAAACACAAGGAATGTTTCCACAGTTAGAAATTATCTTCCTCGAGCCAAGCTTGTACAGATTGATGCTCATTGTGAACATCAGACAATGTGACATCAGGAGGTTTCTATGTTGGATAAGACTGCCATAACTGCAGTCAAAGATTTCATCCAGAACCAATTAGTTTCTCGTGTCTACTTCAATTCTGTTTCTGTTCCTATTGACCTTAATCACCATTACCAGAGGTGTGTCTAAAAAGAAGGAGCTAAAGTTCTTGATATTTTGTGCTTGAATTTTCTCCAACTATGATGTGACTGAATGCCACACAATTAGCAGAGGATCTGGGGAACTTGCCTCCTGTGTCATATCAGGGGCAAGGAAATGAAAATGTACCAATTAATAAGCAGGAAGTCCTGTCCTGTCATTCTCTCCCTAATGGGCCAATCTGGTGTTCTGTAAATGAGCTCCAGCACTGCAGCTACAAACTCTTCACTGACTATGCAGTTGGATAGTGGATCATGCCAACAAATGACTTAGATTCTTTTTTAAGTAGGTCAAATTTAAGAGCATTTAGAAGGTCAAAATGTTGATACTGAACAAAGTTTTAAAAAAGCTGTATTGTGTGTTACTCCAGTTAAGAAATGTTGACTCCTCCAGTTCAGTTCAGTCCATTCCAATTACAAAACAGAAAAGCAGAGTGTCCTTTCTGCAGTACTTTCTCACCATTGATAAGCAGTCTAGGGTTATAAAAAGAAAACATTATATTGAATTATTTTTCTCACAAAACTGATTCTTTGAATGTGCAGTAGAAAAACAAAAAGCTGCTCTGAGAGTTAACCCCACTCAAGCCAATATCAACATGTTAAAAGTACTCTCAGATCTCAGGGATATTTATTGAGCGAAGCATTTCACCATGGTTACAAATTACACCTAATGTGATAGCAGAGCCAGTCCTTTAAAATGGCCTCATAGGTTGGTTGTTCATACAGGGAATTTTGATCTACAATTATTTTTTAAAGGCAACATCAGACAGTGCAGTGGTTCAATTATTTGCACCATGATCTCACAAAGATAATATATCCAGTATGAATTTTAATTGAGCAGTACTCTGTAGGAAGAATTTTGAATTTTGTCCTTGCTTAATTTTGGATTTCCTCTGCCTTCCTCAGACTGTGAAAACGTGCATGTCGTGTCTTATTACAGTGCATCTGGAAAGTATTTACAGCATTTCACTTTTCTACATTTTGCTACATTGCAGCCTTGTTCCAAATTGTGTCAGACCAATGTCTTTCTCCAAAATTGTACTCAAAAATGCCTCCATTATGACAATGTGCAAAAAAGATTCTTGAGTGTTTTCCAATGTACAAAACCATAAAACTACATTATGTAAGTATGCACAACCTTTGCCATGAAGCTCAAACTTTAACTATCTCCGCTGATTGTCCTTGATATGTAATAAATCCAACTAATTGGAGTAGATTTGCAAAGACACACACCTATATAAGGCCTCACAGATGACAGTGCATGTCAGAACACAAACACCACGCATGAAATCAAAGGAATTGTCTGGAGATCGTGGAGACAGGATTGTTTTCAAGCACAAATCTGGGATAACCATCTTTGCAGCAACCCACCAATCATACCTGTATGGTAGAGCACCCAGATGAAAGCCACTCCTTAATAAAAGGAACATGGCTTTTGAAGCTTTTTACCCAAACTGAGATTATTATCAAGCAGTGTTTCACATGTATGTGTTATTACTTTCTGTGGCTCTTGAACTAGAAAATACTGTATTTTTAATTAAAGAAATTAAAACTGAGATTGAAAAACTTTGTTTTGTTTGTTTTGGACGGCTGGATCTTTGAGAGGGGAGGAAGATTGGGGCTGTAAAGCAGCATTTCAGGGGCATTGAAGTGGAGATGAGTCTGTGTAGAATCAGATGGAAGAAAATGCGCAAAAAGTGTGTGATAATTTTGTCAGTGGAGTTTTGCACAATTTTGCATTTGACAGTCAGGATAAAATTAATGTTCTGCATCATGATGAACTGATATGAGGCTGTCAAAGAGGGACATGACCTTACCTGTAATAGGCCATTGTCAGAGTACTTATTTTTAACAAGCATGATATCAAAATAAGATTGGACAAATCATGTGCAGAGACTTCAGAAATGTGAGAAACTTTATTTTTTTGTTGAATAAAGTTCAACAAAGAAATAAATCTTTTGTTGTGATGGAATCACTTTAAAATCTGAGAGTAGTGTATGTATTTTTATTTTTTGTGATGACTGAACTTGTAGAACAAACTATAAAAGGAGAACCACCTGGTCACTATTCCAACTTTTTAACAGCTTACTCCAGACCTCAATTTGTCAGCACACAGTTCAGGGGTAATCCAGTCACACCTGTGCTGACATCCTCCACACATGTCCACCTATATTTACTGTATACCCCTTATCCTGCAGTCAGCTGTCTTTCCATCTTGCTCCATTAGAAAGCATGAAATGAGAAAAGAAATGAAAAAGCTTTCTCTGGGATCTTTTTAAAAAGCCTCCTAAGTAGGTTATATGAGAAAGTAGGCTGCCTGAGAGACTCAAGAGACCCAAGGAGCTACTGTTGTATCACTCAAGAGGAGAGGCATCCCACTTCAGGAGTCCACACAAAGGCAGGAGGGATAGCAAAGGCTAGTTGTGATATTTGTGAGGCAGCGTGGTGAGCAAAATTGGCCTAAAATGCACCCTGCAGTACAGGTGTCATTCAGAAAGGACACATTGCCTTTATATTATATACCAGAAATAATGGCACCTTCAAAACACCAGATACATTTGATTGTTTATTAAAACTGGGAAATCAGTTATCCTAAAATCGGCTATGGCAACCACTCTGAACTCTACCTGAAACAAAAAAAAACAAAAATCTGTGCCACTTATTTTTTAAATTGAGGCTATTTAACTTAACCAAAAGCATTTCCCCATTTCATCATAACACATAATGACTCTAAATTAAATCACAGTAAGGCATGAAATTCATATTAATCTGTTCTATTTCTGTGAGGGGCAATAAGCAACCTAATACATCACAGAAATGCAAGAAAAGGCGCATTTATTCAAAATAGCCTACGATTCAAACCACATAAGATGCTCATCCTCCAAACACTTTTTTTTTTTTTACAGAAAATATATTTTCCTGTCCTGACCGAGTAAATGATTGAAAATGTAGCCACAGCTGAAAGATAGCTTGTGCACTTGTAGGTATTTACACATGTAAGATGTATGGGCACATTTAGGGATTTGCTTGATTATACTCTATTGATTGTGGACAGAAATGATGAATTCAACTTTAATAAAAAATATTCTAAGAAAGTACCTTAAAAGTACCACTATGTAATAAAATAAAAACACCTTTCTAATCTCTTTGCAACCTTCATGGCCAGTTAGAGCATGACAAGATCATGGTGAATTAATAAAATAAGTACTTCAGCATGAAGGCAATCATTTACTTCCTGCACTTGTCTAATCCTTAAAAGATGCTCTCCTGCAGTCTCATTAATGATCTTTTCACATTCTGCCACAGCAGCACGACTCATGAGGCCAAGACTTGGGATGACTCACTTAGACCAACACTATGAATTAGAACACAACAATCAAAGTGTTGCCACTTTGTTTCAATGAACCCATTTAAATCTCCCGAACCTTCCTATTTTTGGTGGTTTTCTAGGCCTCCATCATAAAGATCAGCCTCTCTCTGGACACAATAAGCAAAATCTGAACTTACATTAATCAGCATCATGCGCAGGTTTGGGGGTTCAGGATGTGGAACACTATGGTTAGTGGTATTAAAATGATAAATGTTAATTTTTCTCATCTTATAACTGAAGATCCTAAGTCATGTTCCTTGTGGATAACTTGGCAACTAGGACTCATGAACAGGAAATCTAAAATGTCAGTTTATTAAGTTTGCTTGTCACAATAAACAAATTATAATAAGGACAAATGCCTTTGTTGCATTGCAGTTAGGTCAGTTTTAAGAAAACAAGGACTGCAACTTTATATTAAATTTTTAAGAGCCCCTGCTTTGGCTTTTTAATTGACTCCTTCATTTCCTTTTCCTCCTATTCTTTCCAGCAGTAAATGCAATTTTATGGTTTTCTTTGACAGCCTAACATTCGTAAATAGTAGATATAAAGAGCAGTCTGAAAGCTGCCCAATATTTTTCACTGTACAAGCCTCCAGTGCCGCCGGGCCTGGACACAATTCGGAGGTGACCGAAGTTCTGCCCATAAAGGTGCACTAATGCAGCAACAAATGCATTACTTCTTCTATCTGCAAGGTGCTAGAGGGCTATTTATTGGTACAAAGGGGATGTTGATTGGATGTTACAGCTGCTGACAACAGTTCAGTTGGAGAGTGGACCTTTCCTTTTGTTTGAAAGCTCCAGTCAAGCAAGGACACACTTTGACTTGAGAATGCTGAGAGTGCTGCCATCAGTGTGTCATAAGGTCACAGGTTTGGCATGAAGCTAGTGGGTCCACTCCCATTTGAAATGATTTTCCTATTATGCCACTGCAGCCACCAGACTCATCCATGCTTCACCTGTAATCTTAGTCCAGAAGAGGCCTGCAGGAAAAATCAAGCTTATCGACAGGATTCTTTAGGACACACTCTTTATTCTATAAGCCACACAAGCAAAAGTCAGCAACCCAGGAAAGATTTGGTTTAATGTGATATAATTAAAGTCTGGAGAGAAAGATGGAATCTAATTAAATGATAACAGCATACACTGTTTTGACACCTTTTATAAGGGACAATTCACAGCAAATTACAAACAGCAATCAAGCTCTACAGAAAAGGTATTTTTATGTAATATTTTTTCAACAGTGGGTTTGCTCTGTTTAATGGAACAAAACCATTGTTTTTGTTCCATTAAAAAATAAAACAACAGTATAAATAGATTTTTTACTAGTAAAATAGATTTAATAACCCTCTCACATTTGGATTCAAAATTTTGGTCCAGAATATAAAAAAACATAATTTCAAACCAAAATGCAATATATTTCTAAAGCACATTATCCCCTAGAAAATGTATAAAAGTTTGTTTCTTAATATGTATGCATATAAATATATTTCTAGGATATCAATAGCAATGTTCCTCTGCTATATATTTCAACTACTTTCTACTATTGCAGCTTAATAAAGACACATGCCTAACCCTGAGCTATCTGTTCAGCTCATTCAAAACTCCAATGACTTTCTTGCCTCTGATGTTTCTAATTAGGGAATCTGAGCTACAGGAACTTTGATTTTCCTTATTGGTTCAGTAAAGCATACCCCTAGGCTGACTAAATTATGACGGGCTGATAAGCAGCCAGTTTCCTTCCATACTTTGAACACTCAGGAAAAACAGAGACTGTGAACAAAAATGAAAAATAAAAAAACATATTAGTATTCTGAAACACTGTTTGACTGCATTTGCCTGGATCTCAACTTATTTTTTTTTAATTGTCACTGTTTAATATTCATCTCTACAAAGCCTTGAGATGAGGATTTCTATTATGGCTTATATATTCTTATATATGGGATGTATGTTTCTGCGTCACATTCTCTTTTCTCAAAATGTCCTTTACTGATTTCTATATGAGATTTAAATTTCAGAAACAGTGTTGCAACTACTCTTTTTCTTCCCCCTCGTAAGTTTTGACCTGACTTTATAGTTATTATAATTTACTCAAGACCTTTCATTCATTTTTTTAAAGATCAAAATCAATACAATTAAAATTAATAAGCTTGTTTTTGTCTGACGTGAAGACCAAAAGAGAATCAGTTCATTAGTGCATTCTTTTATATTTTGAGGTGTGATTATTATGAGTGTTAATGTCACCTATAAGCTCTGCTGCATTATTTTTGAAGTGATCATGAGTACAAAGGTAAAGCTCTGACTGATGGGAGTTTGGATAGAACTAATGAGCTAAATATTTTTAAACCTTTTCTTGCTTAGCATCCTCATCTGCTGCAACCCCACAGACAACATCATTTACAGCTACTAAAGTACCGAAACACCCTCTGGTTGCTTTCTCAACTGTCTCCACCCACTGTTCGAAGCTCATAAAACTGCAGAAAAAGACCTTTCAATCACGGTCACAGTACTCCTGTCTGACATGAGTCAGTGCAAGCTGACACTGATGTGTCAGCGTACACTTGTGTTTTGTTTTTAAGAGCAGAGACACAGTGATATAGAAGTTTTCTAATCTTCTTACAGAATAAAATTTCCTCTTCTATGCAGTGGTGTATTTCTGCCAGAAAACTGCACTGACAAACACTACAGGTGAAGTTGGTGTCAAACTCAGCTTCCTATGGATCACAAAAACGGGGGTTAATCTTCCAACACCTAAAACTGTGCACCCATGTTGCCGTAACAATGGCAGCTTTCTCTAATAAGGTGTTGTTTAGTCTTTAAGATAATGTTATTCTCTCAGTGTTTCATTAAGCATATAGAAATCTACTGAGCTGCAGCAATTTCCCCTCCGGGTTAAGTCTGAAAATCCCTCTATACAGACTTTGTACAATGTAAATCGAGCAGACAATAAAGTAAGATCCTTGTTCGTTTACTGAGTTCTTAAGACTTCTGTCTCAAATATTGTGCAACTTACCCTTATATTTGTGTTCAAACTATATTTATGCACTTAACTTAAATGCCTTTTAAATAAATATTCTTTAATCCTGTTTACATCACTTACTGGATTCATTCATGCACAGCACCTAAGACTGCAAGCTGCCAGAAGTTACACATGTTGCGTCTAATTAATATGTTTGCTTAAAACACTTAGTCATGCACACTGTTTAAGAAGTTGATGAGTTAAACAAGTGTTATTTCAATCATTTATTTTTTATAGTGCTAAAAAATATTCAGAGAGAAAGAGGCAAATATTTAGAGAAAATATCTGAGCAAGATGTGTTAAATCTTTATGTAGAAATATATATTTTAGGGAGAGCAGAGCATATTTATGAGGATGAAGAATTTTGATATTGAGCAGTGCACCATTCGAGACAGAAAATGTTCAATTTCAAAATTATTTTAAGTATAATAGAAGGATTTTGGATTTTCAAAGTTAGTCAGTCACTAAAGCTATTGGAACACTTTTCTTTAAAATTTAAAGGAATTAATTATGAAAACTTTTAATTAAACCAAATAATAAAGAGTGAAGGTTTCGTTGATGTTGGTAAGTCAAAACCTTGTTTTTCATCCTTCAAATCAAACATTTTCATTTTGAAAAGCATGTTAAAAACAAGTTCCACTTTCATGGCCAAAACAAATGACAAACTTAATAGTTTTTCTTAGCAAGAAAACATAAATTAGAAAGGTTGAAGTTCAGAAAAATGTTAAAAACACCTATATTAGTGCATCAACATGACTTTTTTCAGCTGATATTTCTTATACATACAAGAAAGACATAAGCAAGCTCAGTGACAGCAGAATAAGGACTTTGCTATCAATTTTAAGTTTACATTAAGTAATTCAGAGACTATTAATTTTTGTTTATGCATATCGCTCTACATGCTAAGACTTTGAACAAACACTATTTACTGGCTCGGAGCAAACAGCTGCTCAGATGTGATTGGTTTTAAATATTAGGCAGCTAAGCATCCCAGAGCTACCTGAATAAATTATTTTTGACATTTTCAATGAGGGGGATAATGTAGGGAACCTCTGTCACAGGAAATTACTATTTATGTTTTTTGGTTACATGAAATTTTATTGTTTTTCCCCAAACATCTCTCAAGTCACTTTTAAGGGTGTCTCTACATTATGTGAAAACTCAGATGTGTGAATTTTACCATGTCTTGACTTTGTCTCTCATCTTGTATTTCATTTCAGTCTCTTTATCTCCCAGTCTCATCACTCAATCCCCCAGTCTTTCCTTTAAGCCCCTCCATCTGCTAGAAGAAATGTGACAAGTGTGTAATAACATGGAAATGGGAAGGACTCAACAGGGAAAGATGATCTGATCCATGGTTCAAACAAATACAGGCTCAGATCTTCTCAGGTTTCCTGAAGTTACTTGTCCCATGCTATTTCATAAGTCTTTGGTGTATTTAGCCTCCAAGAAGATGAAAGAAAAGAAAATGCAGACTGTGGTATTAATTATTATGTGGCAAAATCTTTGACATATTGGTCCATCTCAATAAAATGGAATATCATCAAAAAGTTAATTTGTTTCTGTAATTCAGTTAAAAAACTGGGAATATTTCAGGTGTTTATTTAGCTTGTGTTTAAAGCTGTTGAATTTATAGTTGTCCAGCAGAGACTATTTGGTTAGTCACAAACAATTATTACTAAAGAAGATGGCAGTTCAAATAAGCATGTATATAAGAATAATATTGGAAAGTTGAGTGGAAGGAAAATGTAGAAAAAGGAGCACAAGAAGAAAGAATAACATATTGCATGTTAAGAAAAAAAGTGCATGATTATGATTTGTGAATACTGAAAGATTTGTTCTTTGCATTTTTATTGAATTGACTGAATTGAAATTGTTGATTATTTTTTAAACAGTTATCAAAGTCCATAAAATACAATTTATATCACGATAAATAATTTCCTGTTAATTCACTATCAAATAAAGGCCACTAAAGCCAATAAAACAAAACAAACAAAAAAAGGAAGAAATGGCTGAGGTTTAAATCTATATTCAGTTGAGTAAGCAAATTCTAAAACTGGTCAGGTTAAAAAGCTGAAAGCAGGGATAACAAAATATGGTGGTAAATAAGTCCTATAATACCTGGAGTCTTACTGAAGTCAAACCCATAAGTCATGGGATCTAAATAAAGTAAAAAAAATCAAATCAATGCATTTCAATGTCTCAACGAAATAAGGAAAAGGTTGCATATGTGTATGCAAGGCATTTCCTCACAGTTAAAAATAAAACCAAAGGCAGGGCACATCAAAAATTTGCCGTTATCCATTCTTCTGAAGCTCTACACTCCCCATCATTCGATGTGTCTTCTATCATCCCCCAGCTTTCATCTCCTCGGTGCTGGTGTTGGTGTGAGAGAACAGAACGTGCTTGTTCTATTCAAAGCCCTCCACCCACCGTGGTTCTCTGCAGGAGAGTTTATAGCCGAACATACCCTCACATTTCACTCAGGCTTTGAGGCCTGAGCTCCCGACCTTTCAGCGTGACCTCAACCTTTAGCGGTACCAAGACTTCAGAAAGATTAACTCCCAAACGTAGGTGTCGTCGTTGAGAGCAGGATGTGCTTTAGAGAAAGGGAGAGATATATTTTGTGCACTTAAAGCAGCTGTAAAGAAATGTTACATGTTTCCAAGTATTTGTCTAAAAATGTTGTTGATGGTTTTTGAAAGACAAATCTGAAAAATGAAAACAACTGTTCTTACACTTAACTGTTGCAGTGTTTCTTGGAGCCATGAACCTAATGAAGGTTATCAATATTAAATATATCCAACAATGACTAAAATAAACACTTTAAAGTTGAAAAAAGTGTTCAACTTTAAAGTTCAACTTTACCATACATGCAATGTATGGTGAATGCAGGCTCTTTATCAAGTCCAAGGACTCTAAAGTGATTTTTTTTTACATCGCATTCAATCATTCATCCATTCATACACACAATGAAAACCTTTCACTTGTTTTGTTAGTTTCTGAAGTTCAAACCACTAAGCACCAGAAATAAAGTAGATCTGTGTGATATTACCTAGACTGGATGATCTGAATATTTTGGTACTGTATTTAGTGGGATTTTCATAGTAAATAAACTCTTGTAGTCTTCACATTTACCTGATTTTAATCTAAGAAAGCAAATTTTAAACATGATAGCTCGGTTGTAGAAGCTGGCTCTTGGGACGTGGAATGTCACCTCTCTGGTGGGGATGGAGCCGGAGTTAGTGCGTGAGGTTGAGAGGTTCCGGCTAGAAATAGTTGGTCTCACCTCCACGCATGGCTCCGGTTCTGGAACCAGTCTCCTTGAGAGGGGCTGGACATACTTCCACTCTGGAGTTGCCCATGGTGAGAGGCGCCGGGCAGGAGTGGGCATACTTGTTGCTACCCATCTCGGCGCCTGTACGTTGGGGTTTACCCCGGTGAATGAGAGGGTAGCCTCTCTCTGCCTACGGGTGGGGGAACGGGTTCTGACTGTTGTTTGTGCTTACGGGCCGAATAACAGTTCGGATTACCCACCCTTTTTGGAGTCCTTAGAGGGGGTACTGGAGAGTGCCCCACCTGGGGACTCCCTCGTTCTGCTGGGGGACTTCAACGCTCATGTGGGCAATGACAGTGAGATCTGGAGGAGCGTGGTTGGGAGGAACGCTCCCCCCAATCTGAACTCGAGTGGTGTTCTGTTGTTGGACTTCTGTGCTTGCCACGGATTGTCCATAACGAACACCATGTTCAGGCATAAGGGTGTCCATATGTGCACTTGGCACCAGGACACCCTAGGCCGCAGTTCAATGATCGACTTTGTCATCGTTTCATCGAATCTGCGGCCGTATGTCTTGGACACTCGGGTGAAGAGAGGTGCGGAGTTATCCACTGACCACTACCTGGTGGTGAGTTGGCTCCGGTGGTGGGGGAGGATGCCGGTCAGACCTGGCAGGCCCAAACGTGTTGTGAGGGTCTGCTGGGAACGTCTGGCGGAATCCCCTGTAAGACGGAGTTTTAACTCCCATCTCCGGCAGAACTTTGAACATGTTCCGGGGGAGGTGGGGGACGTTGAGTCTGAATGGACCATGTTCCGTGCCTCCATTGTTGAGGCGGCTTATCGGAGCTGTGGTCGCAAGGTTGTCGGTGCCTGTCGTGGCGGCAACCCTCGAACCCGTTGGTGGACACCTTCGGTGAGGGATGCTGTCAGGCTGAAGAAGGAGTCCTATCAGGCCTTTTTGGCCTGTGGGACTCCGGAAGCAGCTGATGGGTACCGGCGGGCGAAGCGGCATGCGGCTCGGGTGGTTGCTGAGGCAAAAACTCGGGCGTGGGAGGAGTTCGGAGAGGCCATGGAGAAAGACTTCCGTACGGCTTCGAGGTGATTCTGGTCCACCATCCGGAGTCTCAGGAGGGGGAAGCAGTGCAGCACCAACACTGTTTACAGTGGGGATAGTGTGCTGCTGACTTCGACTCGGGATGTTGTGAGTAGGAGTAGGCGGAGTACTTCGAAGACCTCCTCAATCCCACCGACATGCCTTCCATTGAGGAAGCTGAGCCTGGGGACTCTGGGTTGGGCTCTCCAATCTCTGGGGATGAGGTCGCCGAGGTGGTTAAAAAGCTCCTCGGTGGCAGGGCCCCGGGGGTGGATGAGATTCGCCCGGAGTTTCTTAAGGCTCTGGATGTTGTAGGGTTGTGTTGGTTGACGCAACTCTGCAGTATCGCATGGACATCGGGGGCAGTTCCCCTGGATTGGCAGACTGGGGTGTCCATAACGGATTGTCCCTGTTTAAAAAGGGGGACCGGAGGGTGTGCTCCAATTATAGAGGGATCACACTCTTAAGCCTCCCTGGCAAGGTCTATTCGGGGGTCCTGGAGAGGAGGGTCCGTCGGATAGTCGAACCTCGGATTTTGGAAGAGCAGTGTGGTTTTCGTCCTGGTTGTGGAACACTGGACCAGCTCTACACCCTCAGCCGGGTCCTGGAGGGTGCATGGGAGTTCGCCCAATCGGTCGACATGTGTTTTGTGGACTTGGAGAAGGCGTTCGACCGTGTCCCTCAGGGTGCCCTGTGGGGGGTTCTCCGGGAGTATGGGGTACCGGGCCCTTTGATACGGGCTGTCAGGTCCCTGTATGACCGGTGTCTGAGTCTGGTCCGCATTGCCGGCAATAAGTCGGGCTCGTTCCCGGTGAGAGTTGGACTCCGCCAGGGCTGCCTTTTGTCACCGATTCTGTTCATTACTTTTATGGACAGAATTTCTAGACGCAGCCAAGGTGTTGAGGGGATCCGTTTTGGTGGCCTTAGGATTGCATCTCTACTTTTTGCGGATGATGTTGTCCTATTGGCTTCATCTGTGATCTGCAGCTCTCGCTGGAGCGGTTCGCAGCCGAGTGTGAAGCGGCCGGGATGAGGATCAGTGCCCCCAAGTCCGAGGCCATGGTCTTGAGCCGGAAAAGGGTAGAGTGCCTTCTCCAGGTCGAGGAGGGTGTCCTGCCTCAAGTGGATGAGTTCAAGTATCTCGGTATCTTGTTCACGAATGAGGGAAGAAAGGAGCGGGAGATCGACAGGCAGATTGGCGCAGCGTCTGCCGTGAAGCGGGCACTGTACCGGTCCGTCGTGGTGAAGAGGGAGCTGAGCCAAGCAGCGAAGCTCTCGATTTACCGGTCGATCTACGTTCCTACCCTCATCTATGGTCATGAGCTTTGGGCCATGACCGAAAGAACGAGGTCTCGGATACAAGCGGCCGAAATGGGTTTCCTCCGTAGGGTGGCTGGGCTTTCCCTTAGAGATAGGGTGAGAAGCTCGGTCATCCGGGAGGGACTCAAGAGTAGAGCCGCTGCTCCTCCACATCGAGAGGAGCCAGTTGAGGTGGCTCGGGCATCTGGTCAGGATGCCTCCTGGACGCCTCCCTGGTGAGGTGTTTCGGGCACCTCCCACCGGGAGGAGGCCCGGGGTAGACCCAGGACACGCTGGAGGGACTACGTCTCTCTGCTGGCCTGGGAACACCTTGGGATCCCCCCGGAGGAGCTGGAAGAAGTGGCCGGGGAGAGGGAGGTCTGGGCCTCCCTTCTTAAGCTGCTACTCCCGCGACCCGACCCCGGATAAGCGGAAGAAGATGGATGGATGGATGGATGGATGGATGGATGGATGGATGGATGGATAGCTCGATTCAAATCAGAATTCATCAAACTGCTTTTGTACCACGACAAATATTTTTAACATTATGTGGAGCATATTTTACACCTTTGAAACACTGGGTAGTTTTGTAAAACTGCCATTTTAAAAAGTTTAAAACGTGATGACAGGTCAGTTGCTTTGTTTAACATATAATATATGAGTGTCTGGACGGGAGGTTAAGTCTGTAAATTCAGAATTGTGGAATAACAATCGCAGCTCAGAATAACAAATGCTCTCGATAAGGGACTCAAATTTAATTTAAATAAGAGGGGAAACCACTCATTTATAACCAGTGCTCATGACACAATGTAAAGTTCTTAATGTTGCTGAAATGAAATTACAAAACCAGCTGTTCAGTGTTGCATTTGTTGACTTGTTTTCCACCTATAGACACAGGGGCCATACTGAAATCAAATAACTCATTCAACCTTTGTCACTACATGTTGACACTGAGTGCAATTCACCTGCAACAAGGCTCTGTAATCTACAAATCACCTTTGTTTTGCTGTCTGGGGCCGTCTTTTGTGTCCAGCTGTCAGCAGTCAAGAGCGAGATTGAACGCAGCGCGAGTGGAGGCACTGCAGACTCCACCAATTACATTCAGCCACTTAGTGGTGCCTCTTCCACTGCTGGACGTGTGAAAACCCAGCACCACAGCGCCCGGAGATTAAAGCTGGATTGGACGGAGAGCACAGAACGAACTTTTCTTTTCTTGTATACACAGGGAAAAGGAAATTGATCTGAGAACATAATGTACAGAGGACATAGAAGTCAAAATGAAAAATTCTTTCAATCTTGTTTTATCAGTCTGCTTCTTTTCTGAATGTTTCTGTTAATACCAACTACGGCTGTTATAAACGGATATTTCAGTAATCGAGTAATCTATCGATTATTCTTACGATTAATCAAGTAATCAAATAAAAAAGATAAAATTAAACATGGGTAAATCTAACATAACAGCTGCAGTACTATCGCACATCAACATCAGTCCAATTTTTCACATTTGAGCTTCTCTAACAATAATTTTTCTGTAGTTTAGAAAATTAACTCGTAACAATAACAGCTCACTTTCTAAGTTAAACTGAAGAAAAGTTATACAAAAATTTGAAATTATATTCACTTTAATAATAAAGAGGCAGGCTCACAAATACGCTTATAAAAATGTCTTTACTCCAGCTTTTCGTTTATGCATTCATCTTAAGTCAATTTAATAGATGAACTCTGACCTTGCCCAGACATTTATAGTTTTTGTGTCCACATTAGTGACAGAATTTGACACCTTTGTTCATCACACACAGAAATACTTCTACCAGCTACGTGCTGCCACGATGTGCTCCGAAACCCCATTTTGTTGAGACCAGGTTGACATGAAATAAATTTTCCGGTTCATCTGTAAAGCTACATTTGAGTTAATCATCTAATGCAGAGCCGCCTGCAGTGTTCAGTCTATCCATTCACCCGTAAATACACGTGCAGCTCTTCCTCGCCGTTCGCTCTGAACCGCCACCAGGCAACAGCTCCGGGAGGAGAAAGGCTGCTGTGCTACAGGCGTTGCGCCAGTCATTCTGAGGATTCTTATTGGTCCACCCAAAAGCGACAAAGACCCAGACATTATCATCAATCAATAAAATCCTCCCAGGCCAAACTTGAAAACTGGACGGTATGCTGCTAACACTTAGCTTTCGTCAACAACTCAAGCAGAAGTGAGAACGCTGCTCAATGCAAGTAATGACCCGGCCAGGACACAGTACATTAAATATTAAAATAAAACTTAACTAAGCTTCGAGGTACTCGAATCACTCGAGGAATCGTTTCAACCCTAATACCAACATGTATTTGGGGAATTTTAGCATCCGTGAAGTTACATTTCTCAGAGAAACAACTTCTTTTAATATAGTATTAGTTTAAATGTTATTATAAATACCCTCAGTTTTGCACCACAAGGAAACCACGAAAGCTTGAACAACAAAAGTATTGAAGCATTGACAATAAAAGCATTAGCATAAACAAAGCAAACAAACAAAAGATTTGGTTATAATAAAAACTGTTGTCATACAGTCAACCTGATCTTACCCTATTCAATCAATTTTTATAAGAACACAATTTTCTTTTTAATTTAGTAGAAATTAATTACATTTGATTTCCACAAACTATGAAATCAAAAAGCTAGATAAGACAATTATTACAACAATTTAATTTCACAATGATCCTCATAATTTGTCCCTTCATAAAGAGATCTGTTGCATCCTTTACCTCCCTCTAAATATGTCCTAAATTAAATATTCAAAAATAAAATTGCCATAATCAGTCAGTTTAACTGCAAATGTAATGTCTTGCAAAAGTATTTAACTTTTTAACTAGTCATGTTTCCACAGACTTTCAACATGTCATATCAAGTTTGCAACATCTTGCAGAAAAATATTAAAATTATCATTATCCAAATGGGAAACAGTAAAACTGCAAGCATACCAAAATATGACTGTCCAACAAACTGACAGGCCAGGCAAGAACAGAATTATTCACAAAAGCAGCCAAAAGGCTCATGGGAGCTCTTCCAAAATTGAACTTCCTGGCTTACAATAGAAATGCTACATGTGGCGGAAAATTAATACTGCACCATGCATCAACATTGAGACACTATCCACATTGTTAAACATGACAGTTGCATAATCGTGTTGTGGAAACGTTTTTCAGCATTGACATTGAGCTTGGTCAGTTATGATGAGAAGATGGATGCAGCTGAAACAGAACAATGCTGAGACTAAACCAGCTTGAGACTTGAGACTGGAGGTGGAAGTTCACCTTCCAGCAGGACAACACAAAACTCACAGAAAGAGCTACAATGGAACGGTTTCTGTCAAAGTTTGTAGATGGCTCAGTCAAAGCCCAAACCTAAATCCAAAAACTTAACAATTTGTCCCAAGGCTTGAAAAACATTTATTAACTGAAAGTATCCACCCAATTTGACTGAGCTTGAGTTATTTTGCAAAGGAGCAGAAAAGGAATTTTGCCTAGATGTAGACAAATCATAGAAAAATACCCCAAAAGATTTAAACTTGTTATTGCAGCAAGACATGGCTCTACTGACTTAAAAGGCCTGAATACAAATTCACATTTTCAGATTTTCCTTAGTAAAAACATGAAAAACATGAGTCATTTTCTTTCCACTCTTTGAATACACAATAGTCTTTGTTAATACTACTATACGTCAACTAAATGCAACGCGATCAGTTCCTTCACCATTATTGAGCATATAAATGATTTGGCAACTGGAAAGTTTTTACATCTAAACAAACATGAAAATGTATTTCAATCTTTGGTGAAAAATGTAATGCCATAAATAGAGTTACAATAAATGTGTACTTCATGCTGTTCACATTGTTCTGAATATGAAGCATTTTATTTTCCTTTGCTGTTCTGTTATATGTGTGAAAACTTAGTTACCTTTGAAGAGTCAACTAATTCAATATGTGAGGTTATCTGTGGACAGTTTTTGAAAGCATTTTACTGATTTATAATAATCTGTCAAGGTTACGTTCTTGAGTCTAATGAAATATTTTTACTCTAACAGAGAATGGATAGAGGTGTTTTATGCTATTGAACTGGATGTTGATCACTTATGAAAAAGCAAAAGTATTTTTACATTTTCTCTTTAGTCTCTGTGAGATCCACTGTAAATTGTACCCCCGAAACTGTATCAAACTTTTTAAACAATCCACTACACACAGTTTGAAATGAGTATGTACAGTATGTTACTATAATAAACTGCCAAACATTCTTTGTCTATATTTTGTCTTAAATCTAAGAATGAATACACATTGAATTTGCATATTTGCATGCAGCAAAATAATGAGGAGCACAAAAGAAGAATGTTATGTACTGATCTCAGGAATATCCTGTTAGTTGGGAGACTTACCAAATAAATCATTTTATTTTTAGTTATAAATTTTACAACATATTATCCCAAAACTAGTCACCTTAACACATTCTCTTTTTCTTTTTTTTTTGTGCAGGAAGATTTTTGATCTGAGATATATCTTTTGCTCAATAATTCTCTGCTTGGGGTCTCATGTCATGCACAATTCAGCTGCATACATATAAGATGCCATATATTTATGTAAGGAAACTTTAGCATTCCAGGTGGTGTGGTCTCAAGGACTTATGGGTAATGTGCTGGATTAGCATAGCTGAAATCTTGTTGGATTAATCTTTTTGTTTAGTTTATAAGGTGTATACATGCTCTTATACGGGATCTGTTAAGTTGGTGCAGTGTTGAAAATTGTCATACTGTGAGTGAAGAAGGTGTCGCAAATAGGAAAATTCCTGGCTCGGCCAACCTGTTGTTCAGACCCTTGAGAATATAAGAAAGTGTTGTCAGGAACAATTTATTTTCTAGAAATATTCGTCTCAGTCGTTTGTATGACAACTCATCCAAATTCTTTTGTGAATTGAGAGATCAACTAAATACACTTGTGTTAAAGTTTTACTTTCAAATACCCTTTCTCTAAACTGTTATTTCTTTAATAAATAATATAAACTGAATGACATATTGTCTAAGCAATGCATTGCTGTCTCACCAGTTAAAAGTGCATAATGTGATAAAGATAAAGAATGTAAAATGTAAAAAAATATAATGCAAACTAAATGATGATGATGACTACTCAGTTATGATCTTGCCCAAATCAAATTTTACTTTAGATCTCACAGCTTTGGAATGACTCGGGTTTATGTTATTTGCAGTGTTGTTATCTCAGCAACATCAAGCTTATCTGAGTTGGGATGTAACACAACCTTTCAGCAAGAAATAAACAGTCGGGCTGGAAGTCAGCTCTATCTGCTCCTTATCAGTTTCAGTCAAGCACTGTTTTATTTGTCCTTTATTGTGTTTTTAAAACCTAATTTAATTAGCTGAAATTGCTGTTGCAGTGCTTTCTACCATTATTAGTTGTAAACCCTGATTGCATTTGATCTCTTCTTTGTTTCATTACACTTTATGACCAATTTGCTCTGTTTATTTTTTCTTTGTCTGTAAGATCACACTGAAAGGGTGTTATGCATGTTTATGTTTGGACAATAAAGAGCTGCAGAATAACTGTAGATTCTGGCTTGAGAACAACTGCCATGCTTTGTCTGAAAAAAATATTTACATCATTTACCCTAAAATAATGCAGGAATATTCAGTTTGACAAAAAATGAACCTCTGGTTTTGTGCAGAATACACAAAAAGCCCTGAACTACATCAGTCTGAAGGCAGAGCAGAAAAAATGCCTAAAACCCATTGGCATCTGCCATACTATTCATTTAATGAGTTTTTTATGATATATAGGCATATTTTCACCCTTAACTGAATCTGTATTCAAAGGAATGTTCACAATTAGAAGTATGGGTTTCTAAGAAAACATTAATCAGTAATTATGTTATTTATGAAGCTGTGAGTGCAGAGCCTCCAGGATGCCACCTGTTAGCACAGGTGTAGATATTTATCACTGATGCTGACATGTAAACACAATCATTAATACCGTCCCTGAATGGCTCCCGTAATATAAAATATTAGGCACCACTGCATGCATCTTTTTTCTCATAAAAAATAAAATCAAGTTAAATTTTGATACATGTTGCATTAAGAATATATTACTGTGCTTTGAATATGTACTTTTCCCCCTTGAACTTTATCACATTTTGTCAAAATGTAATCTCAAACCTCTGTGAATTATAATGGGTTTCTATGTTATTTATCAATAAAAAGTAGTGCATAATTATGAAGCAGAAATATACATGGTTTTATGTTAAAAGCTTAATGAACTTTTTCTGAGTGAATATAAGATTTTTATGAATCTGATTTTATAGAAACAATTCCATTATACTTTTTTTTTTTTTTAGTTTTAGCTATGAAGTTTCGTATTGTGCAGTCTCTAACAGTTAATTTTTTTTCAGGATTGCCCTGTATCTAATGCCATCAATCTTCTTATCAACCAGCTCTACTGTCATTGCTGAAAAAAAGCTTTCCCACTGCATTTTGCTGCCTCCAATATGTTTCAAAGTGGCTATGGCAGTTTAAGGGCGATATGCAGTGTTAGTTTTCCAGGAAACATGAAAGATCAAAAAATTACATTTTTGTCTTATCTAACCAAAGCACATTTTTCTAATTGATGCTGTGTCATTTACATGTCTTATGGAAAACTGCAAAAATTACTTCTATACATCGGTACACTTCACAATAAAATCTTATCCGTTCGTGCATAGAGTGCACATAGTCGGTATGGCTCACAGAATATGAGTACTCCCAAAATACGTGGGAACCTTAACTCTTATTAGATTTGTTGTTCCATGACAAAACATGGAAACGTTTAAGGTGTATGACTCTGTCCAATTCCTTCCTGCATCTAAAGCTTCTTGGCGACATGAAGAAATAAATTCTACACTAATTCTTCATCTCATTGTGGAGATCTTAGTTTCTTTAAAAGTCAGTGTTGGTTATTTATTGCTTTATATAGGAGCCTTATACTGTACTTTGTGAAGTGCTGAATGTCAGAGTTAATGTGTCAGTTGCCTCATCTCTTCACCTATTTGCTCAGTGACTTTGCCACATGAGTGTGTAATTATGATTTTTTTTTTCCCAGAGTTGATGCATTATTAGATGGAGTAAAATTGGGAATTAATGTAGAACAGAAGTGGGAGGGAGAAAATGATAGAAAGATGGAGACAGAGACTTTTGGTTAGAAGTAAATAAGTCCTGTTCCAAGCTTCTTTCATTGTGGTCCAGTGGTTATTTTGTGGATGAGTTACACAACCATCAACCACTTAATCATTAATACAAAAAAATACCCTGCTGTTTCTCATCTCTGGGTGCAGGTGCTTCAGTATCTGTAAACCACAGATGTTTTGAAGCACAGAGGGAAGATGATGTATTCATATATATCTCAGATTTAATTAATATTGATAAGACATGCAGAGAAAAACACCTTCACTTTTAAGCTCTGACTCTATGAAACTCAATATTATTGGCTTATTGGATTCATACTATCAAGTCAAAAACTAGGCAGGAAAATCTGTATGGAGAAATAAGCCGGTAGAAGCTTCAACCGGTTTCTATAAAATTTCCCGTATGTTTGCTAATTTCTTCTTCAGAAAGTCAATAGTATTTGTTTTGGCACTGAAGATAACCGAGCCAAAACGACCAAAGTGACAATGCTTTCCAGAAAAAGCACAAAGCAAAACAGCCCATCTATTGTATAGAAGACAGTGGAGGAACACATTCCTGACAGCTCAAGGGAACAAAACATTACTCTGCCACTTCATTTGAGGAAACAAAGACAGAAGAGGAGCAGCCAAAGGAGACTATTTAAAAGGAATCAGCTTGTCTCTATGGTGACTCTTCACACTGAGGAGCTGCACTGGTTCCTTCTTTAGAGTCTTTCTGGTTAGATGATACACCAATATTTTTAAGAGGAACTACTGATAATTCAGGAGTCACAGTAAAAACCATTAATACCCACTGATCTACCCTGATTTAAGGAAGACTTGTGCTTGTTAACATAAATAGTGAATCAGCCAATCACATAGCAGTAGCTCAATGCACTTGCCCTCTTGATATAGTGAAGATGGCTTGACAAAGTTCAAATTGAGCATCAAAAGCTAGAAGCAAAAGCCAGATGGCAAAGCTTTTTTTGCCTAAAAAGTCATCTAAAAATGACACATTCCTCATACTTTGTATTTTAAGAATAGTTCTTCTCCTTAACTAAATTTCTGTTATCTTAACTTTCCATAAGCACCAACAGCTTTCAGTTTTCATAAGGAGAAATATCCAAAGAAAACAAAGACTATTGAGATGTCTGAGAAATGACGGGAATTGCAAAGCAAACTTTAAAGTATGGAATCAATTTTTTTCCTGCTGTGTTTGTAACAGTTCAGACAAATGCATCACCATCAAGAACTGCAGTTTATGAGAACTGCCATACTTCTAAGGCTTTAAAATTACTGTACTTCCTTTGAGCTCAAGTTATTATTCCACCGGATAACCAACTGGATTAGAAGTTCTGTGGACACAGACATGAAAAAGTCAGTAAAGTATTGTTCAATTTTATATATACAGGACTAAGACTTCTTCCCTGCAGATATTTTTTTACCACATGCACCGTAAATAAAATGAGCTTTGACATAAAAAGGACATTCATTACCATGTTACTGTAGTCTTAGGAGAGTCTATGCCCTCTAACAGAATTGATTTAGAGGCATTTTAAAGGTCAAATAGCTACAAACTGTAGAGATTGTTTGAATGCCATTTGAGAGCTGCAACCCTCAGTGTCGACACGCAACTTAACGATCTCCGCTTTCAAGGTCACAGACAGTTAGTGTCTGTCTCCAGTGGTCATTGAGCAAGAGGCAGACAACTCCCTGGACAGGTCACTAGTTTATTACAGGGCATCTTAGGACTAACAGCAATGCATACACTCACACATAGGAGCAATTTAGAGAAACCAGTTAATCTAAGAGCTGTGCTTTTAGACTGAACATGCAAACTTCATATGAAAAAATCTCAGGCCAGGATTCGAACCCAGGACCTTCTTGATGGAAGCGTGCCACTGTGCAACCCCATCTTAAATAATGTTAAATTAATTTAACCAATTATGTGTCTTTATTGACTATGTCATCTTTGAATCACCATAAAGTCAGACTGTATCAGGCATCAACATTTATTAATTGTGCAGTACAGCATGGATCACATGAATAAATGAAACTCATGACATCCACCAATCCACCTTACCTGTTCTGCATGCTTCGAAAAACTGTAAATTTTGCCATCTTAATTTTCCCATTTGAATACTGAAATCAGTAAATCATATAATCTCAATTGATTAAAAGAAATGATGTAAAAGATGTAAATGATTGCTTTCTGGACATCTGTTCAGTCACCAGTCTAACCCATGATTGTGTAGCCTACTCACACAGAGTGAGTACTGCTTAAAGGCTCAGGAAAACTTTGAAAGTTTTTTCAGTCCAACAGCTGATTAGTGTGAAACATCACACGTTTTAATCAGTTACCTTTCTGACAATATTCTAATGTTCTGACACACTAATCTTTGGGTTTTCATTATATGTAAGCCATGATCATTAAAATTACAAGAAAGGCTTGGAATACATTACTATATGTAATAATTCCATATAATATATGAGTTTCACTTTCTGAGATGATTGACAAGAACTACTGCAGTTTTACTTAATACTAGATGTACCAGCAAAGGCTTTCAAACATTCATCTGTGTGTAAACTATGTAATGTTTCACTTTGGAGACACATTAAATGGTGTTTCATCAAGTGTATATTATTATTTAAAGTGTTAAAGTTCCTGAAATAAGCAGGCTTTTAGGTAATATTCTAATCTATTCAATGGGTCTGCATATGTAAAATATAACAAAAGACTGCTACAGGTGAAAGGTTTTGCAATTTACTGTTACTTAGTAACAGTAAATTACTGTTACTGTACCAAAAAAATCTTGGTACTTTACATGAGAAGCTGTAAAAACTAACATTTAGTAATTTTCTTTTATGCGGAAAATGAATATGACTTTGTCAAGTGCTCAGCTTCACACCTAGCAACAATAAATAAATGGTAAATGGACCAGAAAGTTTTAGCTCTTGCTTGCCTTGTCATCACTCTAAAGACTTACTCAAAAACTACATTAATCCATTCACACACACATGCATTCACACAACTCCTTTTAGTCAATACAATACTTTCTCTACAACACCAGTAGACTCACACATTAAAATATTAATTTGTGACACAAGACACAAAGATTTGCAATCAGACCCATGTAAATGTGGAGATTAAAAGGCTGAAGAAGTCCTGTGGTCACAGAATTTTTGATTTACAGATTTGTAATTCTATTATTAACAGAACACCATTGTGAGACAGAAGTGATCCTGAACTACATAGCCTATTTTAAAATTTTAAGCAGTTTTCAACAAAACATTTTGTTAAAAGTGAAACCCTCTAAATTCGCAAAAAGTAAAAATAAAACTATATGCTAAGTACGATGTAAAAAAGGGACATTTAAAACTGAACTTTATCTCAGGAATGTTAATCATAACTATTACTTATCATCATATCATATACTATATCCATGGTCCCCAACAAATGGACTTTTGCTCATTTGCTGAAAAAAAAAATGTATGAGACAGTATTTACTTGCTTCTAGATTAGATTAGATTAGATAGTATTTATCTAATCATTGAACAGGATTCAACAAAATTTTCATTGGAACTCCCGTGCAAAAGGTAAATTATATACAATAAATAAAATAAACTACACAATAACAATATATACAACTGAAATTAACTAAAAGGCACTCCAACCACACTAAAGAAGAAGCAACAGGTCCAATTATGGCAAAGTGCAGATGATGTGACAAAATGCAAAGTGCAGAACAGTATGGCTGTGTGGGGGTGGGGGTGTGTGTGTGTGTGTGTGACTGTGAGGTTATGATATGTGTGGGAGGGGGCGGCAGGGAGTAATGGCTCTGACGGTTGTGGGGAAGAAACTGTTTCTCAGTCTGTTTGTAGTAGTCCGTATATTCCTGTACCGCTTGCCTGATGGCAGCGGCACAAACAGTTCTATTACTCTCACAAGTTTTTTTTAATGAAGCAGATAAAAGATGGAGGTCTTGTTAATTCTACACTTTTTCTTATAGGTGTAATTACACTGCAGGAGTGCTTGCCAAGAACCAGAGGACAAGTTTTCTGGGACTGTTTACATTGTTGGAACTTGGACAAAGTGGATAGAAATCTGCAGAAATAAATAGCTCAGGTACAAAATTAGTACATTTCAGACTTCAATAATTTCCTGGTTTAACCTTCTCCTAAGTTCATATTTCCTGCCAACATAAATGATTTGCAAGGAGTAATTAATAGATTTGTTTGAATACACAACTTTCAAACAGTGCATTTTTATGTCAAGTGACAATAAAATGCACTGTTCAAACCAAATAACCTCAGTTACATGTAAAACAGAATTAGTCTAAACCCAGTTCAGTGTATTAATAATAATCAAAAAACTAACTTTTTCTATACCAATAATGAAAAAATTCAAAGTCAATTTCAAAAAGAATCACAAATATGTGTTTATTAATTGTATGCCTTTTTTACCATTATAAATAGCTGTATGGAGAATTGAATCAACACAGGACACTTACTGTATAGGTTTATAGTTTCTATAATAAAAATAAATTTCAGTTTTTAGCTCTGTTAGTTTATTAGCCATAGATGAATACCAGTACATGTAACATTGATCAGTTCTCATGACTTTAGTGAAAATTTCAAATTGGGTGAAGTCTTCTTGTTCTGTTTTTAAAAGATGCATCAGAACAACAATAACACAACAATTTGCAATGTATCGATTAGAATTTGAAGAGTGATAAACTTAACTGCATTTAATTTAATATGATGAGAGTAAATCAGATCTAACTAAATAATAAGACAGTGTTGGATTCATGAAAGAGTGCAGTAAATTGGATTTTGTTTGCTTTTGCTAGTAAATAATAAACTAAATTAGGCAGTTTATACAGTTTAAATGTTATTCCACATATAAACAACAGTAAAATAGCACTTTTACTGATTTTTACAGTATAAAATCAAATTTTAAAATACAAGTAAGGAATTTGAACATCCATGAAGCTAAGTATCCAAACCCATCAGTATTTTATTGTGGTTGTTCTGCTTCAGGGAAAATGTTTCAAAACAAACATTCTTGTTTTGCTAAATATTTGAACATTCATGCTATAAAATGACAACCTTTTCACATAAATTCACTTTTGTCACACAACAATGATTTTAAATAAATATTTATGCTTTACAAAAGAAACTACAAAGACAAAGAAAAGGAGAAGGAAGAGCATTATCAGTCATGTCAAGGTCCCACAGGTACTCTAGTTTGAATGAAAAGAAAACAACAATGGACAAAAAATAATAAAAAGGTTTGATACTGTGCTATTTTTATACCTTCAAACTAAAAACATCTATTTAACCTTTTTATGGAAATTCATCTGAAGAAGTGACATCTGTCAAACAGAAAACTTATTGCTCCAATGTATTGCTCCTTCCATCATTCTAAATCAGTTTTTCAATTGTAAAGAAAGAGCTTAAATAAAACACACAGGACTGCGCCCACCAGAGGATTGAAACAAAAAAAGAAATCAATAGTGGCACTCCTGGGCAGATGAGGACGACTAAGAGGTAAACAAATCCACGCTGTCTCCTGAAACGACTTATAAAAGATTTACAACAGTAATTTGAAGGTGAAGAAAAAATGGTTTTTGTAACACACATCAACACGCATCAACAACAGAAAGCTGGGTCCTACATAACAAAGGTATTTCCATTGGTTTTCAAAGAAGAGGAGACATTTAAACATCATCTTTTAGCATCTACAGTGAGACCAGATATTTACCTTCATTTTGGGATGACGACATAGCACTGTCCTGTCTGTAAGTCTGCTAAGGTAATGTCAAAATATACTGTTTTCTCAACAGTAAATGCTTTTGTAAAGGGAATAGTCTGAGGTGAGGTGACCACGTATCTGGGTAGGATGTGCCTTTGGGCCTCCCTTTGTAGGTTTTCCAGATTTACCTGAATGGAAGGAGACCATGTGGAAGATCTGAAGAGCCCATGTATCACTTCTGCGAGAGAACACTTTGAGGTTACCCCATAATGAGCTACAGAGTGTTACTGTGCAGAATGAAGACGTTATTATCTGAGACTCAATCTTGGATAAGTGGCGGACAACTCATGGATGCATGCGGGGCTGGATTTTTATCCACTTCTTGGCAGAACAGAAAACAGACATAATAAGCACTTTTGCTACAAACATCCTATATACAGAAAACATGGATGAGCTCCATGGAAGGAAACATTGATGTGTAGGACAGCTTTTGTCAAAATGTACCATTCATATTTATCTATTTTAATTTGTTGGGATGCACAACAGGCTGGTGTTTTTCAATTGGCATCATGAGAAAAGAAGAATACAGTCAGATTAAGCGACCTGGTTTTCATGTCTGTGACCGATTAAAAAGCAAAAATCTGCTCTTATACAATTGTCATTTGCAACCTTTTCCACAAAAAAAGGAATAAGCCAGTGCATTAACATTAAAGTGAAAATAGTTACTGAGACAGTGAGATATCTTAATGCTGCTGTTAAGATATTGTTAAGAAGTACAATCCATTCAATTTAAGTCTTGATAGGAACCAAATGATAGTAATTTCTGTGCGATGAACAGTTGAATGAATGATTTACCTCTGAATGTTTAAATCAATATAAACAATATTTCATTCAAATTTAGAATGACCATATAGCTTATGCAACAGCCATTATTGTAAAAGAATTGATATATGCAGCCATTCTGTTTTATACACAATTATACAGCTCTGTGCAGCAAAACAAAAGTCCATCACTGTCCCATAATGCATAACATGTTTTATTTTATTGCCTGTGTGGTGTTGAAATAGATATATTGGTCACTCACTGCACAATTATACTCTTTAGAGTAAAACCAATCTGTCCATCCAAGCTGCTGCTTATTATAAAGGGCTTAGAAAGCAGGAAGATCCTAAAAAACAAATTTGATGGTGCAATTTGCTTAGCTGATTTCCCTAGTTGGTCACATTCAGTGATCATGTCTCATTTTATGCTCTCAGTCTTTCAATTACTTCAACCTAGCATTTATTTTCTGTCTTTTTTCCAAGTCACCTTTCATTTCATGTGATTCTGAAAATACAGACTAACCAAAGAAAGCTGTGTAATGTAAAACAAAATAAAAAAAAAAGTTTGCTGAGGTTGTGAAGCAACCTAAAATGAGCAAAAATCAGTGATGAAGAAACATGTACTTTTGAATATTCAAAATGCAGTCATTTAAAATATTTTTTCCAAGAGAATACGTTTAAATTTGCATCCCTAGAATAAAACATACAGCATTTTCTGTGTTTTCTCATCTGAGAAAGAATAAAGCTACATACTCTCCAATGAATGTAGATCTTTTGTTTATGTGAGCTACTGACGATTAACATGATGGTGCTGCTGTGAAGCTACTGGGTTTAACCTAAGCATAAAATCACTTATACATTGTATATTAAAGAATTGACTGTAAATAATCAAGTAGGATACACAAAGAAACATGTTTGTAACATTAAAGTTATAAGGTTATTCTGATTGACAAAGTTGTTCAAAAGACTTCTCTATTCCTAAGGCGTTATTTATTATTTATTATTTATTTATTATTCAGCTACAATATGTATTTTTGAAACTGAATCAACCTTTTCGAAGTGTGGATATCAATCCATCAGAACCTTCATACAGCTCCACACAACAGTCACCTTAGCCCTGAGATGTCTGCATAATTGGCATCCAGAGCAGCTGATTCACTTCAGCTGAGATGTGTCATGTTGACGTGTCCACTCCTTGGCAGGATAATGATTCTGAATGCAGCCTTTCATGGTTGCTTAGACCCTGTTAGAAAAGCAATGAGTCTGTTTACTCATCTCTCAAGGCGAGAGACAAGGCACAAGTACATTTTCTATGCCCTGTGTCTGTTTTTTCTTTTTTTTTGCCTCAAGATTATAGAAGAATGATTTAGGCATATTTTATGAAGCTTTGAGGAGATGTGGATAGAGGACAGAGCTCTATAAGTATGTCACACTTTAGTCAAACCCTCAATGCAGCTGTGGAGATTCTGGAGGCTGTCCAATGTTGGTGATGCTCAACATTCAACAAATCCTTCAGACAGTTTTAATTAAATTTGACAAAACATTGTGAAAGCAACATTTTAATTAATTAATATAATACAAATATATATATTTTCCCAATTTTTCTGCAGATATATGGTCAACAACCTAAATCTTAGCTTCATTAGTCTACTGAACATTAACCTGAACATGTTTACCCTTGCACGGTGTTGTGGGATGCTGGTGCCTATCTCCATCTAAGAGGCAGGCTAATACTACGACTACTGAACATGGCTCCAAAAATTGAGGACTTTGTCCTTGAGCAGATTTACACACTACAATTTGGCTTTATGTATTGCTTTGAAGTAATGACTTCTTCCTCACTGATTGATTTTTAAGCCTATATCAGTAGAGAACTTGTTTCACCATAGATAATCACTTTCTCCTCCCTGCCAGCATCTACACAAGGTCTATTTTTTCTAGGGTTGACACCCTAACCCTAGAAAATAATAAAAATGTAGCTTCGACAGTAAGAGAAGTATGAAATGGTGAGACTATAATTATTCTTATCAATAAAGTTGTGAAATAAAAACATTTAAATATGTGTCAACTAAAAATAAACAGGAAGGAGCACAACATGACAGAAAATCAAACATGTTTATCTGTTCAGAACATCTGCAGAGAAGCAAAACCTGACCACGCAACTAAATCATACAAATTAAACAGCTGCAAAACACCAGTGTCTGAGTCAGCATTTCTAAGTGATTTTTCTCACAACACTAACATCAAAACAATATTGAAAATCATCTATTTTTCAGTCTAACATTATGTTACAGGTAATGAACACTAACCATCTGACTTTATCATACACAGCAGCAATCGAGGAAACCTATCTGTGCTGTTTTGATGTGCCTTTCCTCTTCCTGTACATGTTGCACTGTCATTGTTGGCTCCACTTTTGACTCAGACTTTTTTATTAAACACAGCTGGAGACATTAAACAGAAAAATCAGGTCAGGTAGTCTGTGTTCTTCCTGCCCTTTTATGGTCAGCCTTAATAAGTGCAGTTTGTGACGTTAGGCATTACGTCAACTCAGACATCCGACTTCTACACTATCAACAATTAGCATGCTTTTGTTATTGTTAATATTATGTTTGTACTTATGTATACCTACACATGTGCATATATACATATATGTACACAGTCTTACCTAAATGAACATACTAAATATACCCTATAAAAAACTTCACAGCCTCCTTCTTTCAAAAACAAACAAGAAAAACAATCAGTCCAGAATAGAGAAAATATTAGGCATACATCTAAATATTTCAGATAATACCTGTAATAATTTTTGTAAGAAAATCTCTTTTTAGTGACTTTAAGAAACTGAAAACCACCATGCTGAAAGCTGAAGCTTAAAGGGCCTTCTCCACTACATATTTAAAGGAGAAATACTCCATAGCTGTAATTTTGACTGTAAGCCAAAAAGTCAGATTCTCCCTGCTCCTGCTGACAGCCTCTGAGCTGCATCTCAAATCATGGTTATCCACCGAAACACCCAAATATCTTTTTAACCTTCTCCCCAAGCTCTTTTTAAAAGCAAAAAATTGCTTGTGTAATTTTTTCCACTGTTAAAAGTTCATCATCTTTTTTATATTGTTGATTTTCAAAATCAAGCAATTATTTCCCCATAACACCACCAAGTCTTTCACTGGCTCTCTAAATATAAAGTTTTGCTAATCATAGACAAACTTAACAAATGCAAAGTTATTCCAGCATTTCTACTGATGTTAATACTCAGAGTTTTTCTGGAAGGATGAAGTATAGAAGATGAGTAGGAACAGAGTGCAGCCTCCAGCAGTGCTCCTGCTGCTAACCATCTGCTCAGGCAGACAACCTGTCAATCTAACAAACTGTGGTCTGTTGTGAGGTGGTCAATGATCCAGGCAGCTGTGAACACATACACTTCTATTTTCTAGGAATTCTGACTTGAAAAAAAAATAAAACCACAGGAATATAATCTTGAGAGGAAATGGATTTTCAAAAACAGAGCAAGATTGATGAAACAGGAAAATTACTTATTGTAAACCAAGAATGCAACATGCTTATTTGTTACTTTGAAGAGACTAAAATATGCCTTTTAGAACTTCTCTAGTGGATCATGTTAGCAAAACGTATTGAGGGTCTACTTACAAGGATTTAGTTACCATAACAAGACAAGGCTTCTCCCAAGGTACTATAATCTTCTCAGACTCAATTGTAGACTAAGGAAGTACCGTTTAATCCCAGATGTCTGTAACATTTCCACAACCTTGGGCTTACACCATCTTTGCCTGCAGCATTGTTCTTCACTGCTGCTTCTTTACCTGACTGCTGAGGACAGACAGTTGGGATGATGAGACATAAGGGGTTTCAGTGTTTCATAGCACTTAAGGAGGTTGTAGTGGTCTATGACTGAGGTGCAACAGCAAACTGAAGGAGTTGTTGAGTTTCTGGCGTCCGTTGCTGCAGGAAATAAGAATACTGAGCACAAACAAGCCTCACTAACTCTAAGTTTCTATAACCTTAATCCCCCTTAACCTTGAAAGCTGTGATCTTCTTCATCCCTGACCATACACCCTGCATGTTATTCTGCTGGAGATTGCCCTCCAGCTTTTCCCTATACACCTCTTTGCTTGCTCTCAGCTTGAGCTTAGACAAATTCTTCAAAAACTCTCCTTCTCCCTCCCTGTAAGCTTTCATCTTCATGTTCAACATTTTTTCAGCCCCTCTTTCAAACAACTAGAGATTCATATATCTTTGGAATTTTTCTTTGCAAACTTGTTCATCTCACTGCTGCACTCCTGCTGCTTTGACAGCTTTTTAAGAGCCGTTGCCATGCTGAAAGGTGAGCTTCTGTCCGCTCCAAATTCTCCAAGAGGCTGAATGTTATTTTTTTCTTGAGAAATGGGCCAGTCTTAAACAGCATTAACTGTTCCATCAATTGTGAATAGTTAGAGAAAACAGAAATAAAATATATCCCTCCAGCATGATGCTACTATCACTCTGATTCTTTCCAAAGATGATGCATTCTGAAGTTCTAAATAGATAACAATTAACCTTCTCACCTTTTTGTAAAGTAACAATCACAAAAGTCTTTATTTGTAAAGGGATCCAAGCACATGTACGTTGACAATAAAAACATTCTTTTTCTGAGCATTGCTATCTTATGGAGCCTTGCTGAGGTGTGTTTGTTTTTTTCTCCGTCCACTTTCCTAACAAATCTGATAAGTATTCATGTCCTACTGGAAACAAAGCTTTATATTAGCATGATGCTGCCACCACCATTTTATCATGGAGGATGGTGTGTTCATGGTATTCATTTCCCATCACACATTACCTTTTGCTTTTAGGCTAGAAAGTTTAAATTCCGCCTCAGCTAGTGTTGCGCTTTGAATTCATGTTTTTTCTTAGATAATGAACTTTAAGTGAGAACAGGTCACCTTCATGTTATTCTGCAGCATTTGAGTTCAGAATTAACACAATATGTAAACAGCTTTTTTCAGTAGCAAACTTTGGATTTTCCATGCAGGAAAACACCACAATATTTTGCCTCCAAGATGTAAGCTCTGTGTTTGTACTTGGCCAGCAGACACAGGTCAATACACTCTGGCTGTTTTTGCAGTGTTTTTAGGACTTGATATTGATCATTTATGTTTCTTTCCTCACTTTGTACTTGACCATAATACTTTGAGCCTCACTTTAAATGTAAGAGTATTTAATGATGGCTTAGTAGAAAAAAACAGATGTATGGCATGTCAAAATATACATCTATATACAGTTTTAAATTTGACTTAGGACAAAATATAATAAATAGAAGAGAACTAGTTCATGTTGGTGTGGTGAACTTACTTCAGACTGTTTAGGTAATGAATTGTGAGCCGGCAATGTGAAGATTGCAGGCTCACAACTAGAAACTTAAGAATTAGTGAGGCTTGTTTGTGCTCAGTATTCTTATTTCCTGCAGCAACTGACACCAGAAACTCAACAGTTCCTTCAGTTTGCTGTTGAGAAAGGTAAGTAAAAGAATCACGCATCATCACTAAACACACAGAACTGAAATAAAAGACCTCTTAAAACTATGTGTTTAATGTGATCTAAAGAAAATTAATTTCTGGCTAGTAATAAATCAGTTGGAAAATCATGTTGCATAAAAGACATGTTGAAAAAAATATTACTGAGTATTTTAAGTTGGCTTAGCCAGTTTAAATTCCACACACTTTCATTGGTGTCCTTGAGTTCATTGAAGTAAAAATAAAAGTTAAGGTAAAATCAAAAAAGGTAAAGAAATTATAGTTGTTCTTTTCAATTCACAGGGGATGATTATCATTGACATAAAATGTGGTAAGAGGTGGTGAAGCTGACACAGTTGAAGTGAATAAAGATGATTTAATGGTGAAATGCAATTCCAAAATCCCAAAATATAGCAACCCAGGAAGCACAGATGAACCTTCTCAACAAAGGTCAGAGCTGGTAGCAACTGGAAAACAACTGAACCAAAACAACAGACTCGACAGCAGAAAACAAGCTAAATGAGATGATGACCCAACAAAGACTGTGGAACATAGGTGACATTAAATATAGAGAGGGTAATCAGGCAACGAGATACACCTGAGAACAATCAAGGGGTAGACAGGACAACATGGAGACTCAATAGACAAAGAAACCTAAAATAAACACAAAGAAAAACTCAATCATCACCTAAAAGACATCTTTTGGTTGGTATCTTTTGTTTTATGAGTAAAACAAGATTATTTTGTGCATAGGTACAATTACATCACTTTCTTTTCCATAAATAAATAAATTAAAACTAACATTAGATAAGTTTCTGAACATTGCATGGTAAAGGACTAAAAACTTAAGGAATTTCCTCTTTTTTTTTTTCTTTTTTTTTTTTTTTACATTACTACAGGTGTGAAAACTGTGACCTGGAGGACCAAACACAGCAAAAACTGAGAAAAACAAACTCATAACATAGAATAAGACCAAAGGTATTATTTTTGGAAGAATGAACCCAATAAAAGACCACAACACAAACATTTCATTTTCAAGGCACATGCAATTAACCTTGGCTGTGCTCTCAGACACTGTTTCACTTTCTCTATCTGAATCCTCCTTCACAGCACATTTAAGGTTATTAGTACATTTTCTTTACCTTTCTCTGTGCCAAATCTTTTGCCAGCTGTGTGGTGAGATAAGGGTAAGGGCATCTAAAAATAACAGTCTCTTTCTGTGCACAGAGCATCTCATGTCATTCAAGGTGCTTCTTTGTGCCTGGATACAAACATCTTGAGATAGTGTGTTGAAAACTATACCAGATAGCATTGCGTCTTCTCTCTTCATTGCTGACTGGCTATTTTTTTCTCTTTGCTTCATGTTTCTCACTACAATGTTGTGTTCTTCTCTATCTTCCAATTTCCTACTTTTGTCACATTGTTAGGACAATATAATTGTAAATGGAAACTTTTAACATAAGTGTTTCTTAAATTCTAGATGTTCACTAAACCTAGTAATACTTAGAATAAGAATTCTAATTCTTAAACATTAGAATTTGGATCAAAGATGTGATAAATAGTAGAAAAATAAGATACACAAATCTGAATAACTAACATTTTAGTGGATTGGAACTAGTTTAATAAATACGCATGTGTGTCCCCACATACACACTAAAGCTATAAGTGCATCTCTAGGATATCATTATAAGCCAACGGTTCAAGTGAGTAGTTTGGTTTTTGCTGGTTAAACTACAGTTTAAAAGCATTGCCCCAGCCCAAGAGGCTCTTTGTTTACAAATGTTATCTCAATGAACACTAAAGTTTGAACACCAGCCTCACTGTTTTCCTGCAGCATTTTGGCATTAATTCACACTAATATTGTGTGCAATACACTTTTCATTTTGGAGCAACTCCAACGAACCATTTTGTTTGTTTTTTCACTGCAAGAGAAGAATCACACATGACGAGTAGTTCACATTTATTTGGATCTTTAAATGTGAATCTTTCAAGCAAGGAGTCTACTATGCCCTTGTGTGCTATATTCAACTTTGATTGTGATGTTCACAGGAAATGTGCTTGGAGACATGCCTATGCGCAGTTCCATACATTTGGAATTGTCTGCCTGGAAACAGCTTTTGATTTTAACCTGTTGTACATTTCGCTTTAAAATTCACGCATGGTTTTGTAAATAACACCCAGCCCACAAATGAGGAAACTACAGTGGCAGTTGTGTGATTCAATTACATCATCAGTGAATAACTATAAATATAAACTGAAAGATAAGTCAAAACTTTTAACCGATTCCTGATTGGCATCTAAACAGTAACACTTTTGTTTGTTGGGCCTTATGACAATATATTGACAATTGATGTTTGAGCATTCGACTATATTTTTGGTTAATATGAGTGACTAACTGTAAAGAGTGAAAAATATGAAGTGCTTTTTCATACTCTAAGGGAAAATATGAAACATCGAAACATAAACTTAGGTGCAAAATAAAACAGGGATATACCAGGGATCTGTCCTGGGAGTCCCACTTATTCTCTTCTGACAACTAGACAGGAATCAGCTCTCTCCTTAAAAGAGTGGGTATAAACAAACAAAACTGCTTGTTTTTACAGAAATATTGACTTCTACACACAAGAGAGACTCTGTGTGCTTGATGTGGAGAACGATCAGAGACACTGGCAGCGCCTGATTAAAGCAGAGATGTTTTTAAGTGAATTGACATGAAACAAAAATTCAACCCAGTTGTTTTCACACTGTTTTTATGACACAGGAGCTAAGAAGAAGACACATTTTCATAACACACTTATTTCCAAAAACTGTTTAATGCCTGATTACTGTCATGTTTTCTACAGTTTTCAAAAATAGTAAAGATAAAATTTGCACAAAAATAAAACCACATCCCTTGATAGAATTTATGGAGATATTTTTACCAACTAGATGCTACAAAATACCAAACATAAGTGTCAAGCTAATGTTTATCTATAAAACTGTTATTTGACACGTTTATCCATTATAAAATATTCTGAACCCATATAAACTCTTCATATAAATACTTATTTTGCTTTGTTTGATGCTAAGCGTGCCCCTCGTAGACCCCTGAGATCCAAGTCTGGCTTGCTGGTTGTTTTCTAGGTCAGACACAGTTTTATTTTTTTGTAACTGAAGATCCAGCAAAAACATCACAAAAAAGCCAAGCATTTTAGGATGTTTTTTGATAGTATGTGTCCTCACAAGTAACTATTTGTGGGAGTTTTTCTGTTTTTTTTTTTGTTTGTTTGTTTTTTTAAATAAATTTCAGGTCTAAAACGCCCCTTTTGACACACTGATATCCAGATGCTGGACAAATAAAAAAAATCAAACCTCTTTGATCACGTCATTTAAAAACTCAAATGTAAGTGATTATTTTGACCCAATTGTAAAACACACTAATAAAGTTGCACAATTGTTCAGAGAGAATACACTAATCACTTCATTCTCACCAGTGAAGTTCGCTGAACAGGAGTTCTCAGACTGAATGTTCAACAGTTCAACTCTGATTTCTTGATGAGATAGAAGATCTGAAACAGCCACTGATGATTTTAATTAAATTAGTTTAACATATTAGTTTATAAAGCTGTACTTTAAGTCTTCAATTGTTTGTGACTTAAAACTGTCCTATTTTTTGACAATAAAACATTTGAAGAAACTCTCATTTTTAAAGAAATTTAATTTTGATTAACCCAATTAGTCTGTCCTTAAATGCTTAAGGTAGCTTTTTACACACAAGGAAAAAAAACATTGGACCTAAGATGCATCAAAACAGAGTGCCATTTAAATATCCGAGGTTAAAGTTACCATTAACCAGAGACAACTATAATACATATAAAGGAAAAAAAATGCTTTTGCTTGTCTTCAGTAAGTGGCATTTTAAAAGGCCCCATAATTTTTTTATTATCAAAATTAAATGCATATATTTTATTAGTCTGTTGTGAAGACCATAATCTCTTCTGCCACCATTTGTTGAGGTAGTAGCATCAGACAAGGAGCCAACAACATTAAAAAGCTAATCAACTTGATAGAGATGGGTTATTCTATCCTGGAAGAACCGGGAATAATGGTGCAAAGGATTTTTCAGAAAATCAAGAATATTATGTACCATTATAACAACCTTGAATATCCTCTCCATTGAATCTAAAAACAGTTTTCTAATTTTAAAAATAACAGGCATTTCTTTTTTATATTATGAAAACTTCAGATGTGAACACAATTCACCATATTTCATCCACATTACAAAGTCTGCGATAACACTGTGCTTCTGTTACACCTTTCTCTGCCCTATAACAGGGATAACTTGGTTTTATAAAGCTGCAATAATGCTAAATCAACACGCCATCTAAAACATTTTTCAGCTTCATTATTGATTTATAAGGGACATCTGACTTAGTAAATACAGCTACAAAAAGGAAACACTCAGATCTTGCCCTGCAGCGGATCCACATTGGAAAGTTTGCAGAAACTTCAATCTGGTATTAGAGCTTCTCCACTCTGTTTTGAGATATACCTTTGATAATTTGGCCGGTAACATGTTTTGTTTGCAGTTTGCGTGGAAAAATAAAAACTTTGTAAAACCAATACACAGATTGGTAGGCAACTTGTTATTCAGTGGTTGTCCACGTAAACTTCGACATGAGGTGGAGAAGGCTGCCAAGTTTATACAACCATATTTACAACACTTAGCAGGGCACATTCTGGCAGAATGTTGACTCGCTACAAAGGGCTGTACTGGGATTCATTGCTGAACGAGATACACATGGCTGAATTGGTCAGTCGCTTATGCACCTTACATGAAAGTTTAGATATCATTGACAGACACAATAAAATCATGATGGATGATTATTTGGGAATGCATCTCCAAAGTTAAGCGTGAAATTATGACACAATTTATCTGGTCAACTAAAATTAGAACCCATTTGACTTATTTTAAATTATTATGTTTTTCCAGGCACCCAAATTAGTAATCATTACTAAAGCTACACACAGTACATGATTGCCCTGGCATACATACTCGTTTTTAGAAAATCAAAAACCAAACAAATCAAACTCTGTTTTGTGTCTTGTGTCCAAGATAATCCATTACCAAGGAACTCAAGGTTCTAAAAACTGATGATCTTAACCATTACTTATGTTTTCGCAGTTATCGTAACAAATTTTTTATCAGTAATCATGACTCATGTTTATTAGAAATCATTACTCATGTTTATCATGGGAAACACCATATTTCCCATGATACCTTTGCAAACAGTATTTGGCTCCCATGTTATCAGTATTCATGTCCCTTATTTATTAGACTTATAAAATGTAAAATATAATCAATTTGTTGTTTTTAATGCAATAATAACAGTTTAAACATGTAAAGTTTGATCATGTTAAAATTTTAAACATTAATACCAAACAATGAACAGTGGGATATTTCTGAGTTTATATGTGAGCCCTAAAAGAAGACCCAGATTCTGTCAGGGACATCAGCTATTCCACAACAACAACGGTTTTCATAAGTGAATCGAATTACTTAATTTCAACAGACCGCATGAATAATGACGGAACAGGAATAGTATGAAATGCAATTTATGCTCACATGCAAGCCTCAGCTCAGAGCCATTAGTACAGCAAATACTAGTTTTGAGTAGTTTACAATGCACATTGTGTTTTGCCTTTTGCAAAAATAATGGCAAGATGAGTAGTAACAGTTTGATTTATTATGTAAAAGAACATTTGGGTTTACAGTACACACAGTGGGTCTTCATAGCAAAATGAATTAACTATGTTTCATTTAGCTGTTATGAAAACATCATCACAACAGCGCTTCTTCATGTTGTCCAATAAAGCCATTTACAACTGCTCTTTGGAGCTCTGAGCAGACTGCTAATTGTTGCTGCTGCTAGTCTGAAGGATTTGTAGGGGAAGAGGGTGGATGCTCTCAGGACACAGCTGGACACTGAACCCCAAAGGCAGAGCTTTGGGGAAAGAGGTGGAGCATTGCAGCTGCAGGCATTAAGACAACCCCAAATATAAAGTTCAAAGAAGTCAATTTTGCATAATATACCCCTTTAAACACTGTATGCTCCTAACTTTGAAAGTTGCCATTTAGGAATGTTTAACACAATGCAAATTAATTAAAGTTCCTACTGGTGAAATCAAAGTCCAATTAATACCTACAAAAAAAAAGGTACTTAAATGGTATAATTAAAAGATAATGATGATTCAGAGGTCCACGAAGTACGTGTTTGCTGAAATCCTTTTGCCTGAAAGATAACTTTGAAAACTGAGACAGGTGAGTGCGAGACTCTTTGCGCTGCTATCTCAGCTTGTCAGTGTGACTGCCCTCCTATAGAGATGCCTCAGTTACAGCAGAATCAACACAGTTTGATGATTTGAAGAAGTGTCTTCATTTTTCATTCACAAGCTGTGCTGATGCTTCACCTTGACAATGAACTGACACAAACACTGCTGCATCTGACATGCTGCGCAAATGCAAAAACAGTATTGTTGCATTATTAGGCAGTTACTCCACCATCCACTTAAAGATGAGCATATTAATTGGTCATTTATCTGTTTTGGCTTAAGGTCCATCTTGTCGACGTCACAAACTGGCATAAAGGTTTGGTCACTTTACAGCAACCACATAAGAAACAGCCGGAGAGAGCTGAGGTCATTAAGCTTCCCAGACACCTTTGCACATTTAATTCCTTTTAAATTAGTTTAGGTGTTAAATGAACCTGTGTTGGAGCTAAATTAAATTCCAAAGCTATCATTAAAAAGGTTTCTATTAAGGAGCCCCGGGTTGGGAAATTGGCTCCAAGAGCGTCTTGGCCCGATAAAGGCAAGAATATTTCTAATTTCCAACCCCCTGCACTCACTTTGACCCCATGGGGTTCAGTAACACGACAAAATACCCCATTAATTTCATCTGAAAGCTGGCTGCTTATAGAAAACCACCACAATCTGTAACCTCTGATGATTTGTGTGAAAGAACATTACCACTTACAAAACACTGCACTGCTTTCCAGTTCTACCTCAGCTTGGTACGAGGAACCTGAATTATTAACAAAATGATGCATGCTATTCCAAAATTAATTACTAGCCTGAATGTTATCCAACGCTTCACTAATGTTACCAATAATCCATTATTAACTGTAAATACAACTGCCAGCAATGAGATACCAGAATGTAATGATTTGTTTACCTTGTGAGCATATCAAAGGATAACACACTAACTATCTGCTCCATTTATAATGAGGTACAGAAAATGAAAACAAAACCCCCCCACCTTAAATGTGCTCATCTGAAAAAAAACAAAAAAAAACAGACTCATTTGCTAATGCTACTCATTTGGTTCTGTTTTAATCACTTCTTTTACCTTCATGAATGATGAGCTGAGAAGGGAGCTAGCAATGCTTCTTATCAAAATGGGTTTGAATAAAACAAACCAGTGAAAAATTTAAGATAAAACAAAGGACAAAATTTTAGATTTTGTTCCTGAATGAAGCTACTAAAATAAAACAAACTGAAATACAGCTAAAAGCAAAAGTTTTTTTTTTTTTTTTTTTATCAATGTAATTAAAACAAGGAAGCAAACATATTCTTATTGAACATAATAAAATGAACACTGTTTTTTCATTAGAAACATACTATTAATAGAATGTTAATTCACTGTATTCCCTCTACTCCTAAAATATAAATTCTAAAGTTGTTGTGCAGCTACAGCTCACAAAATTTTGGCTAGCTCCACAAGATCAACACTAAACTATAATTTTTAATACTGTTTAAGACTTTTATTTAAAAACAAATTTAGTAAGAAGCAACATCTCATGCAAGTGTCTTTAGGACAGACAGAGCAAGAACTTGCAGCTCTAAACAAGGTAATACTACAATTAGTAACAGATAATAATCGCACTAGTCACAACATCTGCCATACTTAATGTTTAGATTTGATCTTGCAACTTCTTCCAGTGCAATATTGTATGTCACAGTCATTGAAGTAAACATCCCATAAAATGCAACATGACTTTTCAGGCTTAGGATACTTTAAATGTGATATGTACCTGATTAACGCTACGTTTGTGTTGTTTAAAAAGTCTGGCATCTGTTTGCTATTGACAAACAGATGTCAAGACGGATTCTGACCACTTTTACCTGCTTATGAAAGTAAACTGTGTGATGGCGCGTCTAATCATCGCTGCACCGTGCACAGAACTTCTGTGAACCTGAAGCCCAACTCGTCTGACTTCTCTCTCCTGCCTCCGGCCCCTGGGCCCAGTCCACTTTGTCTAATAGAGATGTTGAGGAGAGAACGCAGAGGGGAGAGAGCTAAAAGTCTCTCTGAAGAAAGAAGCAGATTATATATAGCCACTGATTAAGGCAGAGATGGGAACATGACCTACATGCATAACAATATTTTCTCTCACTTACTGCTACAGAACAAGCCTCCGTCCAGGACCAGGACTCCACAACTGGGAGAATAACTCTAATTATAACACCGGAGTCGGATTTCAATGCACACCTCATTAATATTTCTCTCATTATTGGGTTAATAATGTTTTTAGAGGTGTGAGAGAGTTGGGAGAGACTGCAGACTGCCACTGAACTTTTGTTTTTAGTGCACCTGTAACGCAGGTAAAAATGACCACTGTCATCTTTTGTGTCTGGATCATGCATCAGATTATAGCAGAAACTGCTAACTCCCTTTCACACATAAAGCCAGCTTTCTAAAAATAGCTTCTCCACTGGAAGACTCACAGGGGACGAGGGGGAGAATGGGGAGAACAAGACAGTAAGAGAGAGTGAGAGAGGTTTTTCTCCTTCCTCATCATCAGATCCTGTCCTCATCATGCCAGCGACCGTGTATCCGGATGGCTCCGACAGCGCTGACGTCGGCAGGCGGCCTGGGAGAGCGGACCTCGCTGAGATTGAATCCAGGTCTTTTTATCAACCACCTGAGGTTGATTTAACACCCTTTTTCCTGGACAGTGAAAGAGGCTGATTACAGAGTCAGACATTCCTTCTCCCCACCCTCAGCTCCCTCAGCTGCTGCCCATTACCAGAGCTGCTGCTGCGCTGTGCCGCTTAGGCTCATACAGACACCGAGAAGAGACACAGAGGCAGGTCAAAAAGTCCAGACATGATCAGGGGAAATCATTATGTGTAAATGTAACTTTAGATGTTGAATGATTTTTACTATTACTGTTGCACAACAGACTGACAACTTATTAGTCTAAAGGAGGCACATCAAGGGTAAGGCTTCGCATTTGTATGTGTTCTGATACAGGTAATAGACCCAGATTTCCCTTAAGTGATTTGAATAACTGTTTCCATCCAGTTGAAAAGCAAATCTTAAATTAAAAAAGAAATTTTGTGTTGAGTTTTAACGGCTTTGCCATGTAGTCTGTATTTACATGTTTTTATTATGTCTGCTACAGCAGAGTGTATGTTCCCATGCTGCCTAAACATAAACCAACACTTTTCTTAATGTTTGCTTGGCAGTGTGATAAAAAGCGAGTCGTTGATTTTTAAGTCAAGTTTTATTTTGAAGCTAAAAAAAAAAATACTTGGCTTCTACAAAGTAAACTTTTTCACTCTAGGTTTAAACCAACTAGGAACCGCCTTTTAAATATTTAATACTCAAGTTCTCCATTAAATGTTTTCTCATTCAATCCAGTAATATCTACATGAACAACACCAGGAAATCCAAGCATTTTCTTCCTGAAGTCCCAGATTTGCATGTACAACAACAGTTGTAAATTGCCTTTTTTCCAAAATAATTTCTCCATGCATGTACAATTTCCCAGCCCACTATCAAGAGTGAGTTCAGAAATTAATTATTCATACATCAGAAATATCTTTCTATTCATGTGGGGATTCTAGCTGGGCTATTCCAAAACATTAAAATTCCTTCCAGTTGAAAGAAACATTCTGTCAAACTCAAAATACTTTACATTTAATATTACTATTATATATATATATATATATATATATATATATATATATATATATATATATATATATATATATATATATATATATATATATACACACATAATTTTCTTTTCTTTTCAGGCATACCATGCAGAGCAGAGGTCCTCATCCCTGTCCATCATGTTTTACATGCTTCCCGACTGCTCCATATCTGACTTAAATGAATAGGTGATTAAAAGGCATCTGCAGCAACAAAAAGCAGGCTAAGTAGTTAATGCAAAAATTTGAGTCAGTTGTGCCAGGGATTCAGACACATCTAAAACATGCAGGACACTGGGCCCTGAGGACCAGGGTTGGGGACCACAGACATAGAGAATTTGCTTGCCTACATGTCCCAGATTTTATTAAAATGTATTCAATCTAGACTGCATCCACATTGCTGTAACAGCAACTTCTGTTTGTATGACCTTCAATCACCTCCATTATTGGTGTACAGGTGCGTGCGTGTGTATGCGTGTGTGTGTGCGTGGATGTTTGAGGGTACATGTAGAAGTAGGTGTGGGTGTTTGTGAGCAAGTTTGTCACTTGGAGGCAACACAGTTGTTAGAGAGGTTAGAACAATAAAAGCCCTGTACCACTCGGCACCCAGGAGCAACAAAGGGCATGCGGACATGACTCTGGAAGGCAGCAGCCGCCCCAGGAAGACAAACACACCATCACCTCCCGCTGCACAGGCCAAACAGACCGGTGCCTGCACACATCCCCAACATTATTTTCTTCCTCATTACTTTTACAGAACTGTAATACACTGAAATCAAATTCCAAACAAGTCCAGGTTTTTCAGAGCATGTACAGAATGTAAAAATCCACAAATTTCTGGATAGCTAATTTAATCTGGATTTAAATTTGTCTCAGAAAGTATTATAAATCTGTGTGTAAAGGCACACACTGAGGAACTAGATTTTTCCTTTACTTTTTTTTAACTCTCAGGAAAAAAGTAAGTTTGTGCATGACAATTCAGGGCACTGCCTCTACTTGTTGTTCTAAATTTGAAATATTTGCATTTTAGGGATTTTGTTTTCCTGAAATATAAAAGAAAGTAGCACCATAAAATTAATTAAAAACAGTCAAAATTCCAAATTAATGTTTGAGCTAACTGATTAATTGTGTTATAATGTGAAGATGTGACAAATTTACAAACACCAGTATATATTGGAATACAAATAAATCATGACTTCAACTTGAGATTTCTGTTTTTCTTTTCACTCAGAGATCACAAAAACATTATCAAGAGGAGCTTGTTTTGAGTCTAAATGAGATAAAAAGCTTCAATCATTGTATTAAAAAAATTCCTTCATGGCTTTGATGTGCATTGACAGATGGGTTTTACATGACCTCATCACCTGAGCATGTGTTTCAACAGCAAGTGAAAGGATTGTCGGGAAAATGCAGTGCAGACCACTGAGTCTTTTCAGAGGTATCATATTGTTTACTTGTTTTTGCAATTACATTCACACAAAAAACCTTTAGTGAACATTAGAGAGCCTGAAAGGGATCAAGCAGCACATATCTTTCTAGGTTATGCCAAAAGCAATTAAATAGCTTTAATTTAGTCAAATGTAGGTACTTTAATGGATCATAAGTTACACAGAATATGCTTCTTTGTAGGGGGGAAGAAAAATTGGCTACTATAAAACAAGATTTTGATGTCTGACAAAATTTTAAAATTGTACTTTTTTTCTTATAAATCGCTCTCTTTTCCCTTGTTCTTTGAAAACTGACATTGAAGGCCAACAATTTTTGTGCTTGTCAGGTAAAAAATTTCCAGACAGGCAATTTTGACTTTTTATTTGTAGAGTAAAAGCTTCCTAAAGGAGAATTTATCTTTGCCGTTATTAGCCTTATGGATCTTACTACATGTTAAAAAGACAAGTGACAACCTATGTCAGGTGTGGCCATGCTCTAAGATTGTTTTAAGATTGTCATGCAAAGCAAAACAGTTAATAAAACACAAAGATCAACAAGGTTGACTCTGCAGTTTTTTTATAGACACCTATGGCACTGAATGTAACCAAGACAATAAAATGTATTACACATTTCTACATACACTTTAAAAATATTCAAAGTAAAACTTAGAAGTTCAGACTATGTCATTACAACTTTACATGGCTAATATTATGTCTTTACTCTTCTTTCGTTATCACTCACTGAAATCCACTACAGGACATGAGAGAAGAACCTCAGGTGTTGTGGTATGTCTAAAACACCAACATAAATTAACAATTTTATATGATGTCTGACCAATGCTTGGCCATAACTCAATTAGTCATAAAGTGAATCTGACTGACAACATGCAATAACAACTGGATGAGGTCAAGTACTTATCTCCTTAAATGCCATGTTCGATTAACCCCAAACCTCAAAATAGTTTTTAGGGAATAACCTCAAGGCCATTTTAACTGTTTTCTAGATGGAAGTAGCAAACAGGATTAGCCAATTATTGTGCTTAGCGACCACACTAATAGGTTTTGACTATCATCCACAGTGCAAACCAATAAAAAAGCAGCAATATATGGCAACCAACAGATGTTTATTACTGCTGTAAGTGTGGGAGTTTCCATAAGATGTGGATAGACAAAGATGTAAATATACAGTGCACAGACTTCAGCTACAATCTCTTTTAATTCATGTCAGATTTTGAGGTCAGAGTTGGTGCAAACACCCCCAGGTTTTGAGAAAATTGGAAGAAAGAAATTCTGTAAACATCTTAAAAATTAAGTAGAGATCATACTCTGAAACCACAGGGGCAGAATGACTGAGCGAGAGAGCATGGACCAAGTTTACCAAAGCGATTGCCAGAATCTGCCAAAGTGTGCTGGGAAAGAGATCATAGCACTGCATGAAGTGGAGAAGATTTCAACGTGTGAAGTCTCTGTTCAATTTTAAAACTGAATCACACTCTGGAAGGAGATGGAAGGAGACACTCTGCTGTTATAGATAAAACATTTGGAGATCCATTTCTCACCCCTGGCCCTGAGCAGCTATCTACACCAGAACATGGCATCTGTCTTTCTTTACATTTTGTCTGGATCATTACATAAAGGTTCATAATTGTTTATAATGAATTATGACTTTATTTTTTTCAAGGTAATCGTGTATTAGATTTTGATGATAAATTCTGTTAAACTGCAGCACAAACACAACAGCTGCATCACATTTAAACATGTATGAGTTTAAAGTATTTGTGATAGCTGTGTCCTTGGTTGGTGATGAGGATTGTATTGTCCAAGCTGTAGACTCCCAGTGCTGCTGCCTTTTGTGTATCTCACATAATGGCTCTGTGCTCAAAACACATTGTTCAGGTTTAAAATTTACATAATGCTGTCACCTTGGCATTTCTGTCTTTTTGTATCTATGATACAAAAGATAACACTTGCAATACAACACACATACGCACACAAATACAGTTACACACATCAGGGTCAGGCAACCTGTTCAGCTCAAACACATTACACAAACTAATAAGAGCTATTTTGGTCACACATCCAGCTTTTCAATGGGGTTTCTTTGTTTTTGTTTCTGATTTGTACAAAAGGAACAAATCTGACACTGAGCACATGTAAAGAAGTGAAAGCCGTTTTCCACAAGTCAAAAATAATTTATGTAATGCTAGAAGAGAGTTTCAGGTCTGCCAGTCATACATGTGACCCTAACAGGAAGAATATACTTGGCTCAGAAAAAAAAAAAAAACACTCTGACCATTGGATCATTTTGTATCTTGTTATGGGTCAAATAAAATGGAGTGTGGACAGCCCACACATTGTCCTGTCCAGAAGTCTCAGTGCAGCTCATTTTTTATAATGAACACCTAAGAAAGTCACCTCTCTCCTTTTTTCTAAAAAACATTTTAACAATACTTTAAGGCTCCATGCAGCAGCAAACAACCATCCTCAATGTTCTGTTGGTGTTATAATGATCTTGCCAGAGTGTGCACTTTCTCTCTCCTATTTTATCCTCATAAGTGTTTTTTTGCTCCAACAAGGTACCCCAGCCGACCTTGATTATTCGTACATGTGAGTCAGAGCAAGCGAAGCTCTTCATTTTCTTCTCTTAATAAAATACACTCTGCAATTTGACAAGACTCGCACAAAAAGAGGAATAAGATCAATATTTTTCTGAGTTAAAGAAACTCTCATAAATTTTTAAGAGGCTCCTCTTAAATCTTTGGCTTTTTTTCCCTTATATTCATTCTCTGTTTGTTTTCATCTAAGTATCTGCTGCCAAAGAGCAACATGCTACTGTATCCCCCAGCAAGAAATTTAAAAAGCTACTGAGCACTCTCATAAATATTAAATTAAACCTTGTAGAATCAAATAGCAAGAAATGCGTAGTTAGAATTAGAAATCTAACCATTTGTTTCATGTTCTTAAAAACCATGTGTCACCGTGTGACCTTTGGTGAAATTGAAAACTCCATGGGGAGAGAGAAATTTAATTTCCAAGAAGAGTGATGTTGAACTCATACATTTTTTAAACTAATCTTGTGCACTAACAAGCTGGTTATCTATGGTCATGGCTGCTGATGGTGTGCCAAATGGGACATGGTAGGGGGAGAGGGACAGAAACAAAATTGTTCAACATTTATTTTAGATAAAAGTTGTTTTTTTTCATAATTTACAGATCAAACTAGTAATTTAAAACAAAATTGTAATTACTAGTGTTTGGGTCATCAAACAAATTGCACATTAAGAACAGTTTGTTAACTTGAATGCACTACATGCCACAGATACAAATGAGATTTAACATCTAACAAAACTAAATTAAGCATAACTGGCCACAACTTTGACTGCAATATGCAGACAGAATGCTTCCAAATTGATGCTCTTATTTGTAGAACATGGAGTAACAGGTTTTAATGGAATCAAATACCAGTAATGGCTTGTGGGATGTTTGTGAAGAAGAAGCACTTGTTCTGAGTTGATGCATTCAAAGCATTAAAATATTCTGTCCCACAGTCATGGAATAGATTCCAGCATTAAGTGTCCACAAGGCTGTTAAAAGAACCATTATATAATGCCAATGATAATATGTTTGATTTCAATTAGAAAGTAAGTGAGCAAGTTTTATTTATACATCACCTGATGCAACTGATGATTATGCTAATGACAAAACATGCAACACACAACTTATTTTTGTTTAATTGTTTGCATTTTTGTATACTGAACGTGTATCTATGTAAAGGCTTGAGCTTTGGGATGCTTAGATTGGACAGAAAGACTTTTGTGTTTGCGACTGTAAATCTCAAGACTTTTTTCATGATTCCGTAAATAAAAACAATTTCTTGCACTCATTTAAGCCATTTGAAACTCTGAAATGAGTTGCAAGTGTCATGGCATTTTTACCTCTGTTTACATTTTCCACAATGCTAAAGTGAACTTGATTCATTGATTCTTAAGGAAATTATAATTTATAATCTGTTCAAATCCTTTCCTTCTTCTGAGCCCAACTACAGAAACCCTTTAAATGAACTATAAATTCACCTTGCCATTTATGTCATAGATTCAGAGTGAGCATGAGGGAGCGATTAGGACCAGTGAGAAATCATTATAAAGGTGACCGAGCATTTCTCAAGGGACACCACCTTCAGACATACAGAGAACTCTCACTTTGTAATACAGTGGAGCAGCTTACACAGAAACCAGCTTTGCACAAAATGCTGCAGCAAAAGATAATATTTCACCATAAAATATAGAATCCATCTAAGTGAATCTTTCACTTCATCCTCAGATATAAAACTTGCTTCCAGATCAAACAACTGAAGCCACAGAAAATCTTGGGCTCTCATCTGATAAATCTGAACACCAGCTTTAGTAGGATCTTATCATTATAAGAATGTTTAGAGAGTATTCAACCACTGCCTGATTAAGTAAAACAAACACTACACGTGTATCCTGACGGATGCATACTGAACTACTCCAGACAACACACACTGGCACTCGTAAATAAGCTGTGAAGTACTAAAGTACAGAGGCAGGCTGCCTCAGCACTCATTTAAAAGTCAAACTGGTTTTCATAAATAATTCAGTCAGTCAAAAACTCAAAACAAACTCATCTAGTGAGTTTATTTAACTCATAAATATTAATTTGATTTGTAAATACTGTGTTCTACTTACCCTAATGTGGTCATGGTGACAATGGTGTACCAGAACGAAGCTGGGATGCTGGTAAATTTGCTGGAGCTGGAGCCCTTTTCTGCATAAAACATGACTGTGGCGAAGATGATGATGGCCATGGTGAGCGAGAAGAGGAGAAAGCCCAGCTCTGAGGCACAGCTCTTCAACGTATAGCCCAGGATTCGAAGCCCCTGGGAGTGGCGGGAAAACTTGAAGATGCGAAATACTCGGAAAACTCGCAGAGTCACAAAGGCACCACTCACGTCCTCGTTGTTGGTCATCACAAGGCCAATGTAATATGGTAAGATGGCCACCACGTCAATAATGCTCATCACAGAGCGCATGAAGCGGTACCGGCTGGGTGCAGCAAACAGGCGCAGCAGGTACTCCACCGTGAATATCATGACGCATGCAGTGTCTATGCAGAAGAACGCAACAGTGTAACGTTCACCGCATGGCATGTCTTTTTGGTTGGTGGTAGTACCACAGGGGACAGTCTCCACCACATTGGTGATGACTGAGATGGCAATGAAGAAGCCGGTGACATAGTAGAAGACCAGAGCCAAGGTGGAGGTGTGGGGATTCTCAAAGGCGCGCCACATAGTCTCTCTGAAGTTCAAGTTGGGCTGCTTCAGATCTTTGTTTTCCTCCTGGTCATCCTGCAGCCGCTCCAAGTTCTCCCTCTTTCTGTCCTTGTACTCTTCATAGCAGCAGTCACCAATGATCTCAGGTATGATTCCGAAGAATGTCAACTCCTCGTCGTAGGCCGAGATACACTCGTGACGGGGGTAGTGGAGCTTTCCTGTTCGGTAGAAGTTAAGGATGCTCCTGAAGGCATCAGGGTCTCGATCGAAAAAGTACTCCTTTGTTTCCTCATTGTAGAAGAAGTCCTTCTCTGAGCTGCCCAGCAAAGTGTCAGGGTATCGATCCAGTGTTGTTCTCCATGTTTGAAAGCGTCGTCCGCTGACATTAAGGATGATCAGCTCATCTTGTTTTCTGCTGTTGTCTCTTGGAGCAATGGGCATGGGACAGTTGGCCACAGGCATCCAGCCAATGGCCGCAGCTCTGGCAAAAGGAAGCCATGCAGCTACTCCGGTTGCCATTATGAAGCAGAAAGTTGGACAAAGGCTTCCTTTAGACGTAACTGCTCTCAAAAAGAACTGGCATCTAAAGAACATTTGTACAGAAGAAAAGAAACAAAAAAGGTAAAAATCAGCAGCTGCACAGCTGAGAAAATGATGATTGCCGGTCAAAGCTTGCTGCTGCAAAGCTTTATACTGAGCTTAAAATCAGTTCACTCTATAAAATGTCTGACCACTCAGCACACTTTTGTTCAAATATAACAGAAAAAGTTAGTACTGTAAGGACCCACCATTACATACACCTACAATTATAATGCTCTGAACAATTAATAAAATAAAACTTCTCAATTGCATCCTCGTTAATTGATGAGCATGTGTCACATTACATGGACCCAACATACGATGGAGGTTTTTTTATTTATTTATTTTTTCAGAAATGGGATTAATGCGGTTAATTTAGTTATCATATAATCATTTTGTCTGAAACGCAGCTAAACGGCAAGAGTCGAAGATAGGGTGTCCTAATCATGGTCTTGTTTTACTTCTACAGTAGCTTCAGCTTCCAAGACAAGGATCTACAAATATAGTTCTCTCAATCAGCTCAGCAAAATTTAAACTAATAAATATCAACCTTTCAGCCTCTGGCTGCACCATTACTATTTAGCAGCGCGGAATAGGGAACTGAATCAAACCTGTTGAATACGAACAGGGGAACCTGCTGAAGATTTAAACAAGCAGCAACATGTTTATTGGGTGCTTACATTTTTAATTCGGCACCGATCTATATTAGACTAAAATGCATTTTAGATCAGTCAAATCAATTTCTGCATTTTCCTTTGATAACAACGCGTTTTCATCCAGGACGAAACAAATAACTTCTCCAACTATTTCGAAATTTGCTCGTCTGAAATAGGCTACAAATATTTTTAAAATTTTGATTTTCAAAAATAAACGTACTCACCAAAAAGGAGATGAACTCCCTTCAAAGTCCAAACATGAGAGTTTTAATGAACACCGAGTCCGCAGGTGTCAGAGAGAGAGAGCAGGAGCCCGCCTCCATCCAACGAGCAGCGCGTCTCCTCCAGGATGGATGGATCGATAAACTCCCGTGGACACGTTTCCGAAGCGGAGCAGTCAGTGCTTGGATCACTCAAAGAAGAAACGGTCTGGTCCGAGATAATGCGAGTGTTACCTGGTGGACTCTACATGGTGGCTCCTTTGTTCTGCCGTCAGTGTTTGGAAAGTGAAATGTGATGGAGAGGAGCGGCGCGCCTCCTTCTCTCCTGCTCAGAGTACAATGCCCGCCTCGCTCACTGAGGCAGCTTCGTGTGAGTCCTGCTTCTCCTCTCTGCCTCATTTTACTCATCTCAGACAGACCAACCTGTCACTCAAAGCTACTCCAACACCATAATGCTGCTTTTCGGACATGTTATATTAGAAATAACTAAATAAGCTACAGTAATTCAGAGTTAAATATCCAGTGTTTCAGGGTGCTGATTAGCCTCTGCTAAGCTGAATACTTAATAAGTAGCCAATATATATTGTATATATTTTTATTCACCAATATTCAGGGAACTTTAAATTTTGTTTAAATAATTGGTGGTTTATCTTGTGTCATATGGACTGAAAATACAATTAATTGATTTCTCTTTATTCTTCCTTTTTTCTGACTGTATAACTCTAAAAAATAAACATTAATATAAGTGATTATTGTCTAAGCTCTATGCAAGTATCTTGTCTTTCCCAAGTTTAAGATCTGCATTTTTTTCCTGTACATCTACAAACACTGAAATACTTTAAAATGGTATGGATTCATTTATTTCCCTTTGCTTTGATGTTGTTTATCTTAAAAGGCAGAGGAGTTCTTGAGAGGTCTGCGAGATAATGACAGTTAACACTAGAAATCCTCTGCCGCATCTGATCTGTGAGTCTCACTTCAGGCAACACTTTGCAACCAGGAGTAAACAGAACCCTGGATACAGATTGCTATTTTATTCAGCTAGTGTGTAAAATACATATGTATTTATAAAATATATATTTGTTTATAATTATTTGAGTACCAGTAGGTGTTTTTAATAATAAGTGGGATTCACCTGCCAAGATGGCAGAGAATGACAACGAGAATTTGTGGCATTTCCAAATTCAAAATGGTAAAGGAAATCCAACCAAACATTGTGATCATTGATAAGCAGCAGAAGACAGCTGTTGTGATCAATGTGGCCAATCCAAGAGATGGAAACATCAGGAGAAAGGAACATTAGAAACTATAAAAACACCACAGGGTCAGATAAAGCCTAGAAAGAACCTGGCAGGTAAAAGCCACTGTAGTCCCAGAAAAGTGACAAGAGCTAGCTTATTTTAGTTTTTTCTTCTGTTGAAGAAAATACAGTTATCATGTTAAACATTTCCCATAAGTCTTGGGGATTATCCAGATGTGTTCTGCAGAATCCAGGGCAGCCCTTTACATACTTAGATCTCTACCATGAATATTTATTTTGCCCAGTCCCATTGTTATTGTGGAATCGTGAACACTTATCTAAACTGAGGCAAGTCTGGCTTTCAGTTATTTCTTTTGTGTAAAGTTATGAATGAGTTGCAAATAATAATAATATCAATACATTTAATTTAGAAGTGCCTTTCAAAGCACTAAGGGCACTGTACAGATCAAGCAACCTAACAAAAAAGGCTAATTAATAACGGTAAACATTAACAATTGCAAAGGTATGTAATTACAGTGAGTAAGCAATCTTAAAAAGATTGATTACTGATTGGAACAGAGGTAGAGAATCAGTATAGTAATGTTTGGAGGGAAAGAATTCGAAAGTTTGGGAGCAAAGTGGAAAAGTTCTGCGTCCCACGATACTACGACAAACAGAAGCAATAGTGAAATGAAGAGAGGAAGAGCTAAGCCTGTGGGAGGAGGTAGAAATATGAAGAAGATCAGAAATGTAGGGAGGAGCAAGGTTACGAATAATCTTGAATGTAGAATTTTGAATTGTATTCTGAATTTGACAGGGAGCCAGTGGAGCTACAGTAAGATTGGGGTGATGTGGTGAAAAGATGGTGTTTCAGTAATAATGCAAGCAGCTGAATTCTGTACCACCTGAAGCTTATGGAGGGATTTTTTAGGAAGACCAAAGAAAAGGGAGTTGCTGTAGTTGATGCAAGAGGTGACAAGGTCATGGACAAGAAGACTAGATGTGGAGTGTGAGGAAAAGGGAGGGACGCAGAGCATTAATAATGCGGAGATAGAAAAAAGCAGAACGGCTAGTATTGTTGTTGTGCAAGGTGAACAGTAGAGTGTTGTTGGGGATGACACATGGACTCCTCCCTGAGGGGAGGGGGAGAGTGTAGAACCATCAAGTGAAAAAGAAACACCATCAGCTTGGATAATGCAGATTTGCTTTCTGGAAAGAGGATCTCAGTTTTGGTGTTATTCATTAAAAGAAGTCTGTCTTTCAGATGACCAGGGGGAAAGGAAAGAAGGTGAGAGTGGGGAATTTGGGTTAGAAGAATGACACTAAAATAATGCAGAAAAAGGATACTAGAAAATATTTCCCAGAGAAAGAAGTTAAATCACAAAGAGTAGGTTTCCCAGGACAGAGCCATGGGGCACTCTGGTTGCAACATGGGAATGATGGGTACTAAAGGACTTGAGATGAACAAACCAGCAATGTAAGAATGAAACCAGTTAAGAAGAGTATGAGTGATGGATACTCACTCATACTTTTGTCAAGCACAGATAATCAGTGGAGAAGGATGCAGTAATAAATTGTATCAAAGATGATTTTAATGATTTATTTGAGGGCATTTTCAGTACTGGGGCAGTGGATGAAAACCATACTAGAATTGTTCATCTGGTTATTGTGTGTTAAATTGGAGTAAACTTAACAGGCAATTATCTTTTGAGTACTTTGAAGAGAAAAAGTAGATTATATATGGAGCAGACTATTGTAATCTGAGCCAGGTTTTTTCTATATAGGAGTAATCAGAGCTTTTTAAAAAAAAATAAAATTAAATAGTACAAGCTAAATGCTATTAAACATGGAACTATGATTTCTATATTTTTTTATACTTGGTACACAAATAGCAAGTTTAGCTTTTCCTTTTGTTTCATTCTACCTCTATTGTGAATGTATAATTAAACTTCTTATTTTACTGTAAATTCAGTATTTGTAGCTGATGCTACATCAAATACTTAAAATAATAAGGAACACTTAAGTACCACACTGCACTTCAAAATCTTTTTTTTAAATTATTTTTGTTAGCTGCTCCTACAAAGGTAACATCAGCAGCCATGATGTGTTATAATATGTAATAAGATGCAAGCTAATTACAAATTATGCTAATGACTACAGGTATGTTACACACTTTCTAGAGTAGCTTAGGAATGATGATACATCGGGTGTTGACATGTTGGTTTGGAAAATATGAAAATATGCTTCGGGTCTCAAAAAGATTTGAACCGGCACTGGGAGGGACATTATTTTAAAAGAGTGGGAATGGTTCCAGAAGTAAATGAGGAATGAATGATGGCACTTATGTAGAGAAGAATAGCATGAAGGCAGATTTTGACCAGGGCTGTTGGGATTGGATCAGGTACGCAAGTGGAAGACTTATTATTATGGATGATGTCAGAAATATTAGAGATGCTTGGAAGTTGAACACTGGAAAATGACTGACAAAGAGAGAAGATCTCAAAGGAAAGCAAGGTGACATTTTCAGAGAATAAAATTATTGAATCTTGTGACCTTTCTTATTAAAAACCTGTATTTTGGTTATGTAGGGGTTTGTTGAAAAGTGCAGAGTAAAGGTAACCTGAACTCTGGAACAGAGGTCAAAATGTTATTTAGGCAGTCATTATATTGAGATTAACTTTCAACTTGAGTGGAGGAACATGTGGAATCAAAGAATTAAAGAAGAGATGGTATCCATATTGAAATCCTTAATTTTTTTAAATGAAATAAGTTGTGGAAACTTTGTTATGGCGAGACAAAGGGAAATCTTGAAGGAGATGAGGAAATGATCAATTATTTGAAGATCATCAGACGAACAGTTGGAGGGGGCGAGACCAGAGGAATAAATTAAATCTTGTATATGACCTTTAATGTATGTGTGAAAGTCAGTGAATTGACCAAATCCAAAGGTTTCCAGACATAAAAGGAAGTCTCTGGTGAGGGGAAGGTCATTATTTTCCAGATGTAAATTTTCCAGATCTGAATTGACTGCAAGAGAGGAAAGGTGTATATAATTAAATTCCAGAAACCCCACCATGCCATAAATATCCTTGGGATATAAACACTACGGTGGGATTTTAGCAGATCAAACTGAACCAACAATTCTGGAGAGACTCAGACATAGAAAAGGGAAACCATTAGAAGAGTTTATTGACATACAAAATTTAAGTCTTTGGCGCTTGGGCCGCGCCTGAGGACATCGATTTTTGCAATCTTTGCGATGGGCTCGGATGAGCATTCCGTATGCTGAAAGGAACATCATCCCCCCGGGACCCAACACTGGTGGTGGCGGTGAAGAAAGGATGCGGCTAGATAGCCGAGCGAGTGGAGGTAAAGGGGTGGAGGTGGGTTGAGCTCTGTTGGAAAGCGGAAGACGCCATAGATCACATGTGTCACACTCAAGGCCCGTGGCCCGCCACGTCATTTTATGTGGCCCTCCCCCCACCACCACCATTTTATAGACCCATGATTGACTTAAAATAGGTTTTGAGCACGAATTGAATACAAACTACATCTCCCATAATGCATTCCGATTGTTACCAGCCAACATTACAGCTTCTATCCTCTAGAGTGCAGCAGAGTCACCTCAAGCTCATTATTGATTTTCCCAGCGAATAAAACTGAGACATCGACAAGCTAACGTCAAAATGTCTAAGAAAAGAAAAATCGATTTACAAGGAAGACTGTTTCATGAACGATGGGAAAACGAATACCTGTTTGTACTTCAAGGTGAAAAACCAGTATGTCTTTTGTGTACTGGGACCGTGTCCATCGTGAAAGAATACAATATACGTCAGCATTTTGAAACCAAACACGGAGCTAAGTACTCCAAATTTAGCCTTCAAGAAGAAGAAAGGAAACCCTTGTCTGAACTGTCCGATCCGAAATGGCTGTGACTTTGCAATGTTATGTGACGTCACCGAGCATCTTGCTCAGCTAAATCAGAAACTACAATGACGTAAAGAAATCATCACCCAGATGTCCGACATGAGCACAGTTTTCCAGCGCAAACTCGACCTATGGAAGCGCCAGGTGGTACAAAACAATCTCGTTCACTTTCCTGCTTGTCAGATCATCTCGGCCTCCCGGTGCTTTTTCATGTGCTCGGTTAACTACCAAACTAACTGTTAATAAACGAGTTTGATCAGCGCTTTTCTGACTTTAAATCGCAGCACTCTGATTTTGACACCTTTACCAATCCTTTCACCGCCTTCAGATGAAGTCAATTGAGCTTCAAAGCCACAGCGGCCTAAGAGCGAAGTTCCGTGTTGTTTCAATCGAGGACTTTTACCGTCTACTGCCCCCTGATTTGATGCCACAGCTTCGACTCCATGCAGCTCGTGTTTTGTCCATGTTTGGAAGCACCTATCTGTGCGAATAGATGCTTTCAATAATGAATTTAAACAAGACCAAACACAGATCGCGCATTACTGATGAAAACCTGCACGCCGTTTTGCGGATTGCCACAGCACAAGAACTAAAACCAGACATGGACGAACTGACCAAGGGAAAACGGTGCCAGACATCCGGCCATAAAACATCGGTAAGCACGAATTAACTGAATTAAAATAGAATGAATGTAAAACCAAGACTACGTATTCTAGAATATGCATATAGTTTATTGATTTTGCTTGTGTTTTGTGTTTATTTACAGAACACGACCGATGAATGAGGATGTGTGTGAGTTGGTGTCAGCGTGAAGAGGACAGGCAACATCACCTAATTGTTTTGTTCTTATGTGAAAACACATGTTGGTTGTGTAATAACAAAAAAGTTTTGTGAATGAAGTTGAGAGTTAATATCAAAACTTGTTTTTATTATTTGCTTGCTTACTTTTAAACACTGATTTAAGTATTGTAATTTTTAAACTGAGCAGTAACTTTACACCCATGTAAACTCAAATGTAATATTTAAAACTTGAATACATAAAATGAGTTATTTGACAATATGAGGTGTTGTTTAATTTATTTTTAACATTGTATTTTCATACATTTATGCTAGGGGTGCCCAAGTCTAGTTTTCCAGACCTACCACTCTGCAACTTTAGATGTGTTCCTGGATCATTGACTCATCACTAGGCCTCTACAGAACTGAGTTGCTGTTAATGAGGGAAATCAGCCTGTAGTCTGGGGTGTGTTTTTGCAGGGATGCATCTAAAAGTTGCAGTCTGGAGGCCTGCACTTGGGCATTCCTGATTTACACCGTCAATGTGGCCCGTTGAGGGTGGCCAATATGCTGAAGTGGCCCTTGGTGAAATTGAGTTTGACACCTCTGCCATAGATGGAGGTCCTTTTGAGTTGGATGGTGATTGGACGTGATGTGTCTTGGACCAGCGTTGATTAATCAACGGTGATGAGCAGGAAGCACCGGTTGGATGATGCAGGTGGGTTTAGAAGAGTCTTCCAGTTTGAATTTGCGCTTAGGCTTCATATGTGGATAACATAATTTTCTATGATTATATAGGGGCTGGTTGGATCTAATAAATTATCATTTAAAAACATATTTTTTGTATTTACTCAAGCTGTCTTTGTGTGAAATTAAAATCCACATCTTTTAAAATAATTTGAAACATTTCAGTGTGACAAATAAGCAAAAACAAGAAATAAGATATAATTTTCTTTTATGTTTGTGTGCAAACTTACAGAGTGATTCCCTTCATTCTAGTTGTTGAAACTATACAGTCCTACATGTTATCAAATTAAATCTGGAGCATCAGAAGAAAATACATACAGAAAAAGAAGCAGAATATCCTCAACTTACAATGAACTAAAACTGCATTTTAAAGGATTTTTACTGTAGTGGTTCATCAACTATATGAACCACAATTTTTTGGGCCGTTAAATTGAAACTAAATAGGAATATCTGTAGCATTTCTAGCTATCTTTTAAAAAGGAAATAGCTTTGCAAATGATTTTTAGGTAAAAGCAAAAATTCCACACACAGCTACCAACACACATATAATTTGTAATGGCCACTAATTTAAACAGTATTTTCAAGTGAGGCAAATTTTGCTCACTTGCATAATTTTTCTCTCCAGGAAAAATCATGCAAGCAGCTTTTCTAAATGTCACACACAAAGCAACATGTTTATTTTTTCTGTGCATATGTTGTAGAAACACAAATTTGTATAAATGGACAACTACCTGTTTATTAATATTCTAAAGTTATTAATGTTCCTGATAAAAGTTTGTAAAAGACTTTATGGAAGTAATGTTTTACAGTAATAGAACAATCTCAGGTTGAAGGATTTGAAAAAAAGTCCACCTTTAATAAAGTTATTTTATTCTTTATTTCTTATGTTAATAAACATTTTTTTCTTTTACAAACACTTGCATGCCACAATTTGTAGCATACCTAAAATGTCCTATTGAATTAATGTAACTTAGACCTTTTAGAAATTCAAAGAACTTTTAATTATTGATTCATGCTTGTGTGAACCACTGTGAAGTCAATATGACAAGTCCATTGTAACAACTTCCCTGCAAAATGTGCAGAGTCTGTGCAAGGCAGATGTTTATTAGTTTTATTAAGGAACTGGAACAAACAAGGCCAGATGAGGAGCTCATTTGTAAGTGCAGGGCAAAAAAACATAAACAGGCTGGCTGGGAAAGAACTGGAACATGGAGGAGAATCATGGAGACAAGTCATCGATAGCAGTAATACATTTATTACTGATATATATTTAGATTTAAATATTCATTTATATTTACATAAATGTTGCTTGCACATACATTTTTTTATGTACTAAGTTAATCTAATTCACTGTTTTCCACTGGATGTTAATTACCAACAGCGTTTATTTGCTACCAGTGCTTGTTGGATTATTTTTAATCACTAATCCCGTTTCATAGCATAATATTTTAACACAATCCCAGGAACAGCCATTAACACAGACTCATTTGGTGCAGATCACAACCTTGCTAGGACAGCTGTTCCTGTTTGTGCACATTGCACTGGCTATGGCATGAGTTTTCTGCTAGACTTACTTCTAATTATACCAGCTTCATGTATGTGTCACATAAAATGTGTTTAGACAATGCTGACAGATTTCAAGTTCCTTATTTATTTTACAGCTGCTAATACAAATTCCTCCCAGTTATTATTGATTTAAAAAATAGGTACTCTGACTGCAGGTTTTTTTCATGTAAACAGTAAAACTACTGCAATATTATATATAAAAAAGAAATGTAGTTGACACAACAATTGTAAAAGAAATATATAGCTGGGATTTATCAAAAGGATCTGTTGACAGGGCAACCATTAGTCATGCATTCACATCACCCCTTCATATAGAAGAGTGTTGAGACTAAAGTCAGTACTAAGAGACAACCATAAAAATTCCTGTGCAGTTTGATCCAAGTCATGTAGGGGACACAGCAAATTTGTGTTCTGTTCAACCAAAAGGAAGAAAAAATGGAACAAATACTATTCCTGGTGGAAAATGAACACTACACACCACCTTAAAAAACCCAGCATTAAGTAGCATTATGTGGCAGTATTATGCTGTGGGGAGGTAGGAAAGAAAAAGCTGGTTAGAGTTGATGTATGATGAGTGAATTTCACATTCAAATTCAGACCTAAATCTGGATATTTTGCCACATTTTTGAGGTTTTTATTTATAAAAAACTAAAAATTAAACCATGTTTTCATTTTGGTCTCACATTATTGCACTAATTTGTGTTAGTTTAGTACATATAATACAATCCAGATAAAATAGACTCAATTTTAGGGTCAGCATAATAAAATGTGGAAGAAGTTCAAGGAATATAATTGCTTTTGCATGGCTCTGTAACAGAAAGAAGTTCAAATTAAGCTGTACCAGCTGTGAAACATCAACCCCAGATCTGAAGACAGTTTCAAAATTTTTCTCCTCTTCGCAGTGCTGTGTGACCTCAAGGCAATGCAGTGCTTAGTGGTCATTTTATAAAATGATGAGAGATCTGGCTGAAAATATCTGACATTCTAAAGTTTCTTTTAAGCAGCTGCTGAAGCACGGCAGGGGTCCGAATGTAATTTTTAACTTTTTTTCCCTTTATAAGAAAAAAGCATTAGCTTTAACCAGAATTTAATATTCAATTCCTCATATAATTTCTAAAACAGGGCTTCATCGTGAGTCTTTGAACCAAGTGGGGAGTAGGAATCAAAGGAAACCCTGTAGAGCCCAGTCAGAAGCGAGGAAGATGCAATGAGCCTCCTTCAATCTCACACTTCAATCCCAGGCATGTCAGTGTATACAGAGGCACCTCAGGGGACCACTGTGGCTGGATGAGGAGGGTCTTTGAATGGAGGGCCTTGTGTGTGGCCAGCAGACGTGGGAGAAATAAAGGGGGAGATAAAGCGAGGCTGTGTGCCTTCAGTGTGCAGACAGGCAAGGTATTGATGGACCGATGTTTGGATAAAGTTTTGGAACATTTTAATAAAATATGAATCAAATAAGTCTTCGCTTAGGTTCTCCTTTTGCTAACTTTTTGTTTTTATTTTTATACATGAAATCATCTCACTAAGTAGTTGAAAAATGTTAGGTGTATTTCCCCCCTTTAATTCTGAGTCTTCTCTGCAGTGCAATGATTTGTTCTTTCGTGGAAGAAGAAGTGTTTGTCGGTTGATGCATAAACCCACTCTGACACAATTTCATTAAAGCAGCAGTCATGACTCACAACTTCATACTTCCCCAACATTTATTCTTACATCACTGCCTGCCCTCCTTTCCATTGACACAAAGACAAAGACAATTAGTGGATGCAGCCAAAAGCACGCTGAAACAACAAAGCATGAAATTTTCATATTACCGTCACCGGCTGCAACAAAACAATTCTTGTATGCTGTAATTTTTTTTAAGCACTTCACCTCAAAATGCTATAACTTTCTGTGTGCTATAGATATTTTTACACAGCTTTTGTGACAGAAAGGTTTCCAAACATTCAAAAATGCATTATATTTTGAAAACTGAAACACTCTTAATGGACAGAAATGATAAGGTGAAATAGTTCTTTTAAATGCATTTTTTCCCCTCATTTTTTAAACAGCAAAGATAATAAAACAAAACCACATCTCATTTGAGAAAATGATTTGAAAAGAAGACAATAGGAGAAGAGGCAGAATATTCATACAAAATGAATTATTGATAAGCTTGTGCACATATAAAATGTTACTTGATACAGTTCTATACTAACATTTAAATAGGTGGAAGTGTTTTCCCAGCTAGTGTCGTGGGCTGATGATCATGTCCATCACTGAGTTAGAGATTTGGATAATATATCCAGAGAAGACATCAGTTTTTATCTAATTTGTCAGACTGACTGATTGAAACAGTGGATCTTGACATGAAGGCTGAGAGCTCCTGAGCCACCTCAATGATATGGGACACCAGGAGAAAACAAACAAACATAATTACCATGTTTATCTTCATGAACTAATACATTAGAATACATTGGAATTTTTTAAATGTTTTTTTTTTGTCTTGCATTGTTGTTTATCTCCTCAATTTATTCTGGTTTACTGAGAACTTAGTTAAAACAGAAAGATTTTCCAAAGCTGTCAATGTTGTGTTGTCAATTTTAGATGATGCAAACAGATAATTTATTACCTTTTTAGTCTTTAAACTGTTCCCAACATTTTTTATAAATTTTTTCAAGGATATTTTTTATATTTCCTTCAATGTTTCATAATGTTAAACAATATCAGGTTTCTGAAAAAAATCTAGCATATGGAAACAGAATGGACAAGCCTTTGAACACAACTGACATTTAATCTTTCTAAACAAACCACATTAGCAGATATGTGAACAGGAAAACTGACAATTGTTTGGTAAATCATTGCAGATGCAAATAATTCAATTGCATTCATAGTTCACTCATGTAGACCCAGAAGGCTTTTTAGTCTTGGGAAATTAAATCTTATTTGTGTCAAGTCAGATTGGGTTTAAAAGAAGCTTTATTTGGCATCACAAAATACAATATGTACAGAAATCTGTTTCCAGATTCTTTTTGAAAGAAAAGAATAACATAGATATCAAATTAGGTTACATAAACTTTCTTAAAATTATTTATCATCTGCAGCACCAAGTCAAAATGTGAGGGACTGTGGTGACATGGAGTTGGAGTTTTTTTCTCTAAAAGATAATTTATAGTCCTAAATCATTAAAACACAGTCTTTGAAATATCATTTGTAGGAAAAAAAAATCACTTCAGAACAAGATCCTACAAAACTTCACTTTGTATAAATACATTGTATAAATGGAGGCTGAAGAACTTGCATGAATTAAACTGATCAATCAGCAGCATCCATCTGTCCATGATAAAAAATTTAATTTGGCATAAATTTATATATTCTCATAGTTGTGTGTCCTGTTACTGTTTGTCAAGTGTATAACACTTTTCTTTTTTTTTTTTTACATAAATCCATAAGAATATGAAATAACTTTCTATCACTGCACATCTGCAATTGAAATTAATTAATTTTCTTTCCACTAGGAAGTTTTAGATTATGAAGTATGATTAGTGTGTCAAAAACATTCAGGGTTATTTCTTTGTCACCATCCCATGTGTTTTCCATGGCTTTGTGAAGCAAAACTTTTGTTCTCTACATTTCAATTACAGCATGAGGTCCTCTGAGAAAACCGAATATTTTCAAAGTTTTAAAGCAGAGAAGCCAGTTCATTGTTAATGTGCAGCACAAAGAAGGTACAAAAGAAAGCATAACTTCAACTGCTATATTTTCAACTTTTACAATAAACAATGACAAATTAATTTGTCATGACCGAGCTTTTACTGCTTCATGTCTCCTTTAAAGTGAGGTTCATTCTACTTTGTTTGTTCAGAATTTTAATTAATTTCTTGTAATTAAACCAAATATTTCTATGGTAGATTTTGAAGACAAAATCCACATGTAACAATAATATTTAATACACAGCAAGGTCACAGCTAAGCAAACCTGCCACAGTGGAGAAAATATGTGCACTAAAGTTACTGAATACAGCACACCATTTTACACAGATTAATTTAAAATACAATCTAGCCTATTCCCAAAAACCCATCTGTTTATCATTCAGGGTATTAAGAAAAACATTGCAGGCTTTTACAAGTTTCAGGTAAAATTTTCAGATGGGTGAATGGGCCATAATCATCTGTTCAAATAGCTACAGTTTATGTAAATATAAACATTATGTGGAAGCTCAGACGTGACACCATTCAGAAAAGAACTTGGCTCTGTACTTCATTCATGAAAGTTTTCTTGGTGTTAGATGTGTGTATCATTATACATGGAAGAAAAAGCTTAAAGCCTAAAAAAGTCATCCCAACTGTAAAGTACAAGCATGGATGCATTATGTCTTATGGGTGGTTTGCTGCAGGAGGAACTACAGGTAGTGCACTTCAATAAACAGATGGATATTTAAAGTGGCAGTAGGAAGTTCTGAGATAATCATGGACTTAGTCTGAAAATTTGAACACACACTCCTTTCAGGTCGCTCTCCGTCTCTCTCCACAACTCCTTCTCCACAGGAGCCTGCCATGATCATGAAAAGTTGGTGGTTTTCCTGTAAAATTAGACTGTTTCTCTGCCATTTGCAGGACTGCAACAAACAAGTAATCTTGGGTTTGAATGATGGTGCATGCTGTGAGAAAGGAGGAATGTAAGCACTATGTAGACTGGCAAGATTGACACTTTTAAGACACTCCTCCTGACTGGCTGTTTGACTAGGAGTGGTGCATTTCTCCTGATGGCAGAAGAACCACTGGGAATGTACAGGGTACCCCAAACTTACCTAGTCCTCTAAGTCCCACCACAAATGTTTACACAAAGACAGAGCGAAGCAGCAATGTATCAGTTAGCCAGCCAGGGGGAGAAGGCCTCAGCTCTACAGGCAAGCGTCTTATGCGGGGCTTTCTTGAGTCCTAATTGGTTCCTTTCAAACCCCTGGGTCAATCAGGGCAAATTAGCACCAGATTTCTCACTGGACCTGTGGAGAAACAGAAAGCAAAAAGGAAGGGGAAGAAAAACACAAACAGTTTTTTCTGCTATGACAACATATGAATGCTAAAGGCACTTATTGAGTAATTTAAAGTTTGCAAGTTTTGCTTATGTAAGTCTTCATTACAACCTGGTCCATGACATTTAACAAATTATATAATAATCCAAAAATAACGTAAATGTCTATGCAAAGACAGCACTTTCATATCATCTGTTTCTTTTGATTTGAGGAGAAAAAATATTAAACTTATCAAAGCGTGTGCTTTGAACATAATCAATGTGATCTGAAGCAGAACTCAAATAAACGCCATCTGACTTTTCAGGTGAGACAGGTAATTCTGGCTGTGATGTGAAATGGCAGGCTGTGACTACACATATAGTGCAGTGTTTACCACCTGTTTTGTGATTATCGCTGACCAGACATAGTAGTTCAACAGCACAATCAGACCAGTTCAAGTGGATTGCTTTTTATGTGTCTGCTTGGCATTGGGTGTTTTGGTGCAATGGCCATTTTTAATCTTACGAACAGACCACTGTTTTTCTATTCAAAGGATTTTTTTTTGGCCGTTTCGTAAAACATTTTTTTGAAAATCCATCACAACTGATGCTGTGAAATGTTCGAAAACTCAAGGAAAGTTTTCCAAGCAGATTTGTTTCAAACACATATAAGTGTCCTATAATAGCAGAGGGCCATAAAGGAAATAAAAAATGTCTGTAAGCATTCAGATAACACATTTTACTCATATCAATCATGTTGCAAACCCGGGAGAAAATTGGACTCAGCCAACAATGAACCCAGTCATTTAAATTTTTTTGTACTTAATCGTATTTCACACAAATCTAATTTAATTGGAAATTCAAGCTCCAGAATAAGGTTAGTGACAGTGTTTTATGAAATAAAATATATTAATAGCCAAGAATAATGGAACCATTAAGCCTGTGTAACGGTGCTTTGTGATATTAAAGTTAAAATGTATCTGGAAAAAGAATTGTTCTGTAAGCAACACATAAATATTTCAATTATATTCAAGATGTGAGATTACTTATTAAGTGTAAGATAAAACCTACCAGCATCAGATTTTTTTTTCTTCATCTTGTAGAAATCAAGAGATTAAAACATATTTTGTGGAAGCAAGTTTTTATGGTCTCACTGGTCTAATGGTATCAGTTTTGTTTTCCAGGGATGAGGAAACATAATTTGATGAGATTTATGTATTTTTTTTTTTTTTGCCTGTCTCTTCTTCTGTACCAGGAGATCTCCTTACACAACAAATAAACATTAGCTTTGAAAAAAAAAATCAGTCTGGCCCCATGGAGGGCATAAATTTCATTTGCATTAGTTTTAAAAAGGGCTGCAATCGGAGCACAGTTGGTAGCACTCTTAACTTGCAGCAAGAAGGTCCTAGGTTCAATTCCTGGCCTGGAGTCTTTTTGCATGTTCTCCCTGTGCATGCATGATTTTTTTCCAGGTATTCCGGCTTCCTCTAACAGTCCAAAAACACGACGTTTGGGTTAATTGGTCTCTCTAAAGTCTCATTAGGTGTGAGTCTGTGTGTGTGCGTGACTGTTTGTCCTGTTTGTCTTTGTGTTGACCTGCAATGGACTGGCTGTTGACCGCTGGAAATAGGCACCATCACCCCTTGCACTCCTCAAGCATAAGCATGTTGGATAATGAATGGACAGTGTTCCAGCCCAACAACACTGTTTCTTTTCTTCAGAGCAATTGTCCTTCAATCAGTTTTGGAGATTCAAGAGAGACTCATCTCCAGTTTCACCACTGATAAAAGGTAACAATCAGTCTTGTCGGCATCAGAGTTGTGTCTTGAAAATGGAAGTCCAGAAAATTCTACAAATAACATGAGCTAATTCATTAAACTACAGTCTCATTCATGCTTGTATTATTATATTTGTAAACTCAATATTGTATCATCCAATGTCTTCTGTAACATATAAAAAGACAAAGAAAAAAATAATAGAACAAAAACAAAACTAGACTGTACATGTTAAAGCTAACTGAAATAGCTACATTCAAAGGGAGACAACGGGCATAATTAATTTTCCCCCACCAAACATTTACCACCACTTTAAAACTAAGATGAGCCACAGAAAGTTTTAGGGTTTTGTTTTTGAGATTGCAAATCTACTGAAACTTCAAATCACTTAAACTTGATCTCTCAGTTGGAATAGAGTGACAATGTTCTTAGAGTCCATCAGGTTCAGAGAATGTAGGCAGTTTTAAAGGTGAAATTAACTTTGTCTGTGAAAATATCACCTAAATGTCATCAAAACATAGCAAACCTTAAATCTCTTTGTGAGTGACACTACCACTGACCCATGACTGACTGGCCACAGAGACAGAGTTCATGCTCTACCTTGTGTGTCCAGTTACTTTGATTTAGCATTCTTTTGTTTTTCTGCCTCTTCATTGGCTTTCCACTCAACTTTCTGGCATTCCAGTCATTCCATCATAAAGGTTGTCTTCTGATGAAAAGGTTAGAGCTAGTATGTTTTTTCTGTATAACTTCTCAGCCATCTTGATTGTATTTTGATAACTCACAGGAATTATTACTGTAATCTGACCTAAAATATATTCAAAAACAATGAAAAGAAATTACAGAACCTTCTTTAAGTAGCTGTCCTTTTGAAATGAAGATTATCCTGAAAAGCCTTACATTTTAAACAGATGGTTTTCCATGTTGCATCAACTTACAACATGTCTTAATGCTAACATTGTCATTGTGCCTCTGCATATTGCTCTGTGTCAGATAATTATCTTTTTATATATACAAAACAATGTGCTTTAATGTCTTTGTATTTTCACAAAGTTATGCAGCACAAATATGTAAAGAGCCTGTTTGTGAGTGCCTGGCCTTGAGGTACGTCTGCTTGGGCAGTTTGAATTGTTACACAAGAAAAAACACCATAAAGATGCAATAATTTGTTTTTGATGCATGAATGGATACTGGCAGTATTTAAAGCTCCCTTGATAAAATTTCAAAGTGAAGCAATCATTTAAAATGGCTCGTTCTGTGGCTTCTCTGAACAGCATTGAAGCATGATTTTAGAAATGCCTCATCTTCTGTTTTGTTTGTCTTGGAATTTTCAATGTAACCACAGAAAAACTGTGTAAGAAATATTTCAATTTCACCTTCTGCACAAGGTCTGTTGCTCACAATGCGACACATTTTCTCTTCTATTTTCAGACAGGAAAATACTTGTTTGTTTCTTTTGAATGTTGGCATTCAGGAAACATTGAAGTTCAGATACATAGATTTATTTTTGCTTTAAGGACAAACATACTGTTGCTATTATTACATGGCATATTCTGTACTTAAAATGATTTCAAATATCTATGGTCACCATAATCAACCGAAAACCTCAGAATGTTGCCATCAACAAATAATATTGACAGAGCTGCTTTGGAATGCATTAACATTACAGCTTGAATGTATAATTGCTTGCTTTCTGCTTCATATACCTGCAGTCTGGGAGTCCATTTAGAGTTCAAAAATGAGTTTAAAAAAAAATTTGTTTTAAAGCTAAGAACAACTTTGTCTATGATAATTCCTTTCCCCTTTGAATTCATTTAAATATGTTCATGTGTGCTGTTATGAATTTCACACAGTAATTAATGTGTTGTGTGTAAATGTGTGTGTGTTCATGTTAATTTATTTGCTTTGCTATTTAAAGCCTGAGAGGTTCAAAATGATCTCTGTAAGTGCCTGGCTTTAACAAGTAGCTAGCTGCACAACAAACAGTGTAATGATGTTAATATGCAGTAGATCCATTTTGTTTCTCCCTTTTTAAAAAAATGTATCACTTCACAATAGTTTGGATTCATATGTTATTCTGTTTGTGTTTTGGATAATGAAAGTTTGGCATCTATCTTTTGTATATGTCTATGAAAGACCACAACTGAAGCGCAATCAATACTACAGGCTTTTATGTGAACTCATCAATGTGCTCCCACACTGTTTGTTTGGCTTTGTAGTTTGACACAGAATGATCTAAGCTACTTTCTGCCGTTAGGCTTCACTGTCAGCCTTTTTATGTTATGAAGTCTCACACTGCGCATAAATAACTTTCTATGATATTGTGCCTCTTAGAAACTATGCATCTCTACTGATGTTCTGTTGTCTTTCAAAAATCATGTTGTAAATAGCAGGGAAATGAGTGATGGAATGTCAAAGTTTTTCCTTAGTAAAAATGTTTTTGTTGGGCCTACCAACATAAAAAATTCACCCCTGATATTTTTGCGCAATATTTCTGCGCATACAAAGAAACCACCCATGTGTGGTGCATGGATGACAGACAGAATGAGTATTTGCCACACAAAATTTATTAACTATTTAGGAAACTGTTTTCAAATCTTGAAGGTCCTGGGGAAGTCTTCTGCTCACTCCGATGTTTAGATTTTTCAATAATGTTTTCAATTGGATTCTAGTCAAGCAATTGGGATGGGTCATTTTAGCAGCTTTATGTTTTTCCTCTGGAAACAATAGAAAATTTCCATGGCTGTACTTTGCTATCATCTCCTTTCAATTCATCTTTAGATTCTTACTACAAATTCCACGTTCCTCTATTCATCCTTCCTTTGGTTACAAGAAATCTGCCAATAGCATATGTTGAAAAACAGACCCACACCACAACATTGTTGTTGTTTTTTTTCTTTTTTCAAATCTCCAAAAAACAACAACAATGTTTTAGGGTGATGTCTAATGGACATCTGTCAAAAATATTTACTTTGACTTGCAAGTCTCGTGCAGTGAGGGGGAAAAAAATGGTATGGGTGAAATATTGTGTGTGGTACCCTGAAGGGGATGTGTTTTTAAAATAAATTTGTGTTCTGTCACTCATGGATATGGTGTGTTATTGATATGAAGAAATGTAATTGATTTTAAACCTCTGTTTGGGAATGAAATTAATAAATTTATTTTGGAAGACAACAATGATTGTAAGGCTGTGCTATTCAAATAAACTTAATCAGATTGAATTCAATGTTTTTGTTCTAAAAAATATTTGGATAAGCTGCTTCTCACTTTATGGAGACAAAAACCAAGGGATCTCTCTGGATAATTTGCTCAGATTCTTGAGTTACATTAAACTGTAATTGTTAACAAGTGGGAGCAAATATAAATCAGTTGTTTTCTTGAAGAGGAGGTGGGAAAGATATAAACATATGTAGTTGTTCACCTGGACAAACATCTGGACTGCGAAAACCCACTGTGGTTCTTATGTAGAAATATTTAACAAATGACTTATTATTCAGCCGCACAGTCAAAAGCATACTTTTCCTTGCAAACATAATTTTGGAAATAACAACATTATTGGCTCTATTAGGGCTGCATAGAAGCCTCTATTGTCAAAGGAGAACACTGGACAAGCTGAAGGGCAGTTTTCTTGCACTTGTTGTTTACTTTGAGCAGCAAATTCCTTTCCATTTTGGTTTACAAAATAATTCCTCATTTTAATCTAATTTAACTATTCACTAAAAGCTCCTAACCTTTGAAGGGTTTTCTTAGCGTGCAATGGCAATTTTACACATCCAATTGTGCTCCACTAAACAGAATTACAAAGAATTTAAATCATCCCCCTGTTGCTGCTGTAAATTGCATATCTGCTTTTGCAAGAATAGAAGACTGACAGGCAGAACAGCAGTGATTAAGGGGGCTGAGCTTAGCAAATTGTCAATTACTGAGTTTTACAAGGAGGCTGAAGGAAAGCACATGAAGGTCAGTTTTGTGGAGGAGCATGTAACAAGTTTACATTTAATGCCAGGCTCTGGCTTTCTATCATTCATAGTCTATCAATGAAAGCTTATGACTGTGACAAACACATTAATAATGTCCTAAACCTTCAGTGCACCACCTACATTCAATGCACATTTAGCATTTTACAGTTATATGAATCTGCTAATACAATCTTTAAATGTGAGAGTTGTTTTCATCTGTGTTTGTATCTGTTCAAACATGTCAAGAGGTTTGATGTATTTAATAAATAACTGCTCAGTGCCTCACAGCAAGAAGGTGGGCTGAGGTCTTTCTGCCTGAGTTTGCATGTTTTCAGCACATCTATGGATTTAATTTCAAGGTTCTACAGCTTGTTTCACAGCACAGCAACACGTGTGTTAGCTTCAACTAATAATTTCAGATAAGCTTCATGTGTGAAGGCTGTTTTTAAGGATGGCTAAACCTTCCAGACTGTAAACAACAAATCATTTTTGGGAATAAACCTGAGTCTGTGCAGGATTGAGCAAATTACTTAATTTGTGTTTATTTTTATCCACTAAGGTGTGTAAAAGCAATACTTTGGTTAAGTTTGTTGTCATACAGTCACTTTCAAAGCTTCCATCCTGGCTTTTTTCTTTAATAAAGATCATTATATCCTTTTGACTATCTTGTTGGGTTCAGCAGATAATCTTCAATAATCTGTGAGTGCAGAATGGCTTAAAGTTCCACCATTGATATCCAATAATTCTCCTATTATAAACACTAAGTAAATAATCAAATTCTGTCGCTTAACAGTGTTCATTAAGGTTGTGCAAATCCATGCTCTTTCCCCTTTGAATTATTATATTGATTCTGTTGAATATCATTTTCCACCAGTCATAAACACAGTTGTCTTAACTGGAAAAAAACAATTTTACTGAAGCCCCTTCATTAAAATTCATCCAGCATCCTTGTAAGAGAGGAGCAGACACAAGAAATTAGACTTTTGGAGAGCATAAAAGCCATTATGTGATTAAATTACCATTCATAATTTGGCTATCTGGTGGGTTTGGCCTGGATGGCTGCCTGCGTAAACACCCAGCATCTTTCAGCACATATATGCAGAAGGCTTTTGTTGATTCAAATATGTTTCTTGAGTATTAATTGATATTTGGAATGAAACACATTTGCGGACTGCTACAGTAACCTGCTCTATTTATGCTTTAAATTTATGTTGTTGATATAAGTGATATTGCTGGCATGATGTTTTCAGCTGAAGAAATATTGTAAATATTTTCTGTTTTTGGTTGAGTGCACCTATTTTCAGCAGAAATATTTTAAATTAAATAATAGATCACATTTCCATGTTTATGAGTTGCTTGGTTGGAGGAGTAGTCATAAAACAGAGGAATGCTTTATTTTTGTTTAAAAAATAAAAAATAAACCTTTAGCAACAAGCTAAGGTGTATTCATCTCAGACTGGAAAATAATTCCTGCCTTGTAATTATTTAGTCTGTTACTTTTATGACTTGATTTAAAAAATACAAACTTTGTGGACTCCAAAATTAATAATACTGATTTGCCTAGAGAGAAACTGGGCTGGTTTTGACTGGTTCAAATAACTTAGGATGCTTGTAAATCATATCTACCATGATCAACTTGTTATTCCCTCTTCTTCTCAGGTAAGCCTGTGATTTGTGGCAGGTCTTTTTTTTTTTTTTTGTCAGCTCATTCACAAGAAGAAAGAAAAATTGTGACACAGACATGGAATCATAACTCTAGGGAAAATACTCAAGATATGATGTAAAATGTTTTCCTTTAAAAATGAGACTATTCTGTCCCCACACAATTATTCCAGGGGCGAAAAAGTTCAAGTTAATAAATAATATGAAATTAGCTAACTGTGATAAAAGGGTACAGAATGAGCTTGTAATAATCACTTCTACAACAATCACACAGTTTGAAATATGCAAATGATAACATGTTGCTTACAGGTGTCACTGAGCTGCAACATCTAGTTTATTGAATGGGAAACATGGCACCAACAAAACGACTTTCAGCTGAAAAGTGTTTAGGATGTTTAGGATGGTGTTGCAACAATGAAGCTTAGTCAATTTAAAAATAGAATATTTTCTTCTACCATTCTAAAAAAAAATGACCAGAGATGAGAAATGAATTTTAGATATTAAAAAACTCAGCCTAAACCAAGGACAGCAAAGATCTGAAAGCCTGATTATATGAAAATTGAAACTATTTTCTGTGATATGGAAACAGACAAATTCTAAAAGCTTCTGCTGATAAAAGACCCTGGGAGAATGAATGTAATCACTTCTATAATACATGCATAGCTGGACATTAAAAATGTAGCACACTTTTTCCATTAAAACAAAACAGATCACAAACTGACATAACATTCCCAGGACAGTCTTTGTCTCAAATCAACTGACTTTTCACTTTATTGGGAAGAAAATAGAAAACAGATCGATTTGAGCGATTTGAAGGCTGATCTGTCAGCTATGACAAATTATCTTGGAAATCTGACAAATAAAGAATATCGTTCTCAATACTTAATTTTATAGCTCAGTGAATTGAGGCTAAATGAGTACAAAGATTTACACATTTGATTTTGTCTAGATTTCAGGTTTGTTCTAATAATTATTTCCTTTCATATACTTCCATTTTCTTTGGAGTACAGTTATAGTCTCACTGGCCATATTATTAGATACACATTAATAGTACCAGATAGGTCTCTTAACTGTTTAATTCCTCCATGTCATAGATTCAACAACATGCTAGAAATAATTATTTTTAATAAAAAATATTAATAAAGTAGTAAAAAGGATTGTATTCTTTTTACTGCGCATCTACAATGTGGAAATGTGAGACTCATCTTCTGGTGCTGTATCCAATCTACTTTGAGGTTCAGCGTTCTGTGCTTTCAGAGATATCTGTACCTAATAAAGTTACCATCACAATGTTTAACAGATCAAATATAGCATTTTGTAATATCTGTTTTTATTATTTATAAAACAAAACATAAACTGTGATTGATTTAATTTACTTTTCTCTCTCCAAGAGCTGGATCAGGGACAGTGTTTTTGAAAAGCTGAGAGTATTTAAAGTTAATAAACAACATAAATAATAAAGCAATGTTGGGACAATAAACGTTCCATTCACCTGCTCCCACATGACAAAAAAAACCCTTTATAGGTAAAACTAGACAAATTTATCATGCTTCAGAACCCACTGGTCAGATGAAAATGATTAATCAGGAGTACTTCAAGGTCAGACGCAAGTAATTTACATATACTATTTTCCACACATTGGCAAAACTAATCAATGTTCAAACCTTTAATCTCTTTATGAAATCAGATCTGCTGAGCAAAGAAGACAAGTGTAACAGTGACTGAATGACTGACTCACTTAGGGGGTTTTGAGAGGCTACATCCACCCACACGTTTGAATACATCTTCTGCATGGGGAATCGGATGCAAAAAACCTGACAGATATGGAGCAATAGATGAATAACTAAACCTCCACTGAACTGGGTGCCAGGCAACAGATGCTGATAACTGCCTCAGATTAGGTTCGAGATTGTCGCCGGCTTCTGCTAGGACTCTGATGCTATATTTACAGCTCCCTCTTTCCATTCTTCTCTCTGATCGTGTCTGTGCCACTAAGGTGTGTCACATCCACACTCTGTCTGGCTCTGATGATGGAGTGCCAGGTGTGAAATAGAGATGAAATATTCATTTGGCACACCACTTAAGCAGGGAATAATACCGCACAAGTAAGACAGATTGAAGTTTTGTAGTTAACATCTGAGACTAGGGTCCCAGATGTTTGGGGTTAACTGTGATTGTTTGGGATCTGGGAGAACTTTTTTTTTTAAATGTGTGCTCATGATGAAACCTGGAACTATCACAGCTGATGAAATAATATCCCACAGGAAAGATTTTCTTTATGATTTAAGCCATAGTTTTTTTTTCAACCTTAAATATCCTTTTATAGAATTCCCTGACGTGCTGAGCTTGGTGTGGCAATGTACTGATATTCTCTTTTGAACTGGATTCAGACACTCACTGAAACCCAGGACAGCTTTGTGAAAAAGAAAAGCTGTGGACTTCACAGTCAAAGATAACGTTAAAAGAGATGAAGAAGAGCTGAAAGGCGTTTTGAGTGAACAAAAGTAATAGAAAACCTTAAGATAAACCATAGTAAAAAACAATCTATAGGTTTTTCTTCCCAGGAGGATTTGTAGATCTATAGGAGTTTATGTGGGTCTTATGAATTGCTGTGAAAAATGTTTCCCCCTTACAAATGTCCTTCTGTTTTTTTCTTTGTTGTCCTAAATGTTTCAGTTAATCAAAAATACTGTAACTGTCACACATAGTTCAAGACTTTTATTTATCTTTTTCAAGTTTGTGTGTTTAGCTGTATGGTTGTTAAATAAGGCAGAAATAACAAAACAGCAACATTTGAGGGTTTGTATATGAATATATAGATGTTTGTAAAAACTGACGTTTGTGCTATTTTTGCCAAAAGTTTCAATAAATAAACATATAACTTTTTTTAAATTGTGAAAGTGAGAAATGTTAGAAACTTTACCTTTCATTTAAACAAGGCAGACAGAAAGTTGTGGACATAATAAGCTATCAATCTGCTTTGCTCACACGAATTCTGACTTTCTGTACTATAGAAGCCACAACAACATTAGAAAATGTTGGGATGAAACTCTATTCCAAAGGAAGAAAAAAATTACAATGTTTTCTTTTAAATTAGATTTTAGACTTTAGATTTTTTTTTTTTTGCACACTTGTTGGTGAAGCCAGGGCATCTTAGTTGGATGGAGGACAATTGAGCTCAATGAAAAGAAAAGTTCTTTGATCTGCTCTCAGCTTTCTCGCTCATCTGCTTCACCTCAAACTACATAACTCACAGATCTGTAATTCAGAAATTCAGAAGCTTTCTGAATTTATTCTTCTGGGAGAAAACATTGGGGCTGACCTTTGAACTCACTTATACTTCATATTCCCATTTGACAGAGAACACCTTGGGATCACTAAGAGTGGATTTTATTAGATTTTTAATCTCAATTGAATTTTCCTGAAGAAATAAAGGTTAATAAATAAAGTGAGCTGGAGGACATGTGCAAAAGGATGTCTGGGTTTTCCTACAGAATCTGTTACCTTTGCATCAAATCAGCAGAAGAAAATGGATGGTTGAGGTTTCATAATCAAATACAAGCCAGAAAGACCACTTCAGCACAGCTATCTCCTGCAGGAAGTTAGAAAAGTCCAGTTTAAAACTAGCACAAGTGTGACTCAAAAGATGTGACTAGTAATCATGCTATAAAATTCCTTATCCAGCTGTTATAATCTACCTGTTCAAAAGCTAATTAAATGGTATTCCACATGTTCAAGTAAACAAATCTCCAATACAAAATCTGTTGGTTGCTTTATGACAAACCTGTGTTTTCATGATTGTAGAAAGAGAATTCAAGCACATCTCAAAGAGGGACACCAAAACTGCAATATTGAAGCAAATTACACTTTCATATCATTTCTTACAAAACCAATTTTCAATTCTAAGAGATAGCCCTGCCATTTCCATTTTCCACATGGCCTTCCCATCTCAATTATAAAGTCCAAAATGAAGAAAAATTATTCTTGGTTCACATTTAAGCCACAAGCTTTAACAACTATTTCAAATTGAACTAAATGGAAAACCTTGTTCAAACAGGTTCACAGTGGAACCTGTTTGAAAGGGAGACAAGGACATGAGACAGTGAATGTAAGGACACTGATTCTCCACAGCAGCCAGTCAGCAGGCTGAGCAGAGCTGCTTAATTGAGGAGCCTGAAATAGAGACTCTTATTAGTGCTGAAGAAGCGGCAAGCAGCAGCAGCCAATCAGGAGGGACAATCCTCTGACTTTGCTCTCTGCACACCCTCAAGATGAAAGAGAGGGTGAAAAAGGAGGACAAAATAATCAAAAAACACAGAGGCCTCTCTGTGTAAAGGTACAATATCCTTATAAAATGGCAAAGCTAAAATGCAACTATGCCATGCTATTAAACCATCCTTTAAAAAGTGGGTTTGTGGTCCAGGAAAACATTTGGACAGCATTGCAGGGATCTGGCTTTTGTCCCTCACTATCACTATATTTATTGTGTGTGTGCTGACAAAGTAACTGTCAGCTATTGTACCAGCTAACTTACGTGAGCATTGCACTCTACTGGTTGTTGTTATGTATTACAGAAAGAATACTGTGGGCAATTGACACAATACAGTGTATTTTCATAGGTAGAACACCTAGAAACACATGTGTGTTGTCCTTGGTAACTGCTTATGTTGTTACTCAGATGTTATATGAAATATATATATATATATAATACATATTTGAAATGTCTTTGAAAAAATGTGTTTTACAAAAATGAGGACTAATTTCTTTCTTTTAGATTCTTTAAGTCAGAAGACAGGAGTGTATTTAACAGGTTTGTTACATTCCTAACACTTTGTTGACATGATGAAACATTTACAACACAATCTCTTAAACTTTATTGGCTGCTGCCAGTATAATTTATTTATTAGAACTTCTGATAATTTCAACTGGAGTGACATGCAATAATGTACAACCAAATTTCGAGTAAGGCTTGAATGGAAAAAAAAAAGAAAAAAAAAAGATATGGTATTGTATTGCCAAAAAACAGTTAGTTAACAACAATTAACAACAATTGTTTTGGGGGGTAATAGGAACAAGTAAGGTATTAATGTCATTTTCAGATCTAAGCTTGAATTCCAGAGAAAAGTGAAAGCAGCATATTTTCTATGAGTTTAGCTGGAATGAGCCCTCAAATGAAAGTCTTCCCTGGACTTCATACACCCTTGGTCCACTCCTGGCTCAAATCTTGAAAAAATGCCTCTATAATGAACAAGGGTTTTTGTGTTGCTCAGCACGTTTGGTTGTCTAGTTTTGCATATACGCCCCAGAATCACACCCAGTGTTAATTGCATTAGTGGGAAAATCTTTCTTAACCTTGATCTAAAAAGCTCAGTTTCATTTTGAAAACTTTTATTAGGGAGTCTTAACTTTTTATATATATATATAATGCTATGCTTCTCCAGATTTTGGTATAATCTTTACAAACCTTTTACTCATTACACTGAGAGCACATCTGGGTTAAAACTGTTTTGAGCATGCAAACTAAATAACTACTGACATTGGTGAACACAGACATGAGAACTAGACAACTTTGTTATCTGTTATTACAACAACAGACATCTACCATTAATTTACAATTATGGACCATTGATAGGGAGATCATTTGGAATGCGGGACCTAAAGTTTCCACTCTATAACATTCTGGCTCCCCATTAAAACTTTCTTTCAGTCTTTAAAGCTTTTTGCGAGTCTCTGGGAGACCCTTTTAGAGGCTGGCACTGCAACCTAAGAAAATCCAAACAAAGAAATCAGACCAAAACTCGAACAGGCGGAATTTATTCCGCTCCTCCTATATTCCCATCAACGCATTTTTCATTGGCCAGATCTCGAGGCCGCTGCTTTCCTATTGGTTAGTTAAGCTGCTCCTCTGGAAGTCACTTGGCCTTCTAGTGTTCCGCTGCGTCGGGATCGGGGGACGCAAATCAAGGGAAACAAATCGTCTGGCAGAAGAAAAGTTCATGCTGGAGTTTAGAAACGTCCTTGAAAGACACATGAAGGTAAGAAGTGAAAATGACAAGTGGTTTCCGTTGACGACATGAAGAAAACCTTCGACTTTAGATCGCGCTGGTCGTTTTACGTGAGAGTAGAAAGACAAGAAGAAAAGATTCACTCGAGGCTACTGGCCAAATGGTTTGACAAAAAAGTATTAATTCGTTTTTCTTCTTAGTTTGAAATTGTTTTTTTTCCTTATGAGACTAGTTTTTACCTCATCAGTAGATTGCCTGTTGATCTCAGTGGATGCGCTCAAAGATTTTACTTTGCAGCGACTCCAGTTGTTAAATAATCCTTAATTAACTGAGAAGCATCCGCATTTATTTTGTTTATCGTTTTTATTTTACGAATAAAGCTGTGTTGAACTGGGTAGAAAGCCGAGTAAGGCAAGTTTGTGGCCTGTATAAAAATTGGGTTCGCTAATAAATCCAATTTAGTATCCAGACATGCTGCATCTGCTGGTGAGGGAAAAGGAAACGCAGCAGACCTCTCCTGCTCTGTTTCCCCTCAGCTGACCCCCCCATCTCACGGCTGCATGGTCTGAGGTATTTGTGCAAATGCTGTTATTTTTTCTCCTTCTGTTTCTTTTCAGAAAAGGCACTTGAAAAATAAGAAGAAATATTTTTTGTGCACAAATGAACACTGTTAACCACTTTGCTATCTTTATTATTCTTAAAGAAAAAAATTGAGTGCACTCCAGATTGCTTAATGTATTGGCAGGAAGGCTTTTCCTGCCATTCAGCCTGAGCTTAAGAGCTTATAACCTCTTCTGAGACTAAAAAGGGGAATAGTTAATGGACTTTGATTGGATTAGGAGAAAGGATTTTCTTTCTTTGCCCTTATATTTTACAATCACCAGCAGCTATACTCAAACCCAGAGTCTGCTTGGTTTTCATATATTTGACAGTGAAAGCTGCTTCATGTTTTACAAAGATATTTACAACTTTACAGGTATCGCAAATGGGCTGCTGTCATCCGACGTGAAGATTCGGAGGACATGTAGAAGTATTTGTATTTCCCATGCCATCATCTTTGTATATGTCATGGTTAACTGCTCCTCTCTCAGGGAAATAGTTGTGATATGTTTAAAAGTGACGGCAAGCACGATGGCGCATGCAGGCCTTGGCAAGCCCAGACACTTCTCACAAAACGTGCACAGCACAGACTTCTCACAGTGATTATGGTGGCCTGTGAAATTAGCAAGCAGGCCTGTAAAGCAAAAACTAAAGGAGGGCATGTATATGCTGGAGTTTAATTAGCGTTTTTACACTGGTGGTCTAGCCACAGAGTGCTGCTACAAAGGAGGACAAAAAACTTCTCAAGCATATGCTGCTTGTGGTTTTTCTTCTTCTAGCTTCTGCACACTGCTTTGCAGAAAAATTAGCTGGATACAGTTATTTAAGGCACCTTGCAAAAGTATTCAAGACATGTGGACAAACCTTATTGTATTTTTTGATTATGTTGTGGAGTAGGAAGCACATATTTGGATATATTTTTATGTAAAAGGAAAAGGACACATTTGTTTCTTTGTAGTTAACTCTTAGCTCTTTGCTTTGCTATCCATAAATGAAACAAGACCTATAGTAACCCCAAAGGAGCTGCAGAGATCCACTGCTCAGGTGGACAACAATTATAGAAAAAAAACTAAATCCACTGCTTTAAGAAAGTTATGAAAAATTAATTTTGGAGCTGACCGCAATCCATAAAGGAAAAACACCAAAAACGTAGAAGGATGCGCTCTCGTGGGAGCACAATGGATTGTTTTGTCCTATATTTAAAATCATACCATCCCAGTATGGGAATGGTATGATTTTCCTTTTCTTAAAAAAAGGCTCATTGGGAACAGATAATGTACAGAGTTGATGGGACGATGGACAAAGCTAAATTAAGTGTGATCCTGTAAGAAAGACTTGATACTAGTTCATAGGTTCGTCTCCAAACAGGACAACATCTCTAAGCAAAGAGTCAGAGCTAGAATGGAATACTTTAGATGTAAATCCATGTGTTTATAATGAGCCAGTCAATTTCCAGACCTAAATGCTGATGCAAATCTGTTACAGGACCTTCAAACTTGATGTTCGCAGAAGGTCTCCATTCAATTTGGCTACACCCTATTTCACAGAGCACTTGGCAAACAGTTTGACTTCTAAATGAGCAAAGCTGGGACTGATTTACTGCAAACCTTCAGCTGTTAAATCTAGCAAAAGGTAGTTCTGTATAGTATTGATTTAGTTAGGCTACAAACAAAAACACATCATGAATTTTATTTTGTTATTCTCCCTCCACTTGACCCGAATGTACTATTGTCTGTTGGTTTACCATATAAATGCAAGTAAAATATGCTTGCACTTTTGCTTGTATTGTGTCAAAAGGTGAAAATCTTCACAGAGTATAAATCCTTTTGTAAGGGACTCTGCTAAGAGGAGATCATTTTGAATATATTTTGACTTAGTTCATCAAGACTTCTTTTCTCATAAACTTGTGTCAAACCTCTCCTTTTAGACACCATAAAACTCAGTTATGGTTACCACAGATTGCTCAAAGCAGAATTCTGATCCATTCATAGATCACAGCCTTTAAGAAAACTGGGAGATTTTTCAGATGCTTCAGCCACTTAAATGGTATTTCTGTGATCCAAACAGCAGTGGATGTGTGTTATTAAGTAGTCAGTCAGCCAGTGGGGTGGAGATCTAACCCACACGATGAGTCTCATAAGAAAATGATGTTTAGTGTAGTAACATGGACAGCTTTGATCTCGTTTCAAAGTGAGGCCCGCATGTTTTTACTTGGGCAGAGTGCGGCTGGATGCTGGAGTTGTAGACACCGCCGGGCTTGTCAACAGAACCAACACAGCTGGGAGATTAAAGCACAGAGTCATTACAAAGGGGCTACTTCTCATTTCCAACTCTAAAATAACTGTCACAGCACCCATTAGGGTTTGAACTCTTGGCAAAACAAAAAGATATTTTAAAGTTTTGTGACTTCATCAGTTCGATGACTTTTGGACCTGAATGGGTAAATGAAAGTGGAAAAGTTTGAATGTGATTTATCTGCAGCCAGTACCGGTTGCAGACAGATCAGATTCCACTTGTGGTGTTTTAATTTGGCAAAGCTTAATTTAAGTCTTCCTCTAAACTAAACCTAAAATATCAAGGTTTTGTTTCTCATTTATTAAATAAAATCTTCCTTGCTCTACTTTGGAAAATTACTTTATTCGAAGATAATAACCACATGTCCACTGAAGGCTCATAAATAAGTGGAAGAGATTACATGTCTGCCTCAGTGTCTGATTTCTGGGAAGTGGAAAACACAGGGCTTAATATAAAGAAAAAAAAAAAAACTACATACCTGAAAAATTGTTGTACAGTCACAATGAGAAAACTGATAAGAAAAGATTATGGGCTTTTCTGTGTTTCCTGTTTTAGATTTGTTTAATATTTTGATCAACTAAAGAAATGCCTAGTCTAGATCATTTTGTTCTGTCTTTTGTCTCAACAGACCAAAGTGAACATGGAGAGCCTGAGCAAGCCGGAGTTGCTGATGCTCTTTAGTATCCTGGAAGGAGAGCTGCAGGCTCGGGATGTTGTCATTGAAGCTCTAAAGGTAACAATAATCAAATAGTAAAATCCTTCACAGCTCATAATGGCGTTTTTCTTTAAATAATTTCTCATTATGACAATGTCACCTCATTAAGTGCCTTAAGGAGTGTCAACTTGTCGAACAGTTATTATCTGAAAAACTGAAAACCAGAATCTTGGCTTGTGTTTGCCATAACAGAAAAATGACAGAAAGTGCTGTCATTTCCTGAAGCAGGTTAAAAATGTGACTCCCATAACCATCAAGATAAACTGTTGCATATCTTGATTATGCCTGGAGTCTTAGTTCTCATCATTAACAGCCATTAGAGCAGAGAAAGAGCTGTCGAGTTTTTTGTGTGTTTGTGTCTACACCACATTCCTTCTCTTATATATATATCAGTAGGTGCCTGATAACTTAATGTGAGCAAGGGCCAGAGTGAATAAATAAACACTGGACGTAAGTGAACCCTTAGGGAAATACCTTTTGAGAAGTATTCATTTACTAAGCTGTTGAAATACAGATACAATGAATGGACAAAAAACATATTTCTTGAGTCATGCCAGTTGCACAACTCATTCGTTGGGCTTCGTAGAGTTGCAGATGTTTTTATCAGCCTAAACTGATGGATGGAGTCCTACTTTGTATTAAAGGTAGGTGAAGCGGAAGGAATTTACTTTGGGTTATATTTGATTTTAACACAAAAAAAGATAATCATCAGTTAAACATTATCCAGTGACACAAATGTTCTCTGAGATGACTAAGCACTGAACCTTGTACGTAGTGTGTGTTTTAGCAATCACTTACTTGAGAAACTATAGATACATTTATATGAAATGTAGATATACTGTCGTAATTTCATAAAGTATCACTTCAGACGTTTGTTATTAATTTATCAGATTATATAAAATTTTGAAAACTCCTGAATTTGGATGTTTCCAATTTCAAACTAAAAACCCAGTATTAGTACCATCAGCTGCAATCAGCCTTTGACTCTGTGGAAGAAACACAGAATAACGGCCTTCAGCTTGTCTTCATTGTTTGTTCTGGTGTCTCTTATCTTCCTTTTTCTAACTTCATTGATCCTCAGTATGTGAAGCATATGAAGCATGAATTTCTCTGCAATTTACTGGAACTTGGCTGCTCAGACTTTGGTCAACAGCAAATTATATGGATCCCCAAATCATTACTGACTGTGGAACCTTCACACTGAACTTCAAGCAACCTTGTGTATCTATACTTTCTCCAAACTACGAGACCTTTATTTTCCATTGAAAGGCAAAATGTATAGTAAACTAAGGAAGAAACAGCTGATCCTGAGGCTGCAGTCCATTTGTGAATTATCACAATGTTTTCTAATCAGAGGCTCTCACTGTTACTTGTGCACCATCGTTTCACCAAACATTTTTACACTCAACTCTCCGATGATTGTCTTTGATGTAGCACTCTGTGAACAACCAGCTTCTTACCTGTGAGGCTTACACTACTAATGAAGTGTATCGGTGACTGTCTGCTTCAAGGCAAAGTCAACGATGTTTCACATGACTGTGTGGTCCATAACATGGTATTTCTATACATGTTTTCTAAATTGTCTTATGTCATATTAAAATTTTTTATTATACTGAATTTGTGGATTTCATCATTAACATAATTAAAGGCTGGAAATACATCGATCAGAAAGATTTCCATTGTGGGATAACAAAACACATTTCTATTCTATTATATTCCTAAAAAGTAGCAATGATTTTGATAATCATTTCAGTTTTTAGCAACATCCTCAAGTTGAAATTTATATTTTTGTATATTAAATGATAATTGAAAATAAGATAAAATATAATTGAAAAGCATTGCATTTAACTTCTTGTAGACTTATCAAAAGATGTTAACACCCCAAACAACTGTATGAGAAGTTGGTCTAGGCATGCTTGTCTGAGTCATTGTGGATGTGTCATATCCTTGTCAGTATCATATGAGAAATATTTAAAATAAACATAAATCACTATGGTAGTAACACAGTGTAGGATAGATTTATTTTAGTAAACTTGTCATGAAACCTTTTTGCGCGTGTTTTCATTTACATCCCTTTTCTATTTCTGGCTAAAAAAATAAAACCCTCAAGTTTTTATTTGCACATTGTTATCAATGCTTTTCCCCATGGTAAAGTGTAGGATATGAGATATGAACCAATATGAGTTTTGCCTTTCTGCTTTTTTTGTAGCTTTTTTTCTTTTTATGGTTCTCTAAATTTAATTGTGCAGAGCTATCAATGGCATTCTAACTAACTGCTGCGTTTTTCCCCCTTGTGACTCACTTCTACAGCTGCTTTACAAAGTGTGGCTTTCAAGAGGAAGGAAGTGCTTGGCAATGCTTATATTTGGCACTCAAAACTCTGTGGCGATCCAGCAGTCACTTTGGTTTTGGGAAAAAAATAACTCTTTAGGTCCAAATGGGACTCAAAAATGAAAATGAGCCTTTAATTAACCGTCAAATTCTCATGGTGTGGTTGACTGGAGTTTCTAAGCAGAGCTACTTCAAATAACTTTACGGTCTGTTTTGCTGAAAAGCCAGTGTTGAAGTAGAAAAATGAATTTTGTGTCTAGGTCTGAGATTCATCAGCTGATTAGATTGAGTGTCATCAATGAGAATTTAATTGCCTTTTTATCTGGAGTTGCTAGTAGATAGCAGGTTAGCCTTTCTCCTGCAAAGAATACAAAATATAAACACTGGCATGATGGAGCTTGAAAAAACAGCTACTACAATATCTTGGACTGTAGACTAAAAATGCATCTCAGCCTCTCTTTTTGTTTTACACAGATCTTGTTCCCACTGTTGCACATCTGAAGGATTCCAAGCATGTGTCAGCAAAAGATAAGCTGGAAACGGTACAGCTGCGGCTTACCATTCAGACATGCCGATGTTGCCAAGAATTGAAGCCAACAAACAAAGCATGAATAATGAGGCTAGACTGTGATGCAGAGCTGAACGCGTATGGGTGTTTTACTGTGATGTAATAAAATTATAATCGTGAGTGCTAAGTGTTAGGTGGCATTGGGGAAAGTTTTCTGAAATCAGTGTTTTTTTTTTTTTTTTTTTTTTTTTTTTTTTTAATGCCTGAGCACCACTTTCTGAAAGTGGAGGGGTTTTTTTTGAAGAAAATTCAGCATTTCTTTGTGTTTAGCTGCACAGCTAACTTTGCACTGAAAAAGAACTGAGAAGGGTGACAGGAGAAGTACAGTAGGGGGTTGCAAAGATATTTAAAAAATAGTTAGCTCAAACTGTAAAGTGACACATCAGACAGTCACTACTGGGAACAGGGAGTAGCCTGTTGCCAGGTTACTTGACTTTAGGAATAACAATCCTCTTATTAAACTTTCATCAGTGACACTGAACCATTTTTAGCTAATTTATTTGTATAAGTCAACATTTGCATTTTAACATCTAGGAGTCCTGCTCTAAATAGGACATAACCCAGTTACTGAGGTTCTGAGCGGTCATGTGGCTTTCTTTAATGCTCACATGTGAGAGGCATTTTTGAATACTCCTGGGTGCGGTGTGTTTTCCTGCTTCACCCCTCTCTACCGTTTGATCCGCCTTCACACCATCCTTGACAGACCAGTTCAAAAAACGTTAGCAAAGCCTCCGGGCCGTGCCCTGCTCTTCCTGTGCTGGATGAGCCAATACTGATGATGTAGGAAATGACAAGCCTAAACCTTCTGATCTATCTTGAACTTTGGTTCTATGTCAGCGCTAATTCATCATCCCTCCTTGCACTTCCCATTAATCAGCAGAGCTCACATAGCTTCACTGAGTTTCTGGTAATTCATTTTAATCTGATTTGACTGGACCTTTTAAGTTTCAAAGCAACAGTCAAAAAGCAGGGTTTTGGCTCAAGTTTACATCTCATTTGATTTACGGAACAGCAGCACCCCTAATAAAGATATGTGCAAAACTCTAAAAGGTGGGACGTTATGTAAAATAGAATTTTCTTTAGCTATTTATCATGTTATAATGCAACTTTCTACTTAAAAAGATAATTAGAGTGTTGCTTTGATTATTTTCTAACATGTTTGAGGAATCCTTGAATTTCCAATGGCAGCCATACAGGGCTGTATGCTTGCTTTCACTAATTGCTGGCTACTAGCCAAAAGCTGCAGTCTCCAAGTTGAACCTCTGAACTTTCTCTGCTAAGCTCCTCCAGACTAGCGACAGCAGCAATTAGCAAACTCCTGGTAGAACTGGCATCTGCTGAGCTTATTATACAAACCTCTCAGTCACAATGCACACTACATTTTTTTATAATTTAATGAAGGCACTGATACCACTGGGTTTTGTTCTATAATGACACATCCACATTAAGTCAAATAATTTTCTAGTGTCATTTTAATTCCTCATCGACTCCTATCATAATTGTGCTTTCAGCTAATGGATTGCAGTGGAGTCTAGAGGATTGTGTAGAATGAGTCCACTCTAAACAATTCTTTATTGAAGAGAGAAAAAAGTAGGTTGGTGGGTAAAAAAATTGCCCCCAAAAACTTTCAGTTAAAGAACTGAATGGGTAATTATTGCCACGCAGAGATGTATCTAAATTCTTCTTGACCTCAGGTTAATTTCTAATGTCAGCCTAGTATCATTCTTTTGGAACGCTGCGATTTCCCTCTGCCAAGCAGGATATAGTGCTTTCTCTAATCTCCTGATCCTGTTTTGTTGAAATCTCACCAAGATATAGCTCTTCTGTTGGCCTAAACCATCTTTCTCTCCTCACTCACATGCCAACCCTCCCCCCCCCCCTTTCACAGTGGGCCTAAAGGCATCTGCTGAACTTGAAAAGTCTCGCCGCTATTATCTCTTTTTTGTCTTGAGTTAAACAGACAGCAGGTCTGCCTTGGACAAAGGCCAGTGCAGAGCAGCTGTCCTGCTAAAGATAGACAGACACACACCATCTGTTGCTCCTTCCTCCACTCAGCCCCATTTCTCTTGAGTTTTTGAAGTGTTTCCTCTCTCTGTTCCTCCGCCATTATCTGCTGCTTTAGATCTGTTAAGTCATTTGAGATGGTGATCATGCTGTGCAGAATGCATGATTTTATTTCCTGTTTTAATGGAAGCAAAACAACAGCAGTTTCTGCTAACTTCAAGTGATAACTGGATTTTTTTATTATCAAATAAAATTGACTTGGAAGAGGTTAATAGGTATGTCATGCAGTTTTGCAGTCTGAATATTTAGATTTACCTGGCAACTACAAATTTTTTTAGTAGCTTCTCAGACACCTTCAGTGTAATACATGATGCCAGCACTGAACAGGTTCATAAAGTTTGTGAATTCTTAGTCTAAAACAACTCCATTGATTTAATCAGTGTTGACAAAACTGTGATGAACACAGGTTAGATATCAGTCACAGAAATTGCTAAAACTCAGTCTGAGATGAGGTAATTGAAACTTCCCAACACTGTGAAAACAACCTGATTAAGCTATTTGCAGGTAATAAATGCATTAAAAAGTTTTTAATGCATTCTCATGCTAAATGCAAATGCAGATTTGATTCTAACATAGCACAACTAATAAGTAATTGGCATCTCTGTGCTGACATATTTTTACATCACTGAAGTTATGAATTTTGCGTAAAAAAGCCACCTATGCATAGTAGTAAAGATTACAGCAAAAGCAAATAACATTACATCATAAGCACCACTTGAAATTATTGAGCTATTTGTGTTATGGAGGTTGCATAAAAAATACACCATCTAATGAAAGCCTGTAAAAATTTTAGTGAAGCCATAATAGGGGGTGTAAAACTGCCATGCTGGTTGAATTTTGGGAAAAGCAAAGAGGTTTTACACAAGGAAGAATTTTCTCCCAGCAGCTATCAGACTTTCTATCACAGAACCTAATAAGTTGCTTAAATACTTGCGTTATACTCTTGTAAATATTCTGTTATTGCTTCAAACACAATACACCTGTAGTATTCTTTTTAATTATCTTTTTCACTTGTACATTTCTTAGAATCTACATATGATGTTTTCCCTGACTATAGATTAGATTTTTATCATAATATAACAGTTTGTCTTTGTAATTCATAATCTATTCAGTGAGGTGCTAATTTCTAATTAAACTAAATGTCTAAATCGTGCTTAAAATTATGGCAGAAATTATGCTTTTTGAAATGCAGAATAAAACCTTATAATTACTAAACATTCTAACAGATACCTATTGGAAAGGATAAGATTGTGAGCACACGGACAACACCAGCAACTTGAACCAAGTCTACTTGCTAACTACTCGCTTAAACAATATACAATAATTTCTTTTTTTATTTGGACTTAATTACAGGCTGGGTTAGTATGTTTGTAAAACACCAGGTAATTATTTTACAATCACTTACACCACAATTAGAATGGTTCACTTAAAATGGTTAATTGTTCCACCATTTTTTATTTTATTTTTTATTTTTTTTACAATTTTCAGCTTCTCTTTTGAATGTAGAAACATCATTCTGATGTGAGTCCATCTGACAGATGTTCTTAAAAGTTTTGGAGGAACCTTCTACATGATCTGCAGTTCTCTATTAATTTAAACAATAAAAACATAAAACAGTTTTCCAATGAGTGTGGCTGAGAAGACAACATTGACCTGACACAGACATAGGTGCACATTACTGCCATTTCCTGAACTATAAAGGCATTTTTTTTTTTGTGTAAATATTTAATGCCATCTGCTTTGTGAATCCAGTGCAGAGATTAAGTAAAGTGTCAGCAAAACATCTGCTAAAAAGGAAGAGATTGGAACGCTTTGTGAATTCCCTCCAGCATGTGTTTAAAAGTTTACATATACAGTTTAACTCTTCCCTCTGGGTCTGAGATACAAGAGCCTAAGAGGAGAATCACACAGCATGACCGAGTTACTAAATCTCTGCAAATAAAAGTCTGATTTTGTCATTTTGTCTTTTCCTCAGGCCCAATGTAAAGAGCTGTTTATCCAGGAACGCTATGGTAGGTACAACCTCAGTGACCCCTTCCACGCCTTGCAGAGAGACAGTGAAATTGTTGGGGGCCCAAATAAGGAACCTGGTCGCTCTTCCCCCACTTCCAACCCTCTGGTGGTTCTCAAACTGGTGGTGAGCCACTGCAGGAAGATGCAAGAGAAGATGCTGGCCCAGCTGGCTGCAGCTGAGAGCAGGCATAGGAAGGTGAGCCCCAATGCTAGGTACTTTAAGAGATTCAAACCAAGTAACTGATGTAAAAACTAAAACAAACAGATCACTGGTGCTTATTTCTATTTCAAACAAAAATCGTGTGAAAGCAGGGTATTCCTTATGTGTGATGTGATGTGAAAAAGATTGATAAACCTGTTCATTTAGCTGCAACATTTTCACATCTATTAAATTAAATCTCACTCCCATCACAGTCTGTTGGGTTTTTAGGAACACGATTAAATACACATTTATGTTTTCAGTGCGCACACACATTCAAAAGATGTTCGTAATAGCCTGAGTGAAACAGAATAAAATCTTCATTTTGGATTCAAAACATAACTTGAGTAAATGGCAGATATTGTATTTAGTATCTGGGGCACATGCACTTCATAATATATATGGTGTTTTGAAACAAGATCAGTTTTACTTTTTGATGCAGTCAACTAAACTCACTGGCAGGCATGGGCTAAAATACTAAAACTTTTAGCATTTTAGGCCCTGCAAAGGTCAAACCTTTGGTTTTAACCCTTTACTGCCTGAATTTAGTTACAGTGGTATGTGTATGTTATACACATTGACAATTCCTTCTCATTTTAAGTAGGAACATGAGTAAAATTAAGTTTAATTGTGTATAACGCCAATCATTAGATGGCAGGACAGGGTTTCCAATACACTCCTGGGTTCAGTTGCATTAACAAATATCAATGGTTCGTATATGTCGCCTCAGCTATGTGACAGTTTGTGACACTAATGTACCAGATATTAATGAGGGACACAGATGGAGTGACCAGGAATATCTCAGGTTATGTGGAGCATGTAGGAGAGCTGTGTCCCTACATGTTGCAGTGAACTTCCTGCCAGCCAGTTGACAAATTCAGACGTAAATGTTTCCAGCTGCAAAAAATAAAAGGAACTATGTAGCATTCCTCTTAAAGTTTTGCTATTTCAAGCCAAATGTTTACTAGTTTACTGATATGTCTGTTAAGCAGCAGACCGCAGGCTAGCTATTTCAGGAGATAGCCCAACTAATTAACCAGTGAAACTTAACTGAAGGTTTGTAATTTGGTGTAATGAAACTTGCTCAGACTTTTTATTTTAGCAAATATTTATACTCAGTTTAAAATAATCCCTGGTGTCCAAATAAAAAATAATATTCTTTATAGCTTGATTAATAAATGGGTTAATTAGCAGTTGGAAAAATAATTGTACTGTTCCATATTTAGCAAAAGTAATTAAGACTATTTTAAGGTTTTTTTGAAAGCGTTTACAACAACAGGTGTTGAGAAACAGGTATCAGACCTTGAGAATATTAAATTGGTATCTATAACCTTTACAATCCAAAGAGCCATTTTTGCCCTCAGTCCAGCTTTGTAAAGCCACACATGTTACCTGACCTTTGAAGAAAACCAACTCATAATTTCTGACATGTTTCTACAGTAGGACATTTCTGTCAATATTACTCAGTTATTATGTAATAAAACAAAATTTTAAAAATCTGTAAAAAACTTGCATTCTTATATAACTATTTAAAAACATGAATCCATAATATGTCAATTTTATCCAAAGTTATTAAGAGCCGTTGTGGAAGGTACAACGAGTGACTCTGCAAATCTGGAGCCACAAGATGTGGTTCAGGGTGACTTTTTGTTCTATTTTGTGTTTGCTTTAGGTTATTGCAGACCTGGAGGAGGAAAAGAGGAGGCATGCAGAGGACACAGCAGAGGGAGATGATGTCACCTACATCCTGGAAAAGGAGAGGGAGCGCTTACAACAACAGGTGCTTTGTTTCAAAGACACTTGCCTCAGCCAGAAACTGAATGACTGACTCAATTTTTTTACTATATGAGCTGGGTTATAGACAAGAAACATAATGTCTTCCAACTAATGACAGTTTCTTGATGGCATGTATTGTCTTTGCTTGCAGCTGGAATTTGAGCGGAGTCAGGTCCGCCGTCTGGAAAAGGAGCAGAGACGGATTACTGAGCAGCTCGAAGAAGAACGGGCTCAGCACAAGCAGCTCTCCTGTGCTCTGGCCAAAGAGTGCAAGTGGGCGAGTGCCAGGGCTCTGGAGGAGGGTCACCGCCTGACGGAACTGAACCGCAAACTTGACAAGGTCCTAACATTTTGAATCCAAGTTCCTCATCCTTTTCTTTCTATTATAAACAGTTGGCTTTATATAATTAGGAAAAAGATGCTTGTCAGACTTTGCGAAAGGAGCTGGAGGAGGAAAGGATGCGAGCCCTGAGGATGGAGGCGAGGGTGGAGGAGCAGCTTGCTGAGTTCGACACAGAACGGGAACAGCTTCGCTCGCGGCTGAAGAAGGAAGAAGCTCATTGCTCTGATCTACAACAACAGGTGTGAACACTTTGACAAACTGCACCTTGTAGTGGTGCACTTTTATTAAATTACTTCATCTCATGCAATGAATTTCATTTATGATAGGTGGAAGATCTGAAGAGGAAGCTGGAAGGAGTGCAAGAAGTCTTTGCCTCTTCAAATGAGGCAACAGGAAGAGATCGGGTTAGAAAGGTTCCTGCAGGGAACTTATCAGTGGACAGTATTAAGGTTGAGGACATTGAAGAAGACCATGCATCACGGTCTTACTGTCCAGGGGAGGCCAATGGGTTTCATATGTCAAGCATACATTCAGAGAAGACGTCCTGTCCGAATGGAAATGAGACGCAAACATCGCTTTCCCTCTCTGGTGCAGCGTTTCCGTCTCAGTCAAGTTCCTCGCCCTGCACTTCCCCTGTCCTTGCCAAACGCACCACAGGCAGTGTGAGCCAGGGAGGATACCAGTCTCCATATCAGGCTGGGATCAACCAGCGTTTCCATGCTGCGTGGCACAAGTTCCAGAGTTCCTTTGAGCCGGATTCACAGTTCCAGCCTGCTCAACCTGTCCCCTTGCTCTCACCAAAAGAGCTCTCCCCTGTGACCAGCAGCTCATCTCCTGAGGCCAGCCCAGTCAAGCAGATGGCCCGGAGCACAGTCACTCAGGTTCTGTCCCGGTTTACCTCCGTCCAGCAGAGCGGGTCGATGAAACAGGGCACACCAAATAACTCCCCGTTTGGTACAGACTACCGTAGCCTTGCAGCACCCCTGTCTCCTGCCACTGGGAGGGCCACAGGAGCCGTTCCACAGGGGGTCCGATCACCAACCATCTCCAGGGTGGAAAGGGGAAACCCCCCGCCTATTCCTCCGAAGAAACCTGGTCTGACCCAGGGTCCTCTCTCTCCAGCAGCCGTTCCAAAATCTGGCAACCATTTCTCAGAGAGCCCCCTGTCGGGTAGCTGTGGCCTCAGCTCAACCCAGGAGGGCGTCAAAGAACTCGACATGGTGGTCTCATCAAATTAGCACTTTGTTCAGCCTTCAGATACTTGACTAATCAATCAATCAAATTTTATTTGTATAGCACATTTCAGCAGCAAGGCATTTCAAAGTGCTTTACATCATAACAAACACAAAAATTGCAGGATCATCTAATGGTTATAACTGAGACTTACACAAGTCAGGATTTATAGCAGTTCTTTAACGAAAATCTCCCTCATAATGTTATATGTATTTATTAAACGTATTTCAAACATCAACAGAGGCACTATTTTAGGTGTCAATAAAGAACTAAAGTCTAACCTCTTAAAAAAAAAGAACATTCACACTAATGAGCTCTCATTTGATCCCTGTATGAGTCTGAAGTGTTTTGCTGGTTAATGTATAAAAAAAAATATCATTGAATACTACAAGTTTTACAGATGTTTATGTGCTACCAAGTCTTATTTTATTGTACAGTCTTGGTATTAAGAATTATGAATGTTTCAGAGTCTATTAATCACACATTACATCTATATTGATTCTTTGATATTCTCTTTGCATAGTGATGTTTATCAAAGAGAATGATTACATGCAGTTACTGTTGGAAGAGATTTTAAAGTTGAATGTTATGCCTTTGTCATTAGCGGAATCCTGCATTACTTAACTATAAACCTTTGCTATAATTAGTATCAGGGTTCCTCTGCCATGTTGATTATTTCTGCCTTTATCACATGCTTTACATGCTGGCTGAAAAGTGACATATTTAATAAACTACTCTCAAAGTTAAAATGTCTATGTTGTAATTGATAACCTTATAAAGTTTGTGTATATTTTGTAAAACAACATAAAACACAGTCTGATGAGTTAAATCACAATGGCCTCTTTTGTATAGAGTTCATAAGTAATTTAATTCTTTACCTGGGAATTAGAGTTGTGATGGACTGATTGGTCCAGTGGGTCTGTCTTTATGACATCTGGGGTAGACTCTGAATCTGGACATTAGGAAACATTGAACAGGACAAAATGGGCAATAAAAATAATTTAATATGTTATTTTTTGTTCTACTTTTAAAGTGGAACAAGTTGCTTATCTCTTTAATGACTACCAACAATAGTTGCAAAGTTGCGCTGTCCTTGAAATTCCGCCAGAGGCCACTGTTTCATATGTTTTTGTTTGGTTGACTTTTTTCATCATAATGCAACACTATTCCTTTAGTTTTCTTAGAGTTGCATTTTACTTATATTTTACATATTTACATAACATGTTATTTTACAAAGAATCCGGTATGTATACTGAGTTTTTTGTCTTGATCCAATGAGTTTAAGCTGGAGAGTAATACATATTTGAGTTCAATTGAATGTTTTAGCTTGTTTCAGCATTGCATGATCAGCTGCACATGAAGTAGATTTTCCTGTTTGAAATCCTTCTTTTACTGCAAACATCAAAAGCAGCTTTTTGTTTGCATGACAAAGTTGTGAAATTTTACAAGTGGACAGAAATGTTATTTTGTTTTATACCCAATGTTGCTTCAATCAGTAAACAGTACTTGTGTGGTATGCTGAGAAGTGAAGCTACTTAAGAAAAGAAAATTAAGAGAAGATTAGTCAGCAATGTCAGAGCACATATTGTTTCTGTGTCTCCTTCACACACACACCCACACAGGCACTTGCTGACTTGGCTTTTCCGACACATTGAATCCCCCTCCTGGCTCTTGGGGAAAAGGGTTAGCTGGTTAACGGAACGGGTCACCTCTCTTTCATTCAGCTCACCTAATTAACATTCCAGTGTAGGACAGAAAAGCTGCATCCTAAATCCAGATCAGGCACGCCTAGTCCTTATGTAAAGCCTCATCTTCTCAGCTTCTCGGGCCTCTCTAAACACAAACTCACACTGATGAGGTGTAAGAACTGCTCTTTGAACATCTCAGAAAATGTTGTATTTCACATGAAGTCTATTTGCATACAACAGCAAGTGGACATTAATAAATGTTTGTTTACATGTTTGTTATGGTGCAATATCGAAGCACATGTAGATGCTTTTGTTCACAAGAGTAAAATACTGTGTTACCCAATAGCAAGAATCTACAAGAAATCAAGAGAATAATAAATAAAGAGGAGATATTCTGTGGTTAGTTTGAACATTCTAGAGTCAAAATATGATAAGGTAATAAATATTGATTCAAAATGTGAAAAATATTGTATGTATTATAAGTATCAGGCCACCTACTTTGATACCATTATATAATAATACTATATAACACACAGTGTAATTGCCTTCAAAAGTTCTATAGTTATTAAATATTGTCCACCTGTGTGTAATTTTAGAGGTCATGATTGAACAAACAAGCAGACAGACCAGAAGTCAAATTGTGGAGAAATTAAAAGCAGGTTTAGATTGTAAAGCAATGTCGTAAGCTTCACATGGAGCACTGCTTAAGCCATCATTCAAAAATGGAATCCAAAGCAACCAATGAATCCAAGGCTGGAAGAACTCCAGTTAGAAGCTACAAAACACAAAGACAAAAAATTCTGTTTACAATTATGATACAGTGCAAGACACATATCTTAAAGGACTTGTACGTGTAAATGACATTGAAAAAGAAAACATTTTCCTCCACTTCACCAGTATGAATTACTTTATTCACATGAAACAAAGTAATTCTCACATGAAATCCTAATAAAATACTTTGAGGTTTATGGTTATAATAGGAGAAAATATGAAAGATTTAGGGGGAATGAATGTATAGATCCAAAAATAAATGAAGTTGAACTTGAAAATGACTGCTGCAGACACATATTTGTTTAGTGTAGATTTCCCAAGTGCTGACTTGCTCTACAACATCAAGCTGACCACATATCTGCAGTTCCATGTTGTGAAAATGTGATTGTGAAACTGAGGTCAAGGAGGGAGCACATAACCTGTCAGGAGTTAAACCATAAATTTACAGCCTTCTTTTTAAAGACTTGCCTCAAGGAAGAACAGAATACCCTACAAATGTTTTCTCTATGAACTTGATGCTGTCGCTTCTCTTGACTTGTAGGATATGATAACTATTTGTCATTATTTTACCCTATCAATTTTCTTCCTTTTGTCTGTTTCAATCTAAATGTATCTCCAGGCATTTAATGAGCCCAGAATAGGAGCAAGGACCCCACACACGGCCCCTTAAAGACCACAGCTGGAGCTGGCTCAAAGCGAGTCACTAGTCGAGGGTGAGCTGGATGATGAGTGGTATGACCACCATCACCTGCTGCCTGTAAAGCAATTTGTTATAGAGTTGTCACTGTAAAATCCATAGCTCGTCCCAGAGTAAAGAAAGCAGGGGTCAGATGTAATGAGGATCCCTTTTTGGCTCCAAATCTAGATCTGACTTCCAAAGAAGGACAAACAGCTGGGCAACAGAAAGAGAGCATGCTTGGGGATTGCGCTGCATAGAATGCATGATGGGCCTTTGTTTTAGAGTAAAGGATTTTTGGATCATATGGTGACGTATTTTATAACTACATCCAAGCTTCCAAATCAGCCTTATTGAAGTGGCTGTCTGAGCTGAAGTATTTTTAGGCAGCTGCATTGTTATTGACCTTTACCTAGATCCAGCACTAACACCCGTGGATTTGCACTGATTAAAATGACCTCTCACACTTCGTCTGCACACAGCAGGAACATCATATCTCTTCTCTGGGCCTATCTCTACCTGTCACATATGCTTAAGTGACTCACTGAAATCTCAGGGACATGAGCTGAAAATGTCCTTGAGGTGGGTCAGATGTTTCCAGACAAACCTGTCTCTGGACTGAGACTGTTGATATGAGCTGAACTACAAACATGCACTCCGGTGGCATTACAAGAGAGGTTCAAGTGCTTGGAACTGAGGGGAGGATATTTTACTCCCCGCTCCCTGCAGCACATGGCATGGAGGCATCTTCATTGACTTATTAATCATTTTCGAACATAGAGAGGCTATTATGGGCATAGGACCAAATATGGAAATACTGAACAAGATGAGAAATGACAGAAATAAAGTGTGCTAAAGGACACCAAAGATGCCACATTTATGTTTTAGAACTGTCAATTTAAATAACCAATTTAGGTCTGGCCTTTGACTTAAGAGAAAGGTTCACATTTTTATTTCTGTCAATTCTGCTGACTTGTAAAATTTTTCTGTGGAAGTGTCAGAAAATTCTTAATTTTGGTTTAAGTATCCTTTCCTCTCTCTTCAGGAAAATATATTTAGGAGCTTTTGATTTTGTAAAAGAAATTAGCTTAAAATTAAGGCTTGGCACATAGTCTGAACGGTTATGCCAATACCACTATTTATGAAAGAAGGATTACACAGAATTGAACAGCTTGTAAAAAAAACACAAAAACAAAAAAACAGTACCCTCAAAAACCCTAGATACATATAAAATAGCGAGAGCTTTTTTGTTTTAATGATAATGGGTTATCTTACTTTAATTTTCATTAAAGCTTTAGTTAATCATCTAAACACTGAGCTGAATAGAGGAACAGTTTTTGCCTCAAAACCCTCCAGTGTCTGCTGGAACAGTGAAGGTAAAGACAGATTTCATTCTGAGCATCAAAGTGGATCTAACATAATATTTTTGTCACACGTACAACAAAACCAGTACTTGGCAGAAAGTCCTGCAATTCCATTATTGCTGTCGGTATCTTTAGTGGCTGATCCACTAAAGAGCAACTGTCTTTCCATTCATTTTGGAGAAACTTCTGGTTTTCTCTTCCTTGTAGAGAGCAAGATTTGTTTCGTCCCATGTTTTCTTAAATTACTGATAACTGCTTTAGATGTGCGGCATTAAACATACGGCTGTATATTATTTTTACACACTATTTTTCTAATAAACACATTTGTACACTACAATGAGAGGAATAATTAACAACAGCTTTTCATTGCCTGGTTTTGATTCTGATAACACAGAGGCAGCCTGAAAAACCAAAAGCTAGGAAGATGAAAAAACAAAACAAAACAATGAGGAGAAAAGAAAACACAAAGAAAAGAGAAAAAATATGCTTCATTCATTCATTCATTTTTTTTTTTTTTTACAAAAATGCATGCCTTTGCATTTTTGATGAAACTGCATTTTTAAAATATAATTTTAAGTAATATTAAAAGTCTGGGAACAATTCAATCTCTGGAAGGATGGATTCACAAATAAAGTTTGTGTTGAAAACAGAATTTTGTTTGCAAAAGTTCTTCACACTTTAAAGTGATTTTCAGTTCAAATCAAATTAACAACCGCTGTTTGTAATTTGTGAAATCAGGGCAGGGTGAGGGGTGGCGCACAGCTGACGCACCGAAGCAGAACGCTGCGCCTCTCTATGCGCATCTTCTTTCCAGGCTGCTGGTGGAAAGGCGAGCACTGGATCTTTCCCAGTTTCAGATATTCCTCCCACTGGACTGTGTTATTAGTTAAGTCTGTCGATTTTGAGTCCCTCCAACTTTGCTGAACTTCATCTTGAGGCGCAACAGGGGAGCAAAACCTAAAATTATCCCATATATTGGCGACGGTGCACTTAAATATCACACATTACGACCAATTTCGAGTACCAATGAAGGTGGTTACAGATGTGCTGATCCGAACGTCGCTCTGATTACAGTCTTTGGAAAGCTAATGGAGACTGAAACCACTTTTTCCTCGTTGTGAAGTTCTTTTTATCTGTCGATGATGGACGGCGGACAGTCACCGGGGACTTTCACATCTGACTGTACGTCTTTTACCAACACATGAGAAGAAGAAATATGATTTCCCGGATGAACACCAGGAGCTTATCAGACAACAGCAGTGCGATGGCGATTAGAAATGGGTCAAAGAGGCAACATCACGCCAAGCCCATTTTTATTCTGCTCCTACTCATTTTCACACCCAGAGTTGATTCATCGTGGTGGTGAGTGAGATCTTGAAGCATTATTTTTGAACTTATGGAACTGGACATGTAAAATACAAATTTAATGTAGCTGCAGCAAATTTAATTTTGTATTTTTTTTCTGATGGGCGGGGGTGGGGGGGTTGTGGGAGAATATATATATATATATATATATATATATATATATATATATATAATCTGTATATATAGTTATTCACATCTCTATTTAGGGTTCCAAGTATTGTCAAATTTCCTTGTAGAGAGCTGCTCAGTGACAAGATTCTGCTAGGACAAGCATGTATAGACTTAGATTTTCGAATGAAATGCAAAACAATCTTCAATCAGAAAATAGTTTTTTGACCATGGAACAGCAGCATTGTCCTTTTTCTCCTCAGTTCATGTATGGTGCTTTGGATGTTGTTTCAGGTTCAGGAATGGCCTAAGATGAGTGATACAGTTATAGCCTACATCCTGACTCCTGAAACCAGATTTCAGCTGTAGCCTACACCTTGTGAATCTCCCTTGTGGTCTGGCATGGTTTTGTTTCACAATCCCCCAAAAGGTTTCTGTTATCCCAATTGATCATGCACCATTTTCTATTAAGCAATTTCCCTTCCACGCAACTTTCCATCAGTGTGCTTGGACACAGCCCTCTGTTAATAGTCAGCTTCTTTAGCAATGTGCTTTTGAACTTACTCTCCTTGTGGACTGTCTGCTGGATAACTGTCAAGTCATCAGTTTTCCCCAGGATTATATAGGTTGTATCATGGACAACCTATACGTCCATAATACATATGTCCATAATATATGTCCATGTTAGAAAAATACTATTTTATGTTTTTTTCTAACATAAAATTGTGTCAGAAACATCTAGCCAAATAACCTATAATATCATCAATTAAATACTTAATATATGTATATAACTTTGTTTGTGAAATTCCATTGATTAGCTATTAAAACTATTTTCATTTATCTACTTTATCTATATATGTGCACTCGCCCATGTCTTTAAAAGATCTTTGATTTTGTATAGGAATGTCTTGATTGTGTGTTTATGTTATTCTTCTGCATGTCACTGCACACTGAGATATTCCCTGCAGCAGTGTTCTGAAGATTAATGGTGTGAAGACAAGTTCCCCTATCCACCGCTCATGCTCAGAGTATAGGTGGCAGGTGCAGGCAGTGGTGCATGACTGAATGCCCCTTGAAGATTTCTCTTATGGATTTTAAATGTCCTCAAAAGAAGGAAAAAAACATCCTGGAGAATAACCAGCACCTTTAATCCACTCTAACCTGAAATAACACCTGCAAGAAAATGGAATTTGATGAGCTCTTAGTTTTCCTAATTTCTTTTCTGTTATTTTAGTGATACTTCTATATTCCTTTTTTGAATAGTGTTATTGTTAAAAATACTGAATGATAATGTACAGGTACAAGAAACTGTTCTGTTCTCAGTTTCATGCAAACAGACAAAAAGTGTGTGGCATTTTTAGTCAGTTTTCTTTGCCAGTATCTGCTTTCTGTTGTTTTAACAACTAAAGTAATTAAGACGATCACCATAAATCTATCTATAGGAATAGCTCCTCACTTTGTTCTCTTGTTCTCTATGTCCTCTTGGAAACACTCGGGCCTCTTTCTGTACATAACACAATATAAACACAATAAGAATAAGTCGTGCCTTTGTTTCGTTTTATTGCTCTGGCAGATTGCTCACGGTCAGAATGGAAAAATACAGCCATAACAGGAGTGGAAACAGCCCGCTCGGTCTGTTTCTGTTTCAGTGGCCCGGCGACACAAATGGGGTTGTGATTAAGCATCAGGATGATATCCGGAAGGAGAACAGAGCTTAATGAGGCCAAAACAGGGAGAGAGAGGAGAGGGATGCCTAGTGTGGTCATATGGTTGATCAGAGCTCTCACTTATACTGGAGGTGGCTGCCCTCTTGTCCTGTTGATAAATGAAGCCCACCAACAATGCCACCACATGATCCATACTCTTATGGGCTGCTGAAAAACTCAGGGATAATAAACATAAAGCAAATTTATTAATAGGAAGTCAAACATTTTTAAGTGAATTTGTTTTTGTTGTTTTATTTTGTTTTTTTTTGCTGCTCTTCTTCAGTTGGAGTGTCCCATAGCTGCCTGAATATCTAATAATATAAAACAACAAACAAACTTAAACAATGAACATTTTTACTTTTTTACATTGACACTCAAATTTGCATGTTCACAATTCAATTTAAACTTTTGCTAAAATAAAATATAGCTGTATAAAATCTAACACTTTATATAGCAAAATAAATTGAGAACATAATTGGTGGAAAAATCAATAGTTTTTTTTCTTTTTCCAAACTCACTTCATCCTGTGAAAGACTTATGTAGTTAAGTGCATTATCTACATGCACAAATACAGCACCTCTGGTAAAATGTACACAAAAGCCTTGCAGTAAATTGCTATAATAGCGACTCTGTAATCCTTGGATATAACTCTTCATTGTTCATCACAGCTTGAGTTGCTTTAAATATTTTAATAAAGAGATTAGAAAATTTAGGGTTGCTTCTTGCAGTCATTTCCAGATTCATGAAGATACATACATTTGACTTGCTTGGCATATTTTGTAATCTTTCCCATTTTGAAGTGTTGCTAAAACAAGTGAGACATCAGATCATGAAAACAAATGATGAAAAACTTATTCTGACACCAGTGATTTTGTTTAAACAATTATTTCACAATATTGGAATAATTTTCTCTATTGAATCAATGCATTTAAAGATAATGTTTTTGTTCTTTCAGTGTAAGATTACTTGAACACAATGAAATATGAATTTATTCGTATGCCGTTTATGTAGCTTCCCCGGGATTTTCAGGTGCTGTATTACATAAGAGTACAAGCTTAATTGCTAGAAATTAAACTTGTAAGCTAGAGTTTGAAAACATTTGACCTGGTCAAATTTATTCATAATGAGACTTCTGTGTTATCACTTGGGATAGCAAACTTTGATATAAACAAATAATATTTCTGAAGTATGAGTAATGTGTCCATCCACCTATCAGACATTTAAGTGACTCATAAGTTTGTTAGGTAGATTGGTTTCCATTTGAATTTTACGTCATATAAAATATATAAATTGTTTTGTGGCCCATCATCCAAACATTGTTATCTTAGTCAACTCAAAAAAAAAAAGAAGGAGAAAGCAAAAGTTAATCTGCAACAACAATTGCAAAGTGACAAATATCACTCTGATAAAACATTGTGCTCGCTTTTCATTTGCGCTGTCTGTGTCCCCAGGTACATCGGAGCACTGGGTGCTCGGGTGATCTGTGACAACATTCCTGGCCTGGTGAACAAGCAACGGCAGCTCTGCCAGCGGCACCCGGACCTGATGCAGTCCATTAGCGAGGGGGCAAGCGAGTGGATCAAAGAGTGCCAGCACCAGTTCAGATACCACCGCTGGAACTGCAGCACGCTGGACCGCGATCACACTGTGTTTGGCAGGGTGATGTTGCGAAGTGAGTCTGAGATTTTTCTCTGCCTGCTGCTGTGTGACAGTGGTTGCTTATGTAGATGACGCTTGAGTTCCTTTTCCTCAGAAAAGCCGCATGAGTAAAGAATAAACTTTAAATCAACTTGATCTTGGAATACAAACAGAAAGAGAAAGTGTTGTGGGGCTATTTTACCACCTCTGGAATGAAGGAAGATTGGGAAAGTGAATGTTCTCTGAAAACAAGAAACAGATTGAAAGATCCACACTGGTGATGTATAAACAGTAATAGAAGATGTAAATATTTGGGTAGATGTATCTGGCAGCCAGACAAAGCTTCACTCCCTGACATATCGCCTGTGCTTTGTATCATTGCGTGAGCAGGAATGAGAACAGGAGGAGGGTGGAACAGCCAGACCAAATAACCCCCAGAATCTCCTCTTGTCTGAAATGAAAACACAGTTTAGAAACCCAGAAAACCCCCGTCTGTTCAAATTGGAAAAAACAAAACAAAAAAGAAAACAGAAAAAAAGTAAAAGGAAAATTGTTTGGCATAACACTGTAGCCACAACTTTGTCTGGTCCATCTAGAACAAATGGACTGATAATGGCACTCCTACTTAAAATATACAGAGGAAAGGTTCCAGTATTTCAAAACTAAATACTAAGTAATTCAAATCCTAAAATAGAACAAAATGACTAAAGGTGAGTTAGGGTAGTAAAAAGAACATTTAAAAGACAATCAAATAAAATTAAAAGTGTTTTTCTCTAACGCTGACATTTGTTTCTCTATACAGGCAGCAGAGAAGCAGCATTTGTTTACGCCATTTCTTCAGCTGGAGTGGTCTACGCCATTACAAGGGCCTGCAGTCAGGGCGAGCTTAAAATCTGCAACTGTGACAGTCTCAAGCGGGGCCAAGCAAACGATGACAAGGGTTACTTTGACTGGGGGGGCTGTAGCGATAACATCAACTATGGCATCAAATTTGCCAAGGCCTTCGTGGATGCTAGAGAAAAGATGGTGAAGGATGCGCGAGCGCTGATGAACCTCCACAACAACCGATGCGGTCGAATGGTGAGCAGCAGCAGTTCTAATTTTAGAATTACAACTTTTGATGCAAGTCAGAAAAGAAATTATACTTTCTAATTGTGTTTAGAGACAAGTCAAAAACTTTGAATATTGTGAAACAATTCAACATTTTTTATAGGCTTCAGGTAAGGCAAGTTTGTTAGTCAATCAAGCAAAGTAACACCCTGGTCATTAAACCACTGCTGAAGGTACCATACCTCAACAGTGGGCGCAGGTGCCAACTCTTTCTGGAAAATTAAATCAGCGTCTCCATGAAGCTTTTTATCAGAAAGAAAACATAAAGCGCCCTAAAATATGCAACTAGATAGCTGTGTTAACTGTGGGCTTCAAAGACAATGGACCAAAACAATGGACCATAAAGCATGCCAAATCATGACTGTCTGTGGAAACTTTACACTGAACAGCAATGTGGATTCTCCAGACTCTGGGACCTTGACCTTGAAATTCAGATAAAGATAAAGTCCTCTTTATCTGAAAAGAGGACTTTCAACCACTTAGCAAATGTTCAGTTCTTTGTCTCTTCAGCTCAGCTAGTACGAGGCGTCTGATTTATTCTCTAGTTGAGGAGTGGCTTGATATGAGAAATGAGACATCTGTTGCCCATGTCTGTTACCCACAATGCATAAGGTCTGAATGTGCTGACTCAAGCCTCAATCCATTCCTTGTGAAGCTCTGTCCTCAATTATCTTTATTGCTGATGCACATTTTTCTTCATAACTCTGTGAACTACCAGTTTCTATAGCAATTATTTTTTGTGTGGCTTACTCTCCTTGTTGAGGGTGTCAGTGACTGTCTCCTGAATATCTGACAGGTTACCAGTCTTCCCCATGACTGTATAACTTACTGAACCAGAAAGAGATCATTTAGCATTTTGCTGCTTTGAGTTTATTAGCTGATTCGGTTGTACCATCATGAATGTCAAATACTGGACTTTCCACAATATTCAAATTTTATAAGACACCAAATTCTGAGTTTTTATGATATATAAGCTATAACAAACAAAATACAATAAATAAAAGTTTGATGAAGTTCACTCAATGTGCGATCGATCTATAAATTACCCTATTCACCTTAGGAAATTATATATATATATATATATATATATTAAAAAAAAAAAAAACTGGACATGTACCAGTACTTGCATATGAAAATCAGTAAAAGGAACAAAATGATTCCTATTTAAAAGTAAGAGTTGTCAATTGCTTATTTTGTTTAATAGTTGCAAAATTCCTTCACATATCCTGTAGTCATTTTTCATAACACGTTCCTGATTATGATTGACTATTAAAATAACTAACAATTTTGTCACATGGCTTGATAAAAATAGTTGAAATTATGTCCAAAATTACAAATATTCCACAGCCTAACTTCTTTAATGAGAATGTAGGAAATACTGTGTGTATGTATATATATATATATATATATATATGTGCGACTGCAGACTAAGAGGAAGATACAAAATTTGTTGATCTTTTAAGATCCTAAATGTGATGTTAAAAGATCACATTTAGAATATAAATTCAGTTCTAAATAGAGTTAACAGCAGAGCTGATTGCACCAGCCGGCAACATCAACAGCTTAACACCCTGTCACCTCTGACCCATGCTCTAGGCAGTGAAGCGCTTTATGAAGCTGGAGTGCAAGTGTCACGGGGTCAGTGGTTCCTGTTCTCTGAGAACCTGTTGGCTGGCTATGTCTGACTTCAGGCGAACCGGGGACTACCTTCGGAAGAAGTACAATACGGCCATCGAAGTGACGATGAACCAGGATGGGACTGGCTTTATGGTGGCTGACAGGGACTTCCAGGGAACCACCAAGAATGAACTGGTTTATGTGGAGAACTCCCCAGATTACTGTGTCAGGGACCGGATGGCAGGTAAGTGAATGAGTTACAATTTATTGCAAGTTGTTTTTGATGAACAGTTTTTTGAAAAGGTTGGTTCAAAATGGCCAAATTGATTGAAAACAACTGTATTCTGTGATATTAAAGTCTCATTCATTGGGGATCATGAATTTATTTCAAAAATTCAATTCAAAAACTGAAACTCATATATTAATCAGAGCGATATATAAAATGGTAATTTTATATGTCACTATATGTATGGCTTACAGCTTATAAAAACTAAAAAGCTTCACATGACTGGAGAATTTCTCAGAAAATCTGAATATTACAAAAAGCCAAGAAGAAAAATATGACCATTTATGGAAATGTCTAGCCTCCTGAAAAATATATCCATTTAGTGTGCAGTTTATGCATTATAACATGAAATCCAACATCAATTTGAAAAGAGGATGTTGAGGCTTGCAACAGTCTAGTTTCTTGTGAGGTGTCTGGTTCAGAATGACCTTACTCCAAGGAATGTGACATGCATTGCTCATATTCTAGATACGTCTGTTTATGCATATTCGTAAAGCACTGACGATCTGAAAATCCTGAAAAAAAGATTTCCCTGGACCTTTGGTGTTTCATTAAAACATTGGGGAAAAAAACAAAATCTAGATTTTCTTTGAAACACTGTTTTGAAAAATTACAAACATATGGTGAATCATGCACTACTTTAAAAAAATGGGTAGAAATCCATCCTCTCAAGTCTTGAATTCCTCCACAGTTTAAAGTTCAATAATTTGACCTCTCACATCTCCTTTAATTCCTGATGTTTGCTTTGCCTGGTTGTCAGATCCATCCCCTTCAGCAGACCATGACGGAGTTCACTGTTAGCAGATTAGATGAGGTTAGCATGTGCAGGGGACGTGATGGCACTGATCTTACAAATTCCTCTGCTCCTTCCAGCATTTAGCTTGGTTGCACTTTGACTCAAAGGGACATGCTGTCTTACCTTGTAAAGAAAATTAACTTAATAGTGGTCTTTGACCTACCTTACCTATCTTATGCTAAGATTTTCCACTTTAGTATATGACCACAATCTGAAACTATTCTGCCTGGTAGACTGAACCGTCTGGAATAATGAGGGAAAAGTGGTATTTTGGTTTGGCCAACTGGCAGGATTACTTGTAAAGTAGTTTTTAAACATTTTATTTTGTGGAATGCCACCAATTCCATGATAAATAAATTGTGAAATCTATGCTGAGGTATGTTACATTCAGTCGTGGTTTTGATACGATGATGTTCCATATCTGGATGGTGGCACCACTTGGAAGTAGCCCAAGCACAGGTTCTGTCAGTTGTACTCTGACCAAATGAATATTATTTTTTGAGCATGTCCAGTCAAAAGGAAATTGTTGCTCCCCTGTATTATGCAGAATGAAAACTTTGAAGAAAAAAAAAAATATATATGTATGTATATATATATATATATATATATATATATATATATATATATATATATATATATAGCTATCTATCTATCTATATACATATAGATAGATAGATACAGTGCACATGTTATTATGATATATGATATACAGATGCAAGTGTATTTTTTTAGTGTCTGTAAAATATACACTGGTCAATCCAGAGTTTGATAACTGCACACTGAACAAGGCTTTTCTTTTTTTAAAAAACCTTGTTGTTTATGAAACACTTTTTTGGGTAACACTGTTAAAGCATGTGGCTAATTAACATGTTGAATTGTTTATTTTATAACTTTCTTTCTCATTAACCACACCAGTTATAAACAGGTGTAGGATGCATGCTGGGTCACAGTGTTCAGGGTTTTGTGAATATTTTGTCACATAAAAAGTTCTGAAATGTGAAGTCGTATCTTCCTCACACATAAGGGACAATCAAGTTTTCTTCAAATGGGGTTATAGTTATCTGTTCAATATCTCATATGCAGTTCTCAGCAGTCAGAAAGATCCCACTTTGACGAGAACTAGAGTACTATTGAGTGCTTTCTTCTGCAGAAAAACTAATGATCAGTGGAAACTATTTAATGTAACCTCTTTAAGTTTAATGTTTCTAAATTATTTGGTCATCATGCCAAATGAGGTATTTATTCTCTTCTCATCACTTGACAGGCTCTTTGGGGACAGCTGGCAGAGTGTGCAACAAGTCCTCAAGAGGCACAGATGGCTGTGAGGTCATGTGCTGTGGACGAGGCTACGACACCATGCGCATCAAACGTGTTACAAAGTGTGAGTGCAAGTTCAAGTGGTGCTGTGCAGTGGAGTGCAAAGACTGTGAGGACATAGTGGACATTCACACCTGCAAACCACACAAGAGGCCTGATTGGTTGGACATAACTTAGCAAAAAGGCATGGCCAAAAACAGCTGCAATAGGCTCAAGAACTTGCTCTAAAGATTTCCTATAAGTGGGATCTTGTGACTGCAAAGGCTGCCGTTTGATGCTTTGATCCTTCTCCATGCAAGGACTTCTTAAACCTTGAGAGGAGGACAGAAACTGGAAAAGAAGTCCTTTGAATAGTTTACAACAAAACCATTTATGAGACACTTGTTATTAAATGTTTGAATATATTATAAAACTATTCTATTTAGATCTTTGACACAATGCATTCTTATCTGAAGATGGGACACATAGCCATAATAACAGAAATACCAGATCTAAAGTAACAGAAAAAAAGTGCTGCTGACAATGTCTCATTTATAATTAATGATAGACATGCATATTGTTTTTATTCTAGACACCTGAGAATTGGAAATATACTGGTTGGCAAAATAGCTTACATGGGGGCAGTAAAACCATTAATTTTATCTTTAAAAAAAATCATGTTTAGACAGTATTGCCTTTCAGAGATATTGTAATTAACAATCAGGCTCATATGTTGCCACAGCTTTATTCAGTAAGTAGTGGGACGATGATTTCAGAAAGTGGCCAAAAAGTTGTTTTGTTTTTTTTTTTCTTCTTTTTTGTGGGAATTTCTTGTTAACAGTTATCAGGGATGTTAACGACAAGAGACTCTGAAAGACTGTTTTTGGCAGAAATTAAGATTTCTTTTTCTTTTTTTTTTTTTTATCCAGTTATTAAGACTCATTTGAGAGAACAATGGTGATCCCATCTTAGATGGTTTGTGACAAATCTTATGAACTGTCAGTGCTTTACAAAGAATGGATTTGTCATCAGTGACTATTACAGTTCCAAAGCTGAGTAAGTTTAAACAGTAGAGAAATTGGTGTCTAGCAGTTTTCAATGTTCATTCATTTAAGTCTGCCTTAAATAATGTCACAACAGACATTATTTAATGTCTGTTGTGACATTAAATAATGTCCGATTTTAACAGTAGAATCGGACAGTAGAGTAGACTGAAAACTGGTCCATTTCCAAAATTGGACACAACTTATAGTATTATTAATTATATAACTGCTTACCATTAAACATTTGTGGAAGTAGCTCCCAACCAACTCAAATTGATCTGATACAGCCAAATTACAAGGGTACTACTGATATAATGTAGCACATACCTTTCATGTTACCTCTATATGTAAACAGAATTCTGAAATAAATTATAATATTTTTATCCATCCAACCATTGTCTTGTCTGAGAATGGGTTGCAGATGTAACAGATCAGAAGATGTATACCTCTCCGTGGCCAAACCCTTCAGCTTATTCTATGAGGCCACAATGTGCTCCCATGACTAAAGGATCACATTTGTCCTCAGAAGCAGGTACTGCTTTGGGAGTCTCCTTCAAGAGGAGCATGAACTGAAAACTTCAAAAAGGAAGTGCCCAGGAAGCATTGCACTGAGAATGACTGAATGACTCCTTGTTAAGTGAAGAAGTAACAACTAACTGGTTTTCTTCCAGGATTGTTGTGCATTTAGCACTGTCCACCTTCAGCTTCCCTGACATGCATTCCCACAGCATGATCCTGCCAGCTTATTTTACTGGTTATTACAGAACCAACTGATACTGTTGGTTCTGTAATTTTAACAAAACTCTCCGGGGTCACAATTGTATTTATACCGAGATCAAATGACACATGCTATTTACTAATTAGCTAACTTATGAAAGACCGTTTCACAAAAATTAGAGGCATCAGATTAAATTGAGCTCAATGGTTACGTAAACCAGACTTTTCAGCTCTTTCAAGTTGCTGCATATGAAACTTTTGTAACGTTCATTAGAATCTTCTCTGTGCAACTGTGCTTTTAGCCCAGTGTACAAGCACTTAGTCTCATACTGCTCCTTGACAACTTACAACTTTCAGGAAATGAGCCAAAACATTACAAAAACCATTGTAATGGCTCAAGAGTGACAGCCTAACATCTGGTAAAGCAGCAGTGTTAGGCCTTCTCAAACACAAGCCTTCAGAAGGGTTTATGGATCTAAATGAAGTTGACAACAAGCTACGAACATTAAAAATGAAGAAATTGTTTCAAGACCATGCAATGTGAACAACAGCCAAAAGAAAGTGCTTTAAACAAAGCCAAATGATAAACCAAGTCAAAAGTCAATTACAAGTAAAAGAGTCTGTTTTCAATTTCTTTAGGAGTCTGAGGTGGGTTTGTTTTTCTTAAAGATTAGAAAGGTGAAAGTTGTAAGCAGTAACTTCTGACTGATTAAAAATGCTCCTGGGTTTGCACTGATCTGTATTAAAAGTTCAGCTTTTGAATATCTTAATGAAGACATTTTAAATTTAGATATTTTGTCATTCAGCAAAATTAATTTTATCTGATGATGAAATTGTTCAGGTTGGACTGAGGCCAGATTCTTTTGTCCAAGTGAAGCTTTGGGCCAGAAGGAAATAGGGGAAAGGTCTTGAAGTATACCTGACAAGTCTGTATACTTCATATGGGTCTCTGTGAGTAGAGTAGTGTTGTAGTAGGTTCAATTCCAGCTTCCTACTGCCACATGTTGATATAGTACTGGGCAAGGGACTTAATCCCATGTTGCTGCGTATCGGTGTATGAATGTGACTTTAGTATAAAGCGCTTTGAGTGGTCACAATGACTGGAAAATACTATTTAAGTTCAGTCTATTTACCATTTTAGATGCCGTTTACATTTTCAAAGCTCATCTAAAAATACTTGACTGATTTTATACTAAGTCACACTTCTTTTATTACAAATAAGTATCTCATGGTATCCTTAAAGAAACAAAGCTCCTTTGATACTTTAGCTCTGTGACATTGGCATTCAGAGGAAAAAAATAATGACATTTACTGTCTTGATTTTTTGTCCAATTGGCTAAATCGTGCCAACAATAAAGAAACGATACTAAATTATTACCCATAGTTAAAACAATTTGTGTGGTGTTTTGTACTCCACATGCGATCCCAGTTGAAGTCTGTACATATAACAGGAGTGGCATCTAAGGAATTCTCCGCCAACAAAGTTATATCAATTCAGCATCTCAGTTCAACAATGTCTCAAAGCTAAAACTGTCCCAAGGACACAGAGATTTATGTGGATTGTTTACTGTCAGAAGAAAGAATTGTCATTCATCCTGAAAAACCTTTACAACTCAATGTTTTCACTGAACCCTGTGCATTCAACATACAAATGTGTTCTTTGTTTGGGCTATTCTTGTTATTCAAATTAGGAATTAACTAGAAAAGGTTTCAGCCTGAACACATCATTGTTCAGGCTGAAAAGTGACATTTTGAGAAGGAAGCATCATGTGGTAGGAGTTTTTATCAACGGTGATAGGGGGAGCTGATTCCACTTCAGTATATATAGAAAAAAAGAAACATCACACATGAGAGGGAAGAGACATTTATTGTAGGGTTTTGCTATCAAACCCATTGAAAGGTAATTACAGTTGTGAACACATTCTCCTGTCCTCAGCATGCCTTGCTTTATTTCAGTGGTACAATACAGATATTTTATCAATTTTTAAAAATCCACTTGGAATCAAACAGTCAACGGTTACCATACATTTGGTCAATTTGTGTTCAGGGTTTACCTCGCTTCCCACTCAATGACCATTGGCGATAGGCCCCAGATCCCCACAACTCTGCACACATAAACTGGTGTAGCTAAAGAATGGACAATCAATTTGGAAAGGGCACACAAAGGATTAGTAAGCCATTGCAAAGCTTGTCAGTTCATTAAACCCTTTAACAACAGAATAATTATTAGTTCTGTTTATATTTTTAAGGACTCATTTGTAATCAAACTAGATGTGTTCAGTGGCATAAAATACTAACAAAGGCACTTTATTTCAATAATGGTTTTTATGGAAATGCTCTCAAAGTGAATATTTGTCAGTATAATGTACAACTGCACAAATAAGCTCTGACAATGTAATAATCACAATCTGAAAACAAGTTAAATTTTTATTTTATCTCATTTTAAATGAGACTTAATTTAAAAGTCTTTGTGGATGAATAAGTCTTAGGTTTCACCTCAGTAATTTATAGAGTTGTATTTTCAGGAATACGTCTATTTTTGCATCAGTTACTGACTGCTTAGCATGTACATTTTTAGCTTAAATAGGGAAAGTGATAAATTATATGGCACATCTAAGATGCATCATATGAGAAAGTACATAGTTTCCTTTATGACGTTTTATAAACACAAACTTAATGATTAATCGGCATTAGACATGCAGATGTCAATCATTTCATTTAACAGTAGCTTTCTGATGAAAACTAAAAATGCCTGAATTTACTAATACAAACAACATGACAGAATAATTAGTTGTAAGTAGTATTCACCAAATCAGTTCTTGGAAAACCTCTGTAAGCTGGAAGCATGTTGGAGAGCATCTTTGAAGTGTTTTTGCTGTGTTGATACAACCCTGGCCAATATAATCAGTAACAATGCAGCAAGTGGACAGTAATGCTGAAGACAGGAGAGCAAACACTTTTTGTCCAAGAATTTTGAGTGAGATTGTTGTTTATGTGTTTCCATTAAGTCTGTGTGTGTTGGTGTGTGTGTGTGTGTGTACACGTGAATGACTGAGTGAGACATAGATGAGGTCAAATCCGAGTCAGCTGGTGCCAAAAACTGGACGGCATGAAGTTTTCCATTTTGTCTGCAAAGAAGCCCAGCGGTGCAAAGAGTGTGCTGAAGAACTGAAAGTAAAGGAAAAGCAACACAAAGCCTTAATTCATTGCGCCAAAAGCTCCTCGGATTTTATGTCAAGGTATACCAAAATATACTGAAAATATTATGCATAGACAATCAGGCAAGAATTAGGCAAAAACACCTCTATTTCTAATGACACTAATGGTCAGACTTCAGAACAGATGAAGTGACAACTACATCTTTATCAACCATGTAAATTCATGCTTCCTGTTCTATACTTTTAAATAAATAAGTAAAGCAACCTAAGTGTTCTTTAACTTTTTTTGGTTCTGAAAAAAAGACTGAATATGAACAGTAAAGATTAGGGTCCACTTTTTTTAATCAAAAGCAAAGAAATACAAAAAAAAAAATTCATCAAAACGTGGGGAGCATATTTCATAATTCAGACCAGGGAAGGACAATATAGATAACAATATATCGTGTTATAATATCTTTCTCGAGGTATTGTTTTGACTCATTCATGCATGTTTGAAGAATCCTTGAATCTCCCGTGGCAACCATTTAGAGGTTCCTAAACACCTGCTCACACAATGTGCTACCTATTTCCACAGAACTCTACCTTGGAGCTTCAGTCAGCAGCTGAGCTTCCACCACACAAAGCACCCCTCCCCACCACCTCACCCACTGACTAGTGGCAGCAGCAATTAGCAAACACCTGGTGAAACTATGCGTCTGCTGAGCTCCTGAGAACGCTTGCAAAAGGTATCGTGGAAAAGCGCTGTTGTGATGACGTGTTGAAGGTAGAGTGTTGGAAAGCTCTTAAAGAGACAATTTCAAGGCTTCGGATACACCTATGGTGTGAAATCAAATTTCTAACAAGGTTATGTTTGATATACACACCATTTTGATAGCAGTTGAAGGTAACACATTTGCATGATTGTGCTAAAGAATGGAAGTACATGTATGGAAAATACCCCTTTAATTCAAAATCCATTCATACTTGTAAAGGGGTCTCTTTATATAAAAGCTGGTTTAGGAATAAAAATGAAAAAAAAAGACAAAAATAAAACCAAATCCATAAAAGGACCTGGAAAAGCACTGAACATTTTCTAATAAAATTGCAGTATCTTGAAGAGTTGCTGATGGATGTTGCATTCTTGATTAAGCTACCTACGTTTGATTGATGCGTTTGACACATCAATAATTTAAATAAAATAGTAAATCATCTTGTAAAGCCAATCCAATTTAATAATATAAAATAATTCAACTTATTATGCATGACAGATACCCATAAATAATAAAACCGGCAGACTGTAAATACAACTCTGCAGTCATAGCAGCAGCTTTAGTAAAATCTGTTTCTCCTCAGAAGGCAGAGCTAACCTCTGAATTCCTCAGTTTAACAGTTTCATGCTTTCTAAAAGAACATTACACAAACCAGGCACCCTGGGTGTTGAGTAAAACTCTGCCCTTGAGTTTTAACGAAACAAAGCAAAGAGCACCACATGTTCTCTATGGCCTTGTTTCTGTGACGAAAGAAGGCCCAATGAGTCTATGTAGTCAGACGTAATAAACAAGTCAACCATAAACAAAAGATTACCCCAGAGTACAGAGTGCGGTTAAAAACAGTTAACATTTCTGTAACAAATAATTGTTATAGGAATCCATTCACTCATTTATAGCCTTTAAAGGTTAGGCTGCCGTGAAGCTTCTGCTTCTGGCAGACATTGAAAACAGAAGCTGAAAGTCATGTATTTTCAACAAAAAGCCCATAAATTATGAAAACTGACTAACTTCTAAATAACTAATTTAAAACATTTAAAATCAGTATCAATAGATGTTCATAATATGACAGAGTTATGCAGTGACAATACTTACTGCTTTGGCAAAAACACCCATGAGCTCAGGAAACTGATGTGTGAGCATGGCCAGCATGGCAGTGAAAGAGCAAAGACCTGCTGTGAAGAGTATGAAGAAGGGAAGCTCTTTCTTTGGGTATACAGACACCTCATGAAAAGCTGGAACAAAAATAAGAGAAAAAGACACCCAGAAAATTGTTATAAAGGGAAGATAACAGTTCTAAATTGCTCAAAAAGGGAAGATAAACCCTTCAAGACCAGGTTGAAGTTGCTGAAACGTACATGGGAGCAGTTCTCTATCTGCTGTTTCTGTGCATCCTGGGTAGGGGTAAAATAGATGACCCTTTTCCAAGGGATATGGAATTATCCGGAAGGCTGAAAAGACAGACACTGGTTATTACAAAGATTTATTCATGACATTAAGACAATATGAAAAAAAATGTGACAAAGAAAAAAAAAGACACATTTCATAGAATTAGACAGTGGTAAAGCAAGAATACAAAAATTGATACATACTGCCCTCCCAGGTGCAGTGTAGCAGATTTAAGGCTCCTTCTGCTCTCTTCCAGTGTTGCAGGTGGAAGAAAGCGTATGCTACTGCCTCACTGTCACCCCTCTTTAAGATGTGCTCTGGAGGCAGAATCAGGCTCTTCATCTCTAACAAGTACTATAAATGGGGAAATAAAAAAAAAAGAATCTTCCAGTACATTTTGGGGTCTGAGCACAAGTCAGTCATATGACGCTTTGCAAAAAAACAATACCTCTTGAACACTGCCACATTTTGTCCAAAGCACCAATGTACCGTATATGTATTTTATGAGATAAACCAACAAAAAATAACGTGAAGTGGAAATGTGAAGAAGTAAAATTATATATAATTTTCAGACATTTTACAAGTAAGAAGCTGAAAAGTATGGCATTTATACTTCTATTTGGCCTTTTGTTTTGACCGTTTCCGGGGTATATCTCTACTAAATTTTAACATATTACAACTTAAAACTTTGTAATTTTTTTTATGTAGTTTCAATAGTTTACTTTTATTCCACTTATAGTTTCTCAGTCAGATTGTGCAACTCGTCCTGCTAAACTCCCTGCAGACTGAAAATATATTTTCATCATGCGAGGTATTTGTGAGGTATTTTTGAGAGCCTTGTTTTGCAAATGTAGAGAGGGGGAGAAGTGGGGCGTTCCTAAGCTTTCTGTTGTTATTGTTACAGTTCATTTTATGAATGTGTAACATGCCCAGATCAGCCCTCTATTCTTTACCAACTGTAAGTTTGTTCAGTGAATTAGTTTTGACCACTGAGTTGACAACAGCTAACTAAACAGGCAGTCTGCCTGAAATAACAGATGACAAGCTTCTTGAAATACAAGTAAAGATGTTTTGTTTAATGTTTTTTTATGTTTTTCTGTCATATTTATTAGTTAAATTATGCAATGTTAAGGAAGTCACTATTAGCTGCATAATGATGAACCTGCCACTCTATAATTTACCTCTGTGGTGCCAAGTGTAGCAAGGGAGTCTGCAGAACAAAACCCCGGTGCAAGGCTGGGGGCCCCCTGGGCTGGATTCCCAGGCGGCCAGCATCACAGAGCTCTGGATCTCAGACTGACACTTTGGGAAGGTTGGCCCAGAGTTAATCCTGTCTAATCCCCTCCATGGTCAGAGGCTCAGCCAACCAGCCTGACCATGCTGCTTCACCCCTCGCCCCCTCGATCGCAGCCTGCCCAGCCAGACCAGGCTCATCCTCTTCTTTCTATAACTTCTCTTTTCATTTCTCTCAGTTTGACAGTCATACAAGTTATACAACCTCTCATATTCTCTATATTGTCTTAGTCTTTCACATTGATGTGAAAGAATCATTAAGAAAGATTCTTTCATTCTCATGAAAGAATGAAAATGACAGACACATAAAAATCTATACTTAAAATGATTCCTAATGGCTCACAGCAGGTCCATTTTCTATTTAATCTAAAGGTCACTTATGAAGTGCAATATTCCACTTTGCTATGAAAAGTCTTTTTTGCTGTCTTCGTTAAAGCACCGGAAACAAATATACTCTCTCTCTATTGTACATCTGTTTTGTGTTTCAATGGCAAAAAACATGGCTTTAAGTAATAATGTTCAAGCATTGCCTAGCATTTGACATGGCAAGCATACACAATTTGAATTACAGCAAAGCCAGACTGCCAAAAAACTATTTGGACTTGCCAAAATATTCCATGATATCAGCATAGAAACTATGCTGATGTCATAAATATCATACATGCCATAAAATCCCATAAATATCATTCATACAATCTGGGGGAAAAAAAGTACCAAAATTTCCCTTTTATGACATGACCTCATCCTATGTGAATCTTGTGCAGGCATTCAGTCTGCACTGACTGTGCATGTTTCTCTGCATGCTGAACTCTTGAACTAATGTCAACCTAGTCTACATTTTGATTCAATCAACTGATTTAACCTTTCTTCTAGATAATATTATAACTAGAAAATTAGTTGATCATTAAATATGAAAAAACTATATAAACAAAAATAATCCTTCAAAAAGAAGGACACTTCTGACAGTAGTGCAGTTTCCATCCCAGCATACAATAACTATATCTGCCACCTTCAGTGGGAAGATAAAGGTCCTACAATCCAAAAGGTGAGCTATTTGTGTGGGTTTGTAAGTAGGATTGGGAGAATCTGGCTTAAATGTAAAGCACTTTTATCAACATAAACAGAAAAGTGTTGCCTACAATAAATCCATATGTCATTTACAAACATAATACACATACTTAAAATATGAGAGACCCAATAAAAGTCTTTTAATTTTCTGAAACTTTGACCCAAATAGCAAGTTGTTTTAATTCACCAACAAACCTGGTAAGACAGGAAATTGTGTTAAGGCAGCTTTTGAAATCTATTCAATGTGAGGAGTTGTCTTTCATAAAAATCTCCCATCAGAAATGTAGGCTGCATTCATCCATTGACGAAAAGTTCAAAAAGCATAAAGAAAAATCCATTTAAAAATAACAGATATGCAAAAATCTATTTTGCATATTTGTTTCTTAAGTAACCACTACAAAGCACATTTTGAAACCCATAGACCGAAACAACCCTTTAGAAAAAGAAAGGAGGTCAGCAAATGCAAAATATTTCTGTAACATAATCTACTTGAAAAAGTGAAGTAGCTTTTTTTCCCAGCTTTACTTCTGTCTTTACCCATACTGAAGTGTTGTTGATAACAAGCGGAGAGCATACAGCAGACACGCAAGCCTGCCTCTTCTGTGTTTTAAGATTAACCATTTAAAGAGCCGCTCAGCTGTTCTTCCTCACATGCCATGGCATTAGACTTTGTGACACCTTAGTCACACACCCCACCACCACCACCCTTTTCTGAGGTCTGGCTCTTTAGTCCCAGTCGCCTCTTTGATGAAGAGATTGTGTTTCATGTGTTCTCCTTTTATCCTGGGGCACTCATAAGCCCAGAACATAGCCCATAAGCCTTCGTCTGATTTTCTTCTGTGGCTCTTTTTGCCTCTGACATACAAGCAACAATGACATCATCTTTGTAGTTGCTGTATGATTGATGGGCATGCACTTTTGAAACTTGAAATAAATAAAAAAAAGCTAAAACTCATTAGCATACAGCTTTAGCAAATTTTACTACAGGATGGGAAAATACAAGAAATCTTGCAGCATTTAGGTAAATCTAAAACTATATGGCAATATGTATAGCTACTCCATTTTTGCTATGAAAATCAAACCTCATGCATCTTTTTTTCAAACTAACTTAATCCTGTTTCTGTGTCTCAATTTACAAACTGAATTGCCTACTTTGGTGGTAACATGAAAAGTCTGTATTTCAAGCTCTGGCAAGCAATCTGGATCAGAGAACATTGACCCAAATATGGTGTGATGAAAAATTGTTATAGAAGTAAACTAGTAAAAAAAAAAAAAGGTGTTGGGGGGACTGGATCACCCTGCAAGCTTAAAAATGAATGTGGATTGCCAAACGGGGTTGTAAATGTAAATGTAAAGGAGATCAAGGTAGAAGGGACATGTAGTTGGCTCTGCAACCATTTAGAAAACTGTCAAGTTTCCGAAATACCAGTTCATGCATTGGCTAAATAGAATTGGCAGACAAATGGAAAAAAGAAATGAAGATTAATAGAAGACGACAAGAAGAGGAGGAGCACAAAATAGAAACCGACAAAGGAGACCTTGAGGCAAGATAGAAAAACTGAGAAGAAAAAGGGAAAGCAGCTGTGCACGAGGACAACAGCGTTTAGCCACACACTGCATTGTATGTGGCTAAAGATTACATGTGTGGACTTTTTTCTGGCTTTGACAAGCCAAATAATAAAGCTTTGAATAATATTCTCCTCATACTCATCATATATAAACCACTTTATCTTTAATGAATTTATTCATCACAAGATTTCTTCAAAAACATTTAGTTAGGGCACCAAGCTGATTCTAACCACCAAATGTGTCAACAATCACAACTTCAGATGGGCTTTCTAATCCTTTAGAATACTCTTTAAGGTCAATGTCAATTTCTTTTTAAGAAATATAATCCAAAAAGATAATAGAATTCAAAATATTTGTTTCTAGTAATGCTGTCATCTTTCAGATACGGATTTATTATATTAGTAGTGTAGACTACTACTAGTCAATGAGAACACAATTATCTAAAAAAGATAAAATTGCTATGGTGCCTATTAAAAATTAGCATCATTAGGTTTACTAAAATAGCTGTCTTAATTTCCCAGGTCACTTTAGAAAGGCTGGATACTCATTTATTTTGTCTCATCATAAAATCATAAGCACTGTTTGACACCTGGTTACATAAATTCACCCCTGGAAATCTATCTAATGTAAACATACTGATGTGTTGAGCAGCCCTACTTGAGTATATAGGTGTTGATGCTGTAGCTGGGGGCTGTGCATATCCAACTGCTGGAAATAGCGGATAGGCATTTGCCAGTTTCTTTTTTTTCAGACATACATGTGCATGCAAAATGTACATCTCTTTTCATTTATGAAAAGATAAAAAAGAAAAGCCCCTCTAATTTGTTTGCTTTACTTCACTGCAGCTCTGATATTTAAACCAGACCAAGTTGTTATTAAGTCACCTGTGATGCATCCGAAATGGCCACACAGCTTTTGTAAGCAGTGTTTTCATGTAAATCTGATCTGAACAGTAACAGTCACACAAAAATACACTTTGATCATAATAACAAATAAACTGAAATCATTTTAGGCTTTTCTGCTCATACAGTTCACTTACTTTACATTAGGGCCAGATTCATCTATTCACACTCCGATAAGCAAATTATTAAGCAACTTTGAGTTAAGCGTCTTGCACAGAGACACATCCAGAAATCTGAATTCAAATCCCCAATTTTCAGCTTGTGAGATGACTACCAACCCCTCTGAGCCACAGTTGCCACAACAATCTCCCAGTCTTTGGGAGATTAGGACTTTACTCCTACTGTCAATGTCCGTTTAGTTGTTAATATAGTTGTTTTAAGTCTAATATACATAATTTTTGTGCATTATTTTACATAAGAAATGTAATTACGGCAAAACAAATGTATTTACATTTTGGCATGAGTTTTTCAAGACTCGTTGATTTTTAAATCCATTTCAAATTAGTTTTCTAGAAGTGACTAAGAAGTGTGATTAAAGTGTTTTGGATCAGAAACTGAGAGGGGACTACAAGTCAGACAGAATAGTTACAAGGCATCTTTTGTAGCTCAAGAGATGAGAACATTTCTACAAAAGGCAGAGTTACAGGTGCACTCATCCATCAGATGTTGCAGACAACTCAAAACAACCCCTTGCCCTCACTTTCAGTGTTTCATTTTCATACCAAACACTCTTATATGACAGAAAGGGAGCATGTAGTAGAATTCTAGGTCAAAGTGTACATTTTGAATGCTCCAATATGTCATGATGAAAAGTGTGCTCAGTTTTGGATGAAGATTGGGTAAGGGAAGAAAGGAAAGCAAAATGAGGGTATGTGTTGATCTTCCTTCTCAGGACAGGGGAGGAAGATGAGGACTCTCACTTTAAAACTACAGTGATGTGGAACACAGGAAGAGTAGCCATTGTTACAAATAAACAAACACAAAGCATGGATCCAAATTAGCATTGTTGTCACTAATATTCATATGAAATAACACACAGATTCTCTCTCTCTCTTCTTTAGAACACGAGGATGTGTGACTGTGTATATTCTGTGATATTTAATCACAGACATATAACTGTTGCAAGATTTAAGAGGCATTCGGGTACAATTTCATGATCTTCAATTCAATATAAAGCAAAACCACTCTCTTCTGTTATGCTATGATATTTTTTAAACAGAACACTTAAAAAAAGAAAACCATGCACAGTTTCAAAGCATTGTTAAGCAAGCATAAAATAAAAAAAAATTAAGAACAGATATGTCAAAGAGTTCAACAAGGCTTGTCTGAACTGAGAATACGCTGAGATTTTAGGTACAATGACCCACACTGACATCTGCTGGTGAGTCAGCAGTATGTCAACACTGTTATCTGCAAACAGTGTTCTTGATTGCTTCACTTATTGTTCCATCTGATGTCAAAAAAATAAATAAATATTGTTATTGAAAATGTTTCAGGTATTTCAAAATATAAAATTGTCAGGGGGTACTTATTTTCATTTAGGGTTTATAAGTAGGATGAGTTACTAAAATATTAAGTCCACCCCATTATTTTATAATTATATATCACATATTACATTGATGTAAAGCTTTCATGAGCTTATACTTATTACTGACCTTTGGCACATGTGGATTGAACTCAACAGCTCTGTGTATCGCCTCCACAGCATTCATCTCTGCTGTACTCAGCCCTCGTCTAGATGCTGCTTCTGGAGAAAACCTGAAAAAAAGTCACAGAAAGTATGTTTAAATGATATGGACAGCAGATGATTTACATGATTGGCAACTACTTAGTTAAGACAAATAGGGACATACTTATCTGAAACTGCCCGTGCTTTCAGCAGTGCAGATGTGTAGCAGATAGTGGCAGATTTTGGCAAACTAATATCTAAAATAAAAGCAGAAATTGTTTTGTGGATGTTTTACAATTATTGTGACATCTGAGCTACTTTCTACGACTAATTGCAAAATTTTCAACATTCCGATTAGTCTTACCATCATATTTTGCAAGAACTGCTTGGACATCAGCATACGCCTGAAGCTCCAATAGTGCCTCCAAGAGATTTTCATGTATATTTAGCATTCCCAACAATGGGAACTCTTTCATTAACTGAAATTAGATTTTAAATCACATTAACATTACATATTCTGAAGTTTATTTTGTGTGTGTATATATATATATATATATATATATAAAATTTGGACCGATATGTGTTTGTTTGAGAGAAACTCACATCTCTCATCATTTTTACTGCTTCTTTAATCCGGCCCAGTTTGCGTGCACACATCGCCAGTCTGCGTTTAATGTAAACCAGAAGATTGATATCTTTCCCAGCTGTAGGTTGCAAAGAAGATATATGTAGTATTAACGAAGTTACAGCAATATATAGTGGCACAGCTCTTTACAGAAATAATGAACCAACTGCAGATTAAAGTAAATACTTTACACATTTGAGATCTGGTGTTGTAAAACAGCATGCAGAATTTTATATTACACTTGACTACATCCATTACCATAGACAATTAGTTTGCTGAGCATCTTCACCAACTTTGTGGACTTCCATTTTAATTGATCAGCTTTTAGATTCCAGGAATCACTGTTCATTCGCACCCATCCTTACCAAAACTCAGTGCTTTTCTAAAGAGGCGTTCAGCTTCTGTGATGGTTGTGGCTTCCTCTTCTGCTAGTAGCACGTATGCAGCAGCACATCTGCACATGCACATGTTCATAAAAATGAACAAAAAACACCCAAAGTATCTCTTTTGAATTTGACAACTAGAAACTACTGTTTTTTTTTTACAGATGTAACCAATGTAAAATGGCATAATTTATAAGGGGAAAAAAACATATATTCAAGACAATTCATCAGATATGCAAACAAGCTCCTATGACACATCTGTGTCTTACAACAACCTTGTCCTGTTATTAGTGATAGGTTATCACCAATCAAGTGATTAAAATGTATACATTTTCTCTTCAATAGCTTTGACAGGTGATTCACAGATCAAATACTAATGCACATCCCTAAAAAGTGTGGATTTATGGTGTGATTTTTGAAGTTTCAGTAGCATAGTCTGGGACATGATTAGCAGATGTGTAAAAGTAGAACTTACTCATGGTTCATTTCTATGGCCTGGTAAGCAGCTCTGATCCTGGCCTGAGGATTTCTCTCTCTCCATGCCTTTTGCATCACTATGGGGATATAATGAGCTAAGGTTTATTCTGAGACCTGCTTTAGAATTATTATTCTTTATAATTTGAGCAGAGAGGGTTATTTAACAATGAGTTAGAAGTAACATCTAGCAAACCTGCATCCTCTGGCCTTAATTGTTGAGTATCTCCTGTAAAAAAGGTCTGATGATCTTGAGCAGAAAGGTTCATATCGTAGTAGGTCAAAGGTTCCTTCCCTGTCACCCAGGTGTACCTGTAGTATGTATATATTTCACCAGAAACTTAACCAAAATAAGTACAATTTCTCACTCATAAATATTATATTTAATAAAGTGTTGTTTCTGTCATGAATTATAATGTTTTAGAAAAATTTTAAACAGCAGCTAGTTATTGTCATACATACCTGTTGTATTCTGCTCCTCTGAAAAGGTTTAAAGGATTCCTCCATACCTTGCAATCTACCAAAAGCAGGACAATTTGTCAACACATGGAGTATTAAGATTCCTATTGCTTTTAAATGCATGAGGCTCATATTTATTTACCAGAAACACTGGGTCTGGAATCGGCCTCTCCATTAACTGATGAGAAGAGACCAGTTGACGAGCTGCTCTCCACCCCACCCAGCAGAGGACGCAGGTGGCTCACAGACACTTGCTCAATAAATGACGTGCCATATTTGCGAAAATACCACCACTCAAAAATCTGTTTCAAGTAAAAAAAAAAAAAAAAACGTTGACAAGAAACAATTACAAAGCAACAATTATATTTTTATGCCATTATAAACGCCAACATTAGAGAGCATGCCATTAATTCTAAATCTTAACAATGTAAAACAATCAACTAAAAATACTTATGTTTAAATAAATTCAAAAAGACACAAATAGAAGGTGGTATATGAAGGATTAAAGAGAAATAACAATGTACCAAAATATGTGAAAAGAAATTGAACATTTGTGAGTCATAATGTTGAGCCGAAAACAAAACTTTTTCCCAAACTTCATTTTTGGCTTTTCTGAAATAGAGCTTTTTAAACAATTAGAAGATTGTTTAAGAAATATTGACAAGTGTTTAAAGAGGTAAATTCAGACAGAATAAAATACTTTTATAATTGGTTTGACTAACTGAAACTATCCTAGAACTTTCATTAAGGGATCATGTTTTGAAATTGGAATTCCATTACAAATGTGCAACCACAGTAGTTATTAAAAGTCTTGATCAAGTTACAAAAAGTCATAAAAATGTAAATGTGGTTCTGTAGATGTGCACACACTCCTATAACTGGGTATTTGGCTTTGTTCATAATTAACCATCACATTAAACACCTGTTAGGATGCACAAATTTACCATCATTTAAAGTGCTTATGGTCAACCCTAAATAAAGTTCACCTGCTCAGTTTGGCTTTTCTTGACATTTTCTTAAGCTGCATTTTAAAGTCAAAGTCAAGGTCCACTGACAGCTCCCAAAGCACCACCAGAGTCAATTTGCCAAAAGGTGCCATTGATAAGATGAACAAAATTATTTTCAAGCCATTAGCACTTTCCACCTGACAAAGGAAGGTAGGAAGACAGTGTGTTCCAGAAAAAAAAAGTCTTAATCTCTTTAATAGGGTTCTTTCTTTTTATACCCACTAAAGACGTGCAGAACAAAAGCCCTTTGGATGGCGATGGTGTATCCTTCAGTGAGTGAAAAGTTAGTACCGGGATAGCATAAATAAAAAGCTTTAATAATTGAGTTGGAAACTTACAAGGATAAGTCCAGAGATAAGGGAAGAAGTTCCGGTGAGAGCCACGTAGAATTTAGGAGTGAGAGTGTTCAGAAACACTGAAGCTGAAAGACAAACATGAAGTAGAGCAGTAAGATTTGTGCAACCTAAACCCCATAAATGTGCTGTTCCGTGCCGTTTCTCAATATGACAATAAATGAAAGTTCAAAGATAACTACTTTTCTGCATTTAGATGACAATAAAATATCCGCTATCGCATTTGACGCTATTTAGCTAATTTAACCGACTAATGTAAAGAGCATAATTCTAAAATAATTAAATATCTATTAAGAATGGGAAAAATGTTGAATATCGCATGATATAATGTAATCAAATAGACAAATTCCGCACAAAAGACCATCTTTGTTCGTGAACCCACCACACAAACAACGAGCTGTCAAAATAACGGCTGCTGAGATAAAAGCTACAAACCCGAAGGCTAACAGCAGCTAGCATCAAACTGCAATAATTTACCTGAAGTAAGAGTTTCCTGCAGTTTCAGCGGACTCCACACGACATATACCATAATCAGCACCATGCCGAACCAAACGCAGCATACGTAAGTCCATGACCAGGAGAGCCAAGACTTCAATTTCTCTAAAAATCCGAGAGATGGGGGATTACTGCCAATGGTGTCCTCCATGTTTCTCCGGATGTCTGTAAACAGTGGCGTCACGTGACCATCGAAGCCAAACTGCTTTTATTTTGTAGTTGCAAAATCAATTTCCGGAAATAAAATCAAATTTTGTAAAACATTTTCAAGTCAATGCCTTCTCTTGTGTGACGAATTTAACTGAACAAGTTAAAGGGCCGTCCAGAAGTTTTCATACACTTCTGGATGTAACATTCATGACGATCATAAATACAACTCATGATCAAATTAAGATAAAGAGGGTAAAGTTTTTAATGTTGATCTTAGGACGATCATGATCGTCATGAATGTATATTCTTTTTGGGCTTCGTGTTTCTTTGTTTTTTTAAATGAGTTGGAATGATTTTAGAACAACCAACGTAAATTTTAAAAATAAGAAATTTGTCACAGAAGTTGGAAATTACTGTTGATTTTCTTTAATCCACATAATTAAATATCCCCTCTAATATCTGGATAAACTTCGCAGAGGAATCAATACCTCTGTAGCCACCAACACAATTCTGGAATAATTCTGGATTGATATTTTACCAAGCCAGAATAAGGGCAAAATTTGAAAGTTTTTCTGTAATTTACTGAGAAACAGTGAACCAAATGTTAATGAGTTTGATTGTATAATTTTACCCTAGAGAAAACCAACTGCAATGTCTATTTGTCCCCAAAATTCTTTATTCAGTTCACTGACATTGGTTATTGTATGATCATACCAACCCAAATAGCAGGATTTATTTATTTTTTGATTAAATGATTAATATACTAAAAAAATAAAGAAATATTATCAAAACTATTGTTGGTTTCACAGACGACATTTACATTGTTAGCCTAGTGTTTTTAGACAACTTTTGTAACAACATGATGCAAAATAATGTAACTAAAACAGTGCCTTCTTTTAAACAACCATGTACTATATTTGTTAAAGCCTGAATAATATATTCATAGAAATATATTTACATAATACATTAAACAGAGGAAAGAGTTTATTTTTATTGTATAGAAGAGTCTCATTTAAAAGCAGTTACTTTTTATAAGAACTGACTTACGAAGTATATTATTAAGATAAAGTCTGATTTGTAATTCGACCTTATATCAATGCAATATTTAATCATTACACTTTAGTGACTGTTTGAAAGCCAGATGTTTTGAGAGTAATTCTCAAACCTGACATTTGCTGGACAGTAGACCCTTATACTTGTTGACATTCGTCATTCATTGTGACTTGCTATACAACTAACGTCCACAAAGGGGAGCAATTGGACTATGATACCATTAAACAATAGCGTCTTCAACTGCCTGCAGGTGGAGACAATTCAGTGTTAAATCAATGTTGTTTTTATGCAAGTACTTTAGAAAATAATATCTGCATAAGTGAAAGCTGATTTGTTAATTTCCTAAAATATCTAGAATACAGTTTGAAAGTTAGTCGCACAAAAAGTTTACTGGAAACAGTCTTCATGGACTGATCTTTATTATTAGTCTGAAGCAGCTGTATCGTCTAGTTCCAGAATTTACATAATCAAACATACATACACTCTTCAGACAAATTGCTACTCTCATTCAGAGATGTGTTTGTCAATATCGCATAGTAGCAGTTCTCAACTTAAAGATAGATAGATTTACTCACATCATCAAAACATTCAGGAATAAATGTGATTTGTAGGAGTGCATTCTAGTTGGAGGTTACAGTCAGTGAATGACAGAGAACCAGATTTGGTCCTGCTCACTCGTGCCCTTGGGTGTTTTCTGCCTGATGCTGATGGACAAGAACATGCAGGGTTAAAGGCCTGTCATATAAATCAGGTACAATCACTTTAGAGGTGAAAACATGCATGATGCTACTGACAGGGAAGGAATAGTGGGGCAGGAAAAAATGACGATTCAGAGAGGAAAGGAAAAAGGAGCAAGACATGTCTGCAAAAGTTATAGCTTGCAATGTCTCAGTGAAAGTATTTTTATGTGAAATCATATTCCTAAATGACTTCTGCTTTGTAACCCAGCCCTGAAACGTAGCTTCAAATTGCATTATATTTTCAGATTTGCACTGCATCACTCATATTGATAAATATCAACACAGGTCCATTACCAGCACTATTTAGATGAATGCACATCAAGTTACAAAATTCCTGCCTGTAATTTGATCATACTGTACATAACCCTTGAAAAATGTTTATCCATAACCCTTTGTCAAATAGGCAGTTTCATTTATTTAACTATTAAATAAATGAAACTGCAAAAGTAATGCATAGTAAACATTGTTATAAACCTGCATACAAGAGCTACTACCTTAGTATATACTGTGGTAAACCCTGTGCACGGTCAGCTAGTGTCCAGCCATGCAGAAGCAATATCCCTCATCATTCTGCACTCACCTGTATACTTAAGGTTCATTTACAATTTCACATCTGGTATCCATCCAGCCATTCTGGACATCATGTTCTGTTTATGTAGTTTCTTTCTCTTCACTCTCAAAGCTTTTAAGAGTCCTCTAATCATTCATAATTAAACAGGGTTTTCACTTAAATGCACTGCATTTCTTTCTCTCATTATAACTTGAGAGGATGTTTTTTTCAAGACTTGAAAATATCTGCTTTTCTCTGAATAAGACTGGCCGCAAAAATATGTGTTTATGCAGATAGTGGTTATTTTTCAAACCGGGTTGCAGCAAAAATGCAATTTTAAGTATTTAGGAATTCTGACAGTGCTTCACATTAGTTCTGCTAAATATCAGTGAAGTATTTTAATGTAACCTAAACAGAAATGTGGGTACAATGTGGTTTAAGTGACTTGTAAAGTTTAGTTTGAGTTATCTGGTGCACTGAACAAGTGCATGATTTTTGACTGGCTGTTTGTCAACTGTGCATTTGGTGGTCTCTGCTGATGGAAAAAGTCAAACTTTATGAAACTGCTCCCTGTCTCCCACACTACTTTCTCTTGCTGAGTTTATATTACTTGTCTCCATTAAGGGACTCTCCCTCCACAAGTCATTTCTCTCAAAACATTTCATTTTCAGAAAAGGCGTGTTCTTTTTTTTTTTGCATGCTATTTGACCACATCAGAAGGCAAGCATGCCACAGAAAAATGACTTCCTCCTTGACAGACTCAGAGGCCAATAAGAAGAAATTTAGCATTTTTCTTAATGAATCTTTGAGGACAAGCAGATCTCCAACACTAAAACAGAAACTTAAAAATCAGCTTAGGTATTATATAGACCCTCTTTTGCTATACTAAAGCACAAAGACTTTAACACATTTTGTGAAAAATGCAATATATTTCAGACAAGGCAATAAGGCAGACACCAAACACTGCACATGATCAGAAACACACTCCCCTGAACTTTCAACTTTTGCAGTATCCTGCTGTGAGAATGCTTCTCGCCAACACTGACTATAGTTAGTGCCATTGAGAATCACCCAACCTTTATGGGATGGTTTCAAAGATGAGTCACAAACTAATTTTAGAGAGCTTGGAGCTCAAGCTCAACATTGATTATGATATGTGAAAAAAGGTGACACAGATAGAGAAAAAAGCAGAGTCAACTGCTGTGCACAACTGCTGTGCACAGTGATTGTTGGATTTTCAGTTTACATGGAAGAAAGAATAACCTTAAATTTAAATGCAAGTCATAAAAATTTGGAAACTGTGACATGATTTGTACTATAGAGTTTTTATTGAATTTAAGATATACAATCACAAAATGGTGTCAACTAAAATTAAAACCACTCTTTTTAAAGAGTTTATAACCTCTCCAGACCACTCAGAAACTTTGAGTGGTCTGGAGAGTGGGCACAGCAACAATAGGTCCATAATCTATTATGATGCTAACCAATTCATTGATTTATAAACTAACAGAAGTATTTTTAAGTCTGTTTTGTGAGATACAGAGATCAAGTGTCAGGCTTTGGAACTAGGAGTATGTACTCTGTTTTCCTACTTTTAGTGAGAACATGAACAAGCTTTTGGATCGCCTGCAGTTATTTGACTTTTAAGCAAGCCTGTGACAACACTCTTGTAGTAATCAATGCAACTAAAGACAAACATATTAATGAGCTTCTCTAAATTCCGTTAGGACATTATCCTTTAATCCTAGAAATGTTCTTCAGACAATACAGGACTGACTTTGTAATTGTGTTTATGTGTCTTTGAAGGTTCAGGTAGAGTCCATCATTACACCAAGATTCCGGACCTGATCACTAGTTTCTAACTGTAACAACTGAAGCTGGATGCTAACTATATTATATTTCCTTAGGTCCAAATTACTTCAGTTTGTTTGTTTTCAGCTGAAGAAATGTATGGCACATTCATGCACTGTTTTGTTCTAAGCATCTGTGTTTGAATGAGTTCATAGTCACATGGTAACAACGTAGATCATCTATCATCTGTGCCGCTATGGTAGCTAATTATAATACATGTTATAACCTGAGCTTACTGTAACATGTAGATATTAAATAGGAGACTTCTGTCAGCTCTGATGAGAAGTTACCTATTGAAACAAAAACGTCCCTATTCTCTAGTTAAGAATACAACCAGTTAAATATTGGACTAGATAGTCTGACCCAGCTCCCCAGTCACTTCAATAATATGCCACGGTCAACTATGTAAAATGCCCTAATTAGGTAATAATGGGTTTCTCCTTGATATTATCAGCACTCAGGATACAATACTGTACATAAGACTACTGCTTGATGCAGCTACAAAATAAAACATCGCACTGGACCCAGCTAGTTTCATTGGTGAATTTGTGACCTTTAACAAAATGAGACTTGTTAATGTCACCTGAAGAAAACCCTGTTGATGAACATGACTGCTCCCCAGATCCTGACATCACTGTAAATCAACATTTGCTGGCCATTGGTATTTGTACGGGTCAAAAACTGAATCAGATTTTAGAGGGAAGAACACAAATTCAAATTGACAGCAGGAGTGAGGGAGGTTAGCACTCATAATTGTGGGAGTCTTTAAACATGAAACTAAAATCTGGGGCAACCCAAAGATCACGCTCTTCAAGACTTGAGATAAAATCTATGTGAAGAGACTCTGAGCTAATCGAGTTTTCCTTTGCTTGCTCTAATGAAATATTATTGCTATCTTTTCAAAGCCTCTTGCAAGATGATTTAAAATGTGAGCAGCATTTTGAAAAGTATCCCATTAAATGAGACTGCTTTAGGATGTAATATAAATAAAACTGCATATGAACTGCATATGTAAATTTATATACACAATCACAAAATCCACAATCTTTTGTAACCCATCTTAGCAATAAAACATATATGTTTTCTTCAAGCACCAAAACAGAGGCTCTGCAATGAGAAGGCATTGCCAGTCATCTGTGCAGTAATGCATATCTTCCTCAAGCTGACCTTCCAAAAATCTAAAGATAATAAACAGCATGACTGCTCTGGAAGGCTTCAGGAACATGAAAACATATCATGAAGCTGTGACCATGTGGTTTAAAGATTAATAACAATAATGATCTGCCCCATTTAAGCTGCACAAAGCTGTAGCCCATTAAAAAAGTGTTAGAGAGCAGAGCAGAGCATGAAAAAAAAAAAAAAAAACAGTAAAGAGTATAAAGTCTTTGAAGTGGCTTTTTTCTTCTCCTGTGCACATTTTGAGAATCATAGAGGCTGCACATTTCCAAATTCCTTGCCATCTGTGTAAATGTGATACCTCTTCTAAGTACAATGAACTGAAAATGGAAACTGTGTTTCATATAATCCCCAAATCCATCCAACTCTCACATCCTATCATGCAAATTTGGTGCAGTTTGAAGAGAATCCAGTCTCCCAACCATATGCCTGAGCCATGTAAAAGATACAACTATTTATTATGCATGCATTGCAGCAAGCTTATGGTAATGAGGTATTAAATTAGTGCTGGACATTATTGCTGTTCTATATCATTTCTGCTGAAAGAAATTTTGTACAAGTTACAAACACTGAAAAGGGATCAGAATGTTTTCAATGATTTGTGGGTGAACTGTACCTGTATTTCTCTTTGATTAGAATAATTGACTTCTGCTATGGGATCTTTGTGCCACTAGTAGATTTGCAAATAGGCTGGGAGATGTTCAAAAGCAGTTGTTTGCCACATTTTCCCAAATCATTTTTCTGCTCTATTTGAATAAAGAAAGGGATTCCGTACAGTTTTGTAATGCTTAAACATTTGTGCAAGTTTTTCATCATAAAATGTAGAAAGAACAATAAGAACATGCATCATTAGGTTTATATTGTCACCTGCCAATATTATGCCAATTCATTCTCAATAAAAGACAAATCTGCATACATTTTGGCCAGGTTAAGATGAACTGATTCATTTTCAGAGTTCAGCACTTAAAAATTCTGAGCTAAAAACTTGTTTATATATTATGTTTTGTCTAGAGTCAAATGCATACATTGATCCCAAAGGGAAGTGAAATGTTGTAACTCTTATTATTCAAGGTTCTTCAAAGAGTTGTAGACGTTGATGACTGTAGGCATGAAAGACCTACTGCAGTGGTCTGTATTGCAATGAATCTGCAGAAGCCTCTACAACAACACTATTGCTGTATGACTGTGTCATATAGAGGATGCTCAAGGCTGTCCACAATTTTCATGAGCTAATTAAAAATTCTTATTTTGCACCATAACCTTTAGAGGTTCCACAGTAACCCACAGAACTGAACAGGCTTTCTTTATCAAGTTGTTTAGCTGTTTTGAATCACTGGTTCTGATGCTGGTAAACCAGCAAATGATAGAAGAAAAGTCTCTTAACAACAGACTTATAGAAGCTCTGTAGTATTTTGGTGAAGGACCTAAGCTTCAACAAAATGTACAGCCTGTTTGTCCCTTCACGTAGATGGCTTAGCTGTTGAGTCTCCAGTCCGATCTCTTGTCCAAGTGAACACCGAGGTATTTGTATTCCTCAAGCACTGCCGCTTCTTTTCCTGTGATGAAAATAGGATTTGTCCTAACCATGTTTCTTTTGAAATCTACAATAATCTTGTTTATTTTGTTCACATTTAAGATAAGATGATTAATAACAACATCACAAAACAACAAATTTTGTGAAATTACACTTTTTTATAATGTAAGGCTTTGAATCCAATACTTAAGGTAGGTATTATGTCAGAACAAAGAAAGTACTTCTAGTGGTAGTATCTAATGTTTACATATTTTCTTGACCTCCAAATGACTTGGCAGTCTCAGCAGACAGAAAGCAACATTAGAACAATGGATCTTGAATACAAACAAAAAATCTCTTACATCAATTGTAAGCTCAGTCTGTTTTGTACACTTGTGGTTAACATGTGCCTGCTCTTCTATTCTAAACAAGTAAGGGCTACTACTACTTCTAAATAACATTGATAAAGCAGAAGTAAAAAATCCAATGCAACAACTCCTGAAATTATGTTTTAAAAATACATACTATATATACTCAAATGAATGAAAGTGGCTGACTTTAGCTACTTACTACCCATATTTGGTAACTGAATATGAATTTGTCCATATAATTGGACAGTGCTTGATTGATTTCTATTAACTGGTTAAATTTGTCTTGAAAGGTATTTTGATATTTTTGTTGTGAAATGGTGTTATACTATGAAACAAAATTATGCTGAGAAAAATAATTATGTGTTGTATTGAATTTTCTCCCTGAAAAGTTTTTATACAATGTTGTGAATGGTTTAGTTTTCTTTCATTTCCTTCATTTCAACACTCACCGGACTTTTGTTTAAAAACCAGTTTGTTTGAAAATGAATCAATCTGCTTTTCCACAAGCCTACAAAATCTAAACATAAAATGTGAAGTGTCAAACTGGGACTTTACGCGTGTCGTAGTACAGTGAACATTTTAGAACTCAGGTCTTAGGACAACATCCTCACACATTAGAACAAATGGCCTCAGATGTACAAAGAAAATAGTGTAAAACAATGGTCTGGTTTTTACCAGGCTAGCAGTATCAATAAAGAAGCAAAAATCTTACCTTTTCAAACTACAATACTCTGACAGGAATTTTTATTTATTTATTTTTTTTTTTATGGAAAGCGGTGTGTCTGTCTCACACTACTGTGAACATGCAAACCGATTTTCTTCTAACTATGCTTGTGGTGCATTTTCCTGTGTAGTAGGGCAAGCAGTAACAAACAGATCAACATATAGGAACGGTTTATGGGTAAAAACCACCAACCTTTTCTATTGCTAAATTTGTTACCTTGTTAGATTGTTATGCAAAAAAAAAAAACACTGACGTGTGATTTCTGCAAGTTTCATATTTCACCTCCACTTTTTTATGAGACACACATGCCAAGGGTGTGTTCCTTGGAACAAAGCAACAAAACTTTAGCTCTTTATTTTGTCAATAAGGAAATTGATAACAAAAATCTAAAGTTTTTTCCTTGCCAAAATAATATATGTAATTTGCAATGCTTTCATCTGCACTCACCTTTTTGTGGCTAATTATTGTGCTTTATAGATCCAGTTTTTGCTCAGTATGAGGCCACTCCTAGTGTTATTTTATTGCATGATTCTACAAAATGTGAGAAAACACCCACATGCTCTTTAGTGCCTGTAACACATTCTTTTTTCCCCCTTTTTATCACCAGTGCAATCAACTACCTTGAAAGATGCAGTTTCCCACAATGCTCACACAATACAAATCAGTGCAATGCAATGTTTTAATTACTAGTGCAATGCATCAGAAGTATAAATGCTGTCACAGCTAATTCACTATAAGATTCTGGTGCAGGTATAGTTGATGTTGTTTTGTTATTTTAAATTATGGAAAGTATAATTTGAAGGCATTCATTTGTATATTTGTATTTGGTTTGTATGAGTTTAGCTCATCAATAAGGAAAATAATATTTGGCTTACAGCTGCATTTATGAGGAAGAATGACAAGGAAGGGTGTTTTCTAACTGAAAAGTGCAGCAGTGTAAGCGGACATGGCACAGTGTAAGTGGTGACAGTCATTACTCCCTCTGCAGAAAAGATGATTAGGAATGCTACACATAACTAATTTGTCCCAGTGGTCTCATTGTATTCTGTTAGATCAAATTTGGAGACTAATAAACATTTTTATGACTAATTAATCTTTAACACCTTGCAAACTCCTCTTTTTCTGATTCTAATTGGTCAAAATTTCTGATTCTAATTGGTCAAAATAATCGTGCAAAAGCTAATTAGCATAGTTAGATGTTCTGTAAAGCCACCACGGGCCTGTGAAGAGATTCAAAAGCTTTTGTTTTTTATTCAAATACAAAATTACTCAAGGGGTGGTGAGCGTGTGACGCTGAAGCAAAGTGAAACACAATGCAAAGGAGTGTGTTCTTTTGTTATCGTATTTACAAGACTGACAGCCATATTCATTCAAAAAGCAAATGTGCACCGCAAGTGAATGAATATAGTTGACTGTGGCTGCCAGACAGATCGGTGCAATGTCCTGAAGATGTAAAGTAAAAATGCCATCCACCAACACCCAGAAACATAAAAGCACGTGGAAAAGCTTCCAAAGCAAATCAAGTTTTAGGTTTAAACAGACATATATTGTTTGAGATTTTCTCCTTGAATGCTTATTGGTCAAGGTGAAAAATAAAAGCAACTTTTTTAGAAGTGTTATAAAAATTATGAAAATTGACAGTGATAACAACAATCTAGTATTCATTACTTGTAATACATTATGTCCATTAAATACCTTGTCTTCTACTACAATTGACACAACAAACAGAAGTTATAGTAGAATAGAATAGAATAGAATAGAATAGAATAGAAAGGGAAAATTGCTTATTTGTTGAAATCCACTCTATCTTAGGTAATAAATACAAAGTTTGTAAAATATATATATACCTAAGTTAAGGTGTACAAAAAATAAAATAGAATGGTTTGTTGCCAAATTTTATAAAGAATGCAATGTTTGCCATGTCTTCACCTAGCATAGCCTGTCATGAATGACCAAAGTAGTTGGCATGGCCACCAATGATAGCTGATATCACATTTCACAGAGAGCACATGAGACTGCTAGAAAGTGCTAAAACACTCCTCCTGGCTCTGATTGGTTGTCTTTGGTTGGGGGCTGTACATTTTTTCAGATGCCAATTGTAGTTCAGAAAGGAGGTGGAAAATATCAGTCTTTTCACAGATTGTGTCATAACATACACAACATGGTGACAGTTTCAAGAAATGTATAAAAAGGATATTTTATATACAAGTTCTGTTCTCCACCTTTAAGAATTTTTATATTCACACTAAAAATATACAAACTAGATATTAAATTGCTTTAAAATTTGTAGGACAAAATCATGAGCTTCCATTTTTTTTCTTGATCTCCAGAATTTTTCCTTACATATCTCTTATCAAATCTGCTATTATCACATCAGTAAGAAAGAAAAATACAATAATTCAGCAGATGTGTTAGCAAAAAATTTGGCTGACTAATTTCGCTTCACAAGTTCAAGCTACAGATAACATAATTATAGTGAGTGGAACATCACCTGGGTAATTTACTGCATTTTCTACTATTGCTCATTTCAATGGCCACCTCTGGGGTCATGATCTCTCGGACTGACTTGTGTTTGCTTAGGCCCCTGATGTCTTGATTCTTTATAGGCTTTTGCGTGTCAGTGCAACAGCAATGGGAGATCTGTTAGAAGGAAATGCAGCAACCACAAAGACGCATAAGAGCGGATTGAAAACACTAACACTATGGTTTGCTGACCTCAGAGGACGGAAAGAGACAAAGATACCGAGTGGTAGATGCAGAAGCAAAGACAAAGAAAGAAAGTGACTGTTTTGTAGGTGGTCAGAGGGTCTAAATGTCAAAGGGTGGCAGTTTGGAGCATGAATGTCAAACTGGAGCTGAGAATGTAGTTTCTTGCATAAATACAGTTGTGTCTCTCATGCTCACACAAAGTGCAACATTGAATGAGAAAACATTATAAAAACACTTGAAAACAGGTAAAATAAAGTTAGACAACAATGTGATGTGAGTCTAAACCTAACAGGAAAAATCTAACAGCTGCTGCCAAAACATTTGATTCTAAGTAAATCAGATTAGTAGCTTTAAAACAGTTTTGGTAAATGGAGCTTTATCTGTGAGTCAGGGCCATTAGCAGCCCTAGTTTGAGTTGCCTTGGGCTCTGTAATTAACTTCGCTCAAGCGCAGCTAAACATTTTTGACATTTTTCCTTGTCCAGAATTAACTGTCACAGCAGAGGAAGAAAGTAACCATCTTGTCACATTTCGTTTGTTGTGGAACGTCGTCCTCCTCAGTTTTGTTCTCTTTCTCATGCTCGCTGCTTCTCTGTCCCAGTAACACAAATGCAAATCCTTTCACAGCTTGGATCTTGTTTCAAGTAACATTTCATGACGAAGAAGATGATGGAAAATTTGAGTGTACATATCAACAGCATTCTTTGGGTTTTGCCTTTCTGTATGACATGAGATCACAGCAGCGTATTTAATCTACAAATTGAGAAAATCCGACCTTTATTATAAAACTACGTTTTTTTATTACTGGTGATATACTCAATATAATCTGCAAGAGGTTTTGTGTTAATTAAAAGTTAACAAGTTATATTTTCAAAATGTAAACTGACCTTTTTGAAGACATTTTGTGATGAGGAATGGCGTCACGATCTGTTGTATTTTGTAATGTTCTGCTAGTTCTATATCCCTCTATATAGACTAGAACTTGACATTATTCAAGTCAAGCTCTTTGACTTGAATAATTGAAGGATATTTAACTCAAGTCATTGAGTTGAACGTTTTGGTGTATCCTGTCTTCAGGACATCAGCGTCAATTGACTGTTATCAGGCTTGTAGCAATCAGGGAATTGGATATGAGAGAATTAAGCCATTTGGTGCAGGTGTTTTTGGAGATGGGAAAGCAACTCTCAAAGGTTGAACTTGGGTAACCCTGCTCTTAATTTTTCTTTTGCCCCTTTTTTGTCCTCAGTGCCCATAGCTATTTTGCCCCAGTTTGCTTAGTGTTGCTTCTATCCTGGTTGCATCCTTGCAGTATCCTCTACAAGCAAAAAACACATACAGTATATATTTTTTGCATTGACTTCAATTCATTTTTGCCTCATAAGGAGCAGTCGGTCCAGTATAAGAAAAATGGTCCTTACACTGTATAAAATACAAGGACCACACATATACATATATGTATGCAGACACACCTACAAACTTAAGTTTTAATAGCAGCATATTTTTCTTATTGGTTTAGCAAGGAAACTGAGAAGTGAGAGGGTTGATGCGTTTGGAAAGGCCCAGGGTATGGTAAGTATGTTGCCTGCAAAGTGTCAGCTTCCATGCCATCCGGTGACTGCCTAGTTTACATCAAAGAATTATTTTTGCATCTGCATAAACTAACACTTATTATTTAATGTGCAATATGTCATGAAGAAGTAACTGCAGTTTCAAAATAAATTAGGCAAATGAGCCCAAGAAAGAAGTTTTAGAATGTGTGCATTTATATGAGAGAAACATAACAATAACCTGCAGTGATAAGTTTTAACCCCAATAACAACTCATAGCTCATGTTTTAAAAATAAAAGATCAAAATATAAATTAAAAAGAAGACTATATTCATTTTAACATGCATTATTGTTATGATTTATGTGTGCTATCATTTGTTGTGATTCTTTAAATTAGTTTTCTTTCATTAAAATTGCAGCTTGTAATATGGAGCATAACATTTCTGAGAATGACAGTTAGCAATGTTACTTGCACATCTCTCTTGTTGAGTCTTTAATGTTTGAAGTAGGACACAATAGAAAAAAAAATCTGTCACATCTCTTGTCAAGCAGATGGTGAAATGAAAGCAGCCAACAAACTGCAAAGGAAAAAGCAGTTTCTATTTAACCGGCTCAATTGCATAAGAGGGTTTCCAGACTGTTAAAAAGCCCTTTAATGATGGTAGAGTTGAACTTAGACATCGCCCACACAAATTACTCATAATTGACTATTTCTGCTAAGTTTCATTTATTGTGAAGACCAGGTTTTCAGTCATTTCACTTTGTTGGATGGTCACAATGAGTCGGGAGGTTATGAAAACCACACAACTTAATGTCTGACAAGCACAACTGACATACCACCCAAGGAAAGTTATGTGTCGATACGATGCAAATTCCCCCGTGATGAACATGCATCAAACCCATCTTCACATGTTAGCATTTCAGTCTTTCACAGGCCATTACTCGACTGGTGTAATTATACCACATATTCCATATATTACTTTAAATGAAAGAACGCCAATTATAGTCTTTCTCTGTGTTAGCTGATGCCTCCATAAAAGTCTGTGATTAAATTAGTCAGGGGAAAGTGCTTAGATTTTATATGACAACGCCTGATGCATCGCTCAGCAACAAATTCCCCGACCAGCAGTAAATCTTCTAACAGGCTCTGACTGTGGACAGGTGTGTCTAAATGGCTAAGAAAGACAGGAAGACAAGTCCAGTTCTAAAATTTATGCTCTAACACTTTGTCCATTCCTATTAATATAGAGCCTGCTTCTCTCCACTGTCTGAAAGAGCCTTTAGGATGACCATTAGTTTCTTTTTGAAACATTTTTTTTCTTTATTTTAAGCTGTCAAGTTTAAAGAAAAGCAGGACTTGACATGCTGAAACAGAACTTCATCTTAATGTATGCCTGCAAAGCTTGCATTGCACATGAACACATCAGATTTGACATTTCATCTTATCTTTTTTCTTCCGTTTTCCAACAAAATATCTTTCCAGAGCCTTTGTCAAGTTAATGTAACTTATAACTTCAGAATATGAAAGATTTTATTACCTTTTATGTTTCATTTATTTATGTGGCCAGTCGGGTAACAAAACTTAGTAAAAGGAGGAGAAAGCAACTCAGAAAACCCAAAGAAAAGGCTTACTGCGATGTTAAAATGAATACAAAATTTCAATAAAAACATAAACATCATAATACCACATAACTCAAGCACACAGTTTAAAACATGTTAAAAAATAATGATAAATCAAAATGTTAATCCTTAAATTTCCAGTGAACTAAAATTCAATAAAGTACTGCTTAAATAGGTATGGGAATTGTCCTCAACAGTCACCAGGAGAGGGGCTAAATTTGGTACCTAGTGGAACGTCACTCTCAAGCCCGGATAGCCCATCTGTACTGGGCAATTCGTCCAAATCCAGGTGCTTCACAACTGGCATAATGTGGGTTCCACTCAATTCTGTGGTCATGTATGCTGCCTGCTGCCACACCAGTATTTCTCTCCTCTTTCCTCTCTGTCTCTGCTGCTTTTACTTGGTTACTAATAAGTACCTGTACCACACCTGTCTGTTAGCAGCTGATTGTTCTATCCACCCTGTGACTCTGTAACCAAATCAATTGCATTCAAAAATATCTTGGTATCCTTCAGAGGGAAACATAAACTAAAGAAGTTCAAAATATGGTATAAACAAATTATGCAAAATAAATGGATCAAATACATAACATTCCCAGTGTAACAACTACTCTTATTTTATTTATTTTATTTTAGAAATTCAGGATATTTTGAAATATGGAAATAACCGAGCACTTGCATTAGGTCGCTGATGGGGGGCAGTGCAGCAATGGGAAAACAGCCCAGCTTTGAACATGGCAGCATCAGTGCTATTATTTTGTACTTTATTTATCAGAAGCTAAGCACTTATACAGTGAACTTATACAGTTGATTTTTTAACATTTTATGAACATTGTAATTAAATTTAAGTTCCGTTACTAGAAAAATTCCAAGAGTGTCCATATAAATTTTATTAATATATGCTAACTTTTTCCATTGCTGACTAGCTTTCTTATTTCAAAAACATGTGGAGAAATTTGGAAACACGATTTGAACGAGCTACTCTTACATATAACCCAGAAATGCAGACAGGGCAACAGCAGCCCACTTCAGCATCTCAGCAACTGACATATTGCAGCTGAGCAGTTTCATGTCTGGCCTATAATGAAAAAATGAGGAACAAGCTATTACTTGACTATTTTGAAATGTCTGTATCATGTTTTAATTAGGTACGTAATAAGTAGATACATATATACCTACATAGGTAGACAGAACATGTAGTTCTCTAATATGGAAATTAGGCATAAATTACTCAATTAAGAACTTCAAAGATGTTAGTTTGACAAAAAGTAGGATAGGACTGAATCTCAAATAGCAGGCTTTCTATTATAAAGGTAACAATGAAGACAGTTGCATCCAGAATACCACAAGGACAGGCCAGATGTTTTATGGTAAATGCTTAATAAATGTTAATTTGGAGACGTAGAAAGATGTTTGTTTTGGTCTTTTTTGAAATAGAGATGGCAAAACAGATAGGAATATCATACAAAGTTCAAATTGACTTTTGAAGGATTGTTCAACTGATTTATTTATTAAGTGGTTAAAATAATTGGTTTTTGAACTTTCATTTAATGTTGCTCAATCTGACTTCAAAACAAAGTGCTGTGCATATGAATGTAGGGGCTCTCCAAAGAAAATCATAACCAATGGTTATGATTTTGGTTTGAACCGCTGGTTCAAACTTTTTGTTTGAAGCAGTTTTGATACTCACCACCAGCATTCATTCTCTGCTGAATACAGTTAAAGGCTTAAAATAAATGTACAGTAAGTACACACTCCTACATGTCTTACTAAGGCTGAAAATTCCCTCATTTAAGCTGAGTAACTGCTACAGAGTGCACTGATGCAGACCGGACATGTGCACGGTGAAATAAGCCTTTTCAAGGCACAGAAATGGCAAAGTAAGAGCATAATACGTTATTGATAGTTTATTTAGGAATTTTCTCCCACTTTTCATGAACAATAGTAATTTTAGACAGCCAGTGTGAATTGTTGGGCTCTCGAAGTTTTACTTGTATTTCACAGCAGAAGGAATTCAGAAGTTGTTCAAGTCACGCTACAGTGTCAATGGTGAGCTCTGGGAAGAAAAGGGTGAGACAGAAAGAGAGGTCCTTCTGACAAGGGAGGAAACCTTCACTTGTCAATCATGCCACTTCTCTTTCAATAACTGTTTAATCCTGTACTGAAAGCTGCTAGACGCTGGATCCAGAAGCAGACAGGAGGCTAAAGGTTAGGTGAATGAAGAAACCTCCCCCTTGCTCCTAAAGGCTTTTTCCATTACTGGTGCATATCAGGCTGAAAGGTAAGGTTTCTAATCATCTCATTGTTTTTTATGAAACCAGACATCTGAGCTTTTAATATCAAAGCTGTAGCTCAGCAAGTCACAGTGATACAGATGAAAGTGATACCGAAGGGGAAATGCAGACGACTGTTATCAACTTTTGCAGATGGCATAAAAAGTCTCTGCCAGAGAGCAGATCCTTAATACCTTGCTAACCATTTTGAAAACAATACAATGCTTTCTGCAGTGCATGTCTGAAAAAGACAGGCAAAAAAATCAATTTACGTTTAAACTATGTGGGTATAAACATGAAATTATGAAATGAGCACAAAGAAGACAATATGCTTGTTTTGTACATAAAAAGATTTGAGCTTATGTAAGCCATCTCCATGACAACAGCTTTACTGGTAACATGGAGACAAGTTATTTGTGTACAGCCGCGACAGGATCTTCCAATTGAATTAGGCTGCACCTGTGCACATTATGGATAGGAATAATAGACTGAAAGCAACTGTTACAGTGAGCCTTTTGAAGGCGAGATATGAGCATGAGTTTGATTTTGAGTTGCTTTGTTCACCACTGAGAAAATGCTTTTGCTCATAAGGAGTGATTTAGGAATGTTTTGGGAGTGAAACTTTTATTTTATAATTGATCATCATAGGAACTTTTTGTCATTGTTAGTTTCTTTATAATGTTTCTTTATATGAATCCATTTTTATATTATTTATAAAGCTTTAGGGACTTAGACATTTGTTATAGCCACAGTTTAAAACTTTACGTTTTATACACTGGATGATAAAGCAGACCATTTTATATAGTATATATAATGGTCTGACATATTTAATATCAGACCATTTAATATATGGTCTGATATTAAATCAGATTAATCATGTCCTATTTTAGGTCAGTCAGGATTAACCTAAAATAGAAAATATTTAGCTCAAGCTAAATTCAATAAAGACAAACTGAGTTATTACAAAAAGCAGTTTTCAAATAATAATTTACTGATTGGGGGGTGGAATAGCTCTTGAAGCTGTTTTGACCCTCTGGGAAAAGCAATTGAAATTATTTTGGTTTGAGTTGTGTATGTCAAGAACACACACAAAAGACATTTATGCCAATGGACTGAAATGCCTCTTAATTCTGGCTGAAACAGCAAGATGAAAATGCAAATTTATGACCCATTGTTCACTTTACGGCAATATTAAGGATGCTCTGACTATTATGATGCCTCTATAAATAATCTCATGAGATTTTTCTGCTGTGTGTGGTGTGCTCAAGAGTGATCTAGTCATCTCAAATGGATGTCAGGACCATTATGCATATCAGGGATTTTAAGCATGTGGGGAGAGTGTGGAATGTTCCCCGAGGAGAAACAAGCACACAGTCTGTTCAATGTGTTGACAATCAGAAAGTGAGGTTATGGAAAAACAGAGGGGAATCAAAAACACAGAAGCAAAACAACGCCAATGGCCGGTTGACAAACTATCACCATTGCTTCTTCCTCATCGGTCATGTTCATTTATTCTGAATTCATGTTTCATCATGAGATTTATTTGTTGATATCCAAATTGTTTTTGAGTGGAATCTATTCACTCAGAAGCAAAGTGAAAAGATAAGTCAAGTAAACAAATTCAGTCCTGAGGAGTGGGCCAAAAACTCCAAGAAAATATTTCAAGAAGCTTGTGACACGACTCATACAGATTAAAAGGTAATTTTATCAAACAGTATGAAAAAATAAATATAATATTTAAATATAAAATTGTGCATTCAAAGTAGTAAAAAAATTCCAAATAAATCTGTCTTTCATTCTAGTAATTATCTAGTCTGAATTCCTTTGAAATCCTAAAGTATGCAAAGCATTAAAACTGTATGTTAACATTTAGTTTTAATTGTATGTCTATATATATATCGTTTCTCAATCAGGAATATTTACACCACCTTACAAAAACTGGGCAAAGACTTCAAAAACTTTCAAATTTCCATATGTGAATTTTAAATGTAACCAACGTCATTTAACATAAAATTATCAGAAGTTTTCAAAATGAAATTCTATTCTTTTCTTGGGCTATCCACCCACCCCTGTACTTCCCCTCTAGCAAACAATGTGGTATTACAACACTTTCAAAACCAAATGTGATACTAACACAAACAGAACACCATCTATTGATTTCTCTCCAGAGACAGTTTTGTTATTTTTGGGTGGGGTGTCTATAAAAAAGGTGTTTGGTGAAACTGTCACAACAAAATGTTCTTGACACATAAAACAAAAAAAAAAAAGTCAGACTTTGGCGATCAGAGAGGTGTGGCAGTAAAAACTGCGCACCATAACTGAAAGGCTAAGGAGAGAAGCACAAATCCGCTTCCAAACTGTTTTGTTTTAAAGTAGTTCATTTGAGACCATCTTGAGTTACCTTGTGTTTCTCATACCAGTCAGTCTTGTGAAATTTAAAGTAAACAATCAACCTAAGAGTCACGCTTTTGGACTGTGAGAGGAAGTCAGGAAAGTCAGAAGGAACCCATACATGCACGGGGAGAAACTCCAAGCAAACATCATGCAAACAGGCTAAAATCCTGGATTTGAACCCAAGACTTTCTTGCTGCATGGTGACAGTGCTACCAACTGTGGTATAGTGCAACTTGTAAAAATATGCTGTTGATTTGATTCCGTTGTCTTTGGTTTTACTTTTCCATTATCTTTGATGGAAAAATAAAATGTCAGACGCTGAACAGCAATACAAATGAAAATGAGGTTAAAACAAATTAGACATGCTTGTAAATACTGTAACAATAAAGGCGGACAAAACACTTTTGACTGTGGAGATGAGAGAAACCCTTCCTTTTTGTAGATGCCAATCAGGCTGAAGGAGGGAAATGAGATCCATGATTTTATGTGACTGAACTGAGTAAGATAAGAGCAAAACCATGTAATGCACTGTGGCAAAAGGCTCACATTAGGCCAGGGAAAAGAAATGGTAAAATTGTGCATCTAATAAAAAAGCCATGTTTTTTGTCAAATATTAATGAGTCTATGAAAGGGTTTACTCATAGCAGGCGCTACTCTGAATTTATAAGGGGCCGCAGTACCATGGAACTGTGATAAATAACTTCTGCCTCTCACGACCACGCCCTCTGTAAACCTCTGTTTTTAATAGATGGGAACACACCAAAAGCAGTGATGTCTGTGTCCCTCTTTTATGCTCAGGGCATTGTATGTACGTGTCCCAATGCACATGCATGCTTTGTGTTGGTGCAGCTCTGACTTATTTTTCACTTTTCCCTTTAACTTCCTGTGAGTCACCAGTAGTAGGGGGGTGAGGGGGAATACTTTACAGCTGTACCTTTATTTTTATGTGAAAACACTGCTTAATGCACACAGAAAACAAAAGCAGGAATCTGGTACAATGTTTTGCTTCACTTGTAAATTCCTGTGCTCGTACCTAACTTGCTTTCCAACTCAATTGTAAAGTGCAGTTATAGAGCTGTTACATAACCTTGCTTATTTAAGTATGTCATGAGCCTAGAGTGGCTTATGTAACTTTACAAGATGGTATAAATCTGTAGATCCTCTCCTCTTTCCACTTATCTAAAATCCAAGATACATCTTATGTGCTGTGGGGAACTGCTTTCAGAAAATCAGTGAGAAAGTGCCCTTGATTATACTGCATGAGATTAGTATTGCTAAGGCACCGGTTTCTCCACAATTAAAGTGATGTGCTGCAGTTGCAAATGCTTCCTGTCACAAGTGAGATACAGAGAGATGAAAATGAAGATTATTCAGGTTCTTCAGATGTTCATAATTAATGTTTTCAATTCTACAAAGGCAGCAAAAAAGTATTTTCACTATAGAGAATCATTTTTGACTAATGGAACCGAAAGATGAGATTTAATGAACAAAACAAAAGTTACTTGTAAATGTGTTGGAAACACATTAAAGTTAAACTTCTGTATAACTAACCTAATAAAATTGAGTTTTGTAAAAATAATGTTGGAAGGCTTGAGAAACATTGATTGGAATGTGTGATTATATCGACCTTGTATTATCAAAGGACATTCAACATTTGGTAGGAAGTGTCATTGATCTTTCCAATTCAATATTTATTTTAGGAAATAAGTTTTCTATCCCTATAATAGTTAAAAAAAAAAGAAAGAAAAAAAAAATCTTTGTTGATTTCAACACTAGTGATATTATTCTGTTGGTTCTGAAGCTGAGACCACTCAGTCAACTCGAGATGGGGATTAGCCCTGGCTACAATCTTGCATATTTATATTCTATTCGTTAATATGTATTGTCCAATTACAAAAAATAAAAAAAATAAATAAGTACAAACGGATAGGTTTTATATTACTTTGCCATACAATTTCTTCTGTCACTCTTAAATTATTTTATTTTCTTCATCTAGAAGTTTAAAAAGCCTTGAAAACAATTCTAAAAATAACTGCTACATAAAATACGGGGGTTTTATATTAAAGCTGTTAAACTACAAATATGACTGCTGTGTTTCATTTAATGGAAAGATCAAAAATATATGTACACTTGTACAGAAACACAGCTTCATTCATGACAGAATATGGCTATACACTGAAAAAATTAAAATAGTTTAACCAACGTAATTGAATTGTTTCAGTTGGTAATAAGTCAATTGAGTTTATCCAACTTAATTTAGTCATATGTCCTAACTTAAATTTAAGTCAGTCTTACTCAAATCATTTAGTTTACTTCAAATAAAGAAGTAAAAAACAAAGCAATCTTTTTAAAGATTTTTTTGGCTTGGGCAACCTTTATTTGAGTGTACAGTATTTAAACAAGAAAGTGGGTGGAAGAAGACATGCTGCAAAGGTTGTCAGGCCAAAACCTGAACCTGCAATGGCCTCGTTAAGGACTAAGGCCTCCATATGTTGGTTGTGCTCTACACAAGTCAGACCTAGAATACCAACTTTAACTTAATTGTTTCAAATAAAGTCAAAGTAAAAAGTTCCTTCAAGTTAAAAATTAATTCAAAACAAAAAGTAAGTTGTCATCACTAAACAAAAAGAATTAAGTGTGATTCATGTAAATAAGTCCATAACATGAACTACTGCCCAAATACACTTTACATTTTGCAACAAATTTGGTCTACTTCAGAAAAGGAATTTATTAATTTATTATCTTGTTTAGGTTAAACAAGATAATAATTCATGGACTTTAATTAATTAAAGTCCATGAACAAACTCCCTGTTATGTCGCTTCTCAAGGACTCCCAGCTGCTAACAGGAGAGCTGATTGCAGGAAATTTCTACAGAAACCCATCAAGAAACTTTGCCCAACTGAGTTAACCGTGGCCAATTCAGTTAGTCAACAAATGTTTAGCTCCATTATGTGAACAATCAATGTGAAAAGAAAAAGAAACACGTAACACATCTGAAAAATGTTATCCAAAAAGAAAAAGAAAAAATGTACCTTCACATTACAGGACACGACGTCTAATGGCTACTAAGTGAATTCAATTTTTTCACAACTGGACTCATGTAAAAACAATTTTTGGATACTGGAGCAAATGTGGCTTAAGGTGTACCATTAAAATTAATTTTACTTGTTGCACCACATAACATAGAAACAGCAAATAAAATTTCTTCAAAAGATCTGACCTATCCCTTTCTTGTAAAGTTTAACCATAATGCTTCAGTAATGGGAGTAATAGAGGAACACTTGATTCAGAATTGACACTTCTACTCCATCTCTGTCTCTTTTGTTTTATTCATAACTTAAACACAGTATTTTGTGACAATTTTTCCCCTTCAATCTGTGTATAATTTTTTACTTCCAAGAAGCTTTCAAATGCTGTTCGTCAAATCAGGACGTAATACGGTATTTTAAATATTATGTTATATCAAACTGGCTCACTGCCTGAGTCACAGGTCGGCTCAGCAACAAATCTAAACTCTCCAGATGGCTGATACATTTCTGAGCATGAGCTAACAAACCTTTCTGATTATCACTGAATACCAAATTAATCATCATTTGTAAAGTGTGTCTATTCTTTCTCCTATCCAGATCTTTCTTATCTTTTCAAATTCTTGGCAAAATTAAATTTTAATCGAATTCTGACAAATTAAAAGTTGGAGACAATTGGGTTATTTGCTTGTTATAGACAATTATAGACAATCACACTACCTGTCCCAGAACATAATTTGTCCTTGACATATGAATATGCCTCTAAAAAGCAATCATATCTGAAGGTTTTTATAACTCAAAGATGTTAGAAAATATGCAACATTGTTGTATTGCAAAACCCACATGAAACCAGTTTGTGGTTTAGTGATTAAATGTTGCTAAACAAGTTTCGATGATGTGTACGTGATTTATGTTAAAATCGTGATAATACTGTCATGAGACAAGAAAAAGCACTTTTGCATCACCTAACTTCTCAAAAGTAGGCATTTGCTTTGAAAAGCAGCTTTAACAGGATGAGCTGCCATTCATTAGCAACAGTTCATAGCTCTTTATGTGAAGTATTTGACAGTTATTTGTATTTTTGGAAAGCATTACAACTTCTTGAAACTTTTCACTTTACAACTATTCAAAAATAAGTTGCAACATATTAAACTCTGCACTGACAAAAAGTACCTAAATGCAGTCAATTTAACCTTTGTAATAATTTATTTTCATTTACAGTGTAAGTTTAATCTGACCTTCAGAAACTAGGTCACAGCAGAAGGGGTTCCACAGAGTAACTGAAATGCTTTGATCTATTTTTGGAGCTATGCATTTATCATTTCCTTTCATGAGCACTTGTACAAGGTGCTCAGTATTTACAGCAGCTTGCAAAATATTCACACACCGTTACATTTTCACATTTTGTCAAAATGTATTTTTTATTTTATTACAAAAAACATGATGTAACTGTAAAATGAAAAGAAAAGAAATGTGTGATCTCAAAATGTGAATAAAAGATTTTGATGTGTGGTAGGCATTTGTATTCTCTGATTCTATACTTTCTCAAGCCGCCTTGCATTTTCCTAAGCATTTTTTGGTTAAGAACCTTTCCACATGTAATTAGCTGAAGTGTCATTCTGTGCCAATATATTGTGTCAATAATATTACCCATTTTATTACATTCAAAATGTACTATTCATCCGAAGTGATGGACATTAACCATAAGTCATGCTAAATTGCACAACTGGCAGCATATCTGTATTTACCCCTGTGTGTAAATTTCAGTGTTTTTTTTACTCTTCTCTCTCTTGTTTGAACAAATTTTCTGGATATGGATCGGAGCCCTTGTAGTGAAACCTGTGTTTTTAAAACAAATGCTAAATCTAAAGTAAGAAAAACTTAACTTGACTGATTTACATCTAAATATACATTCTCTATGTATATTAGGTTATCCATTTTAAATACTACACTGATGAGGACACAGATGTCTCCCTCTTGTAAATGACTTTAATTCTGAGTGAAAAGGCATCTACAATCATAAAAAGGTGATAATTTTGTTTTGTTTTGTTACTGCTTGCATTCCAACATTGAATGGAGGGATTGGCAGTTAAATAGCCGACTCTCTTTTCAGAGGACGTGAATTATATGACAGAGCGTTAATTACAGTGAATGGAAATCATTTTTATGGCCATTATTGCAGAGGTTGCATTTTACGGTTAACAAATAACCACAAATTATATTAAATTACAATATTTCTGACTCCAAAAGTGGAACAGATGTTAGCACAGGCATGCAAGAAGAGTGGAGGGATTATTAAGGGTTTATGAAAATAGCCAGTCTACTGTACTGCACTGTGGAGTGCAGATCTCAAATTCAAGAGCAGACAAGAAACATTGCTGAAGTGTGTTTCTCTGACTCCTGGTTTTGCCTTTTTTCCTTCACATTCAAATGACCTCTGAAGGAGACCACTGGGATTTGCCTGGTAGATATTACAGTGTTTTGTCTGTGTCTGCTCAGTGCAAGACTCCACTGCTACCCTCCCCCACAATCTGAGCTGACCTTTCATATTTAATATACCGTGTTGAGGAAAGGTCACTACTATTTTGGCTTCTCTCCGCTGGTTTTGTTTTGTGACTGGAAAACGCTCACAGGCTCAACGATATCTAAATATTTTCATGCTGCTGTCATAAACATGTAAAAAGGGCAAGTAATCACATTACATTTTCAGTGAGAAAATTCAGAGAATTTTGTCCTGATCAGGTTGCAACTGAATGTGCACAACTCTGTAATTTTAGGTGACTGTGAACTCCCATGAATTTCCATGAATTCTGTTTCACTGCAATCATCTTTCTGTTAACCTCGGGTCATAAGTAGGAAAAGCTTGAAATTGGCATAGGTCAAGAGGAAAATGTGATAGTTTTTCCGTATCAGGAAGTGCATCACCTCTTCAAAGCATTAAATTATCAATTTATGATTATGAACAGAAGTGCTAAGATAGTAGATTTTCTTACATTTAATTTTTAAATCCAGCAATTGCCTGTATGCCATGAGAGGAGTAGAAACACATACAGCATTTTTGTGAAACCACATGCATCATTTGCCACAATGAATGAGTTATTTAATTACAAAATTAATATGTATAGTGGTTCAAACATGACACTCTTCCTCTTTGTTGAGAGTACTCTTGTGGTAATTTTCATCTTAAACATATTTTACTCATGCACTGTAACTTTAGACTTTATTTCATCACACTGTCTTTCATTCTGTCATCGTCTGTCTTTGTACTGGTTCTGTTTTAAGACTTTAGATTGTGAAAGGCTCCAGTTAAGTCGCCTTCCCCTCCCCTCCATTTTGCAACGAGATGGAAACATTAATCAATTAGGATGGCCCTTAAAGGATCTGAAGGAGATGAAGCTCCACTCTCTCTGAAAATGAAATGCCGCAGACTTTTTAAATCCAGTCAAAGGGCATTTTTCCCCAATCTTGCTCTCTTCTCTTTTTCCCCTCCAACTCCCTTTCATTCCACACTCTCTGTTTCATTCATCTTCAGCCCCATCCCCCCTCTTATTTCTCATGTGCAACATAAGTAGAAGGTCGGGGAATGAGAGGATGATAAAGAGGAGGGTTTATTCAAGAGAGGTATGGAAAAATGAAGGCGTAATGAATTTGAAAAACATGAGTTAAAATTACCATTTCTGTAATCAAAAGTACTCTAAAACAGGAGAAGCTAGATTGTTTTGTAACAATGAAACAGAAAATGTCCACTGCTTTAAATTTGGTTGAGTGGGTTTTGTTGAAATATATGTCACATAAGCAAAGTTACACCACAAAACACATTTATATTTAACATATATTATAATATGTATACATTATCATTGGCAACATATGCTTTATAGTCTTAGATATAAAGCACTTTGAAATGCCTTGCTGCTGAAATGTGCTATGCAAATAAAATTTGATTTGATTTTGGATTTAAGAAAAATATATTCAAAGTCAACAATAAATAATTAATTTATTTGGAAATCAACTTCAGCTATCACAAATATGGGAAAGGGTCATGCAGAGGGTGGAACATGGTCCATGAATGACATTTGTTTCAATGGACGATTGTCCGAAGGAACAAGAGACAACATAGTCTCATTATTGAATGTCAGTTGCCAGAAAAGGTTAGCAAAGGTTCAACAGTAAAAAGCCCTTTGTGGTGTGCCTGCCACAGCCTCACAGACTCTTTCACACACAATTTATTCACACAAGGTTTGATGCAAAACTAAACTGCGCTTTAATGAACAGAACTGCAATTTCTGCAAAGTGTTTTTAGCTACATAATTGTTGTTGTTATTTTGGAACAACCACACAGTTTATTTTCACACCTGCCTGGTAACTCTTACTGTTAAGTAAGTGTTACTCATACAGTTCATGACAGAAGCATGCATACATCGAATTATCAACCGGTCATACTCCATTTTGTGTCTTTCAGTGTAGATTATTGAAGCTACATGCAGCTCAAACAGATTTTATATGACTAATGCAGGACATAAGTTTGAATTTTGCTATAGATTTTCCCAACTCTACATGATGAATACCCTCCGTCACCTAAAAAGTTGCAACTTAGATACTTGCTTTTGTAGCCTTGAACAGGATTTTGGCAATATATTTATACCAGTCAGAGTTTGTTGAAATTAGTTGATTTTCTGGCAAGGATTCAACTTTACCAATGGTCAATTCATTTTCAAAACAGTCAAAACTGTCTTGTGTCCTTGGGTTGTAACACTTCCAGTCAAGCAGTAGATTTGAAGTGAAGGTGAAACTGAATCATGATCAATTTCAGGAAGCGTTAGCTGCATTCTTCACTGTTCCATCCACTTGTACAATGAATCCTCCACTGCCACTGACTCCCAAACAAACTCTCAATATGATGCGTCCACCACCTTGCATGACAGCTAGTACAATGTTCTTAGATTTAAAAGCCTTTTCTTAAAAAATAATCAAGCTCCTCTGTCTTCTCTCGGTGGTCCTACTGTCATCTGTCATTCTATTTGTTCATGCTTGTGTACACGCTGCTCACACAGTACCCATTGATCTCTGCTAGTCTACAGATAGTTCCCCAAAATGGAGTCTGCCATGAATGCTCAGGTTTGTAAGCATGGCCACCAATGATGGCAGATAAACAGTTTTGCTGAAATGGTAAGTTGTTTCTCTGCCATTAGCACATTGAGGACAGCATACATGTCCTATAGTGATAGTGCTAAGACTGATAGTGCTAAGACCTACCTCCTGCCTCTGATTGGTTGTTTATGATTGGGAGCAATGTATTTCAGCAGATAGCAATAGGAGAACTGTGAGGAGGTGGAGGAGCTCAATCTTTTCACAAATTATCTGTCTCATATTATCAAGTCACGACATAGAGACATTGTAAAAGTTACATATTGCAGCTTTTTCATCTCCAAACATCACTCTACTTTCTAAACCTAAATAAGTCAAACTTTTACTCACCTAACCATGAAGCCATTCTTCAGAAAGCATTACATTTGTCCATGTCGGCATCTGCAGATTTCAGGCAAGCATCAAGAATGCTTTTGAAGCTGTTTTTTTTTTTTTTTTTTTCTTGGTCAATACTAAACTGCTTCACTGTTGACTGTGGTACTGTTGTTTCAGGATCTTTCAGACTATGACAGACTTGAGCCTTACAAGGTTGTTACTGCACACAGTTGTATATTCCAGCCACACAATGATTCCAAATCCACATCAAAGCTAGTTTTGGAAGGTTTCATTAAAGCCGCTCTGAAAGCCTTAACCTCAACCTTAGGAAAAAATGTGAATGATGGTCAAAGGCCAGGTCTCTGCTAGGAAACCAACAAATAAACTCCACACATTCTAACAAGAAAACAGGCCATGTGTGCATTTAGAAGGGTGTGGGCAAGGTACAACTTTCTCATCATCATTTATTTAAATGATGTTGGGATAGTAGGATGCATATGTTTGAGCATTTACAATTAATTTTGTTCTTGTGTGGATTATACAAATTCACAATAAATGTTGTAATTGTTACTTCTTGAAGAAATCTTTCAATATACCCTGTGAAAAGAACCATTTTAATCCAGTACTAGTAGACCCAATTTAATTCCTATCAATAATAAAAGTATGTACACATCTGACCAGAACTCAACCTGACTTTTGAAATGAAAAAAATACAGACATGTCACTCTGCACAACAGTCATTTAGTTTTATCTGTGATGAAAAGCAAGGAAGATTGAAAACAACACAAATGTACTGAGACGTAGGTGGTCGGATCTGGAGCAATAATGGTACCTTGATACCCAAAATACTATCTCACTAACCCCTCATGTCATCATTTGTGTTGTTTGTCTTGACAGTTGTGGCCTATTTAAATACATTTTGCCATCTTCTGTTTATGATCGTACCTGCGTAGTTTGGAAAAGATAAACAGACATCATTTTACGTACATGGTTATGGAGAAAAAAAGCCAAATTACCGACCTGGATGGGCTTATATTCATGTTGCTGGAGCTGAGTGGAAATGTGAAAGTGGAAAATTAATCACCTCTGCACCACTCTGATGCAGCCTAAATTGGCATAAAGTGAAATTCATTGTATGAGAGGCAAAGTCAAAGGCAAAGTCATCCATAGAGGCATTTAAAAAGCCTGTTCACAGGCTTCTCTTTAACAAAGTGATCCACAGAACACAAATGACACAAATCAAAACAGGGTGAATCTTATTCTAGCATAAACTGTTTCCGAGTGCTTTATTATTTTTATTATTTTTCCTACAAACAGGCTTCTTCTGTGTAACATGGAAAACACAGTGTGCTTTTTTTGTTTAAATTCAGGTCATTAATGACTCATCTCTCTGCTCAAGTGGACCTATTGAACTATTTCCTGTTTACCATCAGTTTTATGTTTGCAGTGCTCAGGACAGCCTTATATGGAATAAGTATCTGTGGATCAAGGCAATGTAGTTGCATTACCAAAGAGAATGCTAAACAAAACAAAGGAATATGGCTTAAAATTTATATTCCAAAAGGTATTAAACAAAAATAGACAATACTGACCTTGTTTGAAAAGAGAGAAGTTGATTCATGAAAGTCCTGGTGGGATTTTCTAAAACTGAGAGCTTTGAATTTTTTTAAACATTAATATTTTATTTAAAGTGCTCAACAACAAACATCTTGTGCTTTTGACAAAACCACACCTTGACAGCTTCACTTCCCATAACTACCAGGGAACTGATGCTCTTATTATAGTGACATTAAATAGCACTTGCATAACTCATTTGTTGCTTATTTGTTACAGATGAGAGAGTAACCTAATGTGCTGTTCTTCATACAGAGGAGGGCAAAATCAAAACCTCTGAAGTATGGATAAATTCAGTTTATAGTAGAAAGCTTCACTAATATGGATGCATCTCTTTTTCTTTTTCATATTTTTTATCATTTTGAAGAAGATTTTTTTTTCTCTTTTCTGAAAGAGTTACCAACTGTCCTAGCTGGTATAGATGCTGCACAGATGGTTCATCCAATCACCTGCCAAGAATTTTTCTAAAAATCTTTTCATTTTTTTAAACTGTTTCTGCAGATGACTTCCCAGATGGTTTGATGAGTCAAACGATCTGGTTTTTCAGGTTAGACGCAATCCCAAAAACAGCACAACTATCAGAATGAGAGTGGGGTAGGCTAATGGGTTCACAGTACACTGAACCTGAACATTTGACTTTGCTTCCTGTTTTAAACAGATTGTAACTTTGTTTCTTTTTCGATTATTGTTCCAGTCCCTTTCCTGCAATTTTATTACTGGTGACAAATAGGTCCCCCTTTCACTGTTAATGAAAGCTTAGTCTACTCCCAGACTAAGCTCTATTTGTTCCCTGAGATATTGTAGATCATAAATTAACCAAGGTTCTTTATGTTTGTAATTTTACTGAGTTTATATGGAAAATCAGTCATCACTGAGGTACGTGCTGCTGCATTAAAGGATGAGTGGTAATTTTGGGGGCTTTTTTGAAAATAAAAATTCAGATAAATAGAAATAACTTAGTGAGACCAGAAGGTAGAACTTGTTGGGTACTTTCATATTTTGCAAAGTCACAACTTTAAGCTTCAATGTAACCTATTGGGATATATCAATATTAATTTATTCTTACAAACAAAACCCTAAAATATCCTATGGATCTGTATTCAGAAACGTAAAGCATCTACCTAGCATGATGCAGCCTACTTGTTTCATGAAGGTGATGATGTTTTTCAGTTGATTTTTAAATTTTAAAAATTTTCACCACAGATTTTCTTATGTGAGCAGAAAACTTTGCAGCGTTCCCTCTATGGTTTTTGCCAAACTGTGAACGTCACTTCTTGACACTTTTTTCATCAATATTTTTCCTAATTTTCTTGCTACTCTTCCACACAGCTGCCAGATTTAGCATGGCCTCTTGGCTGCTTTTCTGATTATTGCTTTCAATCCCCATTTTAGATGGAGGCCATGGTTTGTTAGCTTTGCTATACTCTTTTCATTTTTGGAAAATGGATTAAATAGCATTCCCTGAGAAGTTCAAAGCTTGGGTTCATTTTATGACCTAAATCTGCTTTGAACTTTGCCCTTGGCCCGTCTGTCTGATGTGTTTCTTGGTCTTCGTAATACTTTTTGTTTACTGATGCTTTCCAACAAATTGTCTGGGCGTTTCACATAACAACCTAAATTACACACAGTCAGACTAAATTTAATAATTGGCAAACTGGGAATTGTGGATTTTATTTAGAGGTATCAGAATAAAGGGGAATACCAATGGCACTTATTTTCAATTCACAGTAATGCAAAACTTTGTGTTGTTTTATCCCTAAGGACCTAGTAAAATAAATTTAAATTTGTGGTTGCAGCAAGATGAAAAATGAAAACGTTCAAAGGAATATTTGAAAATAGATACATGCCATTGTGTATTGATGATACTTTCAAACTTAAATGTCAGGAGCTCCTCAAAGGCAATTCTGTGAAAATGGAAACAATCAAAAAACCCTGGTCAGAAGGATTTGTTTGCTGTAATGCCAATTAGGATATTTCAAATAAAAAGTTAGAACTGTATAAATCTATTTTAACAAGATAGTTATTTTTTTTTAAATAACCAAATTTTTAATTTTTTTTATTGCTGTATTAACAGATTTCTATTTCATATCCTTTTAACAACAGACTTTCTGGTTTTAAAAAAATAAATCTGTGATTTGAATATGTACATATTTGTGCTGTAATGACAGAACAGGAAGCAGATAAGCTTGTACTTGGTGTATGAGTAAATGTAAGTTTTGTTGAAGACGCATTCTTGAACTCAAAGAGTGGTTGCTTTTCAAAAGAATAATTTGCTTTTGTAAAAATACATACACTTTTATCTATTCTTACTCTGTGTGCAATTCCCATAAATCATAATTTCTCTACATATGAAAATCAGATCTTTAGGGCAAAATAAAATGTTTCTTATAAAGTCAGCTCTTGCTGGCATCATCTAGTTAGTGGCAGGGTAATAACAGTTAACAGGAAATAATGCAGCATATTTTCCATTTCTTTTCTAATGACATAGCAGGGACGCTTTCCATTACAATGAAAACTGTTTTTCCTCTAATAACTTTGAACAGATGACAGTATTCATTGAACTCTAAATAACATAACTTGCATAAAACAATGGGAAATTTTCTATAGACTTACATGATCTTTCCTCTGCCTGTGTTATTCCTTCTGTGGCCATGATAACTGTACTGTTGTCTAATAAGTCATTGCATCTGCGTATCATTGTCTTTCTGCTGACTGTGTCTTTTCCCTTGTAACTAAGACTCTTTTATTTGCAAGTTTTTGATCCACAATTTTCTTTCGACATGGCACAATTTCTTCTGTCACTGGCCAGTGTTCAAAACTCCACAAAACTAAACACATTCCTTTCCAATGAAGCAACAAGTCTACATGTGCCAAATACCCCTGTGTACTGCATCTTCTGCAGTAACACAGAACGAGAAAGTGGAAGAGAGGGAGGTTGGTTGGACAAGTGACACTGTGACAGGAAGTGACAGACAGTAAAGAATCACTCAAACAGCAAATCATAGACAAAAAAGAGAGAAGAAATCAGTGTCCTTGTGACAGTTAACCTTATGAGCTTGGAGGTACGACAGCCTGAACTGGCAGCTGATGGTGGACCACAACAGCAAGCCCATGGTGCAACCCATCTGTGCTTTGCATTAAAGCAGGCTCACATCCCAAGGCCAAAGACACCATGCCGTGTAATAGCAACATCCACCGAGGCTGAGTCCTGAGGGGGCCAACGAGTCGCCCACTGGGATGACAATGGCAGTTTGGTTAACACATACACACTATCACACAAAGCCAAAGCATGGACCAAAAGCAGAGGAAGAGAAAAATACACACACTCGTGCACGCCCACGCCCACGCACGCGCATACACACACATTTTTTGTCAGGAGTGTGTAACTAACATGTAGCTCTGCTGTGCAAAAACACTTTAAAGACAAAAATGACTGAGTAAATAACACCAGCCTATTCTTAAACCCAGTGTGAGACACTTTTCTCTGGGAGTGAGGTTATATTTTTCCTTTCAATACCTTTCTGCAACTCTGGTTGGACATTGTTCTGTGTGCACTTCCTGTTGTGGTGGCCGCTGTGTGAGTGTGTTTTGTAATCATCCAGGTGTGTAAATGTGATTGTGTGCGCAAGGGTCAAAATTGAAGCAGAGTTGCAAAGAATATTATCTAAGATACCGCGTCTCTTCTCAGCATGCATTCTACTGCCTGCTGTCATACATACATACAACAAAAGAACAAGCATAAGGAACATTTACAAAATAGCTGTAAGGCAAAAATGTTTAAAACAATGTAACAAACAGTGCTTTGCAAGAGCCTTGTGTTCTCTTTTTGTGGTAAACAAAATATGAACATGTAACGTAATAGTAGATTTTGATATGACTGCATAATACATTTTAATATTTTTGTTTGAAAATATACATAATGTTTTTCTATTAGGAAGATTTTTTTCTATATTTAAAGGGTCTTGCTTTTTAATAAATATGTAATTTTATTGCTATGAATGTCTATTTAAGCTTACCTCTGTAATATATATACAAAAATACATTATTGATCCTTTTGGTTTACGTCACTACACATGTTTGTATCTCAACTGGTTTGGTTTAAAATGCAACATTTGGTCCCTTGTGTCTTTACTTGCATTCTGCAGAACACATGGTTTAAACAGAGACATTTTGGAAACATGAGGATCATCTTGGGTTGAGATGAATTTCAATCATTTGAAATTCTTAGCTTATATGTAAAAGACTATCACTGAACTTAATTGAACACATCTGTATGGTGAGACATGTTAGCGGCAGTGGCATGGGGGGTGGGTACTTTTCTTCAGCAGGGAAGATGGCCACAATTTTGGATGGCAAAATTGGCAAAATTAGTTTCACGTAATAATAATGCAGAACTCTACGCTGGTATATTGCATAAGAACCTAATAAAATACAATGACGATTGGGTTTAAAAAGTGAGAATGCGAAAGGGATGTGAATTCTTTTTCATTGCAAAAAGAAAAACAAGCCCAAGTAAAGCTATTGTAAGATTGTAATTTTTAAACTGCTGGATACTGGAAACACGTTAAAGTAGAAATATTCAGCTTCATAACATTAGTTTCATTTAAGCACATTTTCATTGCCTTTTAGATTTAAGTTATGGAGTACAGCTGATAAAGACATTTTAGAGTCAATTATTCAGCATAAAAAGTAGAAGTCTTTAAATCAGTCTGTTTAGATTGAGACCAGCTATAAATTAAATTAAGATCGTTTTTTTTCGAAGACTTAGCAAACATTGCCCCATCCTGGAAACTGCAAGCCAATTTTTTGTCCATCCTAAACATTCAATTAATCCGCTCATGCTCATTACGTTTCTTCCCCTTTCTGACCGGTAGAGGTCGCAGCCGAGTAGCAGTTGAATGGACGGGAACGCATGGATGCGTAAAGAGCTGTAGAGCGCTCCCACATGACGAAGCTTCAGAGCGTCTGGAAAGCTGGAAGGGAGAACGGGCGCTTTGGGAGCGACCGCTGACAATTTCATTCTTGCATCTTTACCTGCAGCAGAGCCCGGCTCAATTCGGCTCCAACAACTTCACTAACTGTCCTGCTTCTTAGATTCTGAGACCACTGTGGCGGCGACGCTCCCATCAATTCCTCCGTCTCCCAGAGTGAACTTTATAGGGATGTTAGATATCGTGCAGCATCATTGTGCTGAATGTTCATATAGTGCTGAAGTATCTGTAGAACGGATATAGAGACTGAACGTCTGGAGAGAGTTCTTTTTCTTCCACTTGTCGTACTTTTTGCCCGGTTTGACACACAGAAGGGCGAGAGACCGTTTGTGTGTGTGCGTGTGTGAGAGAGTGTGCAGGAGAGAGAGAGACATTGCACAGTTTTTTTTCCCTTTGGAGCTACGCTTTCATGCCGTCAGTTTTGCGCTCTTTGAGATGGACGTAAGATTTTATCCAGCTCCCCCTTCCAGCGTGGGTTCATGTACGTTACCAACTGACTCCGGGCTGGACTATTATCATTCCAACAAGGTAAACATTTCACTCTATTAAAGTCTACTGAGATGTGTCAGTTTCAAGTGCAAGCGCGCAAACGTGCATTGGTTACATATGGTTGTGTAATAAGGCACTGGGCATTGAGGTTGGGCATGCGCTGCACTTTTGTTTCCCTGGGGATAAACATGCTATGAATCCGCAGGCTGCAGCAAGCTTTTATTGAACTTTTTTTTTTTCTCCATTTCATATTTGTTGTCATTGACACCTGCTCTGAGATCGCGCTCATGCATTTTTCTTCATCTGCAGTTTGTTTTAATGTCGACTTTAGTATATCACTGTTGTGCCATGGAAGCAGTGTTGGAGCGCACCGCTCTCTTTCAGGCACTGTTTCTCTGATCAAACTGAACAAACCATTGGATGTGTGTGAGATTGCACTTTAACGGATATTATTTAGCTTGCAAACTTCCTTGAATGATTTTATCTTATCTCACGTTGCGTAAATTATACTCATATCTACCACGAACGAGTTCGCAGATGGCAATGATTTGCGCACGGTAATAAACAGTTACCAACATTTCGAAACGTGGTATTTTTTGCATTTGAGCCGTATGAAAATACCCAAGGTTACAGTTGTACGGCTTTTTAAAGCTGAAATCTGTTAGCACATTCTTGCATATGGTTATTAGAACTTTAGCAGAAAAACAAAAACAAAAGCACAGTGGTTAATTTTTAAAAAAAGAAACGATCCAATTTAAGCGGCCAATACTGAGATTTTCACATCAACTTTTAGCTCAAGCTTTTGTATTTATATTGTCAACAATTTCAAAACGTCTCAAAATAAACAGGTTTTACACATTATATTCAACTTAAGCTCAAGAATAATGATTTTTCCTCTATAAAAGAGTTATACATTAATTTTTCCTAGATCCTTTTCGTATTTTTTCTGATTGTATAGTTTTTGAAACTAAATAATTTGCTTAGTATTACCCATACAAAAAACAAACATAGATGCACACCAAACCCAGAAGTAAAAGTCACTTAAAGGCTTCTTCAGTTTTGTGGTCAATGTAAAACTTGTGCAAACAGCTATTAAGAGGTATTCTGGGGAGAGATATCCACAGCTATTCATAAGAATTTGCTTGCCCTAGGACCTAGGTGGAAGTCAGCAGGCCATTAACATTTGCTGATGACAAGGTGATACATGTGAAACATTATAGCACAGTGTAATATTTGGATTGTTAATCTCCCCTGTTCATACATGCGGTCACCTACCTGGATACATACAGTTGCATTCTGTCAGCCATTGCTTTACAAATTTTTATGATTGGATTACTGACACTTCCTTACCATCTATAATGCCAACTTCAGTCATTAAATAGCTATATAAACCTACCCTTCACTGTGATAAAACATCAAAAATGTATTTTAATACTTGTAACCTGAATGAACATTTGACTTATTTTAAAATTTTAACATTCAGGCAGGTTTATCAAAGTAAGTGTGGAAGACATGCTCTTAAAGCGGTCATACACAGTCTACCACCAGATATACAGTGTCTTGCAAAGTATCAATACTTGTGGAACTTTTCTGGTTGCTATGTTTTCTGACATAGCAACTAGAAAAGTGCATTGTATTGGAATTGTATGTGATAGACCACCATATTATAGTCTACACTGGTGAGGGAATAAAAATTATATGTATAATTTTCTGTTTTTTCAAAAAACTCTGAAAAGTGTGGCCTGTTTTTGTATTTACTTTGGGAATATTAGTCTTCAAGCTTCGGCATAAATTCTGTTTTAGATTTGGATCTAGGCCAGGCTATTGAGGGACTGACTGCATGTTTAAGGTCATGGTCTTGCTCAAAGATAAAACTATGACCCACTCACAGGAAAACCTGTATCAAATGACAGGTTTTCCTCCTGGACTGACTTTTACTTGGCTTTATTTACCTTTCCATCAACTCTCACTAGGTTTCTTGTCCCTGCTGGAGAAAAGCAACGCAAAGTGTGATATTGTCATTCAACTTCTGTGACCGGGTGGATAGTTTGTTCAGGGTGATATTCCATGTATGTTGTTCTTCAAAAACAGAATTTTCCATAAAAAAAAAAAAAAAAAGTTTTTTGCTATATACAAATTCATCTGTATATAGTAGATTATATTATTATTATTATTATTATTATTATTATTATTATTACTGTTTTTAGAAATTACTCTGTCGGATACATTCCATTTATCAAATTACAGAAGTGAAAATGTTTGACTTTTAACAATTTGATAGTCTTGCCACTCATCCATAGTGGCTGAATTTGATAGATAGTTGACCTATGAACAAATTCTCCTTTCTGAGCTTGTGGTCTCTCCAACTCCTCCTGAGTCACCATTGTCTGATTATTGCTCTACTTGCACTGCCTGCCAGTATCGGTGGCGATCTATGCTTTGATAGGTTTCAGCAATGCTTTACTTGTTCCCTGTTTTGGTTTTGTGATTTTTAGAAGATCAAAGCTTGGAATATTGTTTTATAATCCTAATGTCATTTCCATTTCCTGACATTTTTTTATATGTTCACAAAATTTGGAAAACAGTATATAATTTCCCTTCCAGTTTTTGGTCTAATGCAACAACATTTTACTACAAAGCACATTAAAGTTTGTGTTTATAACTTATGTAAAGTTATTATTAGGTGTTCATTATTTTGCCAGACACTGTATAACCAGAAGACCACTCAGATTTTCTGGTTCTGGTCTGTTCTGCACCCCCAGAACCAGAACCAAACGAGGAGAAGCAGCATTCAGCATCTATGCACCAAATATTTGGAACAAACTTCCAGAAAACTGTAAAATAGTTGAAACACTGAGTTCCTTTAAATCTCGACTAAAAACCCACCTGTTTAGAGTTGGATTTGAAACGTAATCAATTGAAAATTTAATGATGGAACTTGACTTAATGTAATGTTTTGATTGTTTATTCTATGTTGCATAACTTTGTGTTTTTGTGTTTGTTATGATGTAAAGCACTTTGAAATGCCTTGCTGCTGAAATGTGCTATACAAATACAATTTGATTGATTGATTGATTGATTGATTGATTGATTGATGTTTTCAGTGAAACCTGGTGCTATGTAACAAGATTTGTACTTTTAACAGTGAACTGTCCTGGTTGTTATAATACAGCAAGAACAGAGCCCACAGAAAGACATATAGCACTGTCATGACTAAGTCAACACCTGTGACTAAGATGTAAAGTAGCACATTATTGCAACTGTACTCTTGTTATTACACATAACTAGTAAAATGATGCAGGAACCTTTTCTTCATGTATGTGGTGAATTTATTTTTAGAGCTATTCTCTTGTTAAGCACGGCTCAGCTACAAGCAGGCTTGTGATGGTTATAACATGTGTTTTTATTATATATATTTTTGCTACATTACAGCTATATGTTCACTGTTGAATCATATTTTACATAAAAACCAATAAAAGCACAGTATGTCAAGGCACAAATCAGGAAGTGTGCATTGTACTAACTGAAATAATCCATGTATCAAAACACAGTCACTTCCTGTTTCTTGCTGTATAAAATTATTTTGTGGAAGACTTGAGTTGTTTGCTACATATAAATATATACATACGTTCATGTATTGTTTTTCAGTGTTGAAGGAGTTAATAGGAAACAAATGTAAAGAAAGCTGAAACCAGTTTGAGCTGATTGGCCACATTCAAGCTGATGGTTGATTGATGTGTGCCAAGAGTATGGATCACTCTGACATAATGATTGAGCACCACAAATGCAAAATGTGCAGTGAATTTTGAATAAGGCTCTGCTCACAATTGGACATTAAACAATCACAAAAATGAAACCTACCATTAAAAAACACAGTCATGCAATAAATTTTACTTCCATCAAAGGTATCAAGTTGAGTCGCAATAAGTGGATTGTTCTTTCAGTTGGTTAACCTAGTTTCTTCAAATAAATAAGGATGGAGAAAATAGGCAATTATAGTCTGTGGTAAAAATGTTGAATTAGCAAATGTTTTTTTTGAAGGTTTTTTTGTTTTGCCTGATCTGCTTACAACAGTATTAATTATAATATAAGAACTACAGCATAGAAAATAGAAAAAATGCTGCAGTTCCCTCACAGAGGTAGTAATTTTGAATTCAATAGAAAATTAAGGAACTGCAATATGTTCCTCATTTATCTATCAAAGTATCAATGTACCTAATGTTTATGCTCTTGGTTGATGTCATGCCCTCAGGTGGTGACAGTTATTTGCTTTGCTACCATTCAAATTAGTAAAATATAACTTTTTAGTGTTTTTTTATTATTTTTTTTTAAAATGGCTTATTTCAGCCTTTCTGCAATTAATTGGTATATCTCTGATGTCAGTTAATTTTCTATGGGAAATTATTGCAAGGAAAGAATGTAATACTTTGTCAATATACAAGTATTTATATAAAAAATAATACAATCATGGAGAGATCAAGTCTTTTCTTTTCTCATACAAACAACCTATGCATTCACTGTTCAAAGTAATGCAAAGAAAGACACATGAGAAGAGCATCGATTTGAGTATGGCTAAGAGCCCAACGGCTCTGTTGCTCTTCTCAACTCTATCCTGCTCGCATTGTCCTGCACTTGCACAATCAACCATGAGTCATCTTTACTTTTCACCCAAGATTTCTCCTAATCTTTTTGAAGCCTCTCTGTATCTTTTCCCTCACTGAGTGGGAGGCTTGTTTGCTCAGCGCACACTCAGCTGTGTATACCAGCGCTGAAGGCCACTTCTTCGCAAATGCCTGTTTTTAGCGGGAGACTATTTGTCAAATGCATTATGACTTGTGCATACCCTCGGGCAGAATCACTCTGGTGAAATGAAGTTAGATAGATTGCTGTAGATGTTCCACTTTCTCCTCGTCCCTCTCCACTCTAATTGTAGTGCCCAAGAGAGAGCCTCTCATGTAATTACACTGTAGTTATTCTGTAGGTTTATAATCCAATGGGTTGCAGATGTTTTTTCTTTGCATAGCAGCCATCTGTTCCAACTTACTTTATGTTATTTATATACCTTTGCTTGAGTTTTTATTTGAAGGACCACATCAGTGTGTTTATTTTCAGCACTGTACATCTTTGCTGAAATGCAACAAATGAGTTTTAACTCTCATCTATAGATGTGTCATTTTGCTTTTTCATCAGAACAGAAACAATCTGCTGATGTGTGTCCATTCAAAAGCAGAGCATGTAAAACCCCTTCCAAAGTGGTTTGTTCCATTTCAAATGCTGTCCAAATCACTGTATTAGTCATGGGATACTTCAAAGTATGGTCAGGAAAAAAAAAGAAAAAAAAAATCTATGTTAAATTCTGAGAATGTGATATTTTTCTCTCTCTCAGAAACATGATCGTAATAGACACTGAAAAAAAAAAGTTATTTCTGTAGTACCTCATTCTGTACACAGAGAGGAGTTAATTACATGGAGGCAAGCATTCTTGGGTCGACAGCATGGACTTTGGTTTTTTTTTTTCATTGTGCCCATTCACAACATTCTGCTGACTGGCCGGTCCGAGCTGCAGTATCCCCGCTGTTCTCCCTCTGGAAATGTTAACCCATGCATACCTCCACTGCACACCAAATGCAACCCAAGTGGCTGGAACTGGGGACTCTCTGAGTTTATTGTTCTTATCCAGTTCCAGACAGTTAACTCAGAACAAATAACCTGGAGTGGAGACATGAAATATACATTTTCTCTTCATAAAAATAACTATACCAGTGTAACAATCATCTTATTTTTGTTCTTTTTCTTTTTTTGTCATACCACTTTCTGGCACAACTCATAATCAAGTCTCCTCACTTCATCCCCTCTCAGTGTCTAACTTCTTTCTCTCATTTACCTTCCTGGCAGCAATGTCAAAAGGTTATGCAGGGAAGCTGGATCGCCCAGGGCTGATGTGTCTCTGAGTTAATGATAAGTAGCTACAGTGCTGTTCTCTGGTGCAATGGGGCTTGTGGGGTTTTTGTTACAAACCATTACAATCAAAGGAGAAGCGGTCAAATTTTTTAAAGTTGAAATTTATTTTTAAATACATAATGGAGTTAAAGATGTCAGAAATTATTTACTGAAATCATGCAAAACATACCTTTTGGTTTATGTTTCTTGCACTACATTGTTACATGTAGAAATAATTCCAAATGTTGCCACATCTGTTTTCATTTTGCAGCTGCAACAAGGCGTAGGCCAGTTAGTAGTACATTAAAGTTTTTAAAAGTTGCAGTTTTATTACTGCTTAACTCTTCTGACATTCCTCCTGTATTATCCAGTCCTTCTAATGAGATTCTAGAGAAAGTGGGAATTTTGTTTGGATGTATGGAGCAGAATAATTCAGGCATGTCCCTCCCCCACTTCTTGCTGCATACTGCTGGACAGCTGGCTAAAAAAGAGGCTGATAATACTCAGATTAATTTGTTGATTTTTCTGTGAAACTCCAAATTATTCATGGAAAATTTCACTATTCAGAGATTTTTTTTTTACCATTTACCGAAAATGTATCTTGGGAAGCTAAAATACCTAGGTACAGTGCTACCTGACACATTATTAGCTTGTGTTGCAAAATAACCATATCAGGAGTTCCACTTATCTTCCTCTGTGCTGAGTGGCTGTATGCCCGAGAGCGGAAATAAGAAGGATTGTCTATGTTTGCTTTTACAGTAGCAGTAATATTAAGTTTTATTTGGTCTGTGAAATACCCTAATATATTAAAATTGGCAGTAATAATAATTTTTAGAGGTGGTCTCAAGGTTTCAACTATTTGCCGAAGACTATGTACATAAATGCTTGTCAAGACCTGCGTATAAATATAGACCAAATGTTGCCATTTCCATCTGAAGCTGTGACATTTTGCTGACAAATATCAGCTTAGAGGAAAAGTGGTGATTGATTCTGTTGTTCATAACAAGAATTAATGGCAGTGGACTTGAGTTTACCATGCAGTTTACAGTGAAAGTAACAAGCTATGCTCTGCTGCAGTCCCATCACTTTGCTCTGTGCCTTACTATCGAGACCAGAAGCAATGGCACAGAGCTGGTAAAGGTGTTAGGAGGGTCATAAGTCACAAAATGATTGAAAATAGATTCTATTGGTTTGCAAGGAGGGTCTCTAATGTCCTTAGAGACTGTCTAATTTTGTTGATGTCCTGTTAAATGAGATACTAAGAATTAAATTATGACAATATATTTTAAACTGTTTCTAGCAGAGAGGGTGTGGATGTATTGCAGCTGTGACAGTCATCTCTGTTATCACACTGTAATCTGTCACGTGACTGTTATTTACCAGAAATTGCCAGTCCTTTTTTAGACTGAAAATTATTGTAGGTTCTCAGGCTTTACAGTGAGCACAGCAAACTGTAAGCCACTGTGGAACATCACCACATCACAAGGTGTCAGAGTAATTCCAAATTTGACGTTGATCAAGAGTTGAAGCAGTCCAACCTCGGCCTGGCTCGCGCCCCTCATTAAATCACATTAACCCTAATTTTCATCACAGCTCCTTGAAGCCCAAATGTTACTATTGGGTTTTGGCTCCTGGCTGCTCAGCTGGATGTTGGGTGCGTGTTTCACACACTTGTGATTTGTGTGAGGTCAAGTCCAGCGAGCCAAGGCTGTTTAAACTGTCCTCACCTCAGGAGGCCAGTGGTTCCTCAGCAGCATTCGCCTTGACTTGCCGTCTTCTCTCTCCTGTCTGTCTGCCTTCTCCTCTACCACCTCCCTCATGCAGCCCAGTTTCCTTGTGCTGTTTTATATTCACTTCTTGATTGGTTGGGGGATGGGCCGGGGGAATAGTGTTTGAGAGGTTAGTTGGTTAGAGCTGAGAGGGGGAAGTAGATCTGGTGTGTGCATTAAGATAGCGAGAAAAAGAAGGCAAAGGGGTAGACGCCAGAGGGAAACTAAAAAAAAAAGATTTTTAGGGGTACTTTATTTTTCATTCTGCCATTGAGTCTGTAATGTCATACAGCAATGTGGAAACCAAAATGAGCATTGCCACCAGATGTGTTCCAGTCCAGATAGCAACTTGAAAGACAGGCGTTTATTGTTTTAGTGCATTTGGTGTGGTTCAAACCCAAACTGCATGAAATGCTGATTGATGGATTTCACTGAAGAATGTGTGTGTATGTGTATAAGAGCAAGGGAGAGAAAAAAAAGCGAGAGAGCAAGAGACGGAGAGAGAGAAATATCTGCTTTATCTGATTTATTTAACCATTTTTCTGCACTGCTCTGCGCTGTGTCTGCTGATGAAAAGGGAATACTGACTGTATTTTTCTCACTGCTACAGTAGCTTTTCAGAGCAGATTCATCTGCTTTCCATCACTACTGAAATATGAAAAAATACAAGCGTTGATTCACTTCTTGTCGACCTGATGACTTGTCAGATAAACTAATATTTTGCTCTGCACAGAGGATTAATATTATTATTTTTATCAAGCATGTAAACGAAATATAATAGTTCAGCATGCATCTTATGAAATGAGCATGTTCAACATGCAAAAATGTATTGGTAATTGTCTCAGTTTTCACAAGGAGTCAATGTTGTTATTAATATTCAAACTACTTTTACATTGTGTTGTGCAGCTTTATGTATTGTTCTTGCTGACATTTAGCTGCATCCACATGCATGTGGTTTAGTCTGTAGGTCAGGAAGTGAGCACTTCACTCTTTTTGCAACAGTTTTAGAAGCCTAACTGTTAACTGCGTGTTCCTAATCATCATTCAGTAACATTGTGTTGCTACTGTTATTTTATAATTAAAGTATCAGCATGCCAACATGGAGGCAGCAAAGACAAACCATTTTCAGCTGCAGGTTCCCAAGCAAGAAAGAAAACTGATCTTCATCATAATAATTGCTTGGTGTCATTCATAAACAAGTAGACCACAAAGTGATTGTGCTTGATGCTGGAGATTATGAATGCTGTTATTGGCCTTAGTAGATCTGTGTGTAAAGCCAGCTTTGCTACATAAATTAACAGAACCAATGCAGGAGAAAACTAAATTAACAGTTCAAATAAGCTCAGATGGAGCTTATCTTTTTACACTTCAATAGTTTGTATTTGTGCAAAGAGGAAACACTTCATCCACTTTTTTTCTTTGGCTTATCTCCTTGAGAAACATATGGGTGATATTTTATGTGTCTGTACTACTTTGTTTTTTTATTTTGTTATTTTTTGAGTAAAGGTTCAATCTAGAACAAGCTTTGGTGAAGAAAAGAACCAGAGTGGATGAGAGGAATTTCTAAAGGGATTTTTGAAAATCTTGACAGGTCAGGTTGTTGACAGGTTGAGCTCTTAGGAAATTCGCTTTTGACAGCATGTAAGAGACAGGACTTGTGAGAACATTAGCAAGGTCTTGTTAAGGACTCAAATGTTTTGAAAATGATTTATATATAACTATACACAAACAAACATTAGACTTGTAGAGTATACTCTCATTGCCATATAAAAGTTTTGATACACTTTGAACTTTTTTACACCACAAACCTCCATGTATTTATTTGGGATTTTGCTCAATTTGACTGAATTAAAGATAAATAAGCAATAATTTAACACTTGTCTCAGAATCTAAAGTCTGAATTGAGTGACATTTTTTTCTTGTAAGACATTGTGAATTTGTTTTCACACAGCATATGCATGTAGGTCAAAAGGCTTATATTTATTTAATCTTCTGACCAAAGTACATTCGTTCACATGTGCCTAATATCTCTTACATCACTCAAACAAGCCTTTTGGTTTTCTCTCAATGATGCAGATTGTGACACTAATTCATCAGTGTTATAATTTTTGAATTACACTCATAATAGTAAATTATATAATAATTTTGATCCTGTCTCGAGATTCTTTGATGTGAGGTGCAGATCTCTGCTACACCTCCAAAGTTAACATTGGCTTTTTCTCTAATTAAGACTTTGCTCTCCTGGCCTTTATATTTGGATGGACCATCATGTCTGCAAATTAGCTCTATTCTCTAAGTAAGTGTATTTTAAAGACAGTTCGTAATTATTACATTGCAGCAAGAAGTGTCTTTGTTCAAATCCTACCTATCAATATTTCATCATGGAGTTTGCATCACTTGTATCAGTGATATCTTTCCATGTAGTCTGCCTTACATCCACAGTCCAAACACAATGTTACTTTCAGTTTGTGTGTGTGTAAGTGATTGTTTGTCCAGAGTGTCTCTGTGTGACATGTCTAGCCTCCACCCCACCTGTTACCCTTTGACCACTGGAACCAGGCAGCAATATAGAAGGATTAAATGGGAGTAGAAAATTGATGGATGATTGCACCAGGTTTTATTAAGGGGTAAATGAGCAAAAAGGATTAACTCCATAAACATGACAGACTTTCCACATTTTTTGTCATGAACAAATGTATAAACCTTGTAGCTTTTTTCAGTTTACAATTTTGCATGCCCTTCTATTGGTCAGTGAGCAAAAGTCCCCAAGAATGGGTCGAAGTTTGCGGTTGTAATGTGACAACGTGTGAAAAAACTGAGATATAGATACTTCTGCAAGGCAGTACTAGAGCCGTAATGTTGCAACCTGTTAATTTGTGAGCACATTAATCCTTCTGTTAGGCACGCCGAAAAAGCTGTAATTTAGAACAGGTTGCAGAGGAAACATGTACAAAAGTAATGTTAAAGATTGCAGATGTTGAGTGTATTATGAAAGGCCCGCGAGCCAGGGCAAACATGAGCAGTTGTCTTAACTTCCTGAGGCATGTCCTGTGCAAACAGCACTAGAGACGGCTGGTTCAGGTCCACATTCAAAGACTGCAGGACCACTGAGTTCATACTCTCCAATGCACATGCTCCCTCACAGGTAGATACACACACTGTTTTGCATGCAGATGCAAACATGCCTGCACTACTTTACCATAAATAAACACAAGTGCACATGTGAGCACCCAGACCACAGAAATGTTATCGTGTTGTGCACCAGCAACAGCGCAGCCCACAGATTACTGTACCTTAAAGTGTGACGTTTAGTAATTACCCTTTCATCGAAAGTGTAATTGATTAATTCTGAATCACTTTTGGCCTTAAAGGTTTTGTCAGACTGCTTTTAAGAAGAGAGAGGAGTTTTCTTCTGATTAATCTCCTGTTTTATGTTTTTTTTTTTTTCTTTTTAGAGTAAGCTTGGCTCTTTCTCCAGATGTTTTTCTTGTAAATATCCCATGACTGAGTTAGTTCAAGGTTGTACAGACAGTTAAGTTTGTTGGTTGGGTCACCACGGATTGGTCCTCTGTTGTTTGTTTCTGTGCCCTTAGCAAAGTGCGTGTTCACGCGTGTGTGTAAGTGTGTATGTGAGACTCCCCTTCCTATCACTACAAACCCACAGTCCCCTTAGGCCCCTCTTTGCCTCAGTCTTGTAAACTACCTCTGGCACATTTGGGCTTTGTTCGCAATATCCTCACTGTAGCTGAGTTTTACTTTCCAAGAATTATATTCCAATGTAAGTGATGACAAGAAGAAGTGCCTCTCTATGTATGTGCATTTAACTGCACTTTTCTCTTTTTAATTTAAAATTTTTTTTTTTTTTTGCATATTATTGATATGCAAATATTCATACCACAGTAGCTGTCTTTCTAGGCCTTTGGTATGTTGACTGGTATGTGATATGTGGGTGCAGCTGAATTTGAGCTGCTTCGCTGTGCAAACACAGCATTGCTGGCACTCCTGGTTTCACTTAATCTTCCACACAAAGGCATTGGCATGTGGCACGGCTCTCAAATTGTTTCAGTGACAGTGAAGGAGAGCAGAGCTGAGCAGCAGGCTGTGTAAGAGCATATGAACAGTGATAGATATTTACGTTTTAAGCCATTTTACGTTTGTTTTCTCCTAAACTGGATGTTGATTTGCCTTTTTTAAGTTTTCTTCAGACTTTGAAACATCAAAGATATTTATTAGTACTCTGTGAGGCAAACATAAGATAATATGATAGATTTGAACTTTTGCTTGGAATTTTTGTCATGTCAGAACTTTCATTCTGGGCTGAACTGTAAACAGACATCCAAACATACTGTCAGTCATGGATAGGTAATTTATTTTCCCATCCATACCATAATTACCCAGCGGGTAAATGGGAGGACTCCTCTGAGATTACAAAGTGTTTTTGCATAAAAAAAAAAAAAGAAAAAGAAAAAAGGTTGTAAAAAGCATCCTTTTATGTTTCATTTTAAACTGGGATATAAACTGCATTTGAAAAAAAATATTTAATACAAATTTTAAATAGAATCATTTATGAATGTTTTTTAAAAATGTAAATGTTATGTGGAGTTATGTTTTCATGGTAAATTTGAACCTTCTTTGCACCACAAATTTCTTTTCAAGGTTTTCATATCTTTCAAGTGCAGATGCATTGCAGTTTGTTTGTGGTGAATTAATTAGTTTTTCTTTGCGGAAGGAAGAATGAATTTGAAGAATAAAGTGGTGACCTTTCTTACAGTTTTGCTCATTTTAGTGGTAGCTAATCAGTGTTTTTTTTTTTTTTTTCAGAGAAAACTTGCTTTTCCAGGTACACATCATCTAATAGTATTTTAATTGACTAGAGAAACTGAATGAAGATACGCTGATGAAGTTACAAACTGCCTTAAGCCTCTAACTCTGATTGCCAGATCTCCTTGTTCCTTTCTTTCTTTTTTTTTTTGTTTTTGTACTTTCTGCTGCTCTGCATAATGACAAGGGTGGAAGAGTGGAAGATTCCAATTACTCAGAGAAAGTCAAGGGGGGCTGTTGAAGTTTGAGAAATACAAGAGGAGCTGGTTGCTGTGCGAAGATTGCGTGCCCATTTGGAATGTAATTAAATTGCTTTGGCTGCTTGCCAGTTAAAAAAAAGCATTTTTTTCTCCTCTCATCTCAAATGAAAATGTATAGTGTTTTGCTAAAAAATACCTGCGGGGAATAGTAGACTGTTGAATATTTGTAATACAGCTTGCATTGTGCAGCTGAAATGAGTTTTGAGATGAGTTATACGCTGTGGTTTCCCCTCTGACATTTCAAAGGTATGTAGCTTTTGAACCATGGATTTACTGTAATCTATTTTTTCTATTATCGATGTGTGGTTGAGTTATAAACTGTAGATTGGCTTCTCTGTCATTTTGCTGGATTTGCCATATTACAAACTAAGAGACTGTGCTGGTGAGTCTGACTGCATAATAATATTTATATGCAGTCACATGTAAACCTCCAGTTGTTCAACCCTTTTTGTGTATTAAAGTGCAGCAGGAGTTAGAGTCATCTTACAGTGTGTATCTTTTTAAAACCTGCTCTGTTACATCTCACAGCAACCAGTTTATACGGGAAAAAAGAACACATGTACCCAAGTATTGTCTCTGACAGAGAAGAGACAATGTTCCGACAAAAATTACAACCAAGCTTTAAATGAAACACCCTAGATTTATTTAAGAATACTATATGTTTTTCAACATAGAATTGTATACCAATACAAAATTTAGACTAGTACTAATCCTGCAAAAATATTTTTTCTTTACTTTTATAAAACTTCTCTTAGTTATGTGTCTATATGTGTTGGCATATTGGAGAAAACATGGATGTCTTAACACTAGAAAATTTGTTTTTTAGGTCACTGCTTTAAATAGTGTAAATGTATTGGAATAAATAATGTGAAATTCGTGCATGGATTGGAGATGTTACTTTTGACTTGATATTGTCTAGTTAAACTTTTTTTCTGACATTCTAAGACTCAAATGGCGATGAAAGTTCAGCATTTCATAAGTGTCTCCAAGCAGTAAGACAATTATGAGCTAATTTTTTCCAGAAAGTTGGTTATGCTGTTCATCTCTTGTCTAGTTTGAAGTATCCGCCTTTTTGAGGTGAACAAGTCTTTGTCAGCACAAGCAGAGGATTTACATAGTGTTATACAAGGTTAAGTAATGGTGTAGATGGGTTACTATTGCATCCAATCAGTTGTTGCATTGATTCTTTGGCAGACGAATGCATGCTGTATGAGATTTTTGGACATATGAAAAATATTCAAGGAGCCTGATTTATCTGGTGATTAAATCATGTATGTGACAGTTGATATTGTGACAGGAAGACAATAAACAACAGAAACAAACTTTTGAGGGTTTCAAGCAAAATTCTTTTAGAACTTCTTAAAACTTTTCAATAAAACAGCCTGAAAAATTAAAGTATTTTGTTTAGGTTTCCACATTTGTGGGTTTTGCATCGAATTAAGCTCCGTTTTGCCTAAGTGAGTCTCAAAAATCAAATAACAAGAGAGACTAAGGAATTGACAGATCTATAAAGCACCATAAATGTTGTTTGTTTTGTGTTTCCTGGGTGGTATCAGACCAATCCAGCTGCCTCTATTCTATCATTTCTGGACCTGTAAATGGATCGAGCTGTCCAGCAGCACCATGCTTGCTACAGTTAACCGGTGTTTCCTGGCGTTGTAATAGGTTTTTCTTGTACGTGTCCTGTCAAATCAACTCTTATGGGGCTGTTTTAGGGGTACTCAAGCAATCGATATAAGAATCGGCAAATTTTGTGTTTCACCACCTCTTCCTCCTAAGACTCAGTTGAAATATGCCTGCAAGTCCAGTCTCATAATGTTTAACTGTGTTATGACTCTTTAGGAAATCTTTGAAACCAGATCCATGAGGCGAGGCAGAGAGGTGCTGAGATGATGATGAGCTAATTAGTTGGGTCTACAACTGCCGTGCTAATGGCTGTTTGTGGGTTTGCGGTCGCTCCAGCATGCATGTGTGTTCTCATGTTGTACAGATGACTGGTAGAGGCTTAATCCAGCATGCACATGACAAAGCCTGCTAAGTGAATGAAAAATTTATTAGTGCAAACAAGCCTTCTTATTGGGCCTACATTGACAGAAGCAAGGATCACAGATATGTGCAGTGACACCATAAGTTAATTAGTAAATGCAAATAAGCATTCAATTTATAATGTGTTTAAATGCTGTTTTCCAGTCCACCATTTAGGTGTTAATCCATACTCGGGAGATTCATGGTTAAGCTTTCAAATAATGTGTGTTTTCAGTTGCAGCTCTGTAATTGTGCAAGCAGCTACAAAAATGCAAGAGTGTCAAAAGGGAAGAGGAGGTGAAAATATAGCGTGATAAATCTTTGTCAGAAAGAAAGACAGAAAGATAGAAATTGAGCAATTCTGCAAACCTTAAAGCAGAGATAAAAGCGTAGAATAAAGTTGATGTACACCACAATTTGCACATGCGGATAAACACCCTTCACAAGCATGCACGTGCTGTCATGATACCAGCTCTCACTTTCATTTGTAATCATGCACCTGCTGGCAATTATTGTTATCGTCACTAGATTAAAGGGAACATTGTCCCGAAGTGACACCAAAGTTCATTTCTTGATCACACAATAAATAACTTTTTTTTTTTTGTCAAGATAGATCATTATTAGGCTCTTAGTCATCTAAGCTGGTTATGCAGTTAGGTGTAAGCTGTTATCATTAAGAGATCTGCAACTGAAATAGTTTGTGTGCTTTACTGAATGTTTATATTAACAACCAGGCTGAAGTTTGGAAAAAGGAGGGAGGTCACCCGTGATTTATGCCTCAAATAAGTGTCTTATATAACTACAGGGGGAACTAAACTAAAGATAGACACCAAAATAACTGGGTGGTAGCAAGAGGGAAGAGGAAGACTGGATGATCACTAACAGTTTATAAACCAGAGTCAAATCACTGGACTCCAGCTAATTAATCAACAAAACCTGTGCTGTCATCAGTTAAGACAAATTATTAAAAGTTTTCTACTCATGTCAAACAATATTTAAAGGTAAAATGTTTATTTCATTAAGCACGTCAGATATAAAGTTTTTCTTATTTCATATAGTTCTAATTGTTAAATTTATCAAAATTATTTGATTATGTATTAGAAAAGGGTAAGAAATATATGTTTAATTTCCTAATTGTATCACCCTGTACAATATCATCATAACTACATTATTTTCATTGTGACAAGTGAAGTAGAAACCAACTGTGTAGAAGAAATGGCCATGGACAGATGAGACCAAAATCGAAACTTGTGTCCAATGGAATGTTAGGGGGAACACCAACACTGCTCATCTTTAAATGCACTCCCCCCATGAAACCTATTATTGCAGCATCATGCTATGGGGAAGCTTATATTCAGCAGGGAGAAGTAACTGGTCGGGGTTAATGTGAGGACTGATGGAGCTAAATACATGGCAGATATGTTCTTGGCAGTGAGACTTGAGTCTTGGATAAAGAGACACCTTTCTTTTGAACATCTGCCTTAAGGAAACAGTCAGAGTCACAAATCTATGCTTTGGCCCAGGGAGATATCCATTTGTTAGAATGGGAGAGTCAAAGTTCAGGCGTATGTAATAAAATTTGTTTGCTGTTCACAGATACTCGGAATCCTGTCTGACTAAATTTGAACTATTCTGCAACTATGAATGCCCAAAGAACGTTGGTTTCTATATATGCAAAACTGGCAGAGGCATAAAGCACTTAAGCAAGACTTGGAACGGCACTTGTAGCCAACAATGTTTAACAAACTATTGACTCAAAACACATCTATCACGATACTTTTCTGATTTTAATTAGTACAAAAAACAACTTAAAATAACATTAAATTGTTTAGTAATTCATTAATTACATGTCAGTGAGTGTTTATACATTCAAGCTTGTGGCTGTAACATGAATTGTGAATGGTTTTGTAAGGAACTGTTCCTGTGAGAAACTCTATGTATTTGACCTGATCAATGGATAAAATCAGCAGCATCAAGGTCCGGCATGCAGTGGAGATCAATATAATTTACAGTTACACGTTGATAAATGCTTAATGTATACTGCACTCTGTTAAATGACCTAAAAATAGTCAATGTTTTGGATGACTCAGGATCGTCTTTATTAAAAGAGTGGTGTGGTTAAAATGTACACTGAAGAACATAAACAGTAACCCATCGTTCTGCCCCACTTTAAAACACGTCCAGTTTTCCACACTTTATAGTTGTTGTTTTTTTTTTTTTTTTTTTTGCTCTTTCTTACAGGACTCCACTTCTTCCTGCTCTGGTTTACCACTTTATAAACTGGCTTTAAAATGTGGAGATGTTTGCACTTTAATTGCATTTTGCTGTACTTATCCTTGTTTCTTGAAATCCTGTATAATTAAATGAGATTTTCTGTAGTTACTCAGACTTGTTTTGTGTCCCTGACAACAGCCATCGCTAAGCTGTACAAACAAAGCAGAGCAACAAAGCAACACAAGGGGTAAGCAGGTCTCATGTATGACAGAGGTGATGGATGAGCTAATTGGGGATTAACTGTTATTAGCTGGAAGAGAGGAGACAAGTGCCAAGCCCCCACCTCTTTCTGTGCCAAACATGGTGCAGTTATGTCTTCCTTCCTGCCTCAGCTAAGCCATGTTTTTCACCTGGCATGCTTTTGTTTCCATCTCCATGGGTTCTCCTCATCTCTGACTTGCTTTCCTTCTTTCCTCCATTTCTCTGACACTTTCGCTCTCTCATTGTGATTCTCATCAGCTTGCATTAGTCGCAAATGCAGAACTAAGTAGCTGTGACAACATTCTCAGATGCTCCAGCTGCCTCAGATTTATTGAGTTATTAAAGTAATGTACTGTGATTAAAAATGCTAATTTTCCCTAAATCACATGCCAGCTTGCATTGTGTTTTTTCAATAGCTGATTTAATTACATGGAAAATGAAACAAGGGCTGATGATTCAATCTTTGCTGCCAAAAGCCTCTTGATACGAGAATGAATTACCTCCAGATACAGAATTATTGTTTGAGCTGCAAAAAGTCTTTCAGTATTGTGCAAGCTGTAGTGAATACAAAGGCTTAAATTTAGCCATCGTTTTGTTCATATCTGATTTCAGGTCACACATTCACAGATTGTGTCTTGGTGCATGCTCACGTGCGAGCTTGAAATGTCCTAAACAGAACAGGCAGGCAGATTTGCTTTTAAATTACTTCTGGCCATGATATAAAAGCAAGGCTTTGAGTTTAAAATCCCCATTTTCCCTTTAAAGCATGCTTTCTTGGTGTAGAGTTGTTATGATTTTGCAGTCAAAGCAAGGATTTTATATTATAAAAATGGGAAAAAAAGTTTTTGTTCCAAATATTATTATGAGTTGTGTCCTCGTCTACTCGAAATAATTTTCTCTCCCTTGAGGGATTTGCTCAGTGTGCTTTGCTTGGCTCATTTTGGCCTCTGATTATGCATTCATTTATTCCTTATACAGTGTGCAAACCTGCAGCTACATTGGACACATCTCTAAGTCGCTTTTGACACCATCGTGCACAATAAATAGCATTTCTTCTTTTATTTTGGTTTTTCTTCTTTTACCTCAAGCGGTTGGTTTTTCCTACTTCAGTTATTTTGAAAAACATGCAGATTCTCCTTTTGAACATTGCAAGGCATGATTGCGTTTTGCAGCTACTTAGAAAGAAATTGTACTTTAAACAATGAGATGAAACCATTTAATCTCAATAAAAAATTCTTGCTACACATTTTGTTGCTGAGCTGATTCCTATCCTCTAAATTCTGCTCAAGATGACCAGAAGAGCTTTAGGTAATGCTTGGATCATTTCCAAATTACTCACCATGCACTGTAACAGATCCTCAGTAGTATCAGTGCCACTTTACAGCCCTTTCCTCTAAATAGGACTTATAGGTGAGTGTGTGAAACATCCATGGCCATGTCAGGTGCTTTTTTCCCCCCTCTCTGGATTTCAGTAGGCTGAGCTTCACTGGCCTTCCACATGTCCTGGGCATAACAGTTGCATGTCAGCTCTATAGCAGGGCTCTAAATGGGTCACTCTACTCGATATCACACAGCTACTTCACAATGACACCACTGTTCTCTCGATATTATGGCACACCAGGTGGCTCACTATGAAAGTCCTAGTCCAGGCAAATATGGATTGCCTGTCATTGTGAGTACTGGACAAAAGCAAATAAACATTAGTCTGTTCTTTTAGATTTCTTGTTTGCCTCCAGTAAAAACATTGATCTGAAAATTACTAAAATAAAAAGTCAAAAAAATGTAATGAACTCCTGAATATAAAATGTTTCAATATGAATATTTATCTATCACAAGTAGGTAAATTGGTGACACATCAGATCATGAAATAAGACAATACATAATATTGTCATCCCCAAAATAAAACAACTCAAAATTTTACAAAAGTGATTAAATGTTTCATAAATTATAATGTGTTTTAATCTGTAATTGGTGTGAGATATTCCAATCCAGGTGTGTCTAATATGCATTTTTAGGTCTGACTCTTTGCTTTTTGTGAATTTGATTAAATAAAATCCAAAGAAATGCATTATTGTTAGCTTATTTTGCTAACTGAGTTATTGTATATGGCTTTTAGCATATCCCATGGGTTTTCTTACCAGCTACAAGAACATGTTTAAGTTGAGTATGATGCTGTTTTCTGATTTATGTTTTTAATTTAAACATAGATAGTCACTAACACTTTTTGATTCCCTGTTATCTGCTTTAATTTAAACGTGGAGTCTTAAAATACTCTCCAATCATTTTTGAGTAGTTCCTGTTTAAAGTCAAACTCCTGTTTTGCTTAAGCTAATCCTTTTGCTTGTTTATGTCATAGGCTTATTGGTCCTGTATCACAGTTCAATATATATTTTTTTATTTACCATGAACATATTTTAACATAAAATTTCTTCTAACTGTGGGTCAAAGCAATCCGAATATCAACAATTATAGTTTTGCCCCTGTTTGAGAACCTTGTGTCTATAGAAATCTGTGTTGATGCATCACTAAGGCTATCAGGGATAGTAAGCAATAAGAAAAGTGAACCAAAGGGAGAAGTGGCTTGTAACCTCAGTGATTTATGATTTATGGTTTGATTACAGTTCTTGCATCCTGCTGATGTCTGGCTGCATCAGTCTGCATATTGTGAACGTTTTTTCTCTTCTTCATGGCTTTGGTCACGCAGCAAGCTCCAACTCGATCTGCTTCTTGTCAAAATGAAGCCCACGTTTGCTCGTACAGGGACACACACGGCCGCAGGACGGCGTTCAGTCACACACTCACACAAGTACACTGATTGAGAGATAAAATGGAGAATAACTCTTTTAGTCAACGGAGCAGTCTCTCTCTTCCTGCAGCCTGGCAACTATTCGATGCAATTTACCCCCTACAGGAAAATAATATTGATATTCACAAATGTACTCAGTAATAGGACAAAAAAAAACAAAACAAAACAAAAAAACAACGAAAGCAGTACACTATGAAGTGTGAAGCAAGCGCAGGTGTCCATCATCTCATATTCATGATATCTCACTTGGAAAAATGAAAATCAGCACATTTATTACTGTACGTATGAATGAGAATTCAACATGTTTTCATCTTGAAAGTCAATATCACTTTTTTGTTGAGTAGCAGCCTTGGAAATTAGACAATGTACCTTTTTTTCTCCTCTGTAGCAGCCTGAATGTTTTCTATTGAGAGCTGAACTCCATTCAAAGGAGAATTCAGACCTTGATGAGAAAGAAACTCTGTAGCTAAGTGTGTTCACTTTATGTGCCATTTGTGTTTTTACCGAGCATTGATCCATCTGTCTTTGACCATGTTGGAGTATGAATAGGATGAAAGCACCTGTGAGAGCCTGTCACTGATATTATGTCTTCCTTTGCATTCTCTGAGCTTACATTTGTTCTTCTTATCTAAATTCTCTGACTTCACATTCTGAAATAACTTAATGAATCATGTGAGTTTATTTACTTACTTAAGTTGCTTACAGTTTATTTGACTTGATTTTATAGCTTTCACAATCTGAATAAGTCTGTAAGGATTGTGGTGATGCCAAATGTTAGAGTACCTTGTTAAGGGGTTCATACCTTGGAAACTTTCACATTTTGTCATCTTACAACCACAGACTGTAGTGTATTTGAATGATGTTACAATGTGAAGCAAAAGAAAATCAGCTATCACTATTTTTGCTAACATAAATTTTATTTTCAAGCTTATAAAAATGTACAGTGAAAAAGTAAAATTTTGGCTTCCTATGATCAGAAGAACTTCTTCCACATTTGTTTGTTGTTTGCTTTAAAGGGATTGTAATAAATTGTAACATGGACTTAATGGCTTTCTTCTTACTTTTCTTCACAAATGTTGTCTAACAAACATCCAAAGCTTTTATAGAACACGTTTTTACCACTGGAATAAATTACTCACAGGTTAACTTTTCTTTATTTAGGTAATTTCTGAAGATAACTTGTTGCACTTTTTGTGCTTAGGGTTATGGGAGTAAATGGGGATAAAACCTCAATAGTTTTTACGGTTAATAGACATAAAAACACTAAAAAACTAATACTTTGAAGTTCAGGGGATGCAAAAACTTTTCAAGGCAATGTTCTGTAGAGTCAGAACCTTTAAAATTAAAAATAATCCAAAGCAAAGGGAAAGAGCTACGTAATATTCGTCTTCTGCATGAATCATCACATGCTTTAGTTGGTCTGACAGCAACAAAAAGAGTGGAACTGATTGTCTCTGGCAGCTTGCATAGAGATCTGAAATTAACACCTTCTGAAAGCTGATGTTAAAAACCAGTGAACAAGATTTTTTCTTTAAAAAAAAAGCCCAACCCCAGTGATCTCAGCGCTCTCAGCAGCTCCGGTGTCGGCAGGTACATTTGAATATGAACGGTCCCCGACTGAAAGGTTATGACCCATAAAGAGGGGGGAACGATCTGAGTGAAGCGTGCAGAGGGGCGAAATGTCAGGCTGAGAATGGCAGGAAATATGTTAGTGACAAGGAAAAAGCTGCCCCTGGTATTCTAGAGCCCCAATGAGTAAAAATAGGGCATTGGGCAAGAAGGCAGGAAACCAGCAGAGCGAGGCCTCTAGTAGGAATTTCTTCTGGGGAGGAGAGATAAGGGACTTAACTCCGTCCTGTCTGGGCAACTGACTTCGACATGCGACATGTGATCACAGATCACTTATGCAGAGATGGACAGAGGAAGAGGAGATTGAAGAATTGAATAAATAATTGAAGCAATGAGTGATGCGAGCGCCGCTTGGTGTGTGTTTGTGTATGTGCAAGTTTTGCCATGACTTGTCAGTTATTTAGCATTGACAGGACATTTTAATTAGGTCAGGACTCGTGATGAAATGCAGGGACCACAGCATACACGAGGGCTTTGTCACGCAGACACTCATTTATGCACGCAGACACACACACACACACTTATGCATGTGCTGAAGTAATGGCAAAGTAGTGGAAAGTACCGTGTCTTTGAGTGTGAGGTTCTTCAGGTTAGAGAGTGGAAGTTAGACAATAAACAGTGACCTTATCAGACTGAAGGCAGAGCTTCCAACATGATCGCTCTGACTCTTACAGAGAAATATGGCCCACTTACTCAAATGAATAAGCAAATTCTATAAACAGGACCCTCAGTAAAAAGTTAAAGTAGTAAGAGTTAAGCCTGTACTTCCTCACTGTCACTTTAGCACACTGATTATGCCGCTTTATTGAATTTGCACACAGTTGCATGACACATCACTGACACAACATTTATCAGGATTTTTTACAAATCAAATTTTCAGGCATGTAGTGGAACGTGAGATTGATGGCCTGAAGGAGGAAAGCTAACAAGATGATTATCATATCATTGATTACAGTAATTTGTACCTGGGGACGCAGTGGTTCATCAGATGTGGCATTCATTGTCAAGTACACAGTTGACAATGTGGCCACTTCTTATAAACTGTGGGCGAGAAGGGAGTTCCTGATGTCAGCATTCACCAAACTTCTGCTCAAGAAGCTAAGAATAGAGCACAGCTAAATTAATGAAACAGCAAAAAAGAAAAAAGAAAACATTTGTCACACCCCTATAAGTATATAAGAAATAATTCCAGGTGGCAGAAGTAATGGATACACACTTAAACAGGGTTTTGTGTTAATGGCTTTTCAGATCAGGACCAATCCTAAAACACATATGTTTATTAGAAATGATTAGACATTCATGTTAGTCATTACTCAAAATGTCTATGTTACAAGTCACAGTCACCAATTCATACTTTTGTTCACACTTTGATTTCCAAATTCAAACTTCACTGGGTTTCCCATGGACAATAAACCATCTCTGTTGAGTTTTTTTTTTTTTTTTTTTTTTTTTTCATGATAATTCAAACAAATGGTATCTTGTAAATATTTTAATTTTATTTTAACATTTGGATCAAGCAGTTATTATTTATGAACAAAACTATTAGCCAGTAGACATTTGGAGAATGAATTTCACGTGAAACTTTCATGGCAGAACAATGTGTGTTAAACAGCTCATGTAAAAACAATGCCTGTAAACTAAAATATGATCAAAGTATATAGCAGCACTCTATTCCTTTTTAGACATGCATTACTTTTTAAACAAGACAAAATAGTTAAACTCTTTCTGATAATGCATTTTACATGGGACATTATTAGAAATGAACCACAGACAAAAACAACACAGCCTTTTCAGTAAATAACCATCTAATGCAAATTTGATAATAGTTTACCAGTTTATAAAATACAAAATTATATAATATTAGCTCTTTATTTAGCTTTCAGATTAACTCTGTGATAAGAACTTATCCGTTTCTCCAAATTGAACTTTATAAAGTAAGTGTGACACTGACTACTAAAAATAATTAGCAGAGACCCCAGGTGAGAAAAATATGAACTATCCCTTTGAACTATGTGAACTTTTTTAAAAAATATATATATATACTTAAAAAGATGCTTTACTTTAGTTTTGGCAAGTAAAATCTTCAGGGAGAGCCTGAACTAAAACATTAGACAAAAGAAAAAGCTAAACAAAGACTTTAAGAATTATATTTCTGTGTGGAATATAATCATTTAGAGTTAAATTTTGGATTTTAAAGGGAAACATCATAACAATAAGAGTCCTTATGTGTCCTTGTTGTGTCACTTTGCTTTCAAATTGAGGACACTGACTCCCTCTAGCATTACTGCTGTGGGAGACAATAACCTAAATACCTGTCAAATTTCTACCATTCTTCCTCTTTGCTTTTCCTTTCCTTTCTCTTTCTTTGCGATCTCATTTCATCCTTACTTTCTCACTCTTCTCCTTTTCTCCTATGTGCCCCTTTTACCCACACTCCCCCATGGTCACTCTCTTAAGTGATTGCTACATTTCATCTCATGGTAAATCGGCCGTCAGCCCAGTAAGCTATCATTATGCAAATGATGGGCAATTCAATTTCAGTTGGTCGGAGGGGGAATTTCTAATTAGGGTGAGCCACCGCTCTCAAGATTGAAAGAAATATGTAAAGGCAGAGGAAGAGAGACAGAAAGGTGGAGAGGGGCTGTGAATGGATAAGCAGAGGTAAACGAAGACGAAGAAAAAGAAGAGGCCTTGCGAGAAGCAGCTGGATGAGAAGTACTCATCCACAAAATCAACACCTGCATCACAATTTTACTCTTCAGCTGGTTTTGAGTCTCATATCTGCTTCTCTTCTTTCTTTTTTTGCTTATCCAGTTTATTTCAAGTATTGTCTGGATTTATTTATTTATTTTTTTTCAGCAATAGGAATATAAAAGATTTCTCAAGATTAAAGCAAGGCTTATAAAAATGTCTTATATTTCTCCATGGGATCCTGTGAACCTATATTTAAGGATTAATATGATTTGTTCAGCATCACACTTCACCAGATATTGTGGTGAGCAAAGTTCTAAAATTAACAGAAGAAATATTTCATAGGGGAGAAAAGAGTGAGCTTAATATAAACTATAATTATGAGTCATCTGGCACTGATGTCACCATAGGTTTCTCATACTTTTTCATAAGTGTGACACACCTAAAATCAAAACCTGGGTCATTTTCTGTTACCTGATATATACTTGGACTTTCCTTGTGGTGAAAAGTCTCAAGTTCTGAGTTTGATTGAAACATCAAGTTCCCTCTTACATCTTCCAGACAAAACGCCCACTGATCGCTAGTAATCAGCTAAATCTAAATTAGGAGTGATTTAAGGATTGCAGTATAAAATACAGTATTTATAAATGCAGAAAAACAGCCATTAGATACATGAAAGATACTTAAAAAAATCACAATTTTACTGAAAATCATCAAGATGATTATAATAACAACACTGATTAGTTTCTTGCTAGGCTGATTGAAGCAGTCTGAGGATTGTGTTTAATTCTGTCTTAAATATTTTTTCTTGCACTTTTACAGAGCATAGACTGACCACTTTAACTGTACCAGTCTTTATGTCTTTAAGTTCCAAGTCTGAAAGAAAGTTGTTAAGCGGAATGTAAGACCAATTTTCCAAAGATATTTTGTGTATTTCTTTTTTCCTTCAATGTCTTGTTTTTAAGATTTAACTGCAAATGCATTCTTTTCTAATTACGTACATTTATAATTAACTTGTATTTTAAAATCATCATTACAAAGCCAGACAACAAGCACATAAGTGTTTTTGCTTCATTAGTATTCAAGCCGGACCTATGTTTTCACTCTAATGAGCAATGCCATGAGTACCTGTTAAGTCTTAGCAGTGCACCGCTACAAATTTAAAACTAAGTTTGAATAAAATAATACAAATAATGATAAGTTCTCGGAACTATTGTATCCTTTTTTCGGAGCATTTGCACTTATTGAGTGGCCAGGGTAGTCAAAGACAATGTACAGACATTCAGTGGCAAATGGACAAAGTTGAACAGCATATCTGATAGTTTCTAGATCTAGTTAAGGTAAACTGCAGTTGAAGCTATTCTTTCTGTACAAGTCAAAAAGGAACAGAAAGTTAGATAAATCACTTTGACTTCTAAATGTTTTTTAATCATCTAAAAAAAATATTAAATTATTTTCTACAATAATGTGTTATTCATGTTTGAATAGAGACTTGGGAGTTGGCCATTCTGGGTGCAATTGGCTTGGGGGAATTGCACAAAGGGAATCACCCAGATCACCATAATGCACCAAATGCTCTGCATAGTGTACATACCACATCCTGACTGCAGTCATTTTAAACTAGCAGTATATCAATAAAAACACACACAAAAAAGGGGAACATATCTGGTTCTAAAAGCAAACTAAATAATTATTTATCATGGACACATTACTCGTGATGTGTGTCATCATGTAGTTTTCAGTGGTGATGTAGACAAATATGAAGCTTTAAGTCCTTTCAGGGTAAGATTTACTTTCCCGGGTGATTTCTTATCTAATCTCAAATCATAAGTAACACCCAGGGACCAGTTAGCTCTGTGGCTGAGATTTCAAAAGTGGAATGATAATGAAGACCAGAAGCAAATACTTTTATGGCCAATGACCATCATAAATTAGCACAAACCCACAAACAATCAAATGTGGTTTTCTGGTTGATGCAATTTACAAATGAGACACTTTTCTTACTTCATATTAGATGAGCACAGCAACACAAACTTACCTCTACATCATCTTAGTGGATTGATTATAAATTGACTACTACTTTAAACAGCTACTGCTGTTGTTTCACAAAGCTAAAGAACAAAAACAGGTAAAGTGTTTTACCAGATCAGCCTCTGGTAATTTTATGAATCTTTTAGATTTTGTAAAAACTATGACAGTTAAACATCAGCAAACCAAATTTGTATTTCCTTATGTTTTGTTGCAGTATTTCATGGACATTTTAATAAGCAATTGTAAGACTGCTAAGATTTCTTCTGTTATTCAAGCATTACATAGCTGATGTCATAATCTAACATTCAAAATAATAATGACTATTATCAGTTTCAAAGAATCCATGTCCAAATCTTCCAGGTGCCAAATTAAGTCTAATTATTTTTTACAATAATGACAAAACGTAAGGGCAGTTATTTACACGATTACATTTTTCTACATCTATCTGTTTATGAAACCCTTTTAAAGGAAATATTATGCTCAGAACTACTCATCATATTTGTCTGCGTGTAACAGGTTATGGGGTACGAAAGCACTGAAAAAACATTCACTAAGTGCTTTTTAGAACCATGCACGATCACTTGAATAACAACACTGTGAGATAAAAAAAAAATGGATGTAGATACAGAGGCACAACAGTGCCATCAATGGCCAATGTGGGAATTACTATTTTATGTATTACCATAGGCATGTATAATACATGTTATAAACCCTTACAGTCCATTGCATTGTGCAAGTTTATTTTTGATAGAGTGTCTCTTTTCCTCCATTCAAGCATCACGCTTGTTTATTTCTTTTTTGTTGTTTATTCAGCAACCCAGAGGGGTAACTTGTTTCTTACAGGGAGAAGAAGACAGACAAAACAGGAAAAACTGCTGGTCAAACTTTTCCATCATGATTTAGTGAACATGGTGCAGAAATTCTTCCTTATATACTCAGATAATTTGCATCTCTCTGTGAGTTAAGCCTTAGCTGATAATTTTTTACATTACCATTTAATTTTCTTGTTGATTGGTTTTCTGTCATACACATGCATCTGGACATGTGCAGGTGGATGAATGTGTAAGCTATGAAGCAGGCACACATACACACAGTGAGAATAGAGGATTCGGCTGAGATCAGCAGCTCACCCTCGGCTGTCAAATATTCTGTCAGCACAACCCAAGAATCACAATTGGACTCTTTGGGAGGCGTTAATTCAAAGCACCGTAACAATGCTCTCTGAAACCAAATCAACTGCCTGTAGTCAGCAGATCAACTCTCAACTCTTTCTCTTTATCTCTCTATCTTTTTCTCTTTTCTGGCCTCCTTCTCCTCCATTGCACTCCCTCTCTGTAATGGCTTTTTAGGACTGTATTTCTCCATCTTTCTCACTATGTAGTTGAATCTTTAGTTATGCCTCCAAAGGGGACTTGCTTTGTTTGCTGAAAAGATATTGATTATATCTGGAACCTGCTGTTTATATTTATTAAAACAAGATGCATTTGCAATCAGAGAAACAACTGTTTCATAAAATTCATATTTATTAAGGAAGACCCTTTTTTCTGGGACTTAAAATGTCAAAGATAATTCTGTTTAAAGTAACACATTGGTTCCCCAGGTTGCTCTCGTTTGCATGTTTGTAAGAATAAATGCGAAAACATAATCATGGTGTCTCTTGACAATATTAAATAAAAAAATGCGCCAATACAATTTGTCATAATTTGAGAAAAATATTAAAGATTTAGGAGTTATAATTGTTATTTCAGCCATGTTTGCAGTATGACATAAAATGCCGAGGTCTTGGATAGCCAATCCAAGACCTCGGAATTGCAAGAATGAAAACCAAACTGAAATATTTAACAATGACTTCACAGATGATAAATCCAAAACTATTTGACCTCTGCCTTTTGATAAAGGCCTGCAGCAGTTCCAACAAATCATTATTGTTATCCGAGATAAATTTATTCTGAAATTTATTTTCTCTTATCCTGCAATAAATTCAGCTTCTTTTCTCAGGTCAGTAACAGTAATGTTATACTAATTTAGTGTTATTTTTATTATTATTACACTAACTCCCATAGATTTCCCCTTGCACAGAAACTTAACATCTGTTAGTTTCACTCTCCTCAATGACACTGATTAATTTCAGGGGGAAAAAAAATCCAGCTTATTTTTGTGTCTTTGGCCTTCCATGTATGGCTAATGAAATAAAAAAAGAAACAAAATCCTCATTTTTTTCTCTTACTTAAAGCTTTTCTCAGCCATCTGCTTTCAGCTTGTAACAGACTACATCTTGCCAGAACACAAGAGGAGCCTCTGCTTGTCAGCTGTTGGTACAAGTTGTATTGTTCTGCCATATTTGTTTGGTCTTCAGAAAACATGCTTGTAAAGATGAGGGGTTTAAAAAGATAGAGGGAGATGAAAGAAAATGAAAAGTTTCTTCTCCTTCTGTGTGTCGGGCAAAACAAGGGCACTGAGTGTACCTTATTAATGCACTCCATCTTTCCTGGTTTTGTGTCAAACTTAATGCAAAGGGCAGGTGTGTGTCTGCAAAAGAGAGAAGGTGACTGAACAGAGAGCAAACACATTTCTACCATCAGGAGTTATTTTAATTCATATTATCCTTGCCAAAGGCTGGACTCTAGAGAAAGGTCTTTTGAGTTTTTCTCTTGCGTTCAGCTTTACTGATGTAGATGAAACCAAATTACTTTCTTTCTGATTTTAAATAAAAAAAAGTTGAATAAATTCCTGGCATTTATTCAGCATCTCTCTGTGGAGATGTAAAATATATCCCACTATTTGTGGACCGCATAATGTTTTGGTACATTTTAAAAAGCACTGTTGCATTTTCCATCACACCTGCTTTCCAACACATGCAGTCAAGCTTTGCATTGTTGTTCAGGAAATACCAAATCTGTCACAAAGCAGTGCGACTGGAGACATAAATCCAAGTCAGAAAGAAGTATAAGAAAAATTCTTATGTGTTATAAAAGTTTGAGAAAAACCACTAAGTCAAAAAGTAAGGACAGTGAATATCATAAAAAGATATATTTATGTTCAATATACTCAACAATTTTCTTTTAGGTAAAATCACCCTTTTTTGTTATCAGATAAACTACTATTACTAAAATATCAATGTTTTGATGGTTGATGGAAGTGTGGAAAATCTACAGCTCCCCCCCTCCCTGTAAACTGGGATCTGTGTTGACTAATGGAAGAGAAACTATTGGAGAAATGTAAACACAAGATACATCAACAAGAGGAAGGGTGGAGTTAGCACAGAGGATCCGAAAATACAATCAACAAAAGAAGACAAGAGAAAGGTTTATATAACAGCAGAGCAAAGATGAATACAATTCAATTTAAGATGAAATGGTTATTATATAATTACTTACCAAAAAGGTGTGCATGTGTATGTGTACTGACTTGTCTGCAGGTGGATTAAAGTTGCTGAAATGCTAGTTCTAGCTATAAATAGAATGTATAATACTAATGTTTGTGGATATTTCCAGCAATATGACCAGTAGTTTAAGTGTCAGTATTGGCCTGAGGCTGGTGGCCCCTGGCTTCATGTTCTGGTTACGCTTGAGCTGCTTTGGCCACAGTTGACATCTCTTTCACGCATAAAGAGATGTCTTTTCCACAGCGCAGCAGTACTTTGAAGCAAAGCACTTCATTGAATCTGAATGACAGACAATATACTTCATCATTTTTAATACATTTACATACATGTCCAAAAAGTAGTTGTTGTGATCTTATATATGTCGCTTTAAAAATACGAGCATTTGTATATTTCTATGTTAGAAGCTTGAGTCATAATTTTTCAATATTTCATTTTTCCGGCATAATTCAGAATTTCCCTTTGAAACAAGCAGCATTTTTGCACTTCACATTCCAGAGGCTCTAATCCACAGAGATCAGCAGAGATAGTGTAGGAAAATTAACATCAAACGCTGTGTGTAAATCCCCCTTAACACTCTATAAAGAAGAGTTGGTTACATAAAACACAGAAGCCTAAAAAGTATCAAAGGACGTTCTACTAGGATTTAGGTGTAAATACAACCTTCTGAATCCTGATGCCTATATATCTTTTCTGCAATATTCAGATTCATTGAGATGTAAATAACCCAGATGCAAAGTATATTAAAATATCATGCATCGCTTCTCGTCTGATTAAACTATATCACACTTATTACTAAATATGTAAGGAGAAGTGATTCATCAGAATGCAATATGTAAACCAGTGTAGCAGTATGCATCTGCATCCCTTTGATTAAAGCAACTATAAGTTTGTATAGACCACTGAAAAAGTGATTCACAGTCTGTTATTGACTGTCGGACCACCACAGCTAGAATATCGACTGATGCATGTTTGTGATGCTGAGCTCATTACTTACTATCTGCAGATCTCTTAGCAAGAGCATGTTTAGAAACAGTAACAAGTAAAATAACTTTTATTTCTATGTGTAATAATTAATGTTATTATGTAGGCATAATAACATTATGGTAGAAATACCATCTGGTAGAAATACCATAGAATGTCTTCGGTACATACATATTTGGTGTACATTCACTGTGTGTGGATACATTGAGAACATCATATGCCACTGAAGAGTGGTATATGGTGGTCATAGTGTTTCCCTATAACTCTGTCTGGAACCTGCATTCCTCTCATTGCCAGCGTGTGATGAGTGCAGCCTTTCAGCTAATCTGGGAAGAATGTTGGCCACAGTCGCACATGTGTTCCATTAAGACCAGATCTGTGTAAATAATATAACATGCAACAGCTAGCATTACAGCAGGTAACTATAACCCCACAGCTGCGCCTTTTGGCTTTACGGTGCCCTAACAGCCCAGCATATAAAAAGGCAGAGCCCATCTTGATTTTTATTGAGAAAATGTATGGCACCACCCTATGTGCTTTTAGCAAGCAGTTGATTCAAGGAAATTTTGCTGCTAAAGTAATTATGGTTTGTTAGAGAAAAGAGCTTTTCTTTTTGGGTGGCTGTATAAATAGTGGAAAGGTGAAGGAATAAAAACATTTTTAAGTTATCTAACACCTACATGAAGATGGACTGATCAAAACTTTGGGTATAATTTCCAGTCTTCAGTTTTTGTAAAGCTGAAGATTTACAAAAACTGCTGATACCAATTTGAGACAATTCCTATTTTCTATTAAGAACAATAACCAATGAACCATGGAAGGGTTCTATAAACTATGTCTTCCTTTAAAACAGTTTCATAAATTTCTGTGTTTTCTCTGGCATCATTCTTAAACACTTCACTGAGAATTGCATTTGCTAATTTTGAGTCATCTTTACTCAGTACAGATTTCACACTAAATGGCGTAGTGGTTCCTGCAACTGTAGCTATTTGGTTTGTTGAGTTCACCAATGGGCGAAAGAAAATTTTCACTTTCTGAAAAGCTAAAATAAAATGATTGTAGTTATCAGCTGATTTCTCTATACATGTCTACATCTAAACAACATGTGTTGCTTGGAACTTAATATGAAGACAATTTTACAGTAAAAGTAAAAAATAAATAAATAGCTGAAAAACCTAAGGAAAACAAAGCCATTATTTACTAATTTATATCGACAGAATAATGAAAACAATATGTTTGAAACATGGCCAAACAAAATAAACTCTTGGATAAATAATTTATTTGAAATCTTTCTTTTTTTTTTGCATAAACAAATGAAAGATTGCATTTTTTATTCAAAATTAAAATCTTTCATTCTTTCATTTTGATGAATTATTCTGTGCATCAGAATAACTGCTGTCATGTAAACTTTTGTTAAACCATAAAATATTGTCACATGGCTGGGGTCTGGCAGCAATGTGTATCCCTCCCTCCATTGTTAACAGCCTCTGTGTTCAGACAACTCTGATTGGCTCCTTGTGTTTATTGTCTGATTGACTCTGCCTCCGCCGGGTCGGAGGACGATTGTTTGCTTTCACCGTCTGCCTGGGGAAGTCCCTCTCTGCCTCATACAGGCCCAGTTACAGTATGTAACACAAAGTTCAGAGGATGCCCGCACCTTCCTGGTGTGGTGCTGCATCTTCCTGTCACAGATCACTAATGCTTGTCAGAAAAGCTGGTCAGTTATTTATTCATGTGCAAATTTACTTCTACACTTAGAGCAACAAGTGAACTCTCAGAGCTACTCTATTTTGGTTAGAGCCATACTGGGGGTGAGCTAGCCTCAGAAAAGAAAGAGGGGTTAGATGGAGCATGATGTCGAGTGAAGATGGCAAATGACTTAGAGCCGTGGTTTGGCAGAATTATTACAGAAGCAGGAAAAAGTCAGCCAAAAAAGTGAAAGAGAGGAGGCACGGGGCAAGAGCCACTGAAGTGAGGCCTCAAAAACAAAAGAAAGCGTCAGAGAACAAGTGTTCCAAACAGTGCTTCTTGCACTTGTGAACTGTTGTGAGCCAGTGAGGAAATGTAAGGGAGTTTGGCCATTGCTGTTCTGGTTGCCAGGACTCCTAATGAGTCTGTCAGGGCCAGTTAACACAGCCAGGCCTGCTTGTGTCTCCTCCAGGCCACAGACAGCTGTTATTAGCCCTGTAATGCAGCATGCCACAGGGCTAGATTAGGCTGGCACATTGGAACAATATCAAACATTCACTCACTGTGGCCTCTGTTGGTTAAAGTGGCTATTCTGTTTGGCGTTCATTTAGCCATTTCTGACCAGGTAACTAGCAAGGCTCCAAAAAGAAACAGAGAACCTGAGAGATCTAAACATGCATCAGATGCTTTGATTTTTTTTAGTTTCAACATAAGACTAATAATACATTCAGGGAAAAGAGCCATCAGTTCAAAAAACAGTTTTACTACCTTTACTTAATTGCTTGTAGGAACCTTGCAGGGTTGTATTTAATAATGCTGTGTCATCATTATGCAACCCATATTGATGCTGCTTACTCGTATGTTTTTCATTTGATAATGAATACAGGAAATCAAAATAGGGCACAATGCATGCCCTTTGTGTTATAACCTACATAGGGCAATGCTGGAGTGGGTCAATAAAGTTAGCTGAATTTTTTGGAATTCAACTAACATATAGTTATCACTTAACAAAGGAACTATTAAAAACAACTTTTTCAATGAAACATAATAAATAAATTCACAAATAAATAATTAGAATTACATTAAATTAAAATTTAAAAAGGCCTGCTCCTAACTATTTCACAAATATAAAGAGACTTGGAAAAAAAAATTATGCAACTTTTTTTAATCTAAACTGAAGTCAGTTAACTAATGTGCAGAGAATACTAATTATGCATTATAAGTTATAATCTTACTTGCTCTGTTATGAACTTCTTTCATACATGGTATGTTACCCGTCCCTTTACTTACATTACTGTGTGGCTTTGTGGTAATCATTTTACATTAGACACTTTAGACATCTGTGGGTTTTTGTCATTTTACTTTAAAAGCTGCATCCTGTCATACTTTCTTTTTTACTGTAGAGGTGCTTAAGCGTGTGTCACATGATTGATCAGAAGTGAAAGGCAAGGTCAAAACAGCCAGCTCAAAGCTGTTTGTCTCACTTTGCTGTTAAAAATATGTGAACACGTTTCATTTATTTGAAATATGCAAATGCGTTCAGTTTCTTGTGGTTTTTGTGCCCAAAACCTGGATGTGTTTTGTGAAGTGAGAAGGTGAATCTTTTAGAAAGGGGAGAGCAGAAGTGATGCATGTATGACTTAAAATAAAAATTAAAACATTGTTCTAAATTACCTGTTTTCTGTTTGTGCACATTATTTCCCAATTTGTTTTGATCAGCAGTGGAAAACACCTTTTCAGTGTTTGTTTTAACCAAGCAGCAAACAGAAGCTAAAACTGTCCCCTGACAGGAAAAGAAACATCTAAATTTTGTCAATTAACGTACAGAAAAGGACACTGCTGTACTGCAAATCAGGTGAAAGCAGCTGAAAAGGAGTGAAGAGCAATGATAATGTGAGAATAACAGAATATCAAGGAGTCTCAGAGGTGCAGTGAGGTGCTCATATTTGAGAGGGAAGTGAGGAGCGAGATAATGACAAAGAAACGTGATAAAGGAGGTGAGATTTGAAGTGAATCCTGGGAGGTGCTCATGCTGTGGCTGTGGTCCTGGCTGTCAATCCCGCTGAGCTAACCACATCTTTTCCTAACAGGAAACATTGTTTTTTTTTTTTTTTTCAAAATCATTAGCTTTCCAACAAGTGAGGGCCTTTTGCCCCAATTCTTTAGGCTGAGTTTTATGGCAGAAACTCCACATGTGGAAGTGCAGGGAGGAGCCAAAAGAAATAAAACCCCCTTCACTCTAATTATGGGCTGTGCAATATATAGAAAATATAGTGGACCCAGCTACCAAAAACACAACAGCTTAGTGAAATTAGTGCCACTGCGTGGGCTGAACGTATGCAGTTATTATGCATGGTAGATCACCATGATCTGAGTGGATTTAGCATATAGCCAACGTGGAGGCTTTTGGACTTGGTGGGAATCTAAGAAGCAAACTCTTCATCAACAACTAATAGGACTGACCTGTGAGGTTTCATCATATCTAGTTTAATTTAAAAAAAAAACAAAAAACAAAAAAAAACAATTTGACTTTGTAAATAAAAATAGTTTAATAATAAGTTTTAGATTCTGCTTAAAAATTCAGAACATTTACTAAAATGTTTCTTTTTCTACTTCTACAGAACAGATACACTGCTGCAGACAGAGGTGTGAGGCTCTACAGTTCCCTGCCCATGCGCCCAAACCCTGATGGCAAGAGGCTGCCCTCTACTGGGGTATGATTCATCTTTCTCACCCCAACCCACCCCTCCACCACACCTTTGCACCCTCACCACCAATTGGTCTCATGTTAACATTAATATCACCTAATGCAGCACAATGGTCCTAGCAATTTAAAAGGGTGCCCGGGTTTAAAAAGTGTGAGCAAAAGTATTGAAAGTTTTTTATTAGGAAATCTTGAGAAGTGTCTGAATCACCAGTTTTTAAATCTGATGCCAGCAAAGAGCAAATTATTGCAGCAAAGTGGAAAACATCCAAACAGGACTTTGCAAAAACTCTTCATATTTTGCTATGTTACGCAGACAAAATTAAATATACTGGAATTTGATGCGAGAGACCAATACAAAGTAGTTCATACTTATGAATTGTAAGGAAAATGATAGATTTTATACACAAAGTTCTCAGCTGCCCAGAGCCAATACTTTGTAGAACCACCTTTGGCTGCAATTATAGCAACAAGTCTTTACATGTCTCTGACCTCCAGGCATATATAGAGACATACATTTTAGGCTGTTCTTCTTTTTTGGATAGCTCCAGCTCACACAGACTGAACAAAAAGCATCTGTGAACATCAATTTTCAAGCATTGTCAAAGAGGGACTTTCTTTGCCAGAGACAAGAGAGCTGATCAGAGTTGATGAGAAGACCGAGTGAGCAAAATACATGGAAATCCTGTAATAAAAATGTAAAGGCTAAAAAAAGACCTTTGTGACAGGAGTAGGGATTTGCAGGATAATTACCCTAAACATAAAACCAGAGCCATATCTGAGTGGTTTAGAACAAAGCCCAAAATGGCACAATCAAAACTTGAACATTGCTGTCTTCCGATGGGACCCATCCAGTCTGACTACGGTTAAATGTTGTTTCTTTTTTTCTTTTGCGTAAAATAATTGGTTAAAAAAATTAGTCTGGAGATTCTGGAAGAGAAATGCCCCAAAATGACAGCTGTAATTTAAACAAAATGTGGTTTACAAAGTATTGACTGAGAAGGCCTGAAAATGAAATACATGCCATATTTCTTTCTGCATAAAAACAATTACACAGTTATGCACTACTTAGAGTTGGTTTATCACATACAGTCCCAAAAATGTTGTGGTTGGTTAAAAATGTCTAATGGGAATGATTACTTAAGGCTTTGGATACTTTGATATCCCTTATCTTGCAGCAGGGTAATCTCGGTTATGATCCTCACATTCCTCCTGAATGGTCTTCTCTGTGTCATGTTACCACTTCATAACTACTGTGTCTAATTAATTCCAATGTACTTGATAGTTTGTGTTGTTACATTTCAAAAAAGACCTTTTTCAGTAGATGATGAATTGCTTTTAATTACCATCATTCACAATGTAAAAGGATGGAAGAGCTTTTGAATAAAATTCTGTTACCTCAGACCTGTTTGTGGCACAAATTCTAAGACAGGTGAATGTAGATAATGCATAGTTATTTTTTCATAATTTCTGGTGTTTTGCAAAGTATTTGTGTTATAACAGGACTATTTGAACATCACTGTCTCATTTTCAGTTATTCTAATACATAAGTGTTCACAGGGATACTAAAAAAAATGATTAAGTTTATTGAAGTTGCTGCACTTGCAACTCTTTGACTTTGACAAAGTGCTGCAGTAGTCAGCCTACTTTGTTTGTGAAACCTCTCTTTCATTTTTTTAAAATATGTAAAAAAAATCTTTTAGCGTTGTAAAAAAATCATAATTAGAATCTAGCTCGCCTTGCTTTTATGCATTTATGTAACAAAGGAGAGAAAATGAAAGAACAATAGAGCAAAAAGAGAGAATTTAATTTCCTCCGTTTTTTCATGTTTCACTCCATGCAAGTGCTTTTTGAATTATCTCCTGGGTGCTCCAGGGCTCAGCAAGAGGAAGAGTGGGTGAGTCAAGGAGGGAGGGAGTGAGAGAGAGGGAGGGAGAGAGAGTAAGAAGACAGGCAAAGTTAAAATAAAGCAATATAATATTGTTGGTGTGCACCTTTAATTACAACCAAGATTATATTGATGTCTCTGGCCACATATCCTAAATCATTTATCAAGAAAGAGAGAGATTGCTAACAAAGCATTTCTAAGAAAGCCACCCTCTCACAGGAGCTGGAATCATATGTTATCTAAAGTGAATATTGTTAATGCTTTTCAGTGAAGAGACCTACTTACAAATCATGGGAATGAGCTCCTTGTCAGGGCATGCGTGAGGCAGTGAAGATATAAATCTACCCTGGTTTGATACTCTCTTGTGCAAATTACACTGCATCTAAAACTGAATGTAGGAGCTGTTTGTGAAATGAACTTATTGGTTAAGAAAAAAAAAAAACATTTGTGCAATGCCACAAACATGTCTAAATTGTCTTTACAGTTCAGAACTTAAAGATTACATCTTTTGTGCAGATTTGCAGAAGGAGACAATGTGTGCTATTTTCTTCCTCACACCCCCCTTTGGTTATCTGTCATTTCCTTTTGTCTGTTATTACCTGTGTGTAAGAGTCTGTACAGTAGCACACTGTAGCTACAGGGCTGTATGGAGAGGAGGAGAATATAAACCACTTAACATGCAGGAGGAAACCAGACATTTTTCCATTGCACTTATCAGGTGCTGCGGTAAGAGCAAGAGTCAAGGTGCAGTAGGTCCCTGCCCCCCTTCACCTACTACCCCCCTCACCCTTCCTTTTCTCTTCCCCCCCACTCCCCGCACACCCCTTTTATTTTCCCTGATTTCTATCTCTGTGCCCCCTCCCCTCACTTCATCTCCACCACTCACTACATTCAGTTCAGTTAAAAGTGGGCTTGGCACTTCCGCAGCAGCTAACTTCCCCCTCACCCCCCTCACCACCTACACCACTTCTTCTCTCTCTGTCAAACTAACCTCTAACTCCTGCTTTTCACCTCTGTGTTTCCTGTCAAGGTGCACTGCCCACCTCCATATAACCCAACCCCCCCCAACCTCCGGCTCTGCCCCCGCAACCTTTGCTTTTCTCTCTTTTAACATCTATTACAGCGCTAAGTGTCTATAGTTTACTTTCTAAAATGTTCAGTGCAGAGGTCATGATCTCCACGGCTCTGCTGTGATCCGTGCAGAAAGGCAGTTGTTCTGCTGTATGAGTGGCTTTGGATTAAATTCTTTATCAGACTGGAAACATTTCAAACTAATAAGTGTGCAATACTTTAGACACAATGTTTACTAGCTATGGGTTAGTTACCAAGTATGATGGTGTTCCAAGACTTTAAAAGTGAAGTTTCTGTCAAACTATTCCAGTTTAATTTTTTTTAAATGAGATCCCAGAGGAAATGTCAAGGTGACTGACTGCCGGATCCAGGAGAGCAACTTTGGGCTTACTCTACCTGCTTCAGTGGCTTCTAAACCTTTATTTTGCTTATATAAAAAAAAGATAAAATCCATTGTTTCTACTTATATACAGTTGCAAAATCATAATTTTAAAACTACAGTTACCAAGTTACCAGCAGCATGACTGATAAGCAATCAGCTATGGGGTCTTGACTGTTTAACAAGCCTGCCATAATAGTTTTATTCAGTAAAAAACATCTACTACATCTAGTGATTTTTGCTCTTTAAACCTTTTCTTAGTCTATGAAATACCAGTATTATAATGTTAAAATCTGTAAGTCCAAGCACAGCAGACTAACATCTTTTGAAATAATGACATAAATGTTTGCACATTCTTCTTTGCAACGTAATTGAAGTGTGGGTAGCTTGGGTAGATTTGGATTTTTTTACGCCATGTCAGATATTACAACCTGAACTTTTACTGAGTCATTTTAACAAATAAATTTGTGTGGATATAAATCTCCCCATTGTATCTGTGGCTGTATGAGTGGGATGTTGTCCTGCTGGAAGTTCAACCACTACAGAAATCTTAAATCTTCTGTGGATCTCATTGATTTTGAAAAGCTCATTTTGACTTTCCAGTAAATGTGCATTCCCACAGCATGATGCTACCTCTGCTATGTTGCACAGTGGAGATGGTGTGTTCAGGGCATCACTCAGCTTTTCTTTTTTTCTTAGGTTTTCATTTGCAACAGAAAAAAAAATACTGCATATTTTCCATTACAGTTTATAATTTTGTACTACATTGCTTTGAATAGTCATGGTAATTAAATAAATACATTGTGGAAAGTGGTTGCAATTTGTGTAGCTGGTGACACATCAAGGGATGTTCACACTTTTTGGTCACTGTAGATATAGAGCACATTGATTTGTAAACAATAAAAACAATCTACTGCTTAAAAATAATTCAACTTTGCAGAGTTAGGAAGGTATCATAGCACATATATGGTATGTGCAAGTGTTTGGAATCTTTCTTAATCACAGAAACACAAGAGTCTTAAATGGTAAGGTCTGAACACAAAGTTGGTTTAAACTTTAGATGATGCAGTGGGGGTCTAAGGTGATGAAACTAATAATTAAACATGCTTGATGGGGGAGGGAAGTTTTTACTTTACCTGATTGTGAATTCTTTGTAGGAAACCAAATTGTTTGAACGTCTTCTCTAGCTGTTCTTGTTTAGTTCTCCTGCCTTGACTGTAGCACAGAAGGGCGAAGGTTCAGAATCTGCTGGAACACAAAGATGACAGCATCGTTTCAGAACAGTTTTTTTTTTTTACATCTTTCTCTCTCTCTCCATGCTGCTTTGTCTCTTTACATGTCTTTTTCTCTTTCTCCAAGCTGATTTGGAGCCTTGCATAGTCAATTATGTAGGGAGTCAGAGTCGGAGAGGGGGCTTGAGCTTCCATATTTTGGTGTGATATTAATATTGCATGAGCGCTATTCTGTAACGATATCTAAGACAGTGCCTATTAAGGCGGCAGCAGGAGAAGAATGTGACAGACACAAACACACACTCACAAAAAGAGCCTGAGAACAGGGGTGAATCAGTCAGGATCAGGCGCAGGTTGTTCTAATTAGTGTTTTTCTGATTTAATATGGAGGAGTATTAAGAGCAACTCATTTTCTTGTTTAATATGTCATGTTTGTTTATCCTAACATGACTCACGGCATTCTGTAGAACTATTGTGTTTGATGTTACTGGGAATTGACTGATGTTCACTGCATCTGTGCTAAAACTGGAATATTTTAACCAGCCCACTGGAAAGAAATTTGAGAAGACAACTGTGCATTGTATAAAAATACTATTAATAATTGTAATATTACATGTTTCAGAGCAGGGAGGATCTGACAGCAGCCTATTTATTTTCAGCTGCTGGATGGGTATCAATGATGCATGCAATATGTGTCAACAGTGACAGGCTGAGAAGGTCCACAGTGATGACTGAGATACTCAGCATGGACACTTATTTCTTTTTGGCTGTTAAGTGGCAGTGACATGGTGCAGTTTTTGCAATGACATCTCATTTCATGCCACCAAAAGCTTATATACGCATCTGAGTTTTTAGCTGTGATGGATGTAAATTCTGCAGAGAAATCAGACTTTTAGAAAAGATGTATTTGGCTGCAGATTTTAAATAATTACAGAAGATTTAAACTTTGTGTTTGAAAAGATATATTTTCACACTATTGAAAACACAGCCAACAATTCACCAGCAACATGTGAACTGCAATGGGATCTTTGCAGATTTAACATTGTTTAACAAAAAGTGTTTCATTTTTTTTTTTTATCACAAGCTATTTGAACTCGAAATAAATAAAGCCAAGTATTACCAGTTATCAATTATTATTATTATTATTATTATTATTATTATTATTATTATTATTATTGGGCTGCACAGTGGCGCAGTTGGTAGTACTGCTGCCTTGCAGCAAGAAGGTCCTGGGTTTGATTCCCGGCCCGGGGTCTTTCTGCACAGAGTTTGCATGTTCTCCCTGTGCATGCGTGGGTTCTCTCCAGGTTCTCCAGCTTCCTCCCACAGTCCAAAAACATGACTATCAGGTTAATTGGTCTCTCTAAATTCTCCCTAGATGTGTGTGCATGGTTGTTTGTTTCTGTGTTGCCCTGCGACAGACTGGCGACCTGTCCAGGGTGTACCCCACCTCTCGCCTGGAACGCAGCTGGAGATAGGCACCAGCAACTCCTGACCCCATTAGGGAAAAGGGTAAAAAGAAAATGGATGGATGGATTATTATTATTATCTGGGCAATAGCCATCACACCAGGGATCTTTTGATGCAACTGACTTTAATAATGTACCAACTACCACATTTAAAATTTGGTAAACTCTTTTCTACCTAAAATCTTGGCTACATTAAAGTAACACTAATCTTTGCAAAGTGAGAGAAAAAGAGAAGAAAATTATGGCGTGTTAACAAAACAGCACATTGTCATGACAAAAGCACAAACTAGAGGCTCAAAGTGCTACTTTTAATAAACACCATTTTGTGATCATGGCATTGGCTGCATGTTGAAATTTCAGGAATTACTACACTTTCTTTCTCCGTAATATTTTTATATAGATACATTTCAGATTCAAAATATATATTGCTTGTTTCTAATAAGATCTATGTAAAATCTGCCAAACTAGGGACATTGTCACCACCTAAACTTTAGAAAGTATCAATGGGTTTAAGCCATGCAGTCATTGATTATGATTAATCTTGAATCTGTAAGTTGGAAATTTGGAATTTGGAAACTTAAAAAGATGGAATGCCTGAAGAGACAAGTTCATTTCCACAGTCATTAATGAATAGTTGCTCCATAAAGGCGAGGTGAAGGAGCAGGAGATATGACAGGCATTACTTCTACACTAATTGCACAATTGATCAGATTCACAGGTACCAGCAGAATTTCACAAAACTTTTTGGAGTTTAATAAGATGAGCTAAAGCTCAGAGATTTGCCTTTATGCATAAATCATCATAACCTTTGAAAATGTTTTGTTAGGTTGTCTTTTGTATTCCAAATTATTTCATAGTTTTTGGATTCCTTGTGTTTTTTTTCTGTACTCTGATGTTAGATATGTTTGTAAGCTTTTTACTGAACTACAATCTTCATTTCCAGTTCTCTCTACACCGAAGTTTATGTTTTATTTTGAACATTTACTTTTACTTGAAATCTTTGTTCTCCTTGTGCTCCTTTTTTTGTGATTCTTTGTCACATTTTGAGTTGAATTTGAATTATTTCTTGTGTTTCTGCTCCCTCAGTTCAGCTTCATTGATTTGCCTTTCCTCACAGATGCCCCTTTACAGTTGGTTACTAATTAATTACACATTTCTCTATCCTAAATCTATCTCAGGTAGTCGGGTCTTTGCCACATTCTCCTATTGCTGCCAACATCTTGTGTTCCTGCTGTGATTTATTTATTTTTTTTCCCCCTGGCCTTAAGTTTCTGATTTTCCTAATTTTTAATAAAAAATATATATTTTCAGTAGCCTTCCTGTTGCTTGTTATCTGCACTGGAATATTCCACTCCACCCCTTGCTTCATAGATGAGCAAGTCTTTACTCCTTGTAGAAAGGAGTGAGAGAATCTTTACTCCAGGCTGAATGCGAACAGCCTGAACTCTGGACAACACTAGTTGCTGTCCTCCCAGCACCTGCTGGAGTTTAAATAAGTTTTTTTTTTTTTTTTTTTAAAACACAGCTTCCACACCATATTATACCAATGCCCATGCTGCAAAGTGTCTGGATTAAGACCTACACTCTCTTCTCTCTAAAATGTAACAATTATGTGTAAAACATCAGAGCCATAGCCAATGTGGAAGAAACAGTGTGGAGCGCAGTGGTTGATGCAGAGGGGCGGCAAACAAGTGAGAAGGGAAGTAAGGGAAACTCAACATCTTAACACTTACCAGCACCCCTCCCTGCTTGATGTATGAGTGTAGTTGTCTTTCTCTGAAATTCAAATGGCAAAAGCAGATGAAAAACAAGAAGAAAAACCTTTGACTCTGGAATAGGACGGTGAGGCTAGAGGGTGGAGGGGCTGAGAAAAAGACCTGCCATCTATGTATTAGTGCTCTGTAAATATTACATGAGCTCCACATTCACTCAGTTGTTTGGCATTACTTCCACTGGATGGGTATATTATTTTAGAAACCATGCCTTGTTTATGGAGAGGTATGACCTACTTCCAGACACTCCTCTCTTTCTCTCTGGTATTTTTTTCTTTTTTCTTGCTTCTTTCTCTCACTCCTTTCCTCTCTAACTCTCTTTTTCCAGTCTCAGTCTGCAAAAAATCTCAACTGCTTGTCCCTGCTGAACAATTACAAGGCAGAGAGACCCAAATGGAGATGTTTGTAGAAAACAACATGTGTATAATTAAGGTTTAATGAGCTCTTGTCAGGGTGGAATGTGCAATTAGATTGGTAATAGAAAATTCTGCCTGAACGCTAGTGGCAGAGGCTGGATGTGAAGTCAGCATGGCAGCGAATGAAAGAACAGCAAATTATTTCGAGGCCCACTGACAGACAAAGACAGCGCTTGGTTGCTGCATTTAGATTTAAATACATGTTGAGTTTTCAAATGCAGAAAAAGATATTTTTTTTCTGTTCCTTCTGGTGAAGAATCATGTTCTTTCAAATTACTGTACTTATGCTTACCAGGTTGGTTTTTTGTAGTGAAAACAGACCACGAAGGGTGAAAGCTTTCCTTCACTTCAGTAGGATGAACCAAGACAATGATTGAGATCTGAACAGATAAAATCAAGAATGCAATTTTGTTTGAAATGTTCTGTATTTCTTGAAAACGTTTTTCATGAATATTTTTGACAAGATTACTTTCAGAACATAAAAGTGAACTTTATTTTGAGTGAAAACAAAATGCTAAATTTTCTGATCCTGACTACTGAACCAGTTCTATGACTTCTAAACATGCTTCCTATATAGCTTTGGCCGATGTCCAATGGTGACTGTCAATCCAATTTTGAAAGAATTGGACAATTTGAAATAACCATAAGAAAAGATATTGATGAATGTCTGGTGCTTGGATGTTTTGATATTTTATTGCAAGAATAATTAAGGAAAATACTTTAGTTGTACATTCCATATATATGTGTGTGTGGGCGTGTGTGTGTGTGGGGGGGGTGGGGGGTGTATGTGTGTGTGTGTGTAACACTAACTAAATAGTTGAAGCAAAGTATCTCTCTATTTCCACCAACAATGTTTTGCTCTGTAAAATTATAAAGTGTAAGTATGTTGGAGTAGGTACACACACCTACAGAAAAAAATATAATGTATGGCTTTTTATGAATTAGTTTGCTTGTCTCTAAAAGAGAGACCTCTTTGTTGGCTTCCTCGGGGACTGCCCTTGAAAGGCTCCTATTGTGCACTATAAGCACTATGGTATAATGCAAGTGGATTTAATAGATTTAATGGAACAACCAGACAGAGTTCCCAGGCCCACATGTGATGAGAAGTGTGCTGGTTTAAGTAATCAGGAGGGACCACAACCTAAAGAAAAGTCAGGTACAGGACAGCTTTCATTTGCTTCTAACGATAAGCTTTATTGTAAATATTCTTAGATTTTTTGTCCATGTTGATTTATTAAAAAAAAAGCTTTGCTGTTTTACTTGTCATATGTTATGTGTTGTTTGAATATCCATATCTAGGTTCCACCTGAGCTGCTCTGTAAGTCAAGGTTAGGCAGAGTGAGCAGAGTTGAATGTCAGCAATGTGTGAGCTTTGTTTTCATTGTGTTTACAGGGGCACAATGGTGCGATTATGTGGCCATCTGAAATCCTACACCTACCAAGAGCTTTGGGGGTCAGAGGTGGGGGAAGTGTGTGTGCCTTTAGCCCAATGAACCATGCATTAAAAAAAAGCAAAGTGATAGTCCAGCATCATATCAAAACAACTCAGAATCACTGAGTCACTCACGGACACAATGTTCTTTCAGCCTGCTGATATACATTTTTTAAATATATGTGCACATTTTCCCTTTTACCTCTCACCCCTCGCTGCCATTGTTGCTTTGTAATCTGGCATGCATTATTTTAAGGTGCTGTTTGGAAGAGTGGTCTGCCTCTTAAAGTCCCTCAGCATGATTGACAGGACCATAAAGCTGACCAATAAACTCAAGATTAATGTTATATCTAGAACCTGATAGATGCAATTAAGCCCATCATAAGCCAGAGAGGGAGCAGACTTCCTTTGGGACTCATTCCATTGCGTGGTTTAACATGATCCTCAACTAAACACCTTAATTCATTTCTTCTCATCGTGGATCTTAAAGTCAAGCACAAATTTAGCTTACACATACACACACACACACACACACACATATATATATATATATATATATATATATATATATATATATATATATATATATATATATATATATATAAATCTAGTTCTTTGTCTTCTATGCCCTTTCGTGTCTCTTTCATGTGTCACTATCGTTCTCTTTTTTCCTCCCTCACTCCATTTTGGTACATTTGTCATGGCGATGCAAAAAGAAATCATAGCTGCTTCAATTCATTTTGTGCTCTTTCAGTCGAGAAAGAAGGGCAATTCTGTTTCCCCTCGCTAGTTTCTGTGTTGAGGTTTAAAGGTAATGAAGACCATATTTCATCTGCATGGAGTTATTTGACCGGGCGTGGCAGACTTGGTCTGTTATGGGAAAATAAATATTATGGAAGGTCTAACTTTGTTATCTTTATCACACTGGAATCAGTGCATTGTGTGCGTGTGCATGTGAGTGTTATTCAGAATGCATGACAGAGACACATTGGCCAGAATGAAATATGTACAGATCCAGATCCTTTAACATATTATCAAGCTGTAGTTATATAGTATGCAAACATGTATGCATATTAGCAACACATAAAGGGAGACTACATATGCAGGAGCAAATTTATGCCCTCATGCAAAGCATATCTGCTTTATTGCTAACCATCCCCCCACTCTCTCTATCCTTTGCTTCAGTCTGTCAGCATGTGTATGTGCGTGTTTGTCTCTCTCTGTCTGTGTGCCTGTCTATGAGTCATTGAATGCTCTAATGACCACAGTCCTGACACAGGTATTTTGACTGCTGCCTCTTTCCATCGCCACATTGACTGACATGCGATTAGTTATGGTGGGCCGAAAAAGCCGGGGAGGGGCGGGCTGCTACCATAAAAAAAAATTGAGGAAGAGGTTTAAGTCCTCTCCACGCCTCTCCTGCCTCATCTTTCTTTAAATCTGAAACATCCCCAGCCGCAGCTTCCAGCTCTGTGATTTGGTAGTCAGTTCATACAGCAAAAAACAGCTGGATTCACATCAACCTTATGAGAAAATCCTCTTCTCCAAATCAGTACTGTTAGCGGCATCACAACACAGAATGCAAAGCAAACTTGTGCTCTGTAAGATCATAGATATGGTTAAAAATGTATATGAATATGACTTTTCTGAGTCAATTAGGCATTAACCCAACCCGTCCAATCTGCTCTGGATAGATGGCACATTCATCCAGGTCAGTTCCAACATTAAGCCGCCACAGATTAAAGAGGAGCAGTGATCTCCAGTAAACACCAAGTATTTTCTTTCTTTCTTTTTTTTTTTTTCTTTTGTATTGGTTCAAAAGATGCATGAAATAAGTTGCCTTTTTTGTACATAACTGATTTTATTTAGTTTCTTGATAAAATGATATGTTCATACAAAACAAATTTAGCATGCCAATAAAAACATTTCCAGTGCAGTTTTATCTGATCAAATTAAATGGAATTTAGTCAGCACATACGCAGAGGTCCTAAAGCAAGTTGTTATGGTACAACGTTTTAAGGAAGGAATGTTAAATAATCAAGACAGTCTGTGGGGGTTTAAAATGTTTTTGAGTTATGCTCCCATTTTATGTTTATGTCATGGGTTTTTCGATTTAATTGTTTTGGGATCCATTCCAGGCTCACAAATATAGGAAAAATATTTGATTTTGTAAAGTCAGTCCTTTGAACACACAATCACAGAAATGCAGAGAACACTTAGTACTCCACCAAAAAAGAAAAAAATGTCTAATTTACATGGTTAGTGTTGCTTCTCTTAAAAATTGTATACAATGCTCAGCATTATAAGATAAAACTTCATTACACTTAAAAATGGAAGCAAAAGAAGGCCAACTGAACAAACAAGATAACATGTATCAGGGTAGTAAAAATATGCCAAAAGCAGTTAATCTTGTTTGAAATTAGACATTGAAGATTAGAATCGGAGGTCGGGGAGGATTGTGTTTTTTCTAAAAAATTTTTAACTGTATAAGTTTAAAATCCACAGCACATGCTTTAGACATTGTGTAACAACACAAGTATTGCATCTATTCTATGCACAACAACGATGGCCTTATAAAAGGAAAGCCACTGCTGTCCAAAATGTGGTTTAGAAATGAAAGGTAGCATTTCATTACAATATGATTATTTCAATTAATAAACACAGTGGTGATTATATTGTGGTTTGGCTTGCTTCACTAACTCAAGTTTTCCATCGATGATTATAATATAAATGTTGTTTATACAAGTAAATTCCCTTGTTCATATCCAAACTGAATTTTATGAATATTATCGAAGACAAATCAAGTGTATCTTAGTCTTTTCAGGCATTATTATGAAGTACAGGGAAAGATAAAATATTGTTCTCCTGATTCAATGTTGCTACAAACATTACTCACTACAACAAAACACAGACCAGAAAACAAGGGTAAAATTGGAAGACAATAGATCACTACGTTATCTAAAATAGTGACAATATTATTGGCATAATTAGAAGAGCTAATATATAATAATGTGTTATTATTTTATTTTAAACATGAAACTATTGACATAAAAGATGCATGCTACACTTGTATATCCAGATGACGTACATTAGGAATTTAAACTGATTTCAAATGTTTCCTGTGCACTGAGTAGAAAGAAAATCACCCAGTGGAGCATATTTTGAAAACAAAATGTTATTTCCAAAATATTTCTCAGATTGGTTTGAGTTCACTGAGAATTTCTCAGTGAATGGATAAAGGCATAATAATCTGAAAGTGTGAGCCTCAGTGAAAGCATGGAGAGCTCTATATATCTGATATGATCTAGTCAACTGTTCTATAACCTCAGTGACTCTGTGTACTTCCTGTATCAAACTGACATTGGTTTGGCTTGACGGAAAGATATTTGTAGCAGTTCTTCGACTTCATTTTGTTGCTCCTGTTTTCCCTTTACTAAATTTTTTCCTCTCTCTATTTGGGCTTTTGCCACACTAAACCTGTCTGGTGTCAACTGCATCAGCTCCTCAGACCTTCTTTCCACCTTTTTGTTTCCAGGCTGCAATCTATTTCAAAACTCCTCACTGTCTTTCACTCTCCTTCATCTCGCCCCTTCTCACCTCCTCTGCCTCCATGTCCACCAACCTCACCCCTCCCCCATCTCTGTTTCCCTTTGCTCAATTGTTTTGCTGTAGATTTGACCATGATTAATGACCGCAAACCCTCAGGAAGGCAAACATGGAGAGACACAACATGCTTTCTTTTCTCTTATGAACCTTTCTTTTTTAATGTCTTAGGTCTGCCTGTATACTCACACTGAACACATTATGACTTAGGGTGAAAGAGCTATATATTAACAGAAAATAGACTTTAAATTTTTTACTCTTCTCCTGTTTTAACATTTTTTTTAATTAATGCCCTAAATTCTCTTTCCATCACATATCTCTTTGTAATTTAGTCATTTTCCCTGTTATTAAATGACCCCAACAGGTTTACATGAGAATGCTGGATCAGATGTTAGCAGTGTCAGTAATAGATAAAACCATGTTGAGATTCAAGAGAAATATGCCTTGGGACTGTGTACACTTGAATAAAGTTCATTAATAAATATTACAAAGAATTCCAGTTTTTGCTTACATAGAACCTATTAATCAGCTTCTCTTATCGGTTGAGAAAAATAATTATTGTAAAGGAGCTGTTTACTGTGTTGATTTATGTTATTGCAGATTATTAGCTAACAGAAAGGGTAAAGTAATCAGATTGTGAATAAATAATATTGAGAAAAAATCCAAATCCTTATAAGTTTTATTTTTTATTTTTAAATGCATTCAAATACCAGTTTTTTTTCTCCAAAACATGGAAAAAATGGTCAAAAATGATGAACAAGGAATAAATTAGCTGTATAAATGATTAAAGATGTATCTTTCCTGTGACTCACTGAGCTAGTCATTTCTGGATAACCACTCATTCTGAGAACTTCTTCACATCTGTTTTACATGAAGTTGACTAACTTGTTTTCCTGTCCAGGATGATTGGACAATATTGCATGATTCTTCTGCTTCTCTTGGTTTTGCCTTACCCTTGTGTCTTATTCTGGATCAAAGGCTGGGTATTTAACTGGCCAGACTTGTTTGTTTGGAGCTGCTTGCTTGCAGATGCGCTTGGGGTCATTGTCATCATGTGATACCCATTTCAGGGGCATTTCCTCTTCAGTATAAGGCAGCATGATATCTTCAGGTATGTTAATGTATTAAAAGTAATCAGTGATCACTTTATGTAGCAGACACAAGAGTTTAGCAAGAGAAATGTATCCATACCATGATGTCATCATTCTTCACCGTGTACAGAGGATGGCAAATTGACACCTCTTTTGTCACTGTTGTTGTCTCAGTGATGCAAATTTGTGGGGGTCTTTGTGCTGTTCACATACACATCTTCTAACTTTAAATGATCTAACTTTTACTTCCATTTAACAGTAGATGTGCATTTTCTAACATCCTTGAAAATGGAGTTAGACAATTAGTCATCCTGTAACACTAACAATAGCCTCTGTTTGATTATGTTAACGGACCCTATTAGGATCGCTAAAGCTAGTTTTCTAATGTCAGTTTGATAAGGACCATTTAACAGGGGCCATTCAGCCATCAATAGTCTATTGCTTGGTTGCAGATACGTGACCCGGATGACGCGCGAAATTCAGATGGAGGCCCGAAAGTGGATTTCTCCGGTTCAAACCAAAGCAAAATTTATCACAAGTACGCTAATGCCCAATATTTAGGATATGATCTGTATTATCTCGGTAAAAAAAAATACTTCTCATATAGTCTTGAGGATTTACCCGGCATCGAGGCTATCGACATAACTATCTGGTGCAACAGACCTCATATTAAACGATGAGCGAGAAGAAAGTTTTCAAAAGCCTGGAGAATATAATCATTTAGTTTCAGGTTGGGTCAACCATTTAGGATCAAAAGAAGCATTAAATGGCTGTCGACTTGTTTCTGCCCGGTGAGTAGTGAATTGTGCTATTTTAAGTAATTAGTCTACGGTAGCAATGCTATTGCTAACAACAAACTAACTCATGTTATTCTTATGAGCTTGGATCTCCCAGTAAATTATTTATTTAGCTTTCTGTAAACCCAAATTCATGCTGGGGTTGTATGTTAATGTTGAGTCGTTGTAGGATGCTGGATTCAGGTTCAATGTAAGTCAACCATTAGCAGTTATGTACAGTAACCCCCATGTTCTGTCTGGCCACGAATATATTCGTGAACTGTACTTAGTTCATGTGCAGGCATGCAGGAATTGCTACAGCTCACTGTGACTGTATGACTGGTAGGTTATAATTTATTCACCTTTTTTGTTTTAGCATGAAAGTCCCACTGAATAAACATATTTTCTGTCTGGCACTTGATACTGAGTTAGCTGCTGCTAACTACAGCACTCTGAAGACAACCAAGCTAGTAGCTATCCAATAAAATATCTGAAAATACAATTTAAACGATGCAATCATTACCTGTTAGAAGGTGGTTGCTGCAAGTTTTCACACCGCCTGTTTTCACCTGTACATTGTTGATCCACTTTCTCCTCTTTTTTCAGTAAGTTTTTTTTTTTTTTTAATTAACTCCCTTGTGACCAACTACCTTCGAATCACGAAAATAATGTTTATCTTTCTCTATTAGAACAGTTACAGGACACAGATGTTGGGTATTTTGATGCTGGATCAACAGAAATAAGTAGGCTGCATTTACTTCCTGCATTGGGTGACCTTAGTACTATGTCATCTGAAACCTGCTATCCATCCAGGATAAGTGGGCACGGACGATAAATGACCTTTGTGCTGCAAGGCAACAGTGGGAACAACTCTTCCACCTTGCAGCCTACAAGAAATAGTTGTTTACATTTCAAAGTATGATTGATGATTTTAATTTCATCACAATGTTAGTGACATTTACTTCTTCACTTGACAGTTCCAGTTATCAAAAAGCAGTATACTGCATGTTTTACTAATTTCTCTTTATGATTGATATGAATTGGTTATAAAGAATTGAAAAATCAAGGAGACTGAGGAGACAAGTCAGTCACTTGATTCAGATGTGTCAGAATGGGACACATCTAAAGCAGACAGGACATTGGCTCTTAAGGACCAAAACTGCCCTCTTCTGCCAAAACTGTACACTGTTAGAGATGTGTTGCCCCAAAAAATCTGTGCTTCTGTGCTTGATTCTAAGTACTTTTCATTGTCTCTTTTATCATAATTAAAGTAAATACCATAAAATATTTTGTGATGACATTTTAAGGTTGGTGTTGGCTATCCCTAGCTCAGATCACCTCTTACATCCCCTTCACAGCATGTGCAAAGAACATTTAGATTAATTTAACCTTTTTTGAACCACATATAGGTAGAAAGTAATAATTCTTACCTTCCCCCTTGATATAAAAGCTGTTTGTTATTCTAACTAATCTGTCCTCTCTGACTCCCTCCCTGCTGCAGAAGCACCGCTGCAAACCAGCTTAAACTTTGATACCCTGTTTAATTGCTTCATGCTTAGCCTATTTTGCCAATCGAGATCTGGTTCACAGGTGTGAAAATAATCTTTTCGAAGATACCAACACATTTTTCACATTAGGGCATTATGTAAAATCATTTGCCAGGACTCATAAAGACAGTCATTTTCATTTCCATAGAAGAATACAATGATTGGTCCTTCTAGTAACTAATAGTGCTGTTAAACAGAAATTACTGCACTCAAAGTAACAGCTCCATCAGGGGTTGAATGACAGTGTTGTGCTTTGAAATGCATCATTTTAAAAGTAATTGCCATTTTTACTGGCGCTGTTGGGATTGTGTCATTTTCAAAGTAGACATTAAAATGCAAGACAAATTAAGACATAAAGACAATGCAGAAAAAAAATCATATTTTACCCATAAACATTTTTGCATGTTCATTTATTACATGAAGGTAACTGTACAAAAATTATTTCCTTCCTGTGTTTTCTGTCCATGCACAAAACTTGACAAATGTCTTCCTGAAGGCACATATCTATCCAGTTATTTTACCCTGCAGTAGCACCATTCATCTCAGGCTCTACAAGCTGTCTTGAGGTGTGTTTTGTTTTCTCATAAAGGGCTACAACCAAACAGTATCAGCCAGAGAGGCAGGAAAGGTCTCCGAACGTGTGTGCGCGTGTGTGCGTTTAAATGGCTGTTTCTTTCAAGCTGCGGTCTCTGGCTCTGACCCCAGTGTTAATCACTCTACAGCTCGAACAACCACAGGCTCTATCGTCACTGCTGCTGTTACAGCCGTTTTCCTCCCCTCCTTGGTTTCTCTTATTCATGATCTCTGCTAACTCTATTATTTGTTCTCTCCCTCCTCATCCCCCCTTATACCTGCACTGTATTTACCTACTTCACCTCCCACTTAAATAATAGTTCACCATTAAGAATATATTATTTCCTTTCTCAGATTGTCATCTGCTATAGGAGTCCTAAGTTTGGAATTGCTAAGATTTGAGATAGATGACTACACTGTCTTTTTTTCTCTCATTTTACACCTCTTTGAGTCTGCATGGTGTCTCATCAGCTGGGTAGTTGTTTGGAATGGCTGGCAGAAGCAACAGTTTGTGCCTAGCTATCATCTGTGTCATGGATTGGATACATTGATTCATTTCATGTGTTATATTTATGGTCACAAGCTAAATAATTTAACAGTTTCTGTCCTTAATAAAAACATACAGTGATTTTTGGAGTTATTCATACATTATCAAATTATTTTAAGACATTTTATGCACAAGGCCAACATAAAGTAATGCATAATTATAGTGTGAGATAAAACGATATGTGGGTTTCACTTTTTTAATAAACTGATGAAAGTTGTGGTGGGTATTTGCATTTAGCTGCCTCCTGAGTCAGTACTTTACATGACCACTTCTTACTGTAGATGTCTTGCTACTGATTCTAACACATAAATATGTTTTATATAAACCACTCCCTCGTAGTTCTGGATGATGTTTTGGATAACTATGTTGCTGAACAGTGAACCTCCAAACCATTATCAAATCATGTGCAGCCTTTAAAAATTTTATTTGTTCATTTTAACTGGAGTGTCCTGTATGTATCTCTGTTTTTCCATTTCCTGTCCCTTTTGAAGGGAATCATCCCCACAGCATGATGCTGTCGCCACCATTTTTTACAGAAGGAACGGTGTGGTGGTATTTTGAAAATAGGCCAACATTTTGTTTTGTTTTTATCTGCCTGGAGCATACCCTTCACACACATTTGCTGTTTTCCCTACTTGATTTGTGATATATTTGTATCAACTATAATTTACCATTTGCCAGCCTTCTATTGAGACCAGATTTGTGTAGAGAACAACTAATATGCATTGGAATATTTTACTCATGTTTGGTTTAAATTTAATACATTTGCAGTACTACGTTACAAATGTAGAATTTTAGGAAAAAATAACCCGCCCTCCTACTGTTCAGAGATTATTTTAAACATTTGTCTAAAAGGAAAAGAAGGTTCCCAGAAGTTCTAGCAGACTGCCTGGTATCACAGACCGTCAGTATCTGGGTCAATGACCTGACTGACTTTCTTGTCAAATGCCATTTACATACTTTACATGAGTGTTGCCCATAAGTCACTCTATGAGTCTGCAGAGTCTGCCACTGAGGTAGTGCATATCCTGAAGCCCATATGGTAGCAATGACGACGTAAATGTGATGCTGGACTTAAAAAATACAATCCTTACTTTTCTTACTAGTTTAATTGTTAATAAGCATGTAGGTATGCTTATATCTACTAACTGCTAATGTGGCAGCAAAAGAAACACACTGTAATTTTTTGTGATTTAATATGGTTTTCCCTTAAAAGAATAGGTGAGTGACCGAGTTTCTGACTCACTGACTCAACATGCTACAGCAGTGAGCGTTGAGCTTTCACTATTGTGATTATCACTCCACTGGCCCTTTGTTGCCTTGTGACACCCTGGGAATCACAGCAGTTAGGTGTGTGAGTTTTTATGCATACACGCACACACTCAAGCTGTGGGCAAGCAGAGACGAAGAGTGTGAGTTACACAAGCGTTGGCAGGGCCTAATTATACATGGCTCTAATGAACTGTAATTACTGACATCCACCAGAGCATTGGGGTCTATAAGCTGAGGACTTGCAGACATTAGGCTGTGGTGTTACAGTGTTTAGTATTTCCAGTGACTGACTGAAATTTATGTACTTGAACAATTTTTTTCTTTCTCTTTCAGTTTGATGGTGAAAACATGTACATGAATGAAAACAACCACGAGTTCCTCCCTCCAAACCACGTGAGTTTATATTGCTTTACTCCTACTTAACCTGATAATTTTAACAAATTTCCTATTTTGGATCATCTTGTGGTAAAAAAAAATGTAAGATGAAGTTTTTAGATAAATATTTAGGTACCTTTGAAAACATGTTGGAAAAAACACAACATGGTGTCAAGTAAAAGATGTTCCATCTTCACCAATTAGTAAGTAGGTGGGGAATAACATTTATTGTGTGGTTCTCATATTTTATACATGTAACTAATGCTCCTAAGAATTTTAACTTATCTCATGTCATAGGTCAAATGAAGCAAGGAGTAGCCAAAATTTTGGTTGGAACACATCAATACATATGATTTTGAAGAATGTAAATATTTAGGGAACTTTCCCACAGTTCTTACTAAGAAAAAATATAATAAAAATTTAAATTTTCTTTTTTTCTTGTCTTTCAATTATCCTCACCCTATTTTTTACTTTGATTCACAAGCCAACATGGAAATTGTTCTGGCCTCATTGCAAAATATTTAGTGAGTTGGAATGAGGGAGAGTGCAACAGGACGTGGCAACATTTCCAGAAATACTGTAGCACAGCTGGTCATGAACAGCTGGGAGACCATATGGTTATGTTTGGACAGGAGGATTTGTGGAGTTTGGGAGTAAGCCCATCTGACAAACACAGGGAAGCAGGGAATTTGTCCCTGTCAATTGCAATTATTAGAAGCCAACCTGTAGACCACAGTGGTTGTATTTCTGTTGTGCTTCTTCAATTATTTTGAGTGTCTGAATGCTTTTGTTTGGCTCGCAGCCCAGAGTGACATACAACAATGTTAATTCTGTCTGGTTTTCTGACTATAAATTCACTTTCATGACTTTAAGAACATGTGTCTTCTACAAATGATTTTCATTTATTTTTGGCCTTTTGTAAGTAGATGATTGACTTTTCTACGAAAGCAAGAAAAGTTACGTCTTACTACCCATTGTATTTCAAGTCATTAGATTCCTGATTACCTGATTAAAAGTAGCTTTTTATTAATAGGTATGTTTCAGTGTGGAATGGCTGAATAGAACATTTGGGAAAACTGACATTTAATGTTTAAAGTGGCAAGAGAGAAAAAGACAGAGAGTGAAACAACAGAAAAGGCTGTGATGGGATGAGAGACGATTTTGTTTTGGTCCGTGTTATACTTTGTTTACTCAAGATCTTCTCATATTTGACATGTGCCTTGCTCTTTTCTCTGCTTCACCAAGTTTAGCCTCTCCTTCTGTCTGACAGCTCAAATCAGGGAGGCCTTTAGGGTGGATGCACAATCTTTCACAACAAAACACAGGAAAATACAAAAATAATCACTGAGCTCCTCCTTCTTTGCTATAATGATGTTACCAAAGTAGTTTAAACTTTTCGAACAAAATAAAAACCCTAGGAATGTTTATTTGCATACTGAAAGTGACAGAGAACTACCTAGCACTCAATGCTGTTATTCTGTATATTTTGTTAAAAAGGTAAAAAAAAAAAAAAAAAAAAAAAAATATAATATATATATAATATATATATATATATATATATATATATATATATATATATAATAATATATATATATATATATATATATATATATATATAATATATATATATATATATATATATATCCAGTACAGTTACTGTAAATACTCAATTTACTGTGTTGTAATAGAATAGAATAGTGTTCTGTCTTTAAACTAGAATGTGCTACAGCATGTCTGCAATGTTACGCTTTGCAACATATTTTTATGAGACTTATGTCAAAAAGCTTTACTTTGAATTGTCAAATAATGCAAGAAGGAGTAAAAACACAAATTAATATTCTGGAAATTGCCGTGAAAGCAAAAACTTAATGGTGCTATTTTGGAGGAGCCCACCTTTCATTTGCACTCATATGCCTTCACAAGTTAGAGTCACCACAATATATTTAATATAATCTGAATTAGAAAGTGAAATAATACATCTCTAAATCTTGTATGGTGGCCATGGAATTATTATAGAGACCTAAATAATTTCCAAAGCTTGCATATGTCACTGGATAATCCGCTCTATGTTTACTTCACCCCACTGCAAAGAATTTTGGAGAGAATTATGTAAAAATAAATAAATAAAAAAATGTGGTCACCTTAAGTAATTGTTCAATAATATTACAAAAGAATGTACTTGTATGTTGAACAGAATGCTTGATGATTAAGTTTCAATTAGAGAAAAACATGTCTTCACAGTGTCTTCACCCACCACAATGCAAATTAAAACGCTTCCATATCTTATATTAAATGAAGGACAGGGCAGGCATATGACTGATGTGATTGGTGTCTGTTTTTCTTAATAAAAACCTTTCAAGTTGATTGAAAAGTATATTAGGTCAGGTTATCATTTTTAAATGCCTGGGGGTTTGCCAAATCAAAAATATATTAAGAATATATTAAGTATATGCTCATATTTTTAGCTAGTTTTGAGATAAAATGTACTTTTGGTGTTGGAGACAAAGAGACATAAATGCTGCAGGGCTGATTTTTATTTCAAAGTGGATTTTTTTTTTTTTTTAACAAATCCAAACTGTTGCCACATTATTCTCAATATATTCATTCTTGAATGAAAACAAATCATATTGCCTAAAGCTGATTTTTCTCTGCTCACTGCTTTATTATCTCTCTTTACTTTTTTGTATATTTTTTTCCACCATCATTTCTGACTCCCCCTCTTTGGCTTCTTCCCTCTCTATATCTCCATTTCTTTCTCATATCGCCCATTGCATTTAAATGTATTTGGGTCAGTGGTTCTGCTCTGAAACTTTATGAAAGCGCTTGTCTGTATCTAGCTTAGGTTGCTACATGTAATTGTTCTCTTTAATGTCACTCACCTGTTGTAAAGCTCTTTATATAAAATGACTTGATATAGGTCATAAGCTTGGTGCTGTTGGGTGAATTTGCTGAAGAAACCACATGAAATAACGCTTAGATGGGTATGATCTGCTGATGAGTAACAGGAAAATGGGGTCAGTGCTATTGTCATATCGATGTTCCCATGAGCATCGTTTTCTGACTCTGTAGTCCTCTGTATTGTTTCATATTCTAACCCCCCTAGCGCCCCTGCCTTATTAGAGTGACAAAGTGTTACTGATTCAATGACAAGACCGGGAACCTTGTTCTTGGCATCAACAAGCTCTTTGTCTGTCTCTGTGGTCACTGACTAACCAGCCGAAGCGGCATTGCAAAGCTAGTAATCAGCGATTAGAATGTCTAGTGCCGATTTCCTCTGATTTGATTAAATTAAAACAATAGAAAATAGATCAACACCTTACAGATTTCTTATATTTTCACTCTTTTAATCAGATTGTCAAGACATTTTTAGTACTAGACACTGACAATCTGAGTTAATAAAGCTGATCAAATTTTTCCTGTGTACATTTTACTGCCAGACCCGCAGAATGAAGAAGTCACATAAATTCAAGAGAACCATCTTGACATACATTAACCACAAATGGAGAAATTTGGAACAGTGGCAAACCTGTCTATGAATGGCATTGACACCTCATCCAGTAATTCACAAAATAATCTAGAGCAACATCTGAATGTCTCACTTGCCTCAGTTAATGTTAGGGTTCATGATTTAACAGTAACAAAGAGAGCAAAAAAAAAAAGATTGATTCATTGTCAGACTTTTAAAAAGTTATAGAAGTAACATTTTGGGACACAAAAATTACACCTACAGTTAAACGTGGTGATGGCAGTAGTGTGATGATGTGGGGCTGCGTTATATTTTCATAACTGATGGAACCATGAATTTTCTTCACTCTAAGAAAATTCAGCAGAGAATGCTTAGCTTTTAGTCTGTGACCCTGAGTTCAAGCACACATGGACTGTGCAGCAATACAAACATCTAGACAACACAAGTTCCCCTTTAAATGGCAACAAAAAAAAAATTTGCTCAGGTTATCTTTGTCTGATAATAAAACTTGTTTGATGATGTGAAACATTTAAGAGTGACGACAAGGCAAAGGCATTTGTAAGGGAGCAAACACTTTTTGACAGCAATATAAATTTCTGCTGCTGGTTTTAAGCAGAATAGCACACATCGCTACGATCAAAGATGTGCACTGTGGAGATGCCTTCTCATACCTCCACATTGCAGCAAAAGAAACTTCATCAGCACTTTACCTTGACAATGCTCTCTTTTGATGTCGTTCTCCCTGACTTATGAATTAATTTAGCAGAACTGCTGTTTGAGAGAAATATGCCACAGAAAAAAAGAGGGTGAAACGAATGGTGGAAACCAGGAGATGGGGTAGGGGGATGGTAGAGACGGAAAAACTGCACAGGGGAATAATTCGGCTAATGGAGTGACTGTTTGGATATTCAGCAGAAGTAGAAACGAAGATTATGATCTCGCAATTAGCGTAACAAGGTTTTATTGATTGGCTGCTGCTTAGTGTCTTTGCTGCCAAGACGCTGCATGTGGTTTTAACATGCACAGTGTGTTTGTGGTGGGTGTGTGAGTGGGTGCAGCCCAGTCAATAGAGTCATACTACAACACTTCCAGAGTCAAATCCAGCTCCGCGGGATCATTGGGCCGTGGCCATTTTATGATCATCAAAGCTGAAATATTATGGATTGCTCAGTTAAAACAGCCCGCAGGATGAGAAGTGACAAAGTGGAGTACATTTACATTTTTCTCTCACTTCTGAGATAATGCATTGCTCTTCAATCCCTTTGCATAAAATGATAAAAGGTCTGTATGATATGGCATTTTCTATGCCTCCTCTAACAATTTTAAAAACAATATTTGTGGTTCGTCTAGACATTTTTTGGAAGTCGTTTGAGGAAAAGATTATGGCACTTCTGAGTTGTAATTCCATCTGAGAAAGTTTTTTACAGCTTGTGAGAGAAGTAGAACAATTGGTGGAAAGTTTTGTTTATTAAAATGAAGCAAACACCTGATTGCAATTAGATTTCTGACTCAAGTTGAAAGACTGGGCTATTAATATTGGTTATTTCTGTTCATCTTGCCATTACTGACAGGTTTAGTAGTGTGAAACCTCTTGCAAGCCGATTTGAACAGATACATCACATTGTTCATGTGCCCACTTCTTGAAATTCTGTTTTTATGAATTTAATTATGTCCTGCACTCCCTGGCATCTCTCATCTCTCATATGTTTTTGATGAGCTATTGTAGAACATGATCTCAGAGTCTTTTATGTTTAACCTTTTGACAAATCTATCACCTCCTCCCTGTGTGCGCTGAATTAAAGAGCCATTCCTTTCCTGTTTGGATGAGTAATTCTCTCGTTTGGCCACGACCCAAAGTTCAGCTAGCAGGTCTGGGAGCTCGATGAAGCCTAATTGGTCAGGTTTAGTCGGGTGTGACTGACAGGAAGCCAGCTGATTGGAGGAGACAGTATCTTTTGACTGTTACGCTGATTAAAGCAGAGGGCTGGCATTTTGTAAACTCCTGCCGTTCGAGGGTCCCTGCGCTCACGCCATGGCCCTGCTGTTCTGAATTACAGCTTGGTCACATTAGTCTGATTTACAGCTTCCTTGTTGTGTTTTACATTATAGAAGGTACTAGAATGGTAAACTCCACCCCTATTCACTTCCACTTGCCCTCTCTTCATATTCGTCACTCCAAACTTTCAGTCATCCTCCATCCTTTCTTCCACACCTCCCTTTAACCTCTGTTCCCAATCTTCCCCACTCACTTTAATCCTTCCATTTATTTTCCTACATGTTCCTCCAACCTCCATCAACATCCCTTTACCTTCCTCCTCCTTTACCTCGCTCCCCCCTCTTTCTGCCTTCTTTCACTCCCGCACTACATCTTTTGTGAAAATGAAAACAAAGAGCAGCGTGCCAGAATATTTCTATAGCCTGTTCGCTGACGAAGCATTGAGCAGAGACAAAGTAAAAAGATGTGCCGGCATATTTGTCGCAGCAGCAGAAAGATGGAAAGCTCTTTCCACCGTTGCATTTTAACAGCCATTTGGAAACTCTTCACCTTCAATACTTGTACCCTGTTTAAAAGTGTCGTTATTGGAACACTCCCCCAATAGAGCAGTGTGTAAATAAATGTAGGTATGTATATTTGTGTAAGGTCAGCTTTGCCATGCTGTCTCTACCCCTTGTTGCCTGAGGTGAACAGATAAAACTAATGGCCCCTTAATGTGTTTGTGGAAGCTTTTTGACCCTTTCCATAAAATGACCAGAGACCAACCTTTCACTCTTTTCCAGACTGAGTGCCAGAGTTTCATAAAAGAGATAAAATATACTGCACACCTTATATTGAGCCAATTCACTGCATCAGATGGTTTCAATTTCTTTGGAAAAGCAAACCCTCCTATTTTGTCTTGAATAGTTTTTCCTTAATTGCTGTGGAAAAAACAACCTTGAGGGTATTAGAGGGTATTACACTTGGCCACAAAATGTTTATTGAATTGTAATGCTGTTTTTTTAAGGTGTGAAAACTACACAGACTTAACAATTCATGCTGATTTATTTCCTCAGTTTTGATCAAATTCAAATGAGGTTATATAAATTCCCCTAATAAAATAGTTAACAGCATGAAGCAGAGGTGTTGGGGCTTGGAGCCAATGAATTGTACTGTTTTACATTAAAAAATATATTTAGAACTTGGTATTAAAGCAGCCCACCATGTAGAGAGAGTGAGGTGTGATGTACCTCATAGAAGTTAGACATCTATTTAATTCTACACGTTAGTAAAAGTACCACATGCTCGCATGTTTTCAAGGCAGCCAACATTGGAATGGGGGTTTTCTTTGAATGAGAGTGCTAACTCATTAATGATGACAGCAATGGTGTACAGATTTTAAATTCAATTATTTATATCAAAGTTTAATTAGTGTGAATACTATGAAAAGTTTGAAAAATTAAATTCTGAAAAATCAGAGTTAAACAATAACTGTCTTAGACTTGCTTCCAGCTTAAATGTAACAGGGGAAGTAAGGCAAATCTTCAGTTATTTTCAATTGCAAAAAGGTAAGTACATTTACATAGTGCATTTTATATAGCTCCTGTACCCTATGGTGAGGAAGCACTTGTTTGATGTTCATAAAATGGATTATTTTAGTGTTCACTTACAGAATATGCCTACAACTTTGAACATTTGTAGAACATTTTATTTTCTTTCTTTTGCAAAGCAAAAAAAACACATCAGACAAAATAACAAAACTTTTGTGTGCATAACTATCCACCCCTCTAATTTAGTACAGAATAGAACCACTTTTTGCAGCAATTGCAGCTACAAGCCATTTTGGATGAGTCTCTATGATCTTGTCACGTCTTGGCACTGAGATTTTGAACATTTCTCAATGCAAAATTGTTCCATCTCCTTCAAGTTAAATGGTTTCAGTTGCTGAACAACAATCTTCAACTCTAACCACAGATTCTAAATTGGATTGAGGTCTAGGCTTTGACTGGACCCTTCCAATGTATTTACACATTTCCCCTTAAGCCATTTGAGTGTAGCTTTAGGTGTATGCTTTGGGTCATAGTCCTGTTGGAAAGTAAACCTTTATCGTAGTCTCAAATTGCTTACTGACTGAAGCAAGTTTTGCTTAATAGCATTCCTGTATATTCCGTCGCTGGCTTGACTCAGACTAGTTTCTCAGTCCCTGTTGCTGAAAACATCCCCAAAGTGTGATGCCATTTTTCATTGTGGGGATCGTGTTCTTTGGGTGATGAGATGTATTGATTTCACAACAGACAGAGTGGTTTTTTTGGTTGCCGAATAGTTAAATTTTGATCTCATCTGACCAAAGCTTCCTCCTTGATACATTTTTGGAGTCTTCCACATGTCTTTTGGTCAATGACATATGGAAAAGGAGTCTTTCTGTTTTTGTCCGTAAGCAAAAGCTTTCTCCTGGCCACTCCAAATCTAGCTCTGTGAAGTGTATGTCTTATTGTGGTCGTAGGGACAGATACTTCAGAAATCTGCAGCTTCTTCAGGATCAACTTTGGCCTCTGTGTTGCCTCTGAACTTAAAGCCCTCATTAACCCTGTTTTATTGGACAGTCTTGTCTTGGCATGTTTTTTCCATTTGATGATATTGGATTTAATGGTGATCTTCTGAGATTGATATGTTTTTTAATAAATCAACCCTGCTTTGTACTTTTTAACAACTTTGTTTGGGGGTTTCCTTGGTCGTCATGGTATTATTTGGTTCGTGGGTGCCTTTCAAAACAGTTGTATAAATACTGACAAATCATGTTATACTTAGATTACACACAGGTGGACTTCATTTTACTAAACATGTACCTTCTTAAGGTAATTGGTTGCACCAGACTTTCTAGAGGCTTCACTACAAATAGGTGTGAATACTTTCTTAAGTGACTGTATATCTGTATGTAGGTTAAAAAGGATATGGTGGTAGAGTACCTTTGTTTAGTATATGAACTCTGGATAGACAAAATATGATATTCTATCTATTAACACGTTCCTTCTCATGCATTAATATTAAAATGTAAAAACAATGCAAAAAAAATGCAATAAATCATCTAATCATGAAGAAATTTGTTAGTTCTATTTAGTAAACATATGCAGCGCAAAATTATAAAAGGGATTTGATTTTGTGGTATTTTTGTGCACACTGTTATAAGAATAAAAAAAACAGCAACAAAAAAAAAACATGACATCTCACACCTGATTGGAAGATTACAACTCGAATGGCCTGAGGTTATCATAACACATTTCTGCTATCAGACACACCCAAATCCTTTACACAGATTATTACCATGATTTCCAAAATCTTTCAGTTATAGTCACTTGAGCAAGTATTTAAACGTATTTTCACCTAATCAGATAGCACCAGGTGATTTTGCAAGTTAGAAAAGTTTGTATTTGTTATGATAGAATTATCATACATTTCTGCACCAACTGTTTCAGTACTAAATGTTACTAAAACCAAAACAAAAGTTATATTGGAAAAATGCTAGAGATCTTTAAAAAAAATTGTCAACATGAATTCCTACATGACCTAATGAATGTCACTGCACGGTTTACAGAAAAACAAACAAACAAAAACAAAAACAACAACAACAAAAAAAAAACACCTTTATCCAGATATTTATTTCAGATGTTCCACATCTTTGTTCTAGGCTCAGTGTGTAACCTTTTTTGTGACACATAAAGTGCAAGTTGCAGCACTGAACCAGTAAGAGACAGGGATGTTCATTGACACTCGAGAGCTGTCTCCTCCGTTCCCCTCCTCTCACAATCAGCCTCTTATTAACAATGGCACCAGGAGTGCAAGGGTCCAGATGTTAGTCTCCTGCTCCCACCAGCTGTGCCAGCCACTGATACACAGCCTCATTGACTCTGAAGCAGGCACATAAGAAGAGCTGACATCACAGCCACACACACACGCGTACACGCAGATGCACTGATAGGATGCACTGTCTTAAAACTGGATTTTATTTGAGAAAAGTAGGTATGAGAATGAAAACATTGAGAAGTAATTGCACAAAGACACATTCACCATAAATGCACAGACTGGATCCACTTTCTCCATCCACACACTTTTTTACACCCTTTTTCTCCTGGGCTAGAGTTATCAGCAGCATTATTTGAGGGTGACAGGATCCTAACAATTACCAGAATAATGCATGTTTGTTTGGATGACTGCGCCATCAGCACTCCCTTTGTCATTTTGAACATTGTGACAGTCAGTCAGTACTCATCCACCACCCTTTATTCTGCTGTTTTTGTCCATTTACTTCTTCTTATAACAATAATTACTTTTGTCATTCACACACAGTGGCACAATTGTCCACACACTAGTGGTAATTTCTAACGGGGGGCACGGACAGACGACAACTGTGCAGTCGAGCTTACCAGCTGCTGTTTGTTGGCCTTGTTGTACTTCTGTCAACTCATAAATCAGCAATATCAGTAGCTGCTATTTAGGATTGCAGAAAGGGAATGAGCAAGGTTTAAAAGGCTTTCCCCCCTTAGCAAGGCATGGCTGCTCCCAACAGGAAGAGACAGAGGAGAAATAATACTCGAGCAACACTGTAATTCTAGACTCACCCTGTCAGGCAATAAGTTTGATTATGGTCCTCATTTGAAATGTTGGATATGTCTCTTACCTCCCATCCCCCCTTATTTTCTGCTCCCTCTTCTCCTCTCCCTCTCTGCTCACCCCTTCCTCCCTCTCCAGCATCCTCAGCAGTGTCAGCATTGGCATCACTCTGACTCTGGATCACTATTGGGAAACCTGAGCACCCGTGTTTTTACCTTTCTCCTCCAACCACATTGGAGGAGATCATGATTGTCACTGATATTGTTGCATCTGCATGTCCTCGCAACCACGACAATCTGAAATCTTGTCTGTTGACACACCGCCTGATTAAATGTCCATACAAACTTTTACATCAGTTTGGTGGAGAGCCTAATCTTGCTCTAAAAACGTGATAGCAGTGCAGTTGTTGCAGCTGACAGAATGAAGTGTGACTGGCGACTGGAAGAGGCAAACGAAAAGACAAAAAGAGCAAAGAGAGCCTATGACATATTTTCAATATACCCAAGTGGAGAAAAAAGAAAAAAATAGGAATAAAAGGAAGAGATTTGTCAGTGAAGGCAGCTAATATTTAGTCACTTGCATCAACTTGCAGATTTAGAGAGAAAGCACGCGTGAAGTACGGAGTAAAAGGGAGGTTGTGTTTATTATTTGATAAAGCCTCCCTTATAACCTCGGCATGTTGTGCAACAGCTCTGGCTCTCCTTCAACTCTGCAGTGTGCCATTTCAAATTAGTCGCTTGTGGAGAGGGCCTGCCCCGTCTTTGCAAAATGCATTAGTACACCACTCAGAACCTCGTACAGCCTAGGGTTAAACACAAATTATATCATTTCTGTCATCCAATCAAATCACACTGACCCTTGGACCTGGGAGATGAGTCAAATGCATAATGAAATATGACATCGCACAAAAGCTCTGATTGTAATCTGTTCTGACACGCGATCAGATGGAGATGACCTCTTGACCCCGACTGACAAGTGAGACGAGTACTGGGAATAGGATACACACCGAAGAACGAGGAAAGGAAACATGAAAGGAAAGGTGGGGTAGGGAGGTAAATGCAATTATAAAGGCTGGTTTTAGTCAATGATGATTAGTTAGTAATCAGCTGAGTATCTCGGGGTGAAGGAGGCCATTTTCAGCTTTTGACAGCAGTTATACACTCCATTCTCTCCATATTTTCACTCCTGCTGGGCTTTATGTTCTTAATGAGTGCATGCCACCAACCTATCTCCCTTTCTGTTCCACCGTTCTCTCTCCCAATGCACATTTTCACAGGACATCCCTTTCACCGGTGCTCTTTTTTTTCAAACAGCAAAATAGTGACAGATAATACAATTTGGCTATTTGAGAGTGAAATTTGTTGACAGTAAGGTATGGTGACAGTGGAGTAATCGGCATCAGGCTAGATGCTGTGCATGGACCAAAACTGGTTTGGGTTTAAAGGGAAAAAATCTGGCCAGTGTTAGGCCAGCTGAGAGAAGAGGAAAAAATTGGGGTGTAGGATGGCTGCAACTGGATCCTCAGTATTCTCCCCCTCCCATTTGTTGGGCTCTATGGTGTGTTGATACCCTCTAACTTGGTATTGTTGTAGAGGAAGAGCTATGGGTTTAATTAAGCCTGAGATGATGGACAGAAGAGATAGATAAGGAGAGAGATGATGACGAAAAGGAGTAACAAAAGCAAAGAGTTCACACTGTTAAATTTGAAGATATTTGTAGTCAGACAACTATTTGTCTTGCAAACAAGATCTGTTGTAAAAAGGATAATTCACAAATATAAACTATAGTCTTGCTTGAGAAGAATGAATGAAATGAATAAAAATGAAGAAAGCTTTTGTAAATCATTCCAAACATAAATCAACAGTTTTCTTTACAATCACATGGGAAGAAGAGATAACAGGTCTTTACTCTGAGTGCAGAGGGCTGCATAGTGGAAATGGAAAAGTGTTGGAACGAAGGGTGTCGAAGGTGATGGAAATGGTGGTGTTGTGTGAGGGATTTCAGGCATAAATCACCAGTGTGACAAAGCACTCCAATAGGCAGATAAGTGCACATTAGTTGTAAGACACATATGTCATCATCTTCCTTCTAGTTGTCTTTTCTACCCCTGGGACGACTCTAAGCTCTTTTTCTTTGTCGAAAATAAGAACCAGGTGTGAATATGGAGCTCTTAAACTCTCATTCTGCTGACTCATTTTCCACTATATAAAAACATTCAGTGTTCCAATCTTGAGTTAAAATACATTGTGTTACAGAAGGATTCATACCTTGTCCAAGTTTTATACCAAGTTTTGATATTTTAGTGCAATACAAAGTTATACAAAGTAATGCATTGTTTTCAAAGATGTTTAAAAAATATAAATATGAAAAAAGGGGTGTAGTTATTCTGATATCCCTAAATAAATGTCTGTGCACCTAATTCCGAGTCCATCCATTAAGGAATAGAGTTCACTTTTGTGTCATCTGTTTTCAATGTATATACAGTTGCAGTATACCCCCAAAAAAAGGTTTTCAGGGAACATTAGTGAATAAACCATATCATGAAGTCTACAGAACATAAAATCTCCAGACAGGCCACACCTGATGTTGTGGAAAATTTTAAGGCAGGGTTAGGTGATAAAGCAACAAAGGAAGCTTTGGACATCTCAACACATCACTTCTCAATCCTTCACAAGATAATTTGAAGAGTCTGCCACGATTGCAAGGCTACCAAAACATTGGTGTTCACCTAAAACGACACCCTAAATGAGAAGAGTATTAGAGGAGTTCACGGTATCTCTGGAGGAGTTCTGGTCAGGTGGGATGACATATTAACAGGAGAGCCAATTGTCTAAATTCCACTAATCTGGCCTTTATGAAAGAGTATAAAGAAGAGTGCCATTAATGGATGAAACCCCTCTTTTTTTTACAGTTTGCCATGAGCTACATAGATAACACAGCAAACATATGGAAGGAGGGCTCAGAAAATGAACTCTGCTGATAAAATGAAAAACATGAAAAATGAGAAGTACAAAAGCAACATGAGAAATTATCTTTTGTTCATCCTGTCACATCTGTTCTGCTTCAAAAATGACTTACTTTGAGCAGTGTTAAATTCCATTAATGTAAAATAATGTGCCACTTAATTTGAAGAAGTTCTGGGTGCCCTAAGCATTTGTAGTTAGTGCACCCTAATGGCTACCAACGACTCTAGTCATTAACTACTTTTGCAAAGGTAAAAATCTAGGTCACTCATTGCAATATGCTTTACTGTGCTATCTGTAAGTTATTTTTTATTATCAAAATCCCCCAAAAGTGAAAAATAAATAAATAAATAAAAAACAGATTTAAATAACTGGTCATTTTGTCTTCCATCAGACTGGTATTGCCTCATATTTACAGTTCACAATGCAACAACAACAGACCAAGATTATGTTTCTTACTTCCATAAAAAGGCATTTAGCTTTTTATCGTGCAAATTAATTATATTTGACAGCGGAACATTTCTATAATAGATATACAATTTAATATGAACTGGATGATGTCCTAAATCCTGATTTCTACAGGCACCACAACAATAATCTAATAATAAGAAGAATATAGAGATAATGAGCCATTAGCCACAGTCAATATCATCTCCAGAAGGCCTTGAGTACTCAGGCAGTGTTACAGAGGGAGTTGGAGATCTGTGCCAAGTAAAAGACAAGCTGGAAAGCTCCCTAATCAATGTTTTTTTTTCCTCTCTCAGTCCCAGACCAACTGTCTATTCATCTGTTTCTCTCGAAATGAAAGGTGTGCTGGTATGCAACACTTACAGTCGAGAGATCTGTGTCTTAATTAAATCGTTGCAGATTGTGTTTCTCTCGCTGTGCAGACAGCATACTGTGCGTTGGAAACAATGTTCCCTATAGTGTCTTGCAAGGAGCAGATGAGGTTAATAAAAGATGTTTCTGTGTTGGATTAAAATCTGTGTAGTGACACTTTTAGACAAAGTGTTTGCTTTATAATTAAACTCTGAGGAATATCAAAAGAAAGAAAAAAACATGTTTCCAAAAACATGCCATGTGACACACTATTTGAATTGCCTTTGTGTGGATTTGACTTTTAAAAAAGACTAAAGTATACACAAATCAAGCTGTACATGTAGTTTTGTGCTTGCAATTTCATTCTGAACAGTGGCATAATGAATAATTTATCTTGCCACAATCCAACTGGGAATGTCCTTGGTATTTACATTTTATCATCAAGGGCACTAGATGAACCGTCACAGCGATGTAACACATGACACATCTCCACTCCTCGTCCTGTTTGCACAATGAAATGCAGCTGACAAGACACCCACTGAAAATATCGTTTCAGACCTCTGCCATTTATTGATAAAGGATGAGGGAAAAACAACAGTTTGATGAACATGCTTTGTGATGACTCAACATGATTTTCCTTCAGATTACCTGGTGCTCCCACACAGCGAACATATGAGTAAACGATGGCTAAAAGGGGGACACACACAAGGGAGTCAATTCACACAATATAAACAGTGTTTACAGCAGACAATTTAGTTTCCTTCCAACAATTATGAGGGGAATTGAATCTCAGGAAATGTTTGTTTTCTTGTCCATTAGGCCACACAATAACAGCATTCCCAAAGGCTTACAGACACATCTATCTTTAAAGGACAGTTCAGTAAATTTATAGAACCTTGCTTTCAGCCTATTTTTGGACAAAGTAAATGAGATTAAGGCAAGAACAATAAATTCTTGATGTTTTTTTATTTGTGTGTGTTATGAAACATTTGGATAAAAACAAAATTATCTGCATATTTGAGCACTGGAATTAAATTATTGATTACCTGCGATTCAAAGCACTCTCTGGGAAGCTGGCTTTAATTTCAGAAACACTAAACTGAGATCTGTAGAATAGGGATGGGTAGTTGTAGGGAGAATTTTCCACTTAAAAATGTAGAATTTTCATTTTAAAACCGAACTTGCATTTACTCAGATGATCTGGAAGTGTGTCATGTTGCCAACTCAAAAAAAAAAAAACTTTGTCTTGGTACTGTACACAGAATGAATACCTGAATGCAAAATGCAGAGAAAAAAAAACAAGAAAGAAAAAAACAGGATAAATTAGAACTCAGTTTAGTTTGCACTTTTGGTATGCATGAATGTGTTTATACTTTACCCTTTCCTTATTCTAAACAGAAAGCATCTTTGCAGTTTTACAAATTTTTATGCTTATTTTTTGCCAAAAAATACGTTTTTTTCCCCCCATTCATTGTGAAACAATATCGAGTGAAAGAAGAAAAAAACTACCCTGTGTCCTCTCTCCTTTTCCTATCTCTTCATGGTCCTTATTTTCCAAAAGTATCTGTTTGAAAGATAAATGACCACTCTGCTGCCGAGGATGACAGCCTACACAAAGATGATATTGAATTGATTTCAGAAATGTTGCAGAACTGACTGTTTGATGTATACCGCTAGACATGAATCATAAAAATTCTATTAAAAACCCCTTGAATGGCTGACACCAGAATATTATTTGTGATGATTAATTTGACTCAGTCATTACAATGGGAGTCAAGTTGGATCGTCTCAGACAAAATTGCTTTTCATTCCCCGTTGAATTTCCTTGCTATTTTTCTTTTCTTCCTGCTCTGTGCAGGACTCCGATCTGATTGGACTTATAGTGTTTGAGCAGCAGCTAACACATGCATTGGTTTTCTTTATCACCAAGGTCAGGTGCTCTGTGTTTGCATCTAAAATTAGATGTTTGGTTGAAAAGATTTTTTATTTATTTATTTTTTCAAGAAACAAAACAGTAAATTAAATAAATTTGTAAATTAAAATAATTCAGTATTACTTAATGTATCACAATATATGTGTTAAGAATATTATTTGTTGTCTTTTTTCTCTTTGAAACAACTAGAACACCACATTTGGTTAAAAACTTATGCTCCACTTTTACCATGTGGCATATTTTTCTGTCATAGGGATCGTCATCAGATGTCTCAGATAACTAACTCTTTAGAAAATTTGAAATCTTCTCTTAAGTTTCATAGGACTCTATCTGATCACATGATTGTTTTCTCTTTCTATTTCTCGCTATGTTTATCCATCCTATCAGAGCTACACAGGCCAGACGGGCAGCAGCGGGGGAGGAGGTGGAGGAGGCGGTACCTCAAGTGGAAACGGGACTGGGGATGAAGACTATGAGATCCCACCAATCACTCCACCCAACCATCCCGAGCCACCTCTTCTTCACCTGATGGAGCATGACTCTACGGGTTACCTCTGTCATTCGCTGCCACACAATGGGCTCATCAACCCATACTCATACACTGAGCTGCCAACGCTCATGATGTCGAACATGTTGGCACAGGACAGCCACCTTGTCTCCAGTCAAATGTCCTCGGTGAGTAAAACTACCTTGATTTTGCATCGGATAGTGGGCTTCCAAGGGATCCTATGCAAAGCTGGATAAGAGTATTACCTACAGATGTTTGAGCCTATTTAATAATAATAATAACAACAACAACAACAAAAAAAAACTCTAATTTTTAACTTGACTAACTTTTATTTGTAAAAAGAAAATTTACTTTAAAGTAAAGTAAATTTAAAGTACATTTGCTTTATTCTTTGCAATCTGAAGTTCACAGAACACCAGAACCTTCAACATTTAAAAACAAACAAAAACATGTGAAGTTTTGTAATAACTAATGTTTGAATGATATTGATGTTGATGAATGATTTCTATAGTGAAACAGATCATACTCCAAAAACGTTAATGTAATTTTAAAGACAAGTAGACGTCGGCCAAGGGGAGGGAACAGATGATTGTTCAGGGGCTGCCTTGTCAGCTGTAATGCATGGAGAAAAGGATTGTGGGTAAATCCATCAGCATCATATCTGCCTCGACGGCATGCATCGGTCAATCTGTCAAGCCTTCAAACATGAATACATGCTGATTACTCCCTCAGCTCCAAACACACACACACACAAAAAATGCTCGTCTGCAAATTAGCATCTCAAAACCGTAATTGCTTTTGTGGGAACTGCTGCAAGAAGCAGGTTTCTATCAGAGCAGTACAACAATCTGTAAAAGGTTTAAGTATGAAATGTAAACACACATGCTGCTTTCTTTATTTCTATGCTGCAGATCCAGCATTAAATATGTGATTTATGGTTGAATTTGAAGGTGAATTTGAAGTTCAAGTTATTCAGATTATTCTTTTGTTCATCACTGTGCAGCAAATATGTAAGAGTTTGACGAAAAATTGTTCCTGCTAAGTTTGACAGTGTCAGATCTGAATGCATCCATTTGGAAGCAGAAGGCATTGATGTTTTTTATTGATTGCAGCACTGAGATCGCAAACAAATTACATGGTAAACCATGTTAACATAAAAAAATGTATTCCTCTTATGTGGAGGCTTAAGGTAAAGGAATTCATGCCCTTGTAATTTACTGGATAATGACAAATATCATAAACTGGCACAGAAATAGTTTCTGCCAGCTGTGCCTTTTTTGTAATTTTTATAAATTCCCCAAAGCATTTTGGATAATAGCTGTTTCTCATTGGTCTTTATCATTACAATTATCACAGATTCCCAGAGTGTTTTGTAAGTTTATGAAGCAGATAAGAGCATCTGTTTTATACAGTATACTGTAGACATACACAGATGCATATCAAGGTCAAGTTTGATGTATCATGTTCATCACAAACAGAGGGGACAGGGGTAAACAGCAGTTGAAATAGATCTTGATAAAGATCTCAAATGCAAACATCTTATGCATTATATATATATTGCAGGAATATTCCCCTGATGTATTAGCTTCACTTGTCATCTATCTTTATATTCATTTCACATTTTGGTCATGACCTTTACTGTGGAGATATTGCTTGATTGGGCAGTCTTTCACTCCACTTTCAGTGTGTGTTTGTTTGTGCTAGAAAGAACCATGCTTCGGTTTTAATGCCACTGAATACAGTCGGCTGCACGATAAAAATGCATGAGATTCCAAATGTGCAGCGAGCACAACATATCGAACAGAAATTTGAACAAATAATCTCCAATTGCAAAGGTTATTTCTTGTGAGTACTGTTTTGATAACCATGGATCATATAAAGATTATTTTTGGAGACAAGACTGAATGCTTTGCCCAGTTTAAATTAGGTTCTGAAAGTGCCACGTTACTGTTCTAAACAGTGTACATTTTTAGATTTGCAAGTGTGAGCCTAAAGCAAAGCAGTACATACAGTAATTGTTAAGATGAAAGAAAACAGTACATTTATTTTTTCATTTGGCCCTTTCTAAGTTTACAAAAATCTGAAATTATATTCAATTTAATAATAAAGAGGCAGGCTCACAAATACTAAAAAAAAAATATTTGTTTATGTATTCATCTTCAGTCAATTTAATAGATGAGCTCTGACCTTGCCCAGCCATTTATAGCTTTTGTGTTCATGTTAGCGACGGGATTTGACACCTTTGTTTGTCACACACAGAAACATCTACCAGCTATGTGCCACCACGATGCGCTTCGCCACCCATTTGTTGAGACTGGGATGATATTAAATAAAATGTCCGGTTCGTCCATAAAACTACGCTTCGGTTAATCATCTAATGCGCAGCCGCCCACAGTGTTCAGTCTATCTATTCACCTGTAAAAATACACCTGCAGCGCTCTTCCCCGCTGTTCGCTCTGAACCGCCACCGTGCAGCAGCTCCTGGAGGAGAAAAGAGTACCGATCTCCAGGCATCGTGCCAGTCATTTTAAGGATGATTATTGGTCCCCCTAAAGACCCGGACGTTATCACCAATCAATAAAATCCTCCCAGGCCGAACTTGAAAATTGGACCATATGCTGCTAACACTTAGTTTTCGTCAACAACTTAGGCGGAAGTGAGAGCGCTGTGCAACGCAAGTAATAACCCGGCCTGAATATGGTGCGCTAAATAATAAAATGTAATGTAATGAAGCTTCGATGCAGATAAATTTTCCTTGAGGAATTTTAATAATCGTGGTACTCGAATCACTCGAGGAATCGTTTGAGCCCTAAATTATTTGACAGAGATCCTGTATGTAATTTTACGGAGCCCCCGAGGGGACATGGGAAAAATGTTTTCTTTTGCGTTCCCTCACAAAACTTTTGCGTTCCTGTATTGCGGGAAAAGTATTGCCCGCAATACTTTCGGGCAATACACAAAAGTATTGCGTCCCCTCGCTATACTATACTGATCAGTTATGTGGCATAATTGAATACTGTAAGCCTTTCTTACGGTGGCCGCCATACTTTCTGCTTTAATATAAGGTTATGTGAAGTTTTTTCATGAATGTTAGTACCTCTTTGTGAAATATCTATTGTGGGGTAATCAGTCATCTGACAGTTTTGATTGTGTCTGTTGTGTTTGTAGTCTCAGTAGTTTACAGAGCCGTTTTTATGTTTAGTTCCATCTCAACCTTAACAGACATAAACATGCAGTGAATAAATTGACTTTCAATCAGTTTTTTGCACCAAAGACTTAATAATAAACATGTTTTATTATTATAAAATACGGCAAACTAATGGTGTTAAAGGGCTGCACTGATAACTCAGGGAATCTCATCTGTCTGTGTATCAATCAGCTCCAAACAGGATAGTGATTCCCATTCATACTTGACGTCACGCCCACATCGACACACCCACCACCCGTGTCAGGCTCTCTGTGTGTGTTTGTATATATATATGTTTTGTATATATATATATATATATATATATATATATATGCATTCATAAAGTAAACTTTAAAAAAATCTTTTCATTTCAACTTTCTCTAAAAGAGGCATAGCGATCCTTTTAGTGCCCTGCTTCAACTTCACCCTGAAAAAAGGAGCATATAAAGCAAACTCTCTAAATCAAATACTCTGTCTGGCAAAAACTACCAAACCGTAGCGGAGTTTCATTTGTGCTGAGAACCGAGTGTCTATTAAATTGGTGCCTCACCTTGTCACACTCTGTTGAACAGAGTAATTAAGCAAACTCTGCAGTTCAAACATGAGATGGTATCATTATGAATTCCTCACTTGACATGGGCGGATAAATAGTGTTGGTTAATTCACTTTTTTTTTTTTTTGCCTGTTTAGGTTGCATAAAAGTACACCATGCAAAATATCTACTTCTTGTGTTGACATTGTACTTTTACGTGAGTGTCCAAGTATGTTTATTTATACATTTCTTTGTCTTCACTATAAACAATATCTCTGCCGTTGAAATGGATCCACTACATCTGGAGGTCAGGCCTTATATTCAATCTTGAGCACATTGAAAAAAAAAAATCCATTAGGGTTCATCTTTCCTGCATCAGCCATTCTATTGTGGTGCTGCAGTGAGATCTGTTTTCATCAAGCAGATTCAATACGTGAGCTGGGCAATGAAAAGAGTGCAATAGAGTTAGATGAGGAGAGGAGAGGTTGGGGGTGACACGGTGGGGTTGGGTGGGGGTGGTTGAGGTTGTGGATAGAAAAGCAAGTACAAATTGTAAAGAAGAATAAAAAAAGGTAACTCTTATTCAAAATGAGCCTATAGCTCCAATTTTCTGTACCTCCTGGATTTCATTATTAGATAAGATAATTCAGTTGAGTGAAATGAGGTTATTCGATCTCAAGGAAAAGCTGAAAGCTGCAGTTTCTTTTCTAAATGTGGCTCCATTTGAATTGAAGTATGGAGATATTTGAAAGTACTCCAATACAAGTGCAACAATATAAACATATAATAAATAGCCTGATTGTATAACCTCAAGGATTCAGACAAAGTAGCATTTTGCAGTGGTTGATCATAGTCACAGGGCTTTTGGTAAGAATTGATAAGTGGCTTTGCTTGATTGGTTATTTTTTTTGGGTTCTTTGTTACTGGCAGACTGATACAAAGACACAATTTGTTCCCATTCGTTTTGATGCATTTACAAAAATATGGCAAAGATAAACCATATTGACAGAAATAAAACAGAAATTTTAGATCTGAAAGTTGATTTTGAAACATTTCTAAGCTCGTCAAGGATGAATTGATGGATGGATGATTCATTTTATAACATTATTTTAGGGACATTTTTTTTACTCTGTGAAAACCACTCCTTATATAAAAAAAAGACCTTGAAAAAAGTTCAAAGAAAACCTAGCACAACTAAAGCTACACATCGAGTAGTCATTTACTGGACTGTAAGACTTTAAGACTTTTTCTTAAGACATTTTTAGTCTTTTTTTTCCTTACTTTCTTTTTAATTTTATTTTGTGTTTTGATTGAATATGTTAGTTTGATTCGGTATGTTAGTCCTGTTAACATTACTACATTTCAGCTTAAATGTAGTAGGTTAATAATCTGTGTGGAGACAAAAAGCTTCCCAAAGAACTTAAAAACAACAGTTTGCTATCTGGCTTTCAGATCACTCTGTTGGATTCTTCAAATTCACCCACACTGATGCTTTTGTCCACTTATTTGTGATTCACTATCTAGATACTGGCAGACTGCACTGAAGCACCAACCAATCATCTGTTGCCCCCAGAAGCAAAGTCATTAGACAATAGCAGACAGAATCCCAGACAGAATCCCATGTCTGCTGAAGGGCTAATGGGGACGTTTAACTGAAATATGGTTTTATGTTGGTCTGTTTCAGATGTGTTGGCATCAGTTCAGTTAAATTTGCAAAACACAATAAGCAAAAAAAGCACTATATGTTAAATAAATCAGGCCGGCGCTGAACTTAGTTAAATTTTGTAGGGTTAGACAAAGTATAATTTTAATTGCCATGGTTTCCTAAGAAAATGTTATGTTATATGTTACCATCAGCAAAGATAGTTTTGTGATGTTGAATTCCCACTGCATGTAATGTTTAATCAGGCAGTTCCTCAGAGTTAGTTATTAATTTCTACAGTCATCACATACTTGCTCAGAAGAAGGAGTTACTGCTAATTTAAGAATTGAATGCAGTGTGGTGGGCTTCCATAGCTAGGCAACTTTTTACCAAGCATTACAGGCATAAACTAAGCATTAGAGACTTGTTTTATAGCTAAAGTCAAAGTAAAATTTATCTAATTATAGATTTTCGACCCACTCTTAATATTGAAGAAACATCACTGAATTAGCATGCCAGATTTGCAGGTTTTTTTATTTTTTTGATTAGCCTACCACTGTAGAGGCCTTGATGGGTCAGAGCAGGGGCAGGGGCAGGGTTTTTAGCTAAAGATCCAACTTAAAAATGCATTATAGTGGAGGACAAATGGTCCTGCCACCCAAATTCTCTTTAATCATAATTCTTGTCTAAGCCTTATTACCATATAACTATAAATTGATTTTATTTCATCCATCTGTGTTCTGTATTTGCTTGATCCGATTCAGCTTTGAAGAGTGACTCAGTTATCAGTCACACTTCATCTTAGAAACTAACAAGGCTAATAACCTTAGGACTGAAAGTTGCCAATTAACCTAACATGTATATTTTCAATTGTGAAATAAAGTAGTGGAGTACCTGCAGAAAATGCATGCATGAAAACATGCAAAAGTACAAAAAATGTGAAACTCCAACAACTGCAAAGAACTTGTGACACTTGACACCGGAGTTCAATGCAACATTAAATCCAATTCAGTAGAGTCAAGAAGAGAAAAAGAAGACTGGTTATGGTACTGTTTTTTGAAATAGTTGCTGTCAGTCACTGATGTTCAACATTTACTCAGATGCAATTTATTAAAATATTAAAAAAGGGAAAACCTGAAAATAGTTTAAAATATCAACATAAAATTAAACTTATTTATTTATTAATTTGTTAATGCTTCAAATTAATCCATTAAGTTTCTTCAAAACATGTTTATTTATTTGTTTTGTTGGTCTCTTCTTTATAAGAACAATTTGATTATTGTTATCTTTTAATTCGTACACGAAACCATCATTTAGTCAGGTCTATACAAATATTCGACACAATGTTTGCTAAACCGTTCCTCTTGTGCATGTAGTGTTCTTAGGAAAAATTGATTTTCTTGGTTTAATCCACTCATTCATAGTGGAAGTTAATTGAAAATGTTTTTTTCTCTAGTCACAACATGAAAGACATAATTAACCACTTTCCGGATTTTGCAAGGGGTACATTTTCAATGCTCATTGTCATTTCTGCTAGTTATTGTGTTGTGGTCTGAAATTGCTCCTGGACTAACTTGATATCTTTGAGAGAGCCCTTTTTCTCTTATGCTCCACTGCACTTGGCAAAGCCTCTCCCTGCTTCTCTCCATTAATGCCCTGACTGTCATAGCATCTACAAGTTCCAAAACACATTAGAAATTTAATAGCCTTGCTCAGGTTGCATTGATAAGATCAATGCAACCCCAGAACAGATACACATCTCTGTTGCTACCGGTGAATAATTTTTTGGACTCACGAGCAAAGTGGCCACATTGTAGTCACTTTCCACTTTCAAATACACCTGAACTTGCTGAAAGCAAAGCTGTTTATTCATTGGCTGAAAAACTGTTCAATGTGAGCCTCACACCTGTGTGCCTAAAATATATTTAAGCTGAAAAGGCCTATATGGTATTTTAAAATGCTAGCAGCTGGAATAAATTATCTTTGATGAAGTTTTTTGTGCTTCATTCAGAAGGAGCCATCATCAGACTGGCTTGAGTGTGATGTTTTGAATATGTAACAGATGATGAATGTATAATCAGGAAGGTAATGTTATGCATAACAGCAGAGTAAGAGGAGAAAGAGCTATATGCACAAACAACCCTAGCTCTATCAAAGGTATTATCTCATCATCATCTCAAGTTTTTCTTTAATATAAAATGTAAATTTAGCAGAATATTGGTCAGTGTATTGCTAAAGATCTGCTGGCTGCATTCATATTCAAATCCATTATTCTAATTTCTTTTGTTACATTTTAGAGTAATAATTTCCAAACAAGCTCCTTATCTTCAGCTACTGAGGTTAATTATCAAGTAGTAATCCCACCCCAACTGTCATGTTAACTTGGACGGAAGCCTGTGTTTTCGTCTCATGCTTTTGTTTTTCCTCACAAGGTATTAAGTGCTCCTGGCAGGTGCTCGCTCCCCAAGCCTGTGTGAATGAAATATGAGCTGCAATGTCAACTGAACTTGTCACAGACAAGCTGGGATGAATAAATGATAAGAGAGTAGAGGTGTGTTTTAATGTGTTCGCTCGCCGACGGAGGCTCCCAGCTAGGGTATTATCTCCGACTGTACACCTGCTGGTTTTCTGTGTAAACCTGGAACAAAAGGAGATACTTTGGTAAAGATGCTTTCAAGGAAGAAGAAAATCTCTGTAATTCTAACTTTGTATAAAATATGACATTTCAAAAGTCCTGCCGTTAAATGTGTTTACAGTTCTTGCCAATATGAACTTTAAAATTGTCTTTTAAGACTTTCTGCTCTTTGGAGCTTATACTGTACCCCCCATTCAGATGAAGAAAACCTATTTCTCCTCTGAAAGACCTTCATTTTCAGGCATTTTTAAAAGGGATTACAGAGTCTGAAAAAAAAAAAAAATTGATGGAACGTCTGTCGCTTTTCACCACAGCTCAACAAGCCCAGTGATAGAATGGGACTTGTATTACTTATTCCAATGTTTATTCGGGCGTAGATGATTTTGAATGATCAATGCTTCTAGTGGAACAAAAATTCATTTTGCTTGTTTGATGGCCTCTTGAAATCATCAGCCAGGAGAGAGGATGGTTTCTTTTTAAACTGGTTTCCTTACGTTTTTTTCCCCCTCCACTTTTTGTGTGATTGTTTATTTTCAAATTGTCCCTCAGGTTAATGTTCCATTTTGGTATTTCACACCTCCCTCTCCCATAAATGAACCATCAGCGCTATAAATCACTGGACAAACAGAGACTTGTGCAAATCCTGAAAGGTTCAAAGATTTATGTAACACATTCATGTTTTCCACTTTCTCATTTTAGTACTCCACGGGTAAAGCCGAGCTAATAAAAGGTCCTATTAATATTTCCTGTTGCTTGGCAACGGCAGGCAGCAAGTAATAGCATTCTGCAGAAAAATAGATGACCGATAAGGAAAAATTCAATTCTTTTCTCATCTCCTGGGAGAAAGTGCCTTATTTCTCTGGCAATGTGATATGAAACTGTAGTTGTATATTAAGAAATATTTTAAAAGTAGTAGAGGTTACTTTCCAATTTCACCATTTTAAAGGGATTTTTTTATTGCATCCTTGAAAGACAACTCGTCTATTTTCTCCACCTTGATAAGGTCAATTAACATTAATATTAAAAAAATGAAAAAAAAAAAAAGTGATGTTATTTCTTTTCATTCACACTGGAGCTGTTTTTAAGAGAACCAGTTTTTTGCAAATAAAATCTTTTATTATAGTCTGGCTTTTCACCATGATCAAAATACGAAGAGTAGCATCTCCCAAGTGGCACTTTGTAATCATATTTCTGAAGCAGAAGAGTAAAATATGAGCTATCATATTTTTTTCCCCGTGACTTTATCCACGGTAGATGTAATCAACAGTGGTATTCAAGCAAAGAACAGAAGCTAAAGAAAACACAGCTTCAGTCACAGTAGATAGACAGTGTTATGAGAAGCTGATACAAAGATAAGGAATTTTATATTACACTTAGCCACGCACCCCCGCTGAGATTTATCATGGCATGAAATCGTGTCCATATTGCACCGTGCCCCATCTCAGTCATCCATCAGGTTATTCTGCCTCTGGTGGCAGGAGTGTTCAGCCACAGAGGCGGGGGAGAGCTGTGTCGTCTCGCTCTGGGACACCTCTCCCTCCCCTCCTCACCTCCTGCTGTGCCACCAGCCACCACTTCAAAACAACGCTGCCACTCTGGTTGGTTAACATGCACAGGAGTGGCTTGAGGCAGGGTGACTAAAAAGACACTTGGTTTATTTGCTTAGAATGTGGGCTGAATTTGGGGACCACAGATGTTTTATCACAGAAGAGCACAGAATGTAGTTTAAAGATGTCTTAAGCGTGAGAAACTATGCCAAAATTTTCACAAGATTAAAGAAAAAAGTTCCATTGTGACTTTATGTCTACTTTTTGTGTTATCAGCAATTATTCTGAGACCTTAGAAAGTGATCTTAGTGTTCTCTGTTGCTATCATAGATGTGGAGAAAAAAATAAATCAAGGAAAAGCTATTAAACAAGTCTGTGTTACAGGTTGGTACTTTTAATGGTCACAGTAATCAGTGGTTGATTTATTTGGCATTTTGCTGCTATAATAGTTCAAATCTTGACAATAAGGTGAAGATGGCCCCTGTCAGATGTATGAAATTCTCGGTGAGTGTGTTTTTTACATACACATATTATTTTGACATGACCTTTAATTGCATGGCATATAGAATATGGTGTGCTTTTTCATAAATATGTGTGCTCTTTGTTGTTTCGTGTTTATTACTTCTGCATTTTTCCTGCTGCCCTGAGCACACACACACGCACACGCAGTGTGTTTGACACGGCAGTCAGGAGTCTCATTAGTGGCAGTGGAGAAGCCTTGCCTTCTGCTGTCATGAGTGTGTGTCCCCGCCGCTCCTCACAACCATCTCCTACATGTCATGTCAGCCCAGGCTCTGATTCTCTGATGCTGTGCTTTGTGAGGTGAGCTCAGAGACACACCCGGGCGGAGAGGGAGCAAGAAAGGGGGAGAAAAAGGGACCACAAGAGAGAAAAAGAGAGGGGGTGGAATTGTGGAACAAGAAAGAAAACTAGGGGTGGTAGTGGAAGGGGGATAAAAGTAAAGGAGGTTCTATCTCACATTATTGGTAATGAGGAACATGGAGGATGGTGCCAAGGGGGACATCATGACATTACTATCTGCAAATCAACCTCTGCTTTTTTTCACTGCCAAAGATTCACTCTGAAAAATGTTCAAGGGGCTCACAGTTCTCACAAAAAACAGCAACTTCTTTCTTCAAATTATTCCTCCTGGGCTATTTCAACATAATTTTGTTTTTAGACTCAATCCTGTGTTTAAACAGGTTAAAGTTTCTATCTGATCTATTTGAAATAGATGATTTGATTTTATTTTTGTGTGAGATATATCACTTTTCTGTTTTAGAATAAATCCTGAACAGTAACAATAACATTCATTTAATCTGAATAGCTAAAAAAATATGGAAGACAATTATTAAATAAATCTAATTTATAAAGTAGCTCTTAAGTTTATCTTTTGCAGTATAGGAGTTTTCCTATCTTATATAGAGCACAACATGTTTGACATTTTTAATAAGGCCAAGTACTTCAGTCAGTGCAAGTAAAATATTGGCAAAACTTGGGATAATAATTCTGCTGTGGGTCACCAAACATAAAACAGAGGGATTTTAAAAGATCTATAGATACCTGAATAGATTTAAAGATACTCACCAATAACACATATTTGCTATAACTGTTGTAAGAAATGTAAAAAAACTGTTCTAAAAAATACTGATTGATTTTGAGTTTTTTATTTTGTCAATATGACCACAGCTCAGTTATCTCATTTATTAGCTATACTTGTACTGAATAGCACTCAGGAGCTAGTGTATGATGATTAGCTGATGATTTATCGGGATGTCTGAGACAATTTTGCTTACTGACTTTGGAATCTTATTATTGTTATTATGATATCTGAATAATTTTGTTTTGTGTAATCCTAACCCATAAAAGTAAAATTTGTATATTTGTGATTTTTACAAATTATAAGTCACAAATAATTTGTGATTTCTACAAACTATATGTTGACACTCCAGGGCAAATATATGATTTTTACGTTACAAAGACATGTTTGAAACTTGTTCTTTATAGCTTATGACATCTATTCACCTGTTTATTATCTTCTTTTAGAGTAGCTTACATTTATGTTGTTGCTGTTTTCCATGTAAAATAATTTTGTAATCTCAGCTGAGCAGAGAAAGTAGAGAAACAAGTGGCTTAGAAATTTTGATTGGAATATTATATAGATTTGTTACTGAAATGATCAAAGTAATTTGTTTTGACAACAAAAAAGGAGCTCTGTTCAAATAAATACTGTACAATAATATTTCTCAGTGCTTTGCTTAAAACAACATCACTTATACACTTATATTTTTCTGTCATCGAGCATCCACTGTTCATCATATCTCTTTACTTAGCATCTGTCTGATGACACAGGAAGGCCGACACAGCGCTTTGCCTTTGCTTTCATACATAAGCAGCGTATGATTCATGAATCCACTCTCTTATTAATTCTCTTCAGCTTGTGTAAATGACCCTCCAGGGCATCTATAAGCTTGATAAACCAAAGACACGCATGATAGGAGAGAGAAAGAGACACAGAAAGGAAGTGAGAAGGAGGAAGGAGAGAAGCAGAGGTGGGAGGCTTGAAGGCTCTTTGCGGTACAGAGTTGTTAGTGCTTTGCCCTCGGGGTAAATGAGAAGTAGCTTTGAGGGCTGCAAGGAGCCAGGTCTGTTCCCAACCTAAAGGCGTGTTTACCACCTTGTTGCGTGCCGGCTGTGCTTTTGAAGGATCAGTCTCGAACGCGCCTCTAATTAAAGCTGTCATGGCCGGGTGCCTGCAGGGATAATGTTCTATTATTATAGTCATTTGTTTCAATTAAACGCTGGCTGATTTTACAATAGCAGCCGTGAACCTGTGTGAGTGAGCCATCACTCCAAACAAGATGGCTCCAGTCAAGCAGTAAGTAGGAGAGGAAGTCTTTGGAGTCACAGAGGCATCGATCACTGTGCAGCTTATTCAAACAGGGCAGGACGGGATGGGGAAACTTCTGATATTGCTGATTAAAAGAGTCAGCAGGTGATTTCTCTTTGAAAACCAAATTAGACAAATATCAAAGAACATCTAAGGACAAAATGCTTCATCATTTTTATATTTTTAACTTAAAATTCAAAGGTAAATTCTCTTTGTATTTTTAAAGTATTAAATAATTTTTTAAAATATCTATTGTATTAAGGTTTACAAAATCAATAGCATAATGGACTAGTTTTGTGATGATGCCAGTTAAATAAATTTGCATACTCTTATCTGCATTGTCAAAGTGATGGTAAACGGTACAATAACATTAGTAGGTAAATCCCAGAGTTCAGTTGCTGTGCTCAACTGTGGAGCATAATTCTCCTTCTTTTCTTATAGCTATGTATAGGACTTTCTTTCTTTCTTCTTACATCTCAGTGCTGGTGGTCAAATCCCTTTAGCTAAATCAAATGGTGCAGGCAATTGGAGTGGCCATGAAACCATTTTGAAGGTAGGGTCAGCAGGAGCAGAGAGGGAACAATGCCTTTGTGATATTCCATCTCTCACACTTTGTGCTACACATAATTGGAAAGCCTTTGTTATTTGACTCCTATTTGACTATGATGTACAAGATGTGAATACAAACATGACAGGCGTAACGAAGGCAGAGGAACGAGCTCACACCGAGTTTCCTGGCTTTACATCACACTTTGGCTTTGCCTGGCTGCCTGTCACCAGAAGTAAAACCCAACTGTCCCATTTCTGACTTTGGAAAGGCATTATATATATGTATATGTATATTCTAACACCCTTGTCCCTAGTGGGGTCGGGAGGTGCTGGTTCCTATCTCCGGCTAACATTCTGACATTCTGGACGAGGTACACCCTGGACACCCTGGACAGGTCGCCAGTCTGTTGCATACTTTTCTCTACTTTAGGTTTTATATTTTTTATTGTGTCTGATATTGGCCAGAGAAAATATAAATTCTTATTGATTCTGATAAATAATATTAAATGAAAATACACAGGTTACAATAAATTGTTCTAAGAGCAAATGTATCACAATCCTATTGTTAAAAAAAAATAAAAAATGCAGTGGCCACTAAATGATAAGTGGTTCAGATTTTGTAAATCTAGTTTACAAAATCTATTCCTGTTTCATATACTAAGCAGAAAAAATTTAAGTGTCGGTTAAAACACCATGAAGGCACCAGACGATTTTAAAACAGGTAATATCTTAGATTAGATTAAAATTAGAAGAAATAAACTTAAGTATAAACACTAGCTTGTCTTATCTGGTTTTAAATATTTAAAACAACTCAAACTGAAAATAATTAAATACCCAGCATGCAAGATTATATATTCTGGTAATAAACACGTACAGTTTTTATTAGACCATTAGAAAGTTGATCTTGTTTCCAAATAACCCTTTTAACTAGAGTTACGTTATTCCAGTCTATTTCCGGCTGTTTGTCTCATCAATTATGACTTATCAGTCTGCCTCATGTACACTAAGATGTATCTAACTGGGATTTTGTGAATGTCACATGTGTGGAATGACATCAAGTGTACCCTATTATTGGTAATAAATTCATTGCTTATCTTTATTTGCTAACATGTGCAGCTGGCTGACTGCTAGCACTACTATCAGCTCTATAACAGGAGAAAATACCAAACTCTGGTATAATAATAAAATGAAGTTTCTCCAAATCTCGAGTTACCTTAAAACCTTAAAGCAACTTTGTCTGTCTGTCTTCACTTTAAGTGATCAGAATCCAGCATTTTGGATGTTGCCTAGTCAAATAAGTATCTTTTTTTTTGTTTGCTAAAAAGGCTGCAATTTAAAAGTCACAGCTACCCTTCTGTTTTCAATGTAATGTTACCAGCAGTTAATAAAAAGAGCAAAGACCAATTAAATAGAGTTGTTCTTTGTGCACTTTTACCTTGCAATTTGAAAGACACCATTAGGAATTAGCATACAGTACCTATGGCAACCGGCAACCTTTATCAGATTCTTTCATAATATTTACACAGCCGTCTGCAGCCGGTTTTATTTAGCCCAGGTTTGATGCCACTGTGTGATAACCTCTGGCTTTTTCTTCCTCATACAGGTGAAAGCACCAATTAAAGCACTCCGTTGCAAAAAGAACACTGGAATTATTATAAGAAATAAATTATTATGGTGACAGTACTTTGAGCAACAGGCAAGAATTCAGTAATATGAATTAAAGTTGGTTTTTGACACTATGATATTTTTAAATAGCAATGCAGTGGTGGTGAAATAACTTATTAACTTATTTTTTAGATTGCAATGACCTCATGAAATAAGAATCAAAACATGAAAATTTATCACAAGTGAAGCCACACACATAAAATCAATGAAAAGTTACACTTAATGTAAAAGATGACGTCTTTTATTTAGTTAAAATAATTTCTGATATTGCATCCACAAGAGAAAAATAACAGATTTTTGTCTATTGTGACATATATCTTTTATTATTGCTGTTTCTTATATTTGTATCCAGATACAAAGTTTTTCAATATAAAGCATTGCTCTCCTTTTCCTGAACTGCTTTGCATGTCTCCTTCTTGTTTATATTAAACACGGTGTGACTGAGATTAAAGGGTGACAATTTTGCTAGGAGGCTGTTGCTATGGAAATGCATCTGCCACAGCAATGATAACCCATTCTTGTTTGATTAATTGTTTTTTGTTTTTTTGTTTTTTTTGTTTTTTTTTCAGTACTTTTTGGGTAGGGAAAATCCTTCGAAGTCCATGGAAATGAAAAATTAATAGATTGTGTTCCTTCTTTTCCATCCATTTCTTTCTTTCTCCTCGGTTTTTAGAACAACTTATTTTGCCATCGCTATTTTCTCACATTTTCAGTAGTGTAGTAATGATGTTTTAAATTAGATTGGAAGTCTGAGATTTCCGTGGATGGGGGAGGTTACAGCTTGGTTATTTGAAATGCAAAAGGAATGTCTTTGTTCAGGGATGGCTTTTGTGAGCAGCTGCTGAGGCAAATGCAGAATCTAATGTAGTGTGAATATTATGAGTTTTCAAAGCAGGCCAGAGAAGTGCACAACATTACTTTGTAGTCCGTTTTTATTCTAGCAATCTTCTGGGACCAATTATGATTAGAGAACCAAGCCTTCATCTCTGAACGTCAGCTCGTGTTTATCAAGACCTCATATGCTGAGGCCCTTTCAATTTGATCTTTTTAGCACTGCACTAATGTGTTATGTATTATTTAACTCATAAATGTTTAAAAGAGCTAACAAATGCAAGCTCATCACTTTCTGATCTGTAAATTGCCAAACATTCCCATTTATGCCTGCATTAAAAGCATCCTTTGCAAGCTGCTCATGTTATGTCCGCAGGAATCTTGAAGAAGAGCTTTTGATCCGGTTATTATTGGAGATTAAAGATAGCTAAGACCAGAACTTTGTGAGAACCTTACTCTGTAATTATTGCAGGGTGTTCTTCATGCAGGGCCCTCTCTCCAGCTGTGAGCACCACTTTTGCTTCTATTTGTGATTCGAGTTATTGCAAAAAAGGTGTTGTTTGACGTGGCACTAAGTAATTTTTTCTTACTTCACTGCACACGGTGAGCATAATGTACCTACAGGGGGCTGATGGGGTTGTTGATCAATATCATTGGCTCAGTGATTGCTTCACCAGGTGCTGAAAGCTCTGGCTTCTCAAGAATTCGTTTTCAGCTGCAGGAACTGAAGTCCTTCTTCATAACCAATTAAGCCTGAGAACTGCTGCATTTATTCTCTCAAGAGGTCATCGGAAATAAGCAGGAATGAAAGTAAAAGAGAATGGCTACAAAAATTACATTTCATTTTAAGGGATACGTCATCAAATAGAATGACATTCACATTTTGCATTAGGATACTGTTCACTGAGTGACTCATTGTGGTGAGAAAAGAAACTGGATGGCTGAAACTAGACATTAAAAAACTGGACACCTATATTTTAATATATGTTTCTATTTACTTCCAATTTTTGTAGTTTCAACATCATTATTTAAGTTTTACTAAAATGTAAATTGTGCACCTGTCAGGTCTTTCCACCCAAGTGGTTACGTCATTTAACCAAAGCTGGTACTAGAGCCTGTTCTTTACTGATTACAAACTATTACAGAATGGCTTTTACTTTCCACATCCAGAGACGTTGCTTAGAGCAGCAACATTACATCACTAAGAAAATTTATTTAACTCTTGGTAGAGGATTGCAGTGCATGTAGAAGGTTTATTGTATATATATATATATATATATATATATATATATATATAATATTTATTATTAACATTGTTACTGCATATTCTGATCCTGATCTTGATCTACTATGACTGAGAGAAAAAAAAGAAGTGAAGCTTGTATTTTTTTCTTCATCACAGTATCCCAGCAGTCCTTTTGAGCTTTAATATCTTGGCCACAAAACAATGTATTTATATCCAGTCTGAGGATTGAGGGCAAGTGAAGTCTGCCCAGCAGGTTAGAATATTATTTGCTGGACGAATTAGCATTCATGGCACTTAAAATATGCCCTATCAAATATTTCATTTGAGCAGTCCATTGGGATTGAGAAATGGCATGCATTGTCATTGTGATATTTTTGCAGGTCTGCTTTTTATGATTATTAAAAATATAGCTTTAAATGTTTTATTGCCATACATTTTACAAATAAAAAGCAAAAATAACTCACATGTAAAGAGTGCATTAGTCTCCACAAGCCCACCCTCTAAATTGTGGACCTTTCTGAACGTCTATTGTGGCATATATCTTGGACTATTTAAAAATGTGTTTCTTTCCTGGACTGGTTTCAACATAATACTAACATAGAACCAGTAAAACAGAGCCAGTGTTTACAGTAGTTGAAACAGAACTACTGCCAAGAAAGCACTATCTTGGCCAGAGAAGCTAAGTTTGGTGAAACAAAAACTTAGAGTAGCACTGAAATATTTTTGTTTAGTGTTGAGAAATATTTTCAGTGATGAGATTTGGCTGTAATTATGTCAGTCAACAAGCTAAAGATGCTAACTGCTCAGTTCTTGATCGCTTAAACTCTACAAAAAAAAAAACGATTCTTTCAATACAATCGTATGACGTTTCCTAAAAATCAATCATTTACTGATTCATTTGTATTCAAAAAGAGGAGGGAATCAGAATAAAGCTTAAAGGAATGTAAAGAAGCTCATTCCAAGCAAGATGGTGGTGGTTGGCTTCAGCTGCAAATCATGAACAAATCACTGCAATATGAAGTGTAAGGAAGTCTTCTTTTCCATCACCACTAGCAGGATGCCCAATGTTTTCTTTACAAAGTGCTAGTTCAGCAGTGGTTCTGCCTCACCGTTTCTCCTGAACAGGCAGGTGAGGTTCAACCTGCCTGTTCAACTTCAGGCAGGTTGAACCTCACTGCCTGAAGTGAGGTTCAACCTGTATAATTGTACGATTTGGGATGGATTTTCTCATGGCTTTTGGCTTGACTCCCTAAGCTGACACTACCTGAATACTTATAAAAAGAGTTCTGACATCTTTCACTGAGTGTCATGCAACTCAAATTAACAACATTCCTGTGTTAACTGAACCTAATATCAAATTAGATTAGACTCCTGGTTGACTGCTCTGATATGTTGATGCAAAACACCAAACCTTTGAAGATCAAATGTGGATGCCACAAAAACAGTAAGATAAAGCAAATCTGAGTGTGAGGAACCGAAATAATAAAAAGCAGGCACAGAAACCAACAAGTCAAGTGAGAAATCAAAAATAAGTTAGTTTTTTTGGTCTAACAGGAAGCTTCAGCATTAATGGGTATATGTGATGCTGTTTCTGTAGGAATTTGTTCTATGTGTTTCTTGAAACTAGATAAGTGTTTTATAGAGGATAATGGATACTATGATACTTTGTGACTCATTAGTGCATCCTGTTTCATCCAACCCCCCATAGAAAATAACATTTCAGATCCTTGGACAGTGCTGGATCATTTTGCCCCCCAAAATAAGGAAACATTTTAAAATTTTAGAATGTGCAAGTACATATTAAAGGGTTCAGGTCTACATTAGTTCCGTGAGCGTATTTTCCCCCACCCCCCAAACATTATGCACACTATATCACATCAAAAATGTCATCTCCACCTAAAAATATTTGCACATTTGGCGAATTGGCAACATTTATTGCTCTGAGCAGAGAAGATAGTAAATCTGGTGTTCTTCTCTCATCCCAGATGCAGGAGATGGCTTTGCACCACCACCAACAGCAACACCATCACCAGCACCCTGACGGCGCTCATTACGATCCTGCCCGTAACCACCCCATGATAAACAGCTCACCTCCGATACTGTCCAACCCCATGAGCGCACTGTCCCAGCTAAACCCTCAGGTCAGCCGGAGCGCACTGCTTCATGGTTCCCCCTCGCCTCCTGGAAGTAAATCAGCCACACCCTCTCCTTCAAGCTCCAATCAGGAGGAGGAGACAGATCCTCATTCAAAGGTACTGATGTGGCTTTTTTAGAAGAGGCAGGGGCTTGTCTGACATTGTTTAATGGTCAGCATTGTGAATGGTTTTGGAGAAATTAAGAATTATTTTTTAGTTTTTGATAGTTTTGCTGGAGCTGGAGTTAAAATTATTTCACTACTCTTATGTGTGTAATTGATCAGTAGTTTAGCACTAAGTTCAGTGCCTTGCCACGTTTGGTTGGTTTTCTGAATGTTGAAAACACACTCTATAAATCAAAAAATGGAGTGCACAAGTTTAGCTTTCATAGGAGGTGTGCAACAAGGAAACGTTTGCCCTTTAAGAAAAACAAAACCAATTTAAAATTTGCCAGAAAAAAACAACAACAACAAAATAAAATCATCCAAAGTCAAGACATCTGGAATCATGCTTGTTTGGCGAAATTAGTATAAAATCTAATTATCCAAACATCAGAACAAGTTACATGTTTTACATAAACCAAACACAGCATGCCAGGAAAAGCTAGACACACAAACTGGATATGTCATGGTTAGGGAATGACAGGACCAGGCGATCTCACCATCAGGGTATTCTACTTTGCTCAAAGGCTGCTTGAGGAAAACTTAAAAACATTCTGTCAGAAAATTCAAGCTGATGTAGAAGTTGGCTGAGAAATAACAAATGGAAGGTCTCTGAGTCAAAACTGAGATCTTTAGAATAGCTATGAAATGGTAGGGTGTTCTAACCTTTTGCTGTAAAGAGTAACACAGTACATACTATGTTGATATCTGTGAATAAATTCCTTTTTTTCAGAGGTAAATTTGATTAGATATCAATACGTAAACATTTCTCTATGAAGAACTGAATACTCAGTGAGGTTTCCTATTTTCTTTTTTTTTTTGGCACTTGAAATATGTTCGTCTGAAAATCATACACATCTTACCAGTTCAGATGTTTGCCACTTCTTTAGTCATGCTCAGGTTTAAAGTCTGACTCTAAATTCTGCTTTTGTTGAAATGTCTTTTAACAAAAGCAGATCTGTAGCTTGATCCTGTTTATGTGCTGTCGTCACTATCCATTTTTACTGCTCAGTTTTCATCAGGAGGAATGCAGATGCATATATAACTGACTTTGCTACCTCATCAATGTTTCAGATTCATCTCTTTTTAGCTGGTAGTTTGTAGTGATACAGTATAAGTAAAGGGGGATGCTTTGGTTTAAAAAATATATTTCTAGGCCTATACATCTCTGCCGGGCTTCACAGGGCGCATGTGAATAAAAATGATTACCATCTCTTCTATCAGTAAGTAATTCCATTTGCTCTCTCCAATTCATTCTGAGACCACATCAAAGCCAGAGCAGATACATCAGACGATTTAAAATTCCCTTCAGCCCAGGCATGAAAAGTCTGAATTTATGACTTGCTGAGCAACTGCAAAATAAAGATTTGAAAAGGTCTGATAAATTCAACTAGCACATGATATTTCTGACAAAGTGCTCTAGGAGAGAAAAAAGACAATTTCTGTCTACTTGTGAAAGTGTTTCTGTCAGTGAAACATTGCTGCAATATCCAAATGTTGGTTATTGAACTGAGCAATTAAATTATAGAGTTAATTAAGTTTACATGCTTCACCGGGACCCAGTGTTACAGGCATTCATCACATTTACAATTATTCATTTGGTGAAGTTATTTTTTTTTTCTTTTCTTTTTACATGTAAATGCTAAAACCAACTTCAGTATCAATAAGCCTGTGCTGTGTGTGCACTGGTTGTCTTCCAGATGACGGGTGAGAAACGACCATCTTCAGAGATGATGAAGCCCAAACCCAAGCCCCAAAAGAAGAAGAAGAAGAAGGACCCTAATGAGCCGACCAAGCCGGTGTCAGCCTACGCTTTGTTCTTCAGAGACACCCAGGCAGCCATTAAAGGACAGAATCCAAACGCAACCTTTGGCGATGTTTCCAAGATAGTTGCCTCCATGTGGGACGGACTGGGAGAGGAGCAGAAACAGGTACATGTTCAATTGAGTAAATATGATTCAAAGGTACAATGTACAATGCTTTGGATGTCTTGTTTTCACGTTTCTCACACACGTAATTTCATTCTGTGGTGTGTTCAGGCCACATGATGTTCACTGATAGTTTTCCAACACACACCATTGCTCTTCATACACACATCTTGTCCTGATAGGATTGCAGGAGGGCAATGAATTTTGTGGTTTTTGATCATTTTCAAAGTTGTTTAATCACCTCAGATTTTTCTCTGCAATGAATTTTAATACTTGTATCATTTTCCTTTCACTTCAAATTATGGCCTATTTTATCTTTTACATAAAATCTCACTGAACTATACAACAGTTTGTGGTTGTAAGTTGTAAACTGAAAATGTGAAAACTTCAAAGTGAACTTTTAGATATGGTGAAACAAAAACAATGGTTTATCTAGCAGATAAAATTGGATAAACATTACAGCTTGTTCCCACAAAATATAAATTTTTTGCTTGTTAAACAGTCACTTCTATCGCTGAATCAAAGAGAACTACAAAGCTTACGGTACACTTTCTTTCTTCTTAAGCATCCTTATTAACATGTCTTTGAGCTTCTTATTTGTTTGCTGTGTGCTAAACTTACACATGAAAATGTAGTTTGAAGTAGTACAAACAAACAGGGTTTGCACAGATTAAACAGATTTTATAGGCTTTGCATTAAAACAGCTTGGATGACAGCGAGACGTGACACATTTATTTATATACAGTCATGTTTGAAAAGCTTTTAGTTCTTGTTTCATATGTTTACTTATGAATTACACATTCACAATCAGTACAGAATTAAATGTGTTTATTGAAGGAAGTGAAACATTGTTTTTAGCCATCAGCGGTGTAGATGTAATCAGCTAAATTTGGTTTTATTACACCCCGACCTGTGCGTATGAAACCGCCTTAACATTTACTGCAGTTTATTGATTCCCACAATGGAGCACAGTTTCAATTTCATTCAAACATTCCAGACCAACAGAGCTGAATAGGTTTCTGTGTGTTTTGTGGTAACAAATGATAGTGTGAAATGAACGGAAAATGAGACAGTCTGATGATCGTGCGCAGACTCATATTTTTAGAATATCCAGTCAGAGGCACAGCCTATTGGGTGTCAAATAAAAGCACCTGTCTCCATGACAAAGTGCAGCCTATTCTCTGCAGCGCCCCTCTCCAGCATGTGTCTTTTTCTTTCCCGTCCGAACCTGCTTTATACGCCGGACTTTGGAGGCCGGCTGTCCCTTTTATTTGTAGTTAATTTTTGCCACCTTCACCAGGGCTCTTCACCATGAATCTTCATTTTGCCGCTGACACCCTTGAATGTGAATTCCTCATTTCCTGTCCTTTTATTTATATCTGTTGCCTGGTGATTTGATCATGCTGGGAATACAAGATTAGCAATTGCCTCGTCCTTGGTTTTCCCTCAAGGACATCTGCTCCAGAAATGTTATTGTTTGTGCTTCTTAACCCTTTGTCTTCTGGTGATTTTTTTTCACTGTTTAAATTTTCTGTTTCCCTCTTACACATTTCACATGCATTTGTCCTTCACAGTGGAACCAGGAAAACGAGAACACAACTAACAAACTAGTAGTACAGCAGCAAAATTGCCCCATTTACTGTGCCACTCCACAGCTAATTTCTTTATTTCTGCATCACGTGTTTAATCAGACGTGTCACCTCACAGGACACATAATTAACTTGAGTTAATGATTCATTATCGAATGAAATGTAGCACTCTGTCTGGGCAATAACCCCGTGATTGCTTTAATTAATACAACAGACTACCACTGTCATTTATCTTGACAACTTCATGAAATAGCTCAACACAAAGCAGCATGTAATTCTGAAGTGGATAGAAAATTATGTTTTCAATGTGTTATTACTTTAAATTTATTTTCAAATATAAAGGTAAGAAGTATGTTGAGCATGTTGTCAGCTCCCATGAGCTAAAGCTAAAACATTTAATCACAACTACAGCTATGCAAAATATCTCAACCTCAGCCAGATTAGATTTTTTATCAACACAGAAATATTTGCAGAAGTAAATAATGTGCATGAGGCTGCCACTACCATGGATAACATAGGCTTAGGCTGTGTTCAGTGTGCATTGCAGAATTAAATTTTTTGCTTGTAGGCTAAAAGATTCAACTTTGGTTTTCTATGAGCAGATAGACTTCTTCCACATGTTGCTGTGTATTCTGCATGTCTTGTTGCAATCTGCAAAATGAACTTTTTAGACTTTTTTTAACAATTATTTTTTCAGCTTTTTCATAACCACATTTGTGGAGAGCAAAATTAACATATGCCCTGTTGACAGATTCTCACACCTGAGCAGATGAACTCTGCAGCTCCTCCAGAGTTACCATGGGTCTTGAGTGCTTCATTGCCATCTTTAATTCTATTTTAATTATAAAGAAAATGATCTAGCCTTTCCCTTCCAATTTACAATATAACTTTAGTTTGTATGCATCTACCAAATGAATGCCAAATAATGTGCAGAAGCTAATAGTGCCAACCCCCCCCCCACACACACACACACAAAAAAAATTCAAAGGCTATGAAAAACACTTAATAAAGTCCTTAAAATGTCTCCTCAAAAGTCAGTAACTATAAAAAATATCTTCTTTTCTGTAACTCTCTGGTAAATTGCATCTGTAAGGAAAGCTGTTCATGCCAATTTCTCATTCCTGAAAACATTCTCAACATACAGCTTCAATTTTATAGTTAACTCTTCCTGATCTGTTTACATACAGACCACTATGCTTTTCCTTCCAACATGCGGTCGTCACATCATCACTGTTGAGGTGTATTCTTTAATGTCTCAGTCAGACCCTCTGGAGCCTTGCAGGAACACCAGAATGTAAACACAACCCTTCCCCTACACACAGGTTTGTTTTAACTAGATCAGAGCTCCTGTTTCCAATTATCTATAGCGCTCCTCAAACATACCATGCAGCAAAAATTCACATAAATGCAATAAAGGAAGCACATTTTCGACCTTTGCTTTGGACAAGATCAACACTTTTTCACTGTTATCATTTGCTTTTTGTTTGTGATGCTTTTTGTTGAGCTTCATAGTGTTTCTTCTGTGTTATCCAAAGGTACAGCAGAACAAAGACATGTTTATGTTATTTTTTTTTTCCTTTTCATTATAATTTTTTCTAGTTATGCAGGTTCCAACGGCCTGTGCTTTAAAGTGTAAGATCAATGAGTTATTTGGGCTGCATTATTCTTCAAGGTGCCTACATGTTACAGTTGCCCCAGAAACATAAAAGAACACTTTCCTTGTTTTTGTTATTTGAGATTAAGATCAATTTTCAGTTTTTACAGCAGTGAAAAGGGGGGTAATGATAATGGATTTGCATTGGAGTGAGGGGAAACCCTAGCTTTATTTAATTGAGTCCTTGTTTTGGATATGTGTGCTTTTCAAAGGTCAGAGACCAAAAAAAGGAAAAAAAAAAACCAGACTGTATATTAATTTAAGCTGCATGTTAGGATATTAAACTCATTATTTAGGCTGAGATTTTGTACACTTTTATTAAGTTTGTTTTTCTTTCCTCTCCCCTCTTTTCACCTCTAAGATTTCTCATCCATTAGTACTTAGTGTGTCTTTCATCTTATCCTCAGTTGACACCAACCCCACCCTTACTTCTGTTTTTCACCGATCATTCGGTTTTACGTTCGCAGGGTAATCACTCCCATCGGTGTCAGCAGGGCGCAGGGTTATTGTCTCCTGTAATTAACTGGTTATCAAACAAGAACAATTCATTAAGATACAATTAGAGGGCTAATTCAGATGGGACACCTCTGTACTGGGATTACGTTGGAGGCATATGCTATCCCTCCTTGCAGCTTTGTTATTTTTAATTCATACTGACCTGCAGCCTTTGACGGCTTCAACCACTAATGAATCCACTCACTTTGGAATAATTAGACATCCTTAGGCATAGTAATTTGCTTGAATGTATCTGTCGTTGCATAGATCATTAGCTGTGTTAAATTAATTTGAAATTAAGGCTGCTGGGAGTAGTTTGAGTTAATAAAAGCAGAGACTTTGAGTCTATAAGATGCAAAGAGTGACTTAAGAAATGATTTTGGGGACTTTCCTATGAAGATTGACAATATTTTCCTAAGCTTGCTGCATAATGTATCGACATTTATTGGCTAGCAGAAGTGTTTTTTACACTGTGCTGCATTGTAACTACACACTTTAATGTCTCGTATGAGGATTTCGCTTGATAAAACAGGACAAGTTAGTGCATAACTGTGAAGTGGAAGGAAAATGATACATGGTTTACAGAAGTTTACAGAAAACAGAAGTGTGGTATGAAGTTCTCTCCCCTCCTGGCTCAATGCTGTGTAAAACTAGTGCAACATGTCTAAGTGAACCTTCGCTAAACTCATATCCTTTGGAGCCCATGGATAGGTTTCTTCTAAAATTTTTATCTTCTAGCTCTTTTCCATTACCCCTACCAGCTTAGAAGTTGGTAGGGGTAAAGACCTCAGGCTGCTTATCAACATAATACTGCCACCACCATGATTATTATTTGATTAATTCTGATTGGCAATGTTACTTTGCATGATTATTTTGCAGGTAGGCCAAAAGGTTCATCTTTGATCTCCCCTTAGCATCTTTGTCCATAGGTTTGCTATGGCTTCTACATGGGTTATTTGAATGTGGCAACTTTAAAAAGGAATTCTTACAGCTTTCTTTCAACCATGACTTCTTCTTAGCACCAAGGCTACAATTGTGAAGCACACAACAAAATATTTTCCCATCACTAGATTATCTTACCTAAGCTATGGATCCCTGCAGCCCTTCCAGAGTTATCTTATGATTCTTGGCTGTCTTTTTGATAAATGCCCATAGTTTATGCTGCATTTCCTTACAACTGAACTGTTCTCTGGAAAGTGTTGGTGTAACATGACAAAATGTGAAAAAAGGGGTATGAATATGTTTGAATGCTGCTGTATATCAAGGTAATAATGATAATATTGTAAATATGGATGAGTGAGAGGATAAACATCAGCTGTTTGAGCAAGAGATTGTATCCGGCTTCATCCCGCTTTGTTTGCTGTCTTGCTTGTTTGCTTGTTTGTTTATTGAGTGTGTGCGTCAGCGGCTGCCAGCCTATGCTCACTTGGCAACCCATGAATGCTTAATGGTTATTCTACCCCACCTCTCTGAGAAGAGATGACCCTGCCCATGTAGCCACTGACAGTATCTCATAGAGGATCAGTAATTACCCGCTGCATTCACTCACGCAAAGAAGAGTGCCCTCCTTCATATTCAAATGCTGAGATCTGAGTCTTTTCTATTGATTTGAGGGTGGACTTTCTGACACTTTCTTTTGCTGCATGAAAAAGGCAGCAGCAGCTGCACACAGGCCGTGAGTGACATGTGATGACATTAACTTGAATTCCCTGTCTCAACGCGTCATTTGAGGTTCATTCAGACAGTTCAAGATTGCCTTTTTGCTAAAGCTGTTTTGAGTTCTTTTATTTTTTTTCTCTCTCTCTCCCTCTCTCTCTCTCACACACATCTGAGTGATTTGCTGCGACATCAGCTCTGATTAAGAGATGAGCAACAGCCTTAATAGAGAAGAACACTGAAAAAGAAGCACGCAGAGCGACAAACAGGCTTTCGCTCCTCGTTTAACTTCTATTTTCATGTTATTGTGCAGAATCTTTCTTGACATTTCATTTTGAGCTGAATTGGATTTTCAAGAAGCAAATGGTTCAAATGCATCAGCATCATGCAGATGGGCGAAAATCTCATTGACCTGATAATTGTGCAGCAAATGCATGTGAAATGTTTTTTTTTTTTTTTTTTTTTTTTTTTTATCTGAGCCCTGACTCCCCGAATCTTACCTGCATCAGTCAGTGTGAAACGGAGGGTCATTGCAACCTTTAGTATCGGCTCGTAATCAAACATTGTTGTTGTTGTGTTTGTTCCTGCAGAGCTACAAGAGGAAAACAGAGGCTGCTAAGAAGGAGTACCTGAAAGCCCTGGCCGCCTACAGAGCCAGTCTGGTTTCCAAGGTAACAGTGGGGGTCACATGTTTGATATACATGGGTCAGTTGCAATATAAGGGATGATAAATTAGACCAAATTCCTCTCTCAGTCCAAAGAAAAGGTCAACTAACAGCAAAGATGGTTTAGTACGTCTTTATGTAGACATATAAATGCATTATTATAGAGTTGAATAACAATGCATGTTTCAATGTTATCATGTCAATATGTAAATGTATTTATGAGTGGAGGTAAAAGAGAAAGACTGTGCGTGTGCTCCAAAGAAAACAGGGAACATTAGGCCTGAAACACACCTCAATTTGTAACCTGGGGAGAAATAAAAAGTAATAGTGCACGTCTGCGTGCCTGCTCATCAGCGTGCATGTGTAAGAGCAGGAGTGGACATTACCTGTCATTTGCCGTCCTCCTGGTGCTTGGTTCCTCCCCGGTGGGCTGCTAATGTGCTGGCTGAGGTTTGCTCACATCCACTGCCCTCTCTTTGAAGCAGTTTAAGTCCATACCATTACCATTTTTTGACTGATCATGTTTGTGTAAAAAGAGAGAGCTCATGTGTGAAGCTTAAAATCAGTTGTAGCACTGTTCCAACTTCATTTCATATCTGTCCCCACATTGTTCTACATATTGAGCTCTAAATTACATTAGCATATGCCAAGCTCCTCCTCCTCGCCCTCTCTAGCCCTCCTCCCCCGAACGGGACGCCACACTTCCTCTCACGCTCATGTGCAGAAAACAAGCACCTTGATTAAGGCATGAATAGTTAATTCATCAGCCTCTTCACTGTGCCATACTTTCTACTCAAAAGACTATTCTCATCTCTTGTCTCTAGTGCGATTACACATTCAGGGTATCCTATGCAGAGGCTTGATTGATGCCATATGATGGTAGTTTGAGAGTCAAAAGAAAAAAAAAATCTGACAGACAAAAATAAACCTGCAAACCTTCGCTCTCTCATTCAGGAGGAGCCAATCAGAATGCAGGACTGAGTCTCATCCTTCAAAATGACTCTCTTATTTTTTTTTTAAATTACAGATGAAGGAGTCTTTTCAGAGTGAATTGGGGTGGGTGGAATTGGAGGTAATTGGAGGATCATTTGAAGGATTTACATCCTGTGTGTGCACCTGTTGCCCTTTTGTTTTGTGACATTTATCAGTTTATGTAAGAAGAAAAGAACAAAAAGTTTGATTGCACCTCTAAATACCGTTGGCCCTTCCCTTGTGTCTGAAAATTAAAATATAAAAAAAAAATTTAAAGATAAAATGTAAAGCATCTACTAAAGTTTAAAAAATAAGCTGTTTTTTCGCAAAAACCATCTCCACTCCATCTACTGTAATATACCCTCTTTGACTATCCACTTAAAAATGAGCTCCAACAAATCAAATCCATCATCTCACTCTTCCCCTTCTCCCTTCACCTCATTTCTTCCTTATTTCATTTTCCACTTGACCCCTGCAAATGTTCCTGTCCCCCTGCTTTATCTGTGCCTTCATATCGTTCCATTGATTATTTGAGGGATTTGGCCGGCTGGATGGGAGCCATTACTAAATAACAGAGCACCACACATCATTCTAGTAAGTCTGACAGTTAATGAGAAAGAATCCTTGTGCTTCATACATGCATGTGCATCTTCCCCAGGGAAAGAAAGGGAGACTGAGAGACCTGCTGAGTGAATGTTTATAGGTGTAGATGAATGCAGTGGTGGGCGGATGGGTGGGTGGAGTTGATGAATAAATAGAAGATGAAGAAATAACCAGAGTGGACACAAGTTAACATACTCTAAGCTCTTTAATTTAAGGTAAAAATGTCACGATGTGATTAATGAAGGACTCAAACTCAGGGACTGATGGTGACTGAAATATGTAGAGTTTTAATAATAAAATAACAGAAGAACTTACAGCGGTTATCAAAGGCAGAGCAAGACATGGAGCTTGGGCGGCATAACAGAATGAACCACCAACAAGTAATGAAAATCAGCGAGCTTATATATAATGAGGCAAGGAGAAGGGTATCGGATACAGGTGAGCTAATCGAGAAATTTGTAACAGCTGTAGAGAGCAAAACCCAAAGACTGAGGGAAGGTGAATAACACAGAGGTAACTGAACTAAACACAAAGGATACTCAGTGTTATCCTCTGCTGTTTACATGTTTATCTGCTTTGAATCTTTTGAATAAACTAAAATTAGACCAATTTAATGCCCTTGAACGAAGGGATGCACCAATCACTATTGTGTGGCCAATTTCCCATTTTATTTTTTATAAACTGCAAAATTATGATTTTCTGAAACAGATTTTTGCCAGTTTTAAATTCTCATTAAACACTTTAATGAAAAAGATTTAAGAAATCTATGTTTAAAAAAAGTACTCATCTTTTCTTCTCTGTTATAAATGATTAGCAGTTTAAATTCTTTATGGCTTACAAAACTCTTGTTTAAAGAAGTTGTGATGTAACACAGTGGCAAACATCCTTAAAGCTAGCTTGTCATAAAGGAAATCAAGATTCCTCAGTTTTATTCATTAATCTGTTTGAAGCTTGGCACAAAGCTGAGCAAATTCTGTTTACATCACAGGTTTTATGGCATTTGTTCCTGCATCAGCTACACTCACACTAATATACATATATAGTAGTTTTTGTATCTTAACTTAGCTCCTGCTAAGTTACGATAACAGATTGCAGATATAATGATAGCGTCAAAATAGTCGCACATTTGTAGTTACACATTTGTAAAGCAGTATCAACAGCAAATTATGTTGACTAAAATAAAGTCTGCTTAATCTGAGAAATTTTTTTTCAGTGAGATTAATTGCTGGTTTGTCCTGTTTTGCTTTTAGACGTATAATGACCCTGGGGAGAATAAAACTGTCCAAACGAGCCAGGCCTCTCCACATATGATGCCAACCAACTCGCTCTACAGTGTGCCACCTCCCCCACAGCCGTCATCGCCATACCTGGGACCCGGGGCCTTCCCTCTAACCGACCTGCAGAGCTATGCAGGCCACGCCCCACGCCACGCTCTGTCACAGACCCTCAGCCAATCCCCAATGCTGCCCAGCATTAGTGCCTCCCCTCCTTCCTCCTTCCAGATCAGCCCGCCGCTTCACCCCCACCAGCAGCTCTCCCTGCACCAGAGCTCGCTCCTCAACCAGCCCATCCGCATGCAGCAGGTCCAGTCCCAGCCAATCATCTCTCACCAGATGGGACTACAGGCCTCTCTTCACTCCCCACCTCCAGGGCAGCAGGTACAGAAATAAACTGAGACAAATCTGATGATGAGAATGTAATGAGGTTTCTGCTCAGGGGTTTTGCTTAATTTTTTGTGAATTATCTCCTTTAGGGTTTTTCTCACCTCCAGTCAGAGTACCAGAAGAGCATTGGGGGTTCCCAGTCACCAGGAGCTCCTGGCTCTGGGCCCGGTCCTGGAGTGGCTCAGACCCACGAGTGGGATGGAGAATACTGCAATCGGGAGTGCGGCAACCACTGCAGGTCAGTGTATACACAGTAATTGATCAAAGTTATAGTCTTACAACGATCCACTTCACAGACATGCTTTATACTATGGCTTAGCATCGTTTATTAGAAATACTTAAGTTGATTCATGTTTGGTGTCAGATTATTGGACTATAGGACAAGTTGTAAAACCAAGTCTGTTAAAAATATAGATACATTGCAACAAATAAGAAAACTATTGAAAAGGTAATACAATTATTCAACTCAAAAAGTGAAAACTTTCATATTATATAGACTCATTACACACAGTGATTTATTTCACTTCTCTTAATTTCATTACTATTGCTTACAGCTTAATGAAATAAAGTTTATTTGTTTTTGAATAAAGTTTAGTTTTTCATAAAATTAGAAAGTTCCATAAAAGCAAATAAAAGGCCTCCAACATTTAGAGCTGTATCCACCTCAAAAACCCAAATCAAATATTTGAGTAATTTGTAAATTGTAGAAGTAGGTAATGTGCTAATTCAGCCTCCAACAACTGATGACTAGAGTTGAACTACAGATGTATGGAATTGACTTTACACCCTCCCCAAGGAGAATAAGGTGAAAAAGGTGAAATTCTCAAAGAACCTGGAACTTCACAAAGGATGATAAAGAATGATTTTAATAGAAAGAAGGAAAAAGTATTATGGAAGGAGGTACAAACAATCAGGGCTAGCTCCAAGCTGTTTGAGGATTGTGAAGCAAATCCTATTCAAAAATTTGGGCAGCAGTCAGATCTTCAAGAGCCACCACACAAACACATCCAAGACGTTGGCTGCAAGTGTTGTTTCCCTGTGTCCAGTCTTGCAACCAGAGATCTACCAGAAAAAAAAAAAGATGACTTTCAGCTTTTCTTTTCTAACAAGATTTATGGAGATGATTTAATTTTCCAACAACACTTGGCCTGTTCTCTAGCTGCCAAAAGTGCTAGCACCTGTTGACCTTTCTATCACTGGGTTTATTGATCCTAGCTATCAAACAATGCATTAAGTTTAGCTCACGATTCAATTAGTTTAAAAAGTTTTCTCTCCAAGGAAACCCAGCAGATTGCACTATAAGTGTGACGTGTTTCACTTTTTGAATTGAATTACTGAAATAAATTCATGATATTGTAACTTATTAAGATTTACATTAAGCATACAGTTTACAAACATGTTTGATATTTGCCTTGGCTTTTATTGTATAAGGGCTGAGTTGTAAGACCAAGTGAAGATTTTAAGACAAAATAAAAACTAAAAATTAATATAGAGATATTTATAACCTCAGCATTTGTACATTGACATAGATTGAAACTTTGCTTCTTCATTGCAGATTTAAAATACATACTTTTTATGCTCATGAAATCAGATTTTTTATTTCATTTTAAAGCTTAAACTTAAGCTAAAAGTAGAACAACCAAGTCCAGGATAACAAGACAAAAAAGTATTTTTACATTCTTTTAATGTTTTATTTTTGTTGATAAAGTCAGCAATTTTTTGTTTGTTTAATTTATCTTTTGTTGTTCTTGTGTTACAGTGGAAGCATGATAGGCAGGGACAAGCCCCTCTACCTCACCTGAAACTGAAGCTTATCCTCTGCAGACAAATGACGACACCGAGGAGTCTATTCTCATCCCGCTCTGTTCTCCTCACCCAGCCCCGACCTCCTTCCTCTTACATCATGTGTACACTTTACATACAGCCACACACAAACACATTCAGATTCCTGAAACTGTTATCATTAACTTGTTTATTTTTCATTGTTAATGTAATTTTTATTTCTTGCAGTTTCTAGAGTTTGTGACCAGTTTTTTGACTAGATGACTACTGTCTGTACCACTTATTGTATTAACAGTCTTCTTGCTGTTTAAATTTGCCAAGCACTTATAAAATCCCTCCCTCCCTTTTCCTTCTCTTCCTCCTCCTCTGCTTCCTCCTCCTCCTCCTTCTTGTCCTCCTCCTCCATCCATGCCTCCTCAGTTAAATGTCTGAGCCCTCTCTGATCTGGGCTGTGGAGTGCTCCTCTTGTGTGAAACCATCAAAAAGACCCCTTAGGGATCCCATTCAGCTTTAAGTAGAAAAAAATAAGTGTTCCTCCTTTTTTCCACCCTATTTTTGTAGTTTTCTTTGCTTTTGTTGATGTTTCTGTCTTATTTATTTCTTGCTGGCTATTTTGTTTCTCTTTTTTTTGTTCTGTTTTTTTTTTTGGTATTTTTTGCTAGTAAGCCCTGTATGATAGAGAAATATTAACTCCTAGTATGTTGAGCATAGGCCTTGATGTTATGGTAGCTGTGCTTACGGGCCAGAAGATTAAAGGCTTTTTGGGGAATGAGACAGAAAAACAAAGCAAATCTTTTTTTATTATTAATAAAGACCTGTAGAGGTCTACTGAGCTGTCACAGTGTGATTGTAAATATCACTTTTGTGGAATCAAATTGGGAACTAAAAGTCCAAATAGATTTGTTCCTCTAAAAGTACATGTATGTTAATGTATGTGTGCGAGAACGTCAGGACGTTAGAATGTACCCCATTCATGGCGTGGTATGAGTGTGCGAGCAGAGGACTAGTAAGTATGACTCTCTCTGTGTTTGAGTCTTTCCTGTGAATTTAACAATCCCGTGCAGCTGGATTTCGAAGGAGTATTTCACACTTTCACTCTCGCATTAAATCTGTGCTCACTCGTGTATTGTTGTTTTATTCAGACAAAATTCAGTCTAAAACCGAATATACAATATATGTCCTGCAGACCATTAAACAGAAAGAGCAAGGTGAGAGACAGAGAGCACAGAGATGGAAAAGAAATGCTGTGAGATAAAATGAGATATAAAGTTTCAGATAGGGAAGTAAGGGGTGGGATTAATGCCTCAAAATGCTCACCCCTCCCTTCTTTTGTTTAGCTATCTGACCAATATATCCATGTTGTCTCCTCACCACTCAGGAGGGGGAGACCTGCAACGTGAACATACACATCACAAGTAATTTTTATAAGTTTCTGGTTCGTGTTTGGTTGTGTTTTTAACTCTTGTGTGATTAACAGAAAATGCATTTTGCTGACAAAGACATCTCGTTTTTATCTCTTTTTGTGTAGCAGAATTTCAGTTCTAGTCGCTGCAACACAATAACATTTTAAGTTGTGTAAAAAAATACAAAACAAACAAAAAAACTGCCAACTGTAGTTATATTATTTGTAAAACAAGTAATGATAAATATTTGAAATGGTTATTCCTACATTGTTCCTTTTTTTGCTAGTTACCCATCAGCTGTTTGACAGGTTTTCTTATTTATAAAAGAAATGAGATCAATTTTGCTTCTTACAATGGAGGTGTATTTTTATTCTTATATTATTATTCTCTGCTTTGGTTTGATAAATAATGATGATGACGATCACAAGGATGATTATTTAGTTATTTTTTTTATATATATTTTGGATGCTGCCTTCTTTTTCTTTCCTTGCCAGCAGCATCACTTTCTGTCATAATGCTTCTTTTATTTCAGACCTGCATAATAAAGAAAAAAAGTTCAAAAAGTGAGCTTGACACATGTCATTTCATTTCCCCATGGACATATTTTCGTCTTCTGTTGTCTTCTCCAATTAAATGATCACACCTTTTGTTGAAGACTTTATAATAGCTATCATAAAGGCAGAGAAACACCCCCAACTCTCTCTTCTGCACTTTCTATCCACACTTTAGAGGGGTCACATGTTTTGTTTCCCGTATTTATATTTAGTCCCAGTGGCATTAGCTAATTAACCATGGATGGATACAGTGAGCACCAGCCAGCATGGATATTGCCAGTAAACTATCTCAACGAACAGAGGAGCAGATGCAAGAAGACGTTTTGCTTTTGCTTGTGAAAGTAGTGCATCGTGGGCGTCTAGTGTGAGATAAAGAGTACAGGAAAAAAGAATCCAATGCGCATACAAACTCAGGCAACCGTCCAAGTGCTGATTTTACCCCAATTGCAAACACATCTTAGAGACTTCATGAAAGAAGTATAGAAGAGATTGAAATGAAACTGTCACGATCCTCACATTCAATGTTTTATTCATTTAACGCCTGCCTGCCGTTTCTTCTACGGTGGCATTGAATTGGCAAATAGATCATTATTGGACAATTGGGAAACCTGCCACTTTGTGATATGACACACATTATACGAAAATCACAGTCATACATTCTTAATGCAGTGTCGGATAAGAGGGATTTTGGGTACAGCCACACAGTCTTGGCTCTGTGCCTTTTGTGTACATAAATGAATATCATCCTATATGAATCTAAGTGTGTGTTTTCTGTTCCTGGGCTTTGTGCTTACAAAATAGTATTGTGATAATCAGAGCTCCCTTGTTTTACAAAAATATAAATCAAGTGCACTGTACCTTTAGACCTTTATTGTCTATATTAATTCTGTCATAAATACTGCAAGGGGACAGCATCACTTTGACACTCCTGTCACCACCTTTTATCCTATTCCTCATCCCCGAGTTGTAGTCAGGAAGCCAACGATAGTGAAGAAGGTTTTCCTTGTGATCCTGTCAAACATTGACCATTCTAGTTTACATAACTTTACGTAGATAAATTTAGTGGATTACAATAATAAAAACATGTTGTCTGTCTAAAGGTGTAATACTAAATCTAAAGCACATGCAACACATTTCTATCCAAGTCCATACATTTTTTACACACTGGTTTGAGTTTACTATCAAATTTATAAATGTGTTGAGCTGCATTAAAAGCCAAAAGCATTGTGTAACAAGTCTTTAATTAATATTGATGGAAAATGTAAGAGTTCAGGTGCCACAAGCACTGAAAAGAAGTTAAATGTCATCAGCCAGTTTTTCTAAACAGGTTTTCTATTCCTTTTTAGCTTGTCTAGTCAGTGGGTAGTGAGTGCATACTGTGTTGTGCATGTGCAAGTATTGTAGGAAAATGATGACGCACACTTTAACTAGCTAATGACACTAAAGTTAGTTTCTCAATTCCAGCTTCCAATTTGGCACTAAACTAAAGAACTTTATCACCGTTTTTTAAGGTATCTGCACTGCCATTGGTTGTCCCTAGTTTAAAATGTAAAATATCCACATTCAACCTGAACTGTGTGGTTCAAACTGCACTATGTAACATCTGTACATGGTGCAGAGGTAATTTAAAACAATTTGGGATTCATTGAAGCTTTTATTTCTATTTCTGAAAACTGGAAGACTTGCAAAAAGGACCACATTAGATCGAGTAGAAGAAACACGTTATTTAGACTGGTCAAACCTGGACATTTCCATTACAAGTGTAGTTAATGTATGCAATATCTATCCACTGGGCAGTGAAATAAACCCCATATGGATTTGTATTGTTTTCGACACATCTCAATATTGTAGATCATTTAAGAAATTTTAATATTTTATATGACCAGAGGAAAAAAAATAGAACACATTTTTTTTATTGCCCCTATGTAAAAACACCAATGGCAATTTTATTGATCTAGTTGTTATAACTTTGTTGGCAATAATTGCCATCAAGCAAAAGTACATTTATATTGTTAGGAAAGCTATTGCATTACTCTTGAATTGTTTTAAATCCACCATATTTGAGGATTTACAAGAAGGAGCAGCCTGTTTAAGAGTAGCATGCCCTTGAGCTTAAGATCACAAACTGACTGTGGACATCAAGGTAATATTTATACAAGAGAAAAAGACATACTCAGCTATTTTCTGTTAGGAGTAGTATTTTTATTATCTGTAAGACTTTATTATCAGCACAGATAAACGTTGACTTTAGGTGATCAGTGTTTAAATTGTTATACCTAACTCAACTACATGCTGTGAACTCTAAATGCACCAAAACTGTCGCATTCACTTTAAACCTCCCAGTTGCAACTTTGTTGGCGCAACAGAGAAACAAACGGCAGGAAATGTGGGCGGTTTTGACAAGAAACGAGTTTCGCTTTGTCTTCAGAATCAGTTAAGGTTTCTTTTTTTTCTGCTGACTGTACAGCACATAATTTATCAATTTCTCATCGAATGTTTCAGATGCATTCACTCTGATTACAATTAATACCTTTTTTGTATGGTATTAACAAAATTACCATAATCATTACAGGATTATGATGTTACAAATAATAATAATAATAATAATAATAATAATAATAATGACAATAAATGGTGGAAACCCTCTTTCTAAAGAACAAACAGTAATTAATTATTTATTGGAGTAGTTTTACAGTCCTTGTGCACATGCACCAAATAATGTAGCAAACAAACAGAAAATAACAAAATATATCTTCAGGCCGTGCCTTGAGGCAAGCAGCACTGTGGTTTCACACTTGTAGATATTGACGTAATCCAAGGTACCTTCGATGTAAACTTTGAAAACCATTATTTGCTGCATGCGGTGGCCAAACAAAACCAGTTTCCTGCTCTAGTAATAGAGCTAACAAATAACGTACAGACTTGTTGCTGCACCTTCATACAACAGTCAGAACTTAGCTCTTTTTCTTCTCTGCTTATAATTCTCCATGTGAATCATTGTGAAACATCAGGTGATGGAGAATTTCTCTCTATGACTCCATTAACCAAATTTAAATTTCTCAATATCAAACTATCAACAGTGCAAGATGAGTTCAACGACTGTATAAAGTGTGTGTTTAGAGTCAGATTTCTGATGCAACATGTGCAACGATTTCTAAGTACAAAAATTGTTAGCCGAGTTCGGCTTTTTTTGTGACATATTTTGTAGGATGTTTATATGTCATAATGTCAGTTTCCTCTGTAGGAAGACCAAGCTGTAAATTCAAAGGTTTTTGAATTTATTGTTGATTTGCTAGGTTGTGGATCTGGGCATTAAAACAATGGTAACATAAAGATAAATTTCTTAATCAGAAGTGAAGCCCCCTCACTCACATGACCCCTCATATTTGCTTAGCGGCTTTATGGGACATGTGTCCTCATCCCCACTGACAACCTTTTGACTAAGAGCTAAAATAAAGAAGCCACACTTTTCTCACACCTCAGCAGTTCTTAAATCTTGACTTGAAGTGCAGAGGAGTCAAAACGAGAACCACACTTATAACCATTTTCTCATAACCCCCGTCAGTTGTCTGTGAAAGGCAGGTCTCATTATGCACTGAATCACCTCAGAGTCGAGCCACAGAAACATGACCGGCCATACGTAGTCATTTTAGATGTTTGTTAAACACCACAGCTGCTCTGTTTGAGCAATATCGCCCACACACGCTGCACCTCAGATCCTCTGATAACTTCGTGATGGAGAGAGTTTGTGAAACAAACGGTTATGTTATTGAAATGAGGTTCTGCTCCAGATGTCTAGGATTTAAAAGTTGTTATGAGATAACATTGTAGTTACTTAGGAAGTTAGGTATTCGTCTCTGTCATGCATATGGCATGTAACAGTGTTTGAATTAGCCTGAAGATCGGATTGGGAACAGATTCAACTGAATGTAGTGCAGCATGTTGGCATGTTGTATAATAGACAGTCCTACCATTTGGCTGGCAAAAAAGGTCCTTGTTCTTAAAAATCAGTACCATAGCAACCAAGCTGTGGAACAAGCTTTGCCAATATACAGCAAACATAACATATCAGTCGCACTCACATTACTTTTAATTCAAGAGACGCTATTTGAAACAGTGCTGATTAGATGTTCTTCAATATATTTTAAAATTATAAAGAGTAAATTGTTATTGAAATTCTTTAATTCACCAGATGGATTTTTATATGATACACCAACATAACATAGCACATGATTTTGGCATATAGTATACCAAGTTCCTGGTTTTAAAAGTGTTTCATGAATAGAAATCTAAAGAGTGTATGCATTTATATTTGGCCTCTTTTACTCTAACACCCACAAATAAAATGTTCTCCCTTCTTCATTAATAGCCAAACCAGACACAACATGACTTCTGCTATATGCATAGAAAACATAGAAATATGCAATTACTGTCCAGTGTGTGAAAGGTCCACACTTCTGAAAAAATATATGAAAAAGAGCTTGCAATTTGATAAAGTACCAAAATGTCTCACTTGAATAGCAATGAAAAATGATGTTGCCAAGTGTCTGCTTGAAAGAGCCTGACCTTACTTTTAAAAAGGACAGTATATGTCAATTGTTTGCGTGTAAAAAATACCCTTGTTGTCCCTTTTTTTATTCTCCTGAAAAACAGGGAAGATTGTCTTTCTAAAAATGGCCAGAATGGGAAATTGAGGCAAGGACTGCTCCTAACTAGAATAAGAGACTACTTGAAGGTACCATCAGGGTTTTGACCTCTTGGATCGTCTGCAACAATTTCTTGATTGCTGAAACTAAAAGACCATCTCTAGCAAATGAACAATATTGGTAAGTCATTCATTGAAGATTGTTTGACTTCAGAACAATCTGGGGAAAGCTTTCCATACATGGCGAGTTAGAGATGAGAGAAACATCTTGTTCCACACTCAGTTTACAGTTGATAATTGAAAATCATCATTGTTAGTATTCCTTTTTACCTTTATTTTCATGTATTAAAACATATTATGCACATTAATCATAATGAGTTTTGCCACTGTTTAGCAAATGTGCCATAATAGATAGATGGAGACTATTTCCCATCTTTAGCCCCTTGTAGGTAAACAGCATAAAATAACCAATTAAAATATGAGAAAAAATATAGCATATTTTTTTATAAAATAATACTGATGGACTCCAACCATATTTTTCTCTGAAAATTGTTTCATATTTTGTTATTGCTTTGCAAAATATGATAAAAATAAAATCTTTCATTCCTGATTTAGTCTTGGACTCTCCCAAAGTTAATGTGGAAACAAACAAGATTGTCTTGTTTGGTCATTGTGAGCTCCATTGTTTCTGACACATGGTATGTCATGCTCAAGTAGTTTTCCTTCCTCATCAATTACAGTGTTTATGTACCTGCAGAATCCAGAATGCTTGGTACATGATTGTAATTTTCATATTTCAAATCCAATAAATTGCTTCATCTTTAAAGCCCCTCATCTTCTATTTAGGTCTTCTTTTTTCCTCCCATGGGACATTTATTTTCGTCAGATGCATCTGCATTCATTAGAATCAAATCTACCTGAGTGTTTTCCCTCTCTTTGGTTTAGTTTTATCCCTGTCTGTGTCTCTTCTAAGTAATGATACTTTCTATCACTCCAAAGTGTTTTCAATCAGTCTCCCTGGTTTTAGAGAAATTGACTTCAAAGGCATGGAGCGAGTGAAAAATGAGGGTTGAATTCTAACTTGGGATTAAATTTGAAAAAAAAAAAAAATCATCCTGGTGAAAGTCATTCACGGAGAGCTCCAGGTGCCTCCATACAAATCCTGATGAAGGTTACACTGTGAAAACTAGGTTGCAAGAGCGAATGTGATGAAAGTGTTTTACTTCTGTTTTGTCAATGTTGTAGTGGATCCCCTCAGAATGTGACAGGCTAGGCGATCATTTGCAGCAAGAGCAAATGAGAAGATGAATAAGATCTTTCTTGTTTTGTTTTTATTAAACATTTTTCAATCTATTTTGGTTTGGCTAACATCTGAGAGAATTATTTTTGGAAACATTGTTTGGCCTTGGTCTCAGTTATGAGGAAAAGGGTAACGACTTTAGTAAAGTTACAGTTTGTATTGTTTGTTTGACTTTTAACAGGAAACAAGTATTTTTTTATATGTTTAAACTGAGATGTAAAGCTTGAAGTTAAATCCAAGTCAACATGGATTCCTCTAAATATAGTGTTTTATAGCATATAAAGTAGGTCTAAATACTGGTTGCATTTCTGCCAGTTATGAAAACGAATAAAATCTTGGCTTTCGTTTTTCAAATTATGCTCTGACTTTTGATTTGCTTATACTGACATAGGCATTTGTTGAATTAAATTCTCAAACAATTTAATAAAAATATTATCATTAAGGCTTTGCAAGGTTTTTAAACAATACATAAAGTTCATTTTGAATACTGAGCAAGAAGATTAAGTTATTCTGAGTTTTTATGGAAGAAGAATCTTTCTTCCGTTGATCTCTGAATGACACATTAATTTGCGATAAACCTTACCTTTCTTCTTTAATATATTTCTTTTCACATAGCTTGAACCCTGGTGAATCCCAACCCTCACACTGAAATGCATACGTATCAGGAACATTACACTATGTCGAGTAAAGTGAATTGAACTACTTTTATGTACTTTGTCAAAATATGCACACTAACCAGAACAGACAACAATACCAGTTAGTTTTTTTTTTTTTTTCTTATACCATTAAACTGTCTTTTTGTTACTACAGCAAATCTAATTTGAAAAAATACAGATAGAAATTACAGAAGATACTACTGATTTCAGTCATAATAATAGATATTCTGCTAATAAGTAATTACTACGGAACTGAGCTCACTTATCCATATGGACTGTTTTAATCTGAAACACTAATTCACATTACTGCTCCATTTTAAATCTTCATTAGTAAGTTTAATTACATTTGTTAATTATGAGCCATGTAATGACTTAAATCCCTTTTTCCCCAACATCCACATACATGCAGCCTGCGGCCTCTGCATTCTCTGCTTGTCAGCTTCAGATAAAAATACAGGAGAGTTTTCAGGGGGTGGGGTGGAAGCACATTTTTCATCTATTTCTTTTGAAAATGGATTATCAAATTAAAGGAAACTGCTCAATAACCGCTGCAGAGAGGAATGCTTCCCACTTAATTGAATTAGGGTTTTTCATTTCTGTGATTTCTGTGTTTGTTTTTTGGCAGCTGCCATCTGTTTGCCAGGGACCAGCTCTATTAATAAGCTATTCAGATTGAGAAAGGGGCTTTATTCCAGCAACTGTTTCTCACCTCCTCTCTCTCTCTTTTGCTCTCTGTCTCTCTCCCTTTCTCACTTGCTCACTCACTCAAACGATTGTCATGGAAATCATTAGAGGTGCCAAGCCGCAGACAAAAGAAAGAGCTTTGACACACACCTGAGCCAAAAAGAACAGAATTGTAGTCTAATTATGATGGGAACAATTAAGACTGTGCATATTTATTGACAGGGGACTTCACACAGTAGCATATGCTCATGAATACTAAAAAATAAAAAAAAATCAATGAGGGAGGGGAAGGATGGCTGATGGTACTGAATTTGATTGCCATTAGCCAAAATAAATACAATTTCTTTCTTTCTTTCTCTCTTTATCCTCTCCTGTCTCCCTTTCGATGTTCCAAGAAGAAGAAAGTCCAATGTAGTCTTTGTTCTGTATTCTGATCACACGTCTCTCTCCCCAAGTAATACAAGTCTACTTTAAAATTCATAACTACATTTGGAAAGAATAAAAGGGTACCCTGATGGAATATTTCCAAGGAGCTTACTTGAGAGGAAATACTATTCGCTTTGGGATATTTAATAACCTTAACCTAGTCTTTAAGACATACAGCAGTAATAACATTTAAAAAAATAGTGGTGACTGGAAAATAAATAAATAAATCAAACTATGGCTTAGCATGAAATGAGCAGCTATAATTCCTGCCTGCAGGCAGATGATGAGAGAAAAAGTGAGAACGAAAGTAGACAAAAGATGGTGAGAATCCTTGTCAAAGTTAGAGTTGGCTCAAGTCGACTCTCATTTTCTGCTTTGCTTTTCCTCTCCCCTCTTCTGCCTAGGAGGGAGTTTGAATTGAATCAAACAACCTAGATTGATTAAGCTTGGAAGAATGACTTTCCAATGACACAGGACTCAGCAGCAGCCTCAGCCCATCCCTTCTGTACAGATTTGACATGGTTCTATTGAGAAAGTGATACAGGAGTGATTGCAGTTTGTTCCTGTGGATTTTGTGTGAGCCCGAAATGTTTTCTCATTGTACTAAGTGTTGTCACTATTGTGCAGTTCCTTAAAGGTCCCATTTGATTCATGTTGAATCCTGCTTCGGCTCGAATGCCTCTCCGGAAAAGGAGCACAATGGATGAGTGTGAGAAAATAGATAACATGCTTCTCCAGTTTTAATATGAATTGCTCAGAGAGAGCCTCAGTATTAATCTCTTGTCCTCTTTCCTTTCTCTTGTTCTTTTGTGTTTGTGGAGAGGGTGTTGGGAAGGCGGGGTACAGTTAGGGATATTGTGGGATGTCCTGCTCAGGATTTGGTCAGAACCAATCAACGCTGTAATGTTCTCAGTCTCTTTTCTCTTTTCAACACCACCACTGTCTTTAAAAATATTCATTGTGGAGACACAGAGACCCCTACTGTCTGTAAAACCTAGCAGCAGCACTTTTCCTCCCATACCTGATACTCTACTGCCACCTGCCAGCTATAAATATAATGTGATGCACCAGTTTGGCCTATTGTACAGTCATGATGATATAAAGATATGTAAAGTTTATATCAGCTGAAGCATTTTATGAATGAGTGCTTATTAAAAATCTATGCTAAACATTAATGTTTTTTCAACGTGAATTAGACGACTAAATACTTACAAACTGTGTGCTTTTCTATCATAAAAAAAAACCAAAGGCTTTGTTCCCATAATTTTATAGCTTGTAGAACTGCATTTATGGGGACATAACTTAAGTTGTCGACTGCCTAAGATTACTCGGTGGATATATTTTATCCCACTCTTCTTAGATAAAGTTAAAATGCTGAACTTTGCAGTTGATCATTTATGCAGAGTGTTATGAGTATCCTGCCTACACAAGTATTCTGTCAAGTTTTGTGAAATAGTCACATTCTTTTTAGCCATTGACAGATCATTTTTGTTCAAGTCTTGCATATTTAAACAGTTGAAAAAGGCTACACATTTATATTAATTATATTTAATTAACTATTATATGTTAGTAATAAATTACCCGCTTGGCTGTTTTAGCCAAAATTGTACGTGTATACACCTACAATTATATACTTGATTGTTTTAAAGTAAGATTTAGAGTAAGTTGAGTAAAACAACAACAAAACCTAAAACAATCATGGATGTTTCCATGTATTCATATGTAATTTCCAATCTGTAAACATATTAAACATCGCTGTAATTTTGGGTGAAATTTCAAGTGGACAAAGTACACACAACCTTTATTTTCTTTTCACACTAGACTTCTGATATTAGATAAATAATAAATAGGATTATTCAAATTATTTCAAATACCAAAATACGAAAAAATATGCGAAAGCATCTGAGAGATTCTTTTCACTTTATTTTAATTCAAGCTTCTGATAGAAAACTTCACAACATTTGATTGTAATGGAAGCACATTTGTGGATGTGTTTCCACACAGTACCTCAAAGAAACTGCTGCCTTGTGTGACATCATGAAAAATCATGGAAAGATGTCAGGAAAACAATTGTGGATCTCCTAGGGCTGGATGATATGGTATTGATAATTGTCAATAGATAATTATTGATTAATTTTGTATTTTAAATATCTGTGTGATCTTTTTGGTTTTATCCAGTTTTCATTCTATGTCGTTTATTTTTAAGAGGTTATGAGAAACGACAATGAAACCTCAGTCTGCTAATGTGCTGCTGTTTCTCAAGTGGTTGTTGCTAGGTAACCAAAGAGCATGTGAGTTGATTGATGCCACCCACCTCGCTTAGCTCATGTGAGCAACTAAAGCCTTTTCGCTGCTTACATCTACCACAATTCTTTATGGTTCTGGATCGGAGTTCAGTGAATATTCCAGATATTGAATATCAAATATTCCATCAGATTTATTATCTATTGATAGTGATCATATGCCTATCACAACATATATATATATATATATATATATATATATATATATATATATATATATATATATATTATATATATATATAACAATTCCCTTCTCACCCACCGCGGGTGGTTCTTATCCTCTGAGCTCGGGTCCTCTACCAGAGGCCTGGGAGCTTGAGGGTTCTGCGCAGTATCTTTGCTGTGCCTAGAACTGCACATTTCTGGACTGAGATGTCTGATGTTGTTCCTGGGATCTGTTGTAGCCACTGCTCCAGTTTGGGGGTGACTGCCTCGAGGGCCCCGATGACCACAGGCACCACTGTGGTCTTCACCTTCCAGGCCCTCTCCAGTTCCTCCTTGAGGCCCTGGTATTTCTTCAGTTTGTTGTGCTCCTTTTTCCTGATGTCACTCGGTATTGCTACATCCACCACAACGGCTTTCCTCTGTTGTTTATCCACTACGACAATGTCCGGTTGGTTCGACCTTACCATTTTGTCTGTCTGGATCTGGAAGTCTGTATATATATATATATATATATATATATATATATATATATATATATATATATATATATATATATATATATATATTGTGATAGACATATTAAAACAATACTTTGAAACAATAAATGGGTTGAACAACAAGAGGCATTGCAAGGTCATAAAACACATGAATGCTTTACATTATTGCTAAATATTGACATTATATTCAGCCTATGAACATATTTTAAAAATTTCTGTCTACATGTGAAATTTTTTCATGCAGAGGTTTTATCTTATTTGGACATATATTATTAGCTTTCCAGAATTCAACAAAAAAGATTCCAGCATTTGTGCAATTTCATGCAACATCTTTGCTCCTTCTCCCCCAATGAACATCATATTTTGCTATATTTTTCTTCCTTTCATCTCCGTCCAAAGTACCCTTCCACTCCTGTTAATCAAAATATATTCACACTGTCTCCTCCCTTCATACGAAGTGAATCTGAAGGACTGATTGGCAATTTCAAGAGCAAAACCATAGTTCAGTGAAATAGAGATGGATGCCGTGAGGATGAGTGTGCCCTGCTGTTCCTATGGCAACATTTCAACAAGAGGATGGGGGAGAAACGAAGATGGGACATGATCAAATATGAAAACTGTATTCTGATTTGTTATCCAGCTTGTGCTGTTATTACTAGACTACCCTACTTGTATTTGCTGTTGTGGCACACACAAACGGAAACAGGCTTTTTTTTTTTTTAAGTACATACAAAGGCTGACACAGCATCTGCTCCTTACTGATAACACTGCTTAATGACAATAAAAAGCACATGAGAGCGTAGTCTTTGTTTGCTCCTTTTTACACTGGCTAGCAGCAAGTCTGTTCCAATTACCAACCCTGCTGACTTAAGCATCACATCATCATAGTCATCATTGTGGTGCTCTGTCCATTCTACAGGTCTGTCTGGTCTTTAGTGAAATGAACAAAGCACCAACTGGGACTATTAAATAAAAACAGCAGGCATCAAGATCTGCTGCTTGAAGCACCGCTGAAGAACCTGTTTGAAATATTTTGATGTGAAAACTCACTTCTATGGTACCATTAAAATGTTTTCATACCCTTCGTATATCTTCACATTTTGGCATCGTGAAACCACAAAGTTCAGTGAGTTTTAGGGGATTTTATATGATATTCCCTTTTTGGTCTAAATACAGAATGCTGTGCATGTTGGAACACCGCATATCACTCTGAAACAACCAACATGGTGGTGGCAGGATTATGGTACAGGCATACCTTTTAGAGTTAATGGTATGACAAACGGAGCAAAAATCCAGTACAATTCTGAAAGAAACCCTGTTTGAAGGTGCAAAAGACTTGAGACTTTAGCGGAGAGTTACCTTCTGGCAAAATAATGTTCCTACACATGCAGTAAGAACTGCAATGGAAAGGTTCACATCAAGGCATATTGACTGGTTGAAAGGCCCAGTCATAGTCCAGACTTAAATCTAGGAGAATAGTTATAGGAACATTAGAAAATTGACATTCATAGAAGGTCTTCATCCAGTCTGATTAAGCTTGAGTTGCATTGTAGCAAAAATCTAGCAGAGTATAAGTCAGTTGTTGAAAGGTTTTGGAGACATAACCTCCCCCACCAAAAAAAAACATACTTAGCACCACTTTTCTTCCACTTCACAGTTATGCTACTGTGTGATGGTTTGATAAAATCCAAATAAAACACATTTGAAGATTGTGGCTGTAATGTGACAAAATATGAGCGTCAGCAAGTAAGAATTACTTTGTAAGAATCTGCAAAAAGAGTAGAGAGGCCTGTAAATTACAAAGGCAAATGCATCAATAAATAAAAGTTAACAAAGTTTATTACATGTTTATATACAAACAACTTTGCAAGGCACACCTTTATTTAAATAATATACAATACATTAATTTTCTTGAGCAAACAGGTTTTAGAACATATATTATTATATGTGGGTTTAGTGTTTAGATATTTGATATTAGAGAAGGCCCCAAACTACAAAAAAACTTAACGTTGATGAATAAAATAATCACACACTTTAGGATGTAAACACATTTTTATATTTATAATTCAAATTAATAAAATAAATTTTGAATATGTGACGTAAAATATGTCTTTCCTGAATATAAATAAAAGTTACTGTGGCATTAATATTAGCTTCTTCTTTTTTTTACCACTGGGAGTAACGGTTGCAATTTCTTGTATTTAAAAAAAGTTATTAGCTTTTCAGCTTGTAACATTACAAATATATGCTTATTTCTTTTCATAGGCCATACCAAATTGCTAAAAAAGAGAACTAAATCCAATAGATTGATGAAAAACTTTGAGCAAATAGCATGTCAGTTTAGCTCTTCTCTGTTCAGCACAGGCTATTGATCATGTTACAATCAGTCACGTCAATCTGTCACTCCTCTGATACTGAAAAATGTTTGTCCAACATCAATCAAGATGTTCATGAAGCAGAGATTGAAAGATGAAAAGATGCGTATGACAAAAGCCTGCTATGACTCATAAAATCAAACTAAAGAAAAACAATGGTTGCGACTGTAAGCTTAAAAACATTAAGAAACAGGCTGTCACATTCTTACAGTTTCTCATCATGAAATGGCCTGACCTACTTAGACAGCTTTGACAGATAAAGACCCCTTAAATGATTGCTGACCTGAAGTATCTGTAAAAACATATTTTATCTAACTACATATAAAAAAAAAATGTCCATCAGTGTTCCAGTTTTTTCTTCATTTTTTTTTTTTTTTTTTTAAAGATGAGACAGCCGACCAAAAACGATAAGGCTTTAACGGCTGAAAAATGAGCCTATCAGCTTCACTTCCCCAGCTCTTTTGTTGAAGGTCTTCTGGGGCTGGTGTGTGTTTCACTGAATATTCCTATTTTGATGTTATGGATAACTGGCTTTTATCATGCCAGGAGGCCAAGTCGCTTGACCTTAGCAGAAAGGAAAGAGTGGATGATGAACACTAAGGTCTTTGGGCAGCAGCGAAGGTCCAGTTTCTAAGAGCAGAGAGAGAGATGAGAATAAATCAGGATGTTTGTATATTGATAGCTCTTCATAAACTACAGTAGTTAACATTGATCCTTATCCATCTACTACATGATGACCTTGGTACCAAAAAACAAACAAACAAACACAACAACAAAAAACACACACACACACACACATATATATATATATATATATATATATATATATATATATATATATATATATATATATATATATATATATATAACACACACAACAATATATATATATATATATATATATATATATATATATATACCTATATATGTGTGTGTGTGTATATATATATATATATATATAATATATGTGTGTGTGTGTGTGTTTAAAGTCAATGTTAAACTTAAACTCTCCATTGTTTTTTTGGCATCCCTGGTAAAAGCAAGTAGTCAGCAACCTCTCTGGAGCGTCCAGAATTTTGGGTCTTCTCTTTTGCTTGTTTCTTTTTAACTAACTCCCCTTTTTTTTCTAATGACTATTTCTGTGTTAATGTGGCTGTACAGTGGTGCACTTGGTAGCACTGGTGTTCTGGAGCTAGGAGACTCTGGTTTGAAATACCACCCTGGAGCTTGCATGCGTGGGTTCTCTCTAGGAAGGAAGACATGTGCTTCCTTCCACAGTCCAAACACATGTCTGTTAGATTAATTGAGCTCTCCAAATGGTGTGTGTGGGTGCATATGCGTGTGTGTGTACATGATTGGTTGTTTGTATGTGTGTTCTCTGATGGACTGGTGACTTCTCCAGGGTCACCAGGAGAAGGTGTGAGTGGTCTCACCTATGACCACTGGAGATAGGCACCAATCCCTCCATGATCCTGATAAATGAGTAGAGAGACAATAGATGGATGGATGTCTTGATTCGGATATAGTGTATGTTTTGAATCACTGTCCAACTGACAACCAAGTTTGAGTTCTTTATCAAACTTGACATTTTTGAAAAAAATGTCATGATATCTAAGACTCCCAGGATCTTTGGAGGAAAAACAGGTCTACTGCATCACATATAGTCCACCATAAAAAAATATTAGCCATGGAGTGCTATTCCATATATCCGTCAATTATTTTACTCTACACCCTTCTACTGAGAATTTTGGTCTAACGTTTAATATGCTCTAAGTTTCATTTGACAAAAGTTCACCACATAAGTTACAGATACAGTATGTTTGTGATGGTAGGACAGAAGAGCTGTTTTTCAAGGCCCGTGGATATAGATCAGATCTTATAATTGTGATGGTGACTTGATGACTCCAACATGCTCTTCAGTGTAGTTTGTTGAGAGTTTGTATATATTTTATCTTCTTTACAATCTCTGTTGATTGAGTAAATACATACTTTAATCCTTATAAACAGTTGTAAACTTTTAGTTGTTACTCTGACTAGATATTTTTAATCAAATAACAATTTTCTTCTTATATACAAATCCTAAATGCTGGTGAATACATTAGTTGGAGAACTTACATAATTTGAACTGACATATTTTTCTGAGTGATTATGATTAATTTCCAGATATATTTTACTAAAAAAATCTGTCTCTTCTTGTGTTTTTTTTTTTATTAACCTTGTTGCTTCCTTGTACACAAAAGGACAGTTCATTTGACATGCACAACTTTTTCATGTCTGTGTTAATCAATTCAGCAGACTGTCCCCAAATACAGTCCTGCTTTCATGTTCACCACATTCAATATATCCTCCCACACACAGAAAAGTTTTTAATAATTATTTAATACAACCTATAAAATGTTTCTTACAATTTCAGCCTCCGGGCCTCCAAAGTCGAGGAACATCATACGGACTCCATCATCTGAGGACATTCGGAGGCGCTCGAAAGGTTGCTGGAGGAGAATATTTTTCCTGACACCCATTTCATCTGTGAATAGTGTGAAGCCGTCGTCAATGTGCACTCCCAGCATGCACTCTTTTCCATTCCAACTACAGGCTGCACACACACAAAAAGATAGTTTAAAATGTGACCAAGTCGAGGGGATGTTAGTTAATACTGGACAGAGCTTTAAATCTTTCCTGTAGTCTTTTTTTAACTGTGACACCTTAATATGCTTACATGACAAAAGAAGCACTCAAGCTTTTTGCTCCCATGAAATCAAAATTTCTCTAAATTTTACTTGATGCAAACATTAATTTACAGATTAATTCAAAGTTTATGTCTTAAGGCTTCCTATATCACCCAATATTACCACCAGATGGCAGTGTAATAATACTACTCCATCTGATAATGGAATCCAGTGTGCTGAGTGTGCATTAGGGCACTGTTCAATACGTCAGTATCATACTTAGACTAGAGCAGTGAGGATGCTTTATGAAACCTAAACAAAGTAAGACATGTAATTTAACTGTGATATGCTAATAAATCAATCAATGAATTTCAAACCCACAGCAGTGTTGTATTTTTACTTTAGAAGAGATCAGCGACTGCTCTTTACTTAGGAACTATAAAAACAGACATTGATATATATGGTATTTTGGATCTTTTTACCTGCTGTGACCTCCTTGATGAGTTCTGCAGCATTGTGGCAACCCTCGACCAACAGATGAGTCCACGTGGACAGCTCCTTGGCAGTGTCCACTCTGAACACATGAGTCTCTACACCCTGCTTGGTGCCTGAACGCAAGCCGAACGACAACTCAGAGTCCAATAGAGAGGAACTTTTTCCAGGACCAGAGTGGACCAGCCTTTGGGGAGAAAGAAAAAAATATCACCAGAATGTGGCTGAAAAGATTGTAATTAGGAATTATAGGATAGACTGTGGCTAAAGATGAAAATGCTACCTATGTGGAAAACAAGGTGTGGAATCCACAGCAGAGAGAGTAACGGAAACATACATGACTCATAGCTCCTATGAGGACTAATGTTTTCCAACTAAGCTATGGAAGTTTTGACACAAACTGTTCAGTGGTTCATTTATGGAAAGTGTGAGCAGGAGCTCACAAACCAGTATAGAAAAAACAACCTGATCAGGGTGAGGCACAAAGCATATGTATGACAGCTACTTTGAAAAGTGAGCGTCTGGTGTGTGATGTATGAAGAGAAGATAATTCTAAGGTTTCTGCCACATGGGTAAAACTCAGCAAGTTGAGGGTACCAACTGGTCACAAAAAATTAATTTTTAAACACAAACATAATTTTTGTGAAGGCTTTATACATTTTTATCAGCTCAATGTTAAACTTAACATACAATATAATGAGAAAAGAAGTTACATTTTTGTTGAAGAGGGTTCAGAAAATTACTGAAGATCTGAAACATAAAAAAAAAACAACAACTCTATTCTCTAAAATTGAATGGGATATTGGTCTTGGTTCAGGAACCTCTGCTGTACCCAATTAGTGTACCCAAATCTGTTGTTGAGTAAAAGCTGCTGGATATCTGTGGCTTCATTTACTATGTCATTAAAATGAAAGACATGTGGTTAATAAAAGACATGCGATGGACCTAACATTTTCTATTTAAATATGTGCTGAAATAGAAAATTTAAATTTCACCTTATGAATTAAAAAGATGTCTCCATCTCCACCAAACATCTGTATTAGGGCACCAAAATTGAACTAATAGTCCCAAGTAGCCTCCAGGATGCACTTTGGGCACCTCTGATGTAAAGAGATTAGAATTTTAACCTGGTTGTGATGAGGGTGTGACTCTTGGTGGGGTTCCTTAGACTCTCTTTGCTCTCAGGAAAGGAGGAATACAGAAGCAGGTCCTTCTCTGTCAACACTGCAAAGAGAGGTTTCTCTGGACCCTGGGACATCTGCACACACAGACAATTATATCAGACTGAAATTAAATGCCCATCACTCTTTCAGGGTACATACAGCAATCCTTAAGTTAAACACCTTTTAAAACCACTTTTGCTAAACATCATAGAACTTACTTGCAGATGTTGATCTGTGTGACCTTTCTAACTCATGAATCACTATTTCCAAGTCACACCCAGAAAGGAAATGTTTAACCCAAGAAAGGCATCTGATTATAAAAGGACAAATATTTTACAGATTTGCAGAGCTGTGGAAACTAAGGGCTGCATCCATTTTTAAATTAAACTATCTTCTGCTATTAATTGCTGTAGTAGCAGGCTAATATTGGTTGCAGTGGTGGTATTACTACTAAATTACAAAAGTTAATTTTAAAACATTTTCTGGTGAATTGTGCAGGCAACCCAAAAGATATGCAACTCTGTAAAAAACGGTGAATCAAAATTACTTTGATGTCACAAAGGTTTAAGTTCACACTATTCGGGGACACCAAGTTTTTTTCTATTAGATCTATTTTGATCAGCTGAAGGGGTGTGAGGTCCTGGAGGAGATGTCAGTGAACCAACCACCTCAGTAAACTCTTTAAATGGCAAATGATACCAACAACAAGGTGTTTTTTTTTAAGCACACTGCTATTCTGGTTATGTAACCAGTTTTGTCTTTACCACATGTGAATGGCGTTGCAGTATCGGAGCTGAGGAACATTTCATTATTTACATTACTTACATTAAGGAATTTAGTTTATCTTAAAAGGAGACATTTGATGAAAACATCAAGTTTTCAAAATTTTCGAACTTATCTTAAAGTTTAAGACTTACTGTAAGGATTTGGGTTTTTCTCTGTGTTGATTTGAGTTTTTCTGTGTGTTCATTTTGAGTTCCTGTGTCTCTGAGTCTCCGTGTTGTCCTGTCTCCCCTTAATTATTCCCAGGTGTGTCTCGTTTCCGTGATTACTCTCTGTGTATTTAACCCCACCTGTGTTCTTTGTTCCTCGTTGGGTCCTTGTCGAAGTTGTCGTTTTGTCAGTCCTGTCTAGCGTTTGCCCTGGCTGCCCGTTGTCCATTCGTTTCCTCCAGTGCTACTGGCATTTAGCCCTGGCTTCTGCACAGCTGTGCTGTCTGGTTGTTGGACTTTTGTTGGACTTATTTCATCATTAATCCATTTTTCATTTCAACCTGGTTTCAAGCGTCTTCCTCACCACCTCCTCACACCACTTCATGACACTTACTGTATGTTAAAATTTAAGACTTTAAGTTAAGTCTTACTTTTTTTTCTTAATGGCTTGTCTCAAATGTGGAGAATCTAAGAGTTTTCCACAACCAACAAGTATATTGAGAAAACTGGAGCTAGAGAGTAAAAAGGATAACTGAGTACAAAAAAATACAATTAAAAAATTTAGAAAAGAAGAACAAGTCCTTTGACTCTTTTCCCCATGTACCCCAGTATCCTACCATACCTGCTCTGTAAGCCAGCCCAAATGTTTGACATCCATGCCAGGTTGCATGCTCTTCATCTCCTCCTTCACTTGTGGTAAAAGGCTGGCAGCAGCAGCTTGGATGGCATTGTACCACGACTGAGCCATGGCTGGGTCTTTTGCCCGCAGGAACATTGAGTTCTTTCTGTTGGATGAAATCACCTCAAAATACCTGGCAAGTGTGATTAAAGGAGGTGGGGGAGAGAGGAAAGAAAATGGAAAAAAGGGTCTGTTTAAAAAAACAAGAAAAACCTCAAAGAGAGCAAAGCTTCAGGCTGAGGAGGAAGTTTCATATATTAAAGAGAATATCAAAGTAAGACAAAAAAAATCTCTTTTGCGATAATCTTTAAAAGTGATTTTTTAACTTGTCAGTCAGCCTCAGCTTGGTTCTGAGAAATATATTAACTGAATTAAATATGACATTTAACTGATAAATGTTTAACATGTAGTACCTGTTCTCTGTGTCTGGGGGGCACTCTTTCCGTGACACCTGGCACATCTTCAATGGGATGATGCGAGGCTCTTTCACCTCGGCGGGGAAGACCTCATTGCTCCTCAGAGGTGTAGAGGGGGGAGAATCCCAAGGGAGGTTTGCTCCAGGGGAACCGGAGCTTTTAAAAAATGCAGACATTTCCTTGATGTATTTCACTGTAAAAGAGCCAGAGCAGAGAAGGGAGAATTGGGTAATGAGCAAGAAGAACTGCAAAACGAAACTATAAAGATTTTTTTTCCAAAATGGATCCTTCAGGTTTTTTTCAAACTAAAAAGTACCACACTTAGGAGCTGTTTTAAATAGTCTATAAACCCATTTTTGACAACTCATAACAGACTCATTGCAGCTTCTTTTGTAAAAACAACTTAAACATAATGAAAAGTAGATGGTTTTATCTTAATTTTTTCCTTCTTATAATTCTGGAAGGAGGACATTCCTTGAGCACCAGGTGGGTATGTAATTCACTTTAGTTGTACACCAGCACAATGCCATGGGTTACCAAGTACAGCTGGTTCTTTTGGGGAAGTCATGGACCATAGGGACAGGAGCAATAACAATGATCTCAACACTCTACACCTAAGATTATTCACTCCAATGGACAGGTGCCAAAAGGCTGCAGTCACTTCATACCTTTTTAGAGTCAGTTAAGCTAAAATCTATATGGGAAAACCAAAGCAGAGAAAACCATAGCAAGCATAGGGGGAAATACAGATCCATGTGCGGTATAGAGTGCTGACAGTAAGTCTTTGATGGTTGATAAATGTCTTTTGTTTATTCTTGCATTTTATGGCCTCATTAAATGCTTTAAATCAGTGTATTCAACACCAATCCCCAAAGACTGGTGTTCAGCAATTTTTAGATGTGTCCCTGGTCCAACATTCCTGAATTAAATGGCTTTATTAACTCCTCAGTATTCAGTCATGTTCTAATTATTTAATTCAGACGTGCTGAAGTAAAGGCTGGGGTAGAATAATCCTGTTTTATGACGACAAACACAGATGTGGAGGAGGTTTTGCCATACTGCCTCCATAGATTGTTTTCCAATAGCCATATTAGAATAATCTCCCACAGGACTTTCTGCTGGACATCCTGAAGCAGCAAAGTAGCCCAATACAGCCCAATTTTTTTATGACACACACCTTGCAAAAAAATCCACTGTTGCCTTTTGTATTTACTCAGGTTCTACTGGCCTATCTGCTGGGAGATGTATATAAATGGCAAACAAAAAGACCCAACAAATTGTATGTTAATTAAGTCACCCCTGTATTTGGAGATTTTTTAAAGCTTCCCTCTAGAAAGCAAAACCGGGCAATAAATGCAACCAAGATCACTTAAAAAAAACATTTTTTCCCAAGTGCAATAATGCTACTAATAATGTTGACCATTATTCAGATCAGAAGCTGTGCCTGTTGTTTGTTTGGAACTTTATGATTTTGTAGCAATCCTTTTTATCACATATTGTGAGAGTTTTCAACTATTATCTGAAGCCAAAGGCAAATTTCCACATTTGTGGACAGTGAAGTTTATTATTATTGTCAATATTAAAATCTGTTTAAAAGTATAAAATGCACATTTATGACAAAAAATAAGAAAACTGTAAGCGGGGAAAATATTTTCTCACAGGACTATATACTTCACACTGCAAGTACTTGCAGAGTAGAACACTGTTTAACACCCCACTGCTGGTTTGAGTTTGTTTTGTGATTTTATCTTCTTACTTGTGTTCCACAGCTGAACAATCAATTACCCTTTGAGAACAGACACAGCCGTTCATTGACTTAATCTGATTTCACGAGCACGGACCACAACACAACAATGTGAGTCCGCTGTTTCAATCAAAGAGAAGAGAGGATAAGAGAGGTCTGCTGAATAAAAGTTAGACACAGTCAGCAAATGACATGGTAAACCCTCGAGATGGTGCCGTGGAAGACAGAAAAGTACGAATTACAAATAGTACACACAATGGATATTATAGGGAACAAGAAAAAACTATTGAAAGAACTGAGTGTTGTTAAAACAAATTTAATTGTCACTTGTGGTTTGGGTACAAGCAGCTGAAAAGATGCCATAAAAGAGAGCTGTGTAGAATGAATAGGATGAAATGGTTGTAAAAAAGAATAAATGAGATGGTTTCAATAAAACAAAGCTGTAAAAAACAGGCGGTTTAGTGAGTAAATAAGATGAATATGGACGAATTTCAGGAGGGTGGGATAAAGAACCCCATTATGAAGTGTGAAACACGGGTGAGCCAGGTGTAACAGCTTGCCAAGTGATTAGAGGGGCAGCGCAGGATGGTCTTGGTCCTCAACTTAAATCCCCTTTCAGGTCATCTTGACATTCTGATAATGCAAATAGATTTCACAAGACCACAGATTTCAATCATGCCTTATACCTTATAAAGTTGTTATGGCTTTGTGACCACCTGAAGGCAAATAATGATGAATCCCCATCCCATGTGACCTTTTAGCTGATTGATCTCTCAGTCAATTGAGAGATCAATTGACTGACTGATCAGTCAATTGCTGGACGCATGTTGTTTAATCAATGGGAGTAAGTTAATTGACATACTTACATAATATATGACTACACTCATGAGTCAGTTTTTGGACAACAATTTGAAAAATGCTTCAGGGACCTTTAAAATCTTTAATTCGTAGGTATTTTATGTGTCTCATGAGACTATATCTCAGGATCACCAAAACCATAAACTAAGTCCCTGTAATTTATATATATTTTTTATAATTAAGTACAACCAAATTCAGTTTAGGAGCAATTCTATAGACACATTTTGTTACAATTAGTTCAGCCACACACCCATGCAGATACACCTACACACCACCACCACCACAGTGCAGCTCTGGCTCAGCAGGCTGTGGTATGGGTTCAGCAATTGTAGCCTCTGCTTGAGTAAAAATAGCCCAAAGGACATGGCAAGTCAGGAGGCTGAAGGTAGGGCTCTGGTTTCACTGGGGAAGTGTGAAGCGCTCTTCGTGCACAGTACAAGAGGCAAGCAGCCAGAGGGCAAGCAGAGGAGTCACAGGGCTGGACAACAGCAGACAGAAGGGGGCTTCCTGTGTTAAAATAGTGTGTGACAAGCCAGTTATACATTTATTTGTTAATCAATGTACTGTATCTTTTTTTTTAATTTTTTTTTATCTCAAACTCAATTTTGTAATCAATTTTAAAAAGACCCATCATTATGTGGTTATGTTTGATATTACCCTAAATTTAGCTATGATGTGTGGTGTTGGCAGATTTATGGAGTAACAAATTGCAAGTGTTACTACGTTACTTTTGGAATAAGCAGGTATTCAACGTTAAACGACCTGGATCTTTGGTGGGGACAAAAACATCAGGAAATCTTTACAAAATAATCAGACAAAAACATGATGAGGTTGCTGAAACCTCTTGGGATCACATCCTTAAATCAACAATGCAGGGGAAAAATGGCTTTTTGCATAATCCAAACAGCTTTCATTTCGCCTACTGCTGTATGTCAATTAGCCTACCTCAGCAGTTTGGGAGGATAATTGTGTTCATTCTCGGTTTTAGAGTAGCGTTCATGTAACTCATCGAAGGTATTCTTCCCACTGGCTGTTCAAACAATGTACTGTACAAATAAATGACCGTGAATTACAATGAGATGGAAAAACAGTGAGAAGAGCTGATCAGTGCAATTCAATAAGGCATAGCTAGTTTTTGCTTTAAGGTTTACGTCACAGTCTGATACCTTAATAAGTCTTCAGTCAGTCAGCTGTGTGCTGTGACTATTATATTGAAAAAGAAACCTCTTCTGTTCCAAAATTATCTATAAAAATGTTGGGTTGTGAGATGTGATTATGAATTGCTCATAATTTCTGAATCTCTTTAAACAGCCTTTCTGCTCTGTTTGATTGTGATATTTTGGGTCAATAAATTGTATGATGTTTTTTTCTTTTAAAACTCTTTATATTTTACTGATAATCCGATTACTTTTGTTTCATTGTGCTGCAGTTGCTTATATTTCAGTTGTACAGCACTGTATTTTTAGATCTGCTCTACGAATGAATAAATGAAATGAATATTCAAAATTATTTAATTTGTAACAGTTCACATGAAGTAATAATACATTTTGAAAATTATTTTAAAGTAAAGTTTGTAAATATATGTTAATATTCAAGTCCAGTCACATCAACTCATTCTGAATGGAGTGATATGTCGATAATCATCACCAACTACCAGTTTGTGACAGTGTACTTCCACTGGTGACATCAATCCTACATCCTCAGATCTGAACAACCATAACTTGTCAAAAATGACTAAAAGTTTTCTAATCTTAAACTGACAAGTATGAACTTATCCAAAAATCTGTTTAAAACTGATCATAGGAATTCAGAAACTGCAACTCATTTCTGATGATATGAGGAATAGACTAAGGAGAAAAAAAACTGTAACTGACAGTAACTCCTCCTCAGACAATGCTCAATATAATTGAGTCTGTAACTCTTCTTTTGGAAATCTATTCTTCCTTAATAATAATGTTCTAGATGCTCATTCTGTCGCTGATCTTAGTTTCTGTCTACCCACTCACAGCTGAGAATTATGTTATAAAAAAGGAAGAAGAAGAAAGCATTACTTCCATTAAATTGCGCAAATAATTGAAAAAGATTACTCCTTTTCCTCTTTTGGTTGTGGAATAACTTCCTGTTTCGCTGATTTTAAAGGATTTTTTTTCATCAATGGTCTACTAAAAAACTTTCTTGCAACATAAAATTTATACAAAATTGTGATTTTTACATTTTGAAACTCCTCCTTTTAGTGTTTTATTAAAGGAATAGGTTTCTCAAAGAATAAAATAGTAAAGGTTTGGAAATGATACTTTAATATGCAGCATGTTCGAAAAATAATGTGCAACTCTATATGACTATTTTCCTTGTCATCATTTTGCAGTTACATAACAATAATACTTTTTTTAAAATCATTATTATCTCAAATTCTTCTTAATTATTTACATGACTCAATTAAACTGAACAAAATAAACATTTTAAACAGAAAAAGGCATCTCTAGACAAATTCCTGCTAATTAGGCATGTGTAGACTGGGCGCACGTATCAAGCAGTCAGCAACTAATGTCAACACCTTTTGAAGGAGATGTCAACTTCCATACGTAATACTTCATGGAAATGAGCTTCTGTCCATTAGTTCTTGTGCCAGCACACTTATGTTTGAACCATGAGAAAGGAAACTGCTTCTTGTTTCTGCATTGACATCATTCAATATTTATCTACTCAATCTCATTGCACTAGGCAAGAATATGGAAATAAGAATTAAAAAAGAAATTGGATTGCTTAAATCTTTGCCTGAAGTTGAATATATCACAAAAGATCACTATAATCATCACCAACTACGAGTTTGTGACAGTGTACTTCCACTGGTGACATCAATCCTACATCCTCAGATCTGATTAAATGAAGATGGAACTTCTTTGGTCACTGAGCAGGGAGAGGTACACCCTGAACATTTTGCCCGTCCATCGCAGGTTAACGTAGGACAAACAATAATTCACTCATACAATCACAACTAAATGTTTTTTACAAATAAAACATACGCATATATCTGTAAACTTTCTGCACTCATAGTCCAAAAACATAGTAACTCTCTACACTGACGTTTGGAATAAGTCTGACCATGCGATGTTATTTGTCCTATTTGTATATTGACTCTTAATGTGGCCTGCCTCTGGCCAATAGCAACTGCAGCAGTGTACAACATGGAGTGGATCAACTAGATTTTCCATCATCACAGTGTGCAAATTTAATACAAGATTTTTAAAAAAAAATCTTAAACAAGATTTTAACAAAAACCTACAAATGTGTTTTTGTTTTGAACATAATTGAGGCATTAGTTTCTCAATAATGAAATAAAGGCAGATTTGTTTCTTTGACGAATCTTCACCAAATCAAAAAAAAAAGTTTCATGATACTTTTTACAGAAAAACATTAGATTGAAAAGTATTGCACAAGTCTCACATGCACACTTAGTTGTAAGCATTACAACTAACTGCAACAACTTTTTGTTATGTTTACAAATTTGCAAAATGAATTTACCACAGAGAAATACAAACAATGAAGAAGAATAAAAAACAGAAGAGAAAACTAGCACGGTAAGAGTTTCCAGAAACCTATGCATTCTAAAAAGAGCACAAATCAGTTGCCATGAAAAGTGGTTTGGGAAAACACTCACAAGAATTTGGGCAGACCAAGCCAGAGTCCAGACTGTAGCCTAAAATAGCAGCTTAGCTTTGGACCTAAAATAAAATATACACACAAAAAAAAAAAAAAAAAGTATTCTACGTGAAGAGATGGTGCAAAGTTCTATCAAACTTTCAGGGTCAATTTCCAGAAGTATATTACTATCTTTTTAACCACCAACAGTGAGATGAAGCCTAGGCGAAAATTCAAGCTGGGAGACGGAACACAGCTGATCCGCATCATCATCCCCCACGCCCTCACCATGCCAATCAGGTCTGGCGCACTGCCCGCTCCAGCCAATCACCGCGCACGGATTCCTCCAAAAGGACGCGTTGTCTTCGGTCTTCCTGCTCGTCAGCCGTGCTTCAGCCCGCCACCTCCCCATCTCCTCCTTTGTCCCAGCGGTCACCTTCCAGGCTCCCTCTGCATTCCTTCACACGACGTGCTCCATCACTGGGATTCGAACCAGGGGGAGAAGACTGCCTGAGCTTCGCCGAGCCGACCACCTGCCCTTGGTGATCCTCAGCTCAGAAGTCTTCTATCGGGTTCGAGCGCCAAAGAACTTTGTACCATTAAATCTTCTAACTGCTATCTTTCTCTGTATGAGTCCATCCAGATTGAAATGACAGGTCTGAAAATATCTTAGTCGTTGCTGCAAACACATGTAGAAAAATATTTTAGTGTATTTTGAGTTGCTGCAAACAAGAGAAATTAACGTAATTCAAGTAGTCTATAAAAACCTTTACTACAACCCAAAGTTTCCATTTTTATCCACTTGTTTTAATATGAGCTGCTTAAACATCTTTGTCAACCAAATTGAAATAATTGTTGACTCAGGTGAACCATAGTTTATCACTCAAACATAGAATTTTCAATTTAGCCTCGTAGGAGGGAACAATTTTCCAGTTTGTAAACTGTCCACTTTGTGTATAAATGCATTAAGATAAATTTGGTGTTTGAACAAATAAATTAGTTCAAACAGGGGTTCTAAGGTATTTGGAGGCTTTAGCTATTCATGGAAAAAGTAAAAATTTAAACCGAGTCAGTGGACGCTAAATGGTGTGTGTCACAGTTGTCATTAGTTCCTAAGTTGATGGTAAAAAAAACAAAAAAACAACCGAAGAAACAAGTGAACACATCCAATATTTGTAAAAGACTTAAGGTGACATGTATTTCTATCAAGTGTTTGGTATTAAACAAAAAATAAAACCCTTGAATTGTTGAAATTCTACATGATCTGCATTAATTATGGTCATATGCAAAAACTTTGAGTAAAGACCTACTATACACAGTGGTGTAATTCACCAAAAAATAAAAATAAATAGATATAATTAATATATATTATATATATATATATATATATATATATATATATATATATATATATAAAATCAGAATATGAAAACTAAGACGGAAAAAGCAGGCATGCAGAATACCCTGCCAAACTCAGCCAGAAATGTTGCAGTGAATACCAGTGGTGACACATTAAATACAGAGCTAAAATTAGCTGAGATGGAACTGTTATTACTTAGCTTATTTGGCAGTCAATGAAACTACTTTTGTACTGTGTGCGAGTCAAGGAGTTTCTTGCCTTCCTATGCAAGGTATATTACTAATCTTTTCCTGCTTGGTTCTCCACTATTACATTAACATCAAAAACACTATAAAGATTTTTTTTTTTTTAGCAATGTAAGTTTAAAAACAATGCCCCGAACTGCCAGATTTTATTTTTTTTTGTAGCTTGGTTCATTTTAAAAATCTGTATTCTGTTGAACATCCAAAAATACATATATTTTTTCTAATGCAACTAAACATATAAAAATCCATAGTGATTTTTTTTAATGAGTCCCCAATCTGCAACACCAATTACCAAACAGACTAAAACCACTGAAGACATTGAGCTAAAATTCCTAAAACACGTGCATATTCAGTACTATTACAGCTACTATGGCTATGCAACATTTTGCAAACCAAAACAAATATTGTTCAACCTCAAGGATGCACTGTTCTTCATTGGCTGCATAATTTCTGCAGTCTTTAAACCCTTTGCTTTCTCACCAGAACAACATCAACTTGTTAGACTATTACTTTTTACATATTTCTTATTTCGATGGTCAAAAAGAGGTGCTGGCTTCTTGTACAATAGTCAACGCAATGAAGATGAACACCAGCCGTTCCTGCTCCCACCACTGGTTACTGTGGGAGTGGATGGAATTTCAAAGTCCAGCCAACTATCTCAGAAGCATGTTGTTGGCTCTGTAATGTATGTCAGGAACAGAATGACCCAATGTCACATCTCTAAGGCAAGATGTCTGGGCCCAAAACAAGAATATAAATAACTGTACAAAACAAGCAAATACTTGCTGTCAACTGAGGTCAGTAGAAAAACAGCATCTATATATTAGCTCTGTAAGCCTAACAATTATAAACATGTATTTTTATCATTTTTTGCTTTGTATTGGACAGATTGAAAGCCAGTAACAAAAAGCATTTATGTGTGTAAATATGAATGTTTGTTTGCTGAGAAAGTCTGATACAACATGGATATTTAATTAATCTGACATCTTCAATATTAACCTACTTTTGTTGCAGCTACTTTTAGAGTTCAAGCACCACACAAAGCCATTAAAACAAAATATTACGGAAGAAGGATCAACAGAAAGCCATTTTGATTTCTGAAAAACTTTAGCCTATAGTCATATTTGACGATTTTAATCAGCAGAACTCAGTATAAATGCAAATAGATTCACCTTTATTAGCAATGCAAGAAATGAAACTATTACTGGTGCTTATTGCACTGTGTTGAAACATCTATGTTGTGTTAAATCAACCCTTTTACCAGGTTTACTGAATATTTGTAATGTGGCACTGCAAAACCGGAAATAAATCGCTACAGCATAAATGGAGACCATGGATGAATACTGACTAACTTCTGAGAAAATAGTGATTGCTGTTTTTTGGCAAAGTACTAGTTATAAAGAAACCAATCCATACTTTGAATGCCATTTTGAGAAATTTTAAAACAGTAAACTTTGTATTTGAATTCAGCTAGTTTTCAGATTAAATCTGAGCTGTTTCAGGAAGGTGGGGGAAACTTTTATTGTATAGTATTTAAAACACAATTAGAACGCATATGGCACACAAAATTAGAACACAGGCACACAAATCTCTGCACTGCTGTGGCTCTAATGATATAATATGACATTGACCAGGTGGGTGAGCATCTGGTGACACCTAAAATAAAATAATTATTTATATTGGACATTCTTTAACCTGAAAAAAAGTCTAGAATATGGTATTTATGATTGTCTTATGCTTATTGAGTCAGGTTGTATATTTATTTAGGCATGGTTTAATTCCACTAAAGTTTAGAGTCTATGACAAAGGTTCACAACACAGAACCTCACACCATTATTGGAAAATGGGACAAATGCTGAAATTTCTAAAAAAAATTATATATCTAAAACAAGACAAACCAGGCAAATGATAAATGATCAAATTTATCTGATAAATTCTCAATCATACCTGCTCACAGTGAATAATGGGGACTGGGTTAACAATGTCAATGAACAGCCTTTAACATCCCCAGAGAGCTCATCAGGTAAGAGGACAACCTTTGTGGATGGTTTTTTCACAAATCTTGTTTGCAGAATGTTAGCATTCAAATAATCATATCTTCATCTTAGTTGTTCTATTTGTTTGGCATCATTAGAAAGCTTGGAATCCACACTTTCAGAATCTGTTAAAAACTCAATTAATGCTGCTTATTGCAGAAGTTTGGGTGTTTGGGCATATGCCAGCTGTAGGTATCTCCTTTGTTTTTCTTATGAATATATATCACTTTTGGTGTATTTCTGCCAGTCATCCAATTGGAGATTTTCTCTTTTCTGTATGATTTAGATAAGAACATCATACATCAGTCCTGCAGCCCAACTAATTAGAATCGGGGATAAATGCCAACCTGTGGGAGGGGAGGAGTTGGGGGGCATGTGTGCTGAGAGAGAGAGAAAGAAGGAAGAGACCAGTGAATCAGACTTTTAGGCTAATTCATATAGTGCCAAAGCAGAGATTTGATTACTTTGCATAGAGTGTCAGGAGAGTTAATTATCCTAATTCAACAAAGTGAAAATGAAGAAAACTTGGACAGGATCTGGCAGAGGACAAAAACAGAGCGGAAAAAAAGATTCAGCTTCAGACAGTTTCACTTAACTTTGCAGCATTCTCTTTCCATTTGGTTCCGAAAATGAAGAAAAACAATTCTCCTTTTGCACATTTGTAAGTATTTTTCAGTGGGACCCAAAAGAAGTAATGCTGATTGCAAATTAGGAACATCATTTCCATATCAAATTTAAATTGTATAGAAGAAAGGGAGAGCTGTTAATCAGTTAAAAAGTAAAGTTTGAAAAAGTTACAGCAAAGGAAAACTGCCTTCTATCTCCAGTGTATGCACATACTGCTGCAGAATACTGAGACAGTTGAGTAGCAGTTGAGTAGAATGTGAGTTAGAGTGGAAGTAAGCGTTGGCCACCAGTTTATCAGAGGCCCGGGACTGGGGCAGAGGGGTTCAGTTGGGGCCTTGTTAAGATAACTCACAGCCAGACACTGTAGAATGGCCTGAGGGGAAATTGTAATTTAACAACCTGTGGTATTTTATGGGTTAATCGCTCCACATCTGAATGTGAGCACACTGAGTTTGTTGTTCTACAAAAATAAAGAAACAAAGCTTTGTGTGCATATGGTTGAAAATGTCACTGAAGGGATTCCAATAGTTATTGCTCTTGTCACATCAAACTAGATGATAAATAAAAAACATACAAAAGACCATTTAAAAAATAGTAATAAACACTGTCGGTATGCTTGAAACAAAACACGTTCCCCTGGCATGATTCTATCACTTTTAACACAACCAACACAGCTTCATATAATTTTTAAATAATTTGACAGAGAAAAAAGACATTTCCACCAAGAAAATGAGTTTAGACTACACTAGATGGTCATCATGACAAGTGGAAATTACTTCTAGGAAATTGTCAGATTGATTTTTAAAAGCACACACCACATTGTATCTAGGTAACAGTCACATATTAAAGTCTATACGTTTTACCTATACAAAATTAAAAAGATCCATATACATTAATAGAAAACAATATATTCTGATCACAAGTTTTATATTACACAAGTTTTCCTAATGCTTTACAAAGCTGATCATTTGTAGTTACATCTTTTGTGAGTTTTGATGGTCTTTCCATGGCCACATTACATATCAATGAATTCATAAAAATGTACGGTAATTCATTAAAAAATGAAAGCTCATTCAGTTGTTTAAATATAATTATGACAAGTATAGTAAAGTTTGGATTGTTCAAAATTAATTCAAGTCAGTTGGTTCACTAGACTGGTCTACAGGCACTTCTACAAAAAAGAATACAATACACCTTAAATCACATACGCACACACAAAAACTTTACTCTCTCTCCTGTTATGTATGTCAGTCAAAGAGCTGAGGAAGGAGCAAAAAGAAAATTATCCAACCGCTAGAAGTTCTGAGGAGATGTGGAAGAGAGGATTGAGGAGAGCTTTAAAGGTAATAATTATATTGTCACAAAAGGAAGAGCCAGAAAGACTAATTATCATATAAAATACATGCATGAATCTGGTTCTGCTTTTCCACAGGAAAACAGTCATACTGTCATTTTAATGCAAAAGGCAAAGTTTACACAGAGCAATTATGTAGAAGGTCTTGTTTTCAGCACTGACTGGATTCATACATTACCATTTTGCTTCCTTATCCACAAAGGAAATAATTTAAAAAGCATACACTACTCAGTTTGCTGCATTTTTTTTTACCAACTAGTCCTTTATTACTTTCTAAGGTCCAACCTTAACACTAAAGTTCCTTGCTAAAATGTTCATAACTCTTGAACTTTTTCTAATTTATTCACTTTAGAATCATAAACTTCAGTCTATTTTATTTGAAGTTTGTGTAAGAGACCAATTTAGGCCAATACAATATTATGAATACAGAGTAAAACAATACATTTAAACATCAAAAAAAGAACAGTGTGGCAGGTGTTTGTATTCAGCTGGATTTATTCTGATAATGTTAACTATCCAGTATTACCAAAAGCCTTTTAAAAGTCACCCGGCAGGTAAACATTCAACACCTGCACACCTCCTGCAGAGGTCAGGAATTAAGTTGTTAAGACGTTTTAGCATGTCTGTACTGTTCTGCATATTCTTTGCATCTGTAAGTGCAAAGAATATGGCACAATTGCAAAAAAGTAACTGAAAAAAGCTGTAAATCATGTTTGCAGTTTTAAACAAGAAATATAGTTGACACTCTGCTTAGTTGAGATAAATGATTTAGCTTTCACTACCCCTGCAACAAAAGTTGACACTGACGATTATTCATACATACAGTAAGGTGATAGCCCCATCATGTTATGGGAATGAACTTTTGGAGCAAGAACGGGGAAACTGGGAAGAGTTGAAGAGTAAGTAACACGAATCCTGGAAAATAACCTGTTACCAAATTTAAAAAGAATGAGGTTTAGGTTCACCTTTCAACCAGATAAAAGGCAGATAACAGGCAGAACTACAAAAACAGGTGTGGATCAAAGTATAGCCTTGGCCCAGGCAAGGTCCAGATCTAAATCAAGTTGAAATCTGTGGCAAGAGTTAAAAGATAAATCTCCACAGATGCTCTCCATTAATGTGACCTTGAGTTCATTTGAAGAAAAAAAGGGAAATAAATTTAATGTGCACAGCAGGCAAACATGCACCTAAAGACTTTCTGCCATGAATGCAGAAAAATCTGGATCTACAAAGTATTGATACAGTAAGTTTGTATGCATGCCATACTTTTAAGATTCTTTATTCATTATCATCCTAGAAAACCAAGCATCATCATCTTTTCACAAAGTGAGAAAATGGTAAAGACATCGAAATGCTTGTAAGCCACTGTACTACATAGTACAGTCTTTCATATAAATTACATTTGATCATTATATGAGTGTCTGTATAGGTTGTGGCATGTGCTGTTTAGTTTTTTTTTGTTTTGTTTTGTTTTTGTCAAGTTTTTCTCTTATACTAAGAAATTATTGAAGTCGTTTTACTGTTCTGCAACCAGTGTACTGTTCCTGCCTGTATCTGGAATCTTCCATAAATGTCTTTAGCAAGAAAGACTATCAGACTTGATTAAATCACGCATTCTTTTGAAGAAAATGTACAGAAAAAGGTCTGCATTCCTGAGCCTACCAGCAGCAAGAGATAAACTACAGGGCATCTGGGAATATATTTCAAACATCAGGGCAATGCTGCTTCTACCTCCACCCACCAGATCAACAGATAAACTAATTTACACACAACATACTCTGCAGATCTAAAAAACACACACACACACACACACACACACACACACACACACAAAACAAACAAAAAAAAAACACCTGAGAGTTTCCAGTCAAAAACTGTAAATTAATTGTGCTGTGTTCTGTTTATCTGACTTCTGGCAGGTCAGATAAATAAAAATCCTTTGGATTTGAATGACAACATAAGCAAAATGTAAGCGTGCAAATGAATGTGTAACTGAATATGCTAACATACATGAGGACAGTGTTTTTTTTACACATGATATGTGTGAACAGATAGGAGTGAGGCATACGTTGCTGTTGTAAAAATCTGAATTTAGATAAAATGAACTTTTGACAAAAAATGAATACTACAGTCTTAGGCAGCAGCATACTGTACATGTCCCTGTCTGTAGCTTCAAACTCGGCTTCCTGAATTCATTATATTCCATAAATCCCTAATTTAACCATATTTGAATCAGTACAGGAAGATAAAGTGAGAATATATCTTTGTGCTGGCCTTACTTTAAAAAGACTCTAAAGTATATATCTTCTTTTTAAAGGCTATATTCACACATGTCCTTGAAGAGCCCGATTTGTAGATAACAAATAGGAGTTCTGGTCCTCAAAGTAAAAAGTATTTCAAACTCAGCCAACACTATATTTAATTGTTCTTCTCTTAACAGAAATAAGGGTTTCTTATTTAAATTTCTGCATTTTTAAATGTTTATTTTTATGGTTAATTTTAAAGTAGGTATAATGGAATCATCATACTGCTTTCTATTTTACAAGGTAGGGATAGACAATCCCTACCTTGATAGAGAAGGCCTTCACTTTTATTAGATGAAGGATCACGAATCAATACCATTGTGCATTTATTCAATTATCGTACACAGCACATTACACAAAATTCCACTTCAACTGCTATAGAGGCACTATTTTTCATAATTGAGCCAGGTAATGAATTAGATGAAAACATGAAACTCTATATAAGGCAGAGAGGTAGAATATGCCTTACTGGTTAGTTGACAAAGCATCCCAGACCAACACAAGTGAAACCATTTAAATACAATCTCACTATAGATGGGGAGCGAACATCATGGGCACCACAGAGCATATTTTCTATTAACTCGCATCAACTGGTGCCTCTAACACACATTGGACAAGTCAAGCTGAAATGCACCAAGCCAGGACATGAGAGTAGATTTCAGCCTCAGAGAGATTTAATAGAAGAGTGAACTCTTCTCAATGGAAGAGGTTCAAAAAAGATTGCTCAGTGCCTGGTCTTGGTAAGTTGGATGCCAATCAGACATATACAGTATTTTTTTTTTTTTTTGATAGAAAACTAAAGGGTTGTACATTTTATTACACATTTTATAAAGTGTATCTGACAAAACACGTGTGTTGTCCATAAGGCTCCTGAATGGTGCTCTAACTTGTAAAAAGTGCTCACATTTGGTTGATTTCAACACAATGTTACTATTCTAGTGATGATTGATGATTATATTTTATATGATATTAAATATAAATTTGCATATTTTATGTCAAGAGAGATTTTATGTTAAGAGATGCAATTTAATGATTCACAGTTTCCACATTGATCATGAGAGGACAATTTAAATAGAACATCCACAGATGACGTGATAGAGGTTGACCCTGATAAAAATCTATCTTTTGGTTACTGGAATAACTGCTATAGTTGAATCTGTATGGCTAAAAATTGTCAACTGAAAAAATAACAATCTTTAATATGTTGGCTGCATGATAAAGACTGAGAATCCCTGAGATACAAAACTAGCTTTAAGGCACAGTTGACTTCAGCCTTGAAATTTGTATCTTTCTTTAAATCAGTGTGTTACAAAAAGTTACAGTCAATTTTGTAACAAACCCCATTTAGCCAATTTTGCTATTTAAAGGTGACATTGGGGACAATTGATGTGTCTTACAAATCACTCCCTCCCCAAATATGCTAAGCAAGAGGAACACTGTGGCCAAAGAGTTTCCTTAGCTAAATCTAGCTAATCCTTGTGTGTGCATGTATCCTGAGCCTGAACACAAGGAATTTAATGAACATGACAGCATGTACCAGAAAAGTCCACAAAGGTCTTGTCTTTCTCACAGTTTACCAATTGCTCTATCTCGTGTAAACCTCATAGTTGTACATACACACTATGACTTATGTTTCTCCAAAGATTTGTGTAAATTCTTCAGTAAAGAGCATTGAATTTGGGATAATATCTGCACCATGTGCTAATACAATTCTAAACCCACCAATAACATCGAAGTCAATGTGTGATTTCTAATAAATGCTTTAACTTTTCTTGTATAGACTCACAAATGATGTAAAATCTGTCTCTCTTTCAAGTTCATTTAATGTTTTATCTATAGGAGTGAACTTTTTTAAATAAAAAAAAATTTACTTCAAGGGTAATTTCTTGCATTATATGTTACAAGTGAGAGACTTGCAACATTAGCAAACACCACAAATATTGCAATTAGAGAAAACACATGAAGACCAGTATAAAGTTCAGATGTCAAGTTGTTGAAAAGCTTAAGGAGGTAACAATAAGCCAAACTTTAAATATCTACTACTGTTTAAGTCGTCATCTGAAAGTGGAAGGGGTATTGGAGATTTGATCATCAACCTAAACATACAGGCCAGACAAGCAGCACACTAATCAGAGAAGCAGCCAAAAAGGCAGTTTTGGGAGAACATGTTGGAATATTGCTAGACTACACACTTGGACCTTGATAAATCTCATATTTATGGAAGACTAGCAAGAAGAAACCCATACTTTTTTTTTTTTTTTAAACTCATGTTTGTAGTACACAAATAGAAATGTGAAAGAAGGTGTTCTGGTCAGATGAGACAAAAATGAACATTTTGTGTTCATTTGTTCTTTTTTCCCCCTTTCTGATAAGTTGCCTGTGTTGGTGCATGCAGTTGCAGAATCCTGCCTGCTGGCTCTGCTGTGGAAACTGGGGGTGGACCTCCTCCTGATTATCACTTCCTGTTTGATGCCTCCAGCAGAAGAAGCTGGATCATCACCTGGGGTGTCAACCAATCTCAGAAGAGGTATTCTTAAATGCTGACTTCCCCACAGGAAATGCAGTTATTACTTTTGTTTGAGCAGCTTCCCTCTTGCTTTGTGTCTTGATAGTATGGACTTGGTGTTGGATTTTGCTATCTTTATTTGTGCTGTTAAGTTCTGTTTTCTGTTTTTTGCTTTATTAACACATGTACTTCCCTAATATTCTGGATATGATTTTTGTTTATTATACATTTTCACCATTGACTTGTAAAGAGAATAAACAAAAACATATTTACTGTTAAACATTGTTAAACCACTAATAACCACTATTTCTCTTTCACTCTGGCTGAGCTAGGTCACAATAGTGGTGGAAAAATAATACTGATCATCACTAGACAAGACATTTATGCATAAAAATTTAACACAATGTGTTCAATTATCAATTATTCTCTACTTTGTATTGCAGTACACAAAGTGTGCAATTAAGTTCATTTTAACATGATAAAATGTGAAACATTTCAAGTAATATGACTATTTTTTCAAGGTGCTATGATCAAACTTACGAAAAACTCATTGTTTGTGCTGACTCAGTTCTGATGCATTCTCAACTTGATCTCTGACTCAGCGGCAGAAAAGGCCAATGATTTAGAGGGGAAAATAAAATTTGGCATGGCTTGTCCCATTTTATTCCTGGCTATCCTTTTAGATTTGTTATAATAGCTAAGGTCACTTTACTAAGTAGGTGCCCTTCATTTTGTCCATTAATTTGGCAAGAGAATGCTAAATTATTCATGTGCTACAAAATATTGTGTCCCAGAAGGTGGAATGATGGGACAAATGGACATCAATCAAGCACAAACATTAAAGAGTGCAAAGAAAAACTCAACTTAGACTCTGATATTCACACTTACTACAGTCTTTCAATCCTCTTTTTTTTTAATTGTATATTTCCCTCCTGGGAATGTTCAGTGCCTTAGAGATATTGAAAACATATACTTTTCAATAACATTTTTTCTGATTTGCTTGGAGGTTTATTTTGTCTTCATGTTGTAATAGCAGTTGGCAATACTGATTACTTATAGACACCCGTGTCTTTATACTGGAATTACTTAAGACACACTTAGTGCAATTAGTTTATGTCTATCCACTAGTTGTGAAGCTAATAGCAGAAATTTGCTAGATTTCCAAATCACTTTAAAAAAGTAATTTTTTTAAAGTGATTATTTTTTAAAGATCACTTTTTTTTTTAAATGATCACTGATTTGTAAAAGCAGCAAAAAGGTAACATATACAAGGCGGTGAATACTTCCAATGGGCACTGTACAACAAGTATCCCAGAGCTCCCTTCTATGCATTTCACACACACATGTGCACATGCACAGTTTTATTGCTCTGTTACTGTGAATTTAAGTGTGTGCACAAGACAAGCAAATTTTGTCTTGGCTGGCGAATTGATTACATGAGCTCCTCAATAGGTTACATGAAAAATTGTGAGATGTGAAGCTATTCTCCCTATAGTTTTTCTCATTTTTCTTCAACTGAAGAAGAAGTTTAAGGAAGACAAAAAGTTGAACAAGAAGCAAAAAACACAAAAACATATCATGGACACAGAGCATGTGTCCTCACAGTCACATATAACCACACACACACACACACACACACACACACACATATGCACAGAGTAGGGCAGTAAATATTGCTGGGCGGAAATGGAGGTTTTATGGTTTCATTTGGTCTGTTATATTTATTTGACCCTCCATGTCCCCTCTCTTACACACACACTGATTATTCCATCTCCATTTTGATAGAAGGTGTGACATTAAGGTCAAAAGGGATGCTGACTGTTTTCCTTTTGAACCAAAAACAAAATGTAAATGGTAAAAAAGTTCACAACATTTGCATTACACCTGAGAGCTAGTCAGTACTGCCCTTTCTTGCTCTTCTGGCTGCTAAGCAACCACGAGGCACATTGAAATCACATGATTTAGAAAAACTCAATAGTGCACAATGGTTAAACTACTTCCAGCTGTGTCACATATGTGGAGTTGGGAAACCTGAAACCTCACAAAATAACTTCCTGCAATATTTCAAAGTGACGCAAACAGACAGCTCAGACCCTATGAATGTAACACAGTGATAGAATGAAATCGATTAGGAAAAGTAGGAAAAGATCACAATTCACATAACATGAGAGAGACAGAGCTCATCTTCTTTCCGTTGCATGAATTGCTGTAAAAGTTGAATTAACATATGTTTAATGCATTATTTGTCTCCTGCCAAAAGCACCAAACCAGCCAGGCTAATTTATCTTCCTGAAAGCACTTATCAGACATGTTTAAGTGCTACTGTTCACACTTCCCAGATATTTTAATGTGATGGAAGAAGTTTCACCTTCAACTCAGTCAAGGCCGTCTGTGTTCAGAATGTCACAGAGCACTGACAATTGCCTTGAGGGCAGCAGTAGTAGTTGTTTGTTGCTGGACACATAAAAAAGATCTGACTTTTAACATTGTAGCGGTGGCAAGAATGAGTTAGATTCAGAAAATCTTGATTAAAATGCCAAAAAGCAAAGTAGAACACTGAATCTGAACTTTTTCACATCGGTATTTATACATATTTTTGTGATTGTCTAGTAGAGATAAAATGGTAACCAAATCTTCAAAGTTGCACTTGGAAAGGTCATAGGCCTACAAAGTATAAAGCAAAGATTGCTATTTCTGTAATTCTTATACTATGCAAAAAAAAAAAAAAAAATCCACCCAAATCTCAGTTTGCTGATAGGCATCAGGTAAACCTGTTATCTCCAGGTCAGACAGACATGTCAAAACATCAAAAAAGAAGAAAAAAATGGATCTGGGTTCAAACACTCCTACACAACACTGCCTCAGTTAGCCTCCAAGCTTCTTTTCTCTCTTCACTCCACTATCAGGTCCTCTGGGGTGGGGGGAAGGGAAACCCATGAAATGATTCCTGACATTACGGATCAGAGAGCAGTGCCAGCTGAGACGTCTGATATCAACACTTTTCTGCCTGACTGTGAACATGTAATGTAGGAGGATTTCCACTGATTCTGCTGACAGGAGCTCTAACTGTGTCTTGTCTGCACACCAATGCTGGCCCACAATAAAAGTTCACCTACTGAAAGCGCTATGACATGGTAAACTGATAGCTCTCCATTCTTAGATACTGAATTGAACTAGATTGACATCACTACAGTGTAAGAATGTGTAAGTTGCACATTTATTGCTACCGTAATCACTGTATGCAGTATGCGTGTTGCGAGGAACTGTTTGGACTGCAATAAATCTTAGCTAATCGTTTAGGTACCATGCATTCAGATTCTGACTGCCACTAATATATTTCTGGACCCTTGTTGCAGAATTTTTAGAAGGTAAAGAGGTGAAGCTGGAAAATTCATTAAGAATGAGTAATAACGCTCTGGATAAGGGTTGGGACATTTTACATGCAGTGGAAAATCCCTTGTGGCCTTCATTTAGTATACTCCTAGATTACTTGACCCTGCAGGCTGAAGCTACAGTCTGTATAAGTTAAGGCCAAGAAAAAGTAGACATCTAGTGTTCTAATCATGTAGTCATCAGTTAGCGTTTCATCAGTTAGTTATTCTGACCGGAAAACTTTTTGAGATTAGAGGGGTTTTAAGACCCCTCTAGCTTTGTATGCTTTGAAAGGCCAAAGCATGCAAGTGTGCTTTGGTCTTTCAATTAATTGAAGACATTTCTGGAAAGCATAATATGGGGATTTTTCAAAAAATTACAAAAAGAATTGTCTTTGAAAATTCAGTTTTCTGAAGGACAAAGCTACTCAAAAATGCGTTGCAGTTATTTCAGACTACTCTTCTGTCTCTTCTCGGTATGCTTCAAAGCAAAAAGAAGCAGAGTCAAACACTTCTTTACGTTTTTCTCTGTCTGCAAATGAAAAATATGTTACCTTCAAGGATGACTTCTTTTCCAGTTTTTTTTAGCGCTTGCACAGCCTCGTCGTGCGTGGCCTCTCGTAAGTCAAAACCATTGACAGACAATATGGCATCCCCGACGTAAAGTGCCTCTGTCTGGTCAGCTGCAAGGCCTTTAAAAATTTTTGAAATGAGAATGGGCATTTTGTTTTCCTTTCCACCTGTGTGAGAAAAGAGAGAACATATTGTTACTTCATTTTGAAAATAATTCAGGAATACTTCGAGTAACTGCCCATTAACTTTGGCACAGTGCAACTAATAAAAACTTGAACAGAATTATTATATTAAACTCCTTCATATTAAACAATCTAAAAGTGGATATACACATTTTAAAATGTCCTTAGCAATTAACAGTGAAGGTGACAAAATCTCAGAGGGCTTAGTTGTTAAATCACAAAATAAGGATCATGAGTGGCAAGTTAGAAGCTGAAATTCTAAATTAAGCCCTGTCCCACAACTGCTATTACTCTGACTGCTGTACTCCTCATATTTAAGCCTCTAAATTAAGGGTATGTACGTGAACTGCAGTTAAAAGCACACAAAGACAGACATTTAGTAGCAATTACTCCCAATGTACTAATTTCAGCAGCTTCCTATTGCCCTCTCTCCCTCTTTTTCTCTCTTTGTCGTTAAGCGAAGGTCAGGTAGTACGTCAGTGTATCTACTTGTTGCTGTAGGCTGCCACTCTTCATGAGAAATGTCACTATTAATGTGAGATGGCAGTGCAGCCTTCCAGCAAGTAAAAAATAATCTAAAAAGGGGATTAGATTCCATAAATTTTAAATACATCTTGAAGAGGTTGTGTCTTCAGGGTTATTCTTTTCAATTTATTCCACAGACTGGAGTGCAAAAGTTTTAAATAATCCTTTCTCCCTATAGATTTTTCTTCAACAAAGACAAGCTTTCATATATAATAGTGTGAAAAAATGTTTTGATGGAATCATAAATTCTGATACAAAAAAATACTAAATGAGCATGTTCAGCCTTTGAGTCATGCTCACACATAAACACTTGGATTTTTCAACAAAACAATAGTCCAAAGAACACCACCAAATCTGCCTCTGATTCTCACGGAAGCCAAAATAATGGTTTGATGTAGTCAAAGTCTGGACCTTCATCCAACCTTAAACTGCTCATTCAAACACCTTTAGTGTTGCTAAATAAAACCAAATCTGCAAGAGTATAGCCAAGATTTCTCCATGTAAAGGACATGGAGAAAAGTTATGACACATGCTCTACAGCAGTTACTGCCACCACAGTGGCACAACCAGTTATCAGGACTAGGGGACAATTACTTTTACTTGGTTTGGATCACTTTTCTTTTTTTTTAAAGTAACCTAATGATTTCAAAACTGCTTTTTATATTTAGTGAGGTTATCTCTAACTGATAATCACAACGTAATTGACCATCTTAAACTTGTAGTTGTGAAAAGAAGCTAAAACTAAGCAAAATTGCAAAGGGAAATACTCATCACACTGTAATCTTAATAGGCCTCTCTTTATGTTTTCTTAATGTTTCTCTTTTTTTCATCCTAGTACCTGACCCTTTTTTATTGCTTTGTTCAACCACAATACTCAGAGGAATGAAGCTGAAGCTGATGTAGATGAGTGGGCAGCTAACAGTTGGGGAAGGCACAGCTCCTTCACACAAGCTCAAAACCACAATGAATCAGAATCAAAATCAAAAGAAAAAATTCACGTTAAAATTAAATATTGCAATACATAAAAACTTTCACGCACATCAACAAAATAGGCTGAGGTAAATTTCTTGTATTTTGTTGTTTTGTTTTTTTTCTGGATTAAAGCATGAAGCTGTGCCACAAAAACAGGGAGGCACAAACAAAAACCCAGGGACACCAGGACTAGATAGACAAGTTAAGATAATATCAGAACTAAAAAGGACCAACACTCATATCTAGAGCTAGATTACGGTTAGAGGCACATACTAATGCATGTCATAGAACTGTTGTAGGAAACTTGAGCAATCAAAGAAGACTTGCTAATATGCATTCACATTCTCCCCAGAACAGTTCTTTCCTTTGACTTCCTCACCCCTACAGCAAAAGTATGAAACAATACTGTTGGACCAGATGGTCCATGTTTAAAAGAAGCACTTCACAGCTGCAGTGTGGGAACATTTTGGGCTACTGCCAAATGAGAGGGGAGAGTTACACAGTCCTAAACCAACTAAAAATAAAGCTAAAAAAAAAAAACTGCTTTCTTATTCTGCTTAAAAGATATTTTATGGCTTCAAAGTGACTATCATCGTACCACTTGAAAACTGAAATCACAGCAACAAAACAGGTTGAAATTCACAAAAAAAAAAAAAAAAAAAACAACTGAAAACACAATAAGGAAAATGTCTTGCTAGAATGTTTAAATCTTAAATACAACTAAAAGGTAGTTTAACAGATTTAACCCACATCTGTAGCACATACTTCCGTAATGGCAATGGAAATGTTACATGCAAGGTCTTAAAATTTTAATTGCCTGGTACCCAAATTTCTGTGTGGGTTGGCTGCCTCAGCCAACTGAAATATTAAAATTTGAACACGTTCCTTTCATAAGAAGCGTCACTTACCTTGAAATTACCTTTGACCCTTTTTGCACCACTGTCACCTAGACATAATTTGATAATCTCTCATACTTTACATTAGTCAACTGGTAAGAACAAGACTCAACTGGAAAGAGCGTGCTGCAAAATTTGAAGAAAACAAAATATGTTTAAATTAACTATGCATGGACTTTAAACTTTTTATTATGTATCTATCTTTTTAATATATTTAACTACTAAAATAAGTAGGCATAGTTTTGATTTGTTTTTTTCTGGTTCAAAATGGAAGTAAACTTAGATAAAATGGCATTTAAGTATAAGTGCAAAAAGGGGGTACAAATAGACTAAGGGGCAAACTGACTCAGAAACAGCAGGTGAACTCTGACATTTATTAAAGCTGACATGACTTTGGGTCATCTTATGCCACTAGAGTGCTAATCACAGCACTTTGCCAGTTGCACTTCTCCTTTCCTCTGGACAAGTAGGAAAACGGAGTCTTGCTGCTTTGAGTCAGCAAGAAGATAACAGTGTAAGAAGTATCAGAGTGACAAGGCAGTGTCATTTGTGTCAAAATAATTTTACAACAGCTGTAAAATGAATGCAGGTCACAATAAGACAGTAGCTAAGGTAAATAAAGGTGAAAGGCAGCATGAGGGAAAGTCTTGTAAAATATTCTCACAAGTTTTACTTTGTTTTGGTCAAAAGGTTTAGATTTTCAAAGTATATGTAATATCAGAGACCTGAATTAATGCAAAATGCAGATATCAAAAGTAAGTAATTGCTTACTTTTGAATGTAAATGTAATAACATGTAGTGCCACCCTTTGGCAGCAAACACTTTTGTAACATCCTTGATAAGTTGTCAGTGTACTTATTTTTGTATATGGTCAGGTGTGATAACTTTTTTCTATTAGTAAATTCTGTTTGACTGTCTGAAACATACAAGTGTGCCAAATAAATCTGTAAGAAATCTTCTGTTTTAATGGGACTGTTTACACTTTAACCTTTCCCTAGCTTTTTCATTCATTTGTATCCTCTTGTCATGTAGTTTGATGTTTTTCTCTAGTCTTAAATATAATTTACTGACATGACTGGTGAATAAACAGCTTTGACATATTTCAGTGAAAATAACCATTATTATGAGCACCACATTTATCCACTTTGCATGTTATTGCTTTCCTTTCTATAACTTTTCATATCAAATACTTCAGCGCCTTCTGGCTGGCGATCTGTCAGTCGGCTGACAGGTGGGTGGCAGTTGTGGAGATAAGGTGGAGCTACTGGAGCTACTCATGACAGGTAATTGAACTGTATGACATGCACAGTACTGACATGGGCCTAATTAGGTAATTTTGTGCTAACAGCGAGCTTGTTGGGAGAGTACTCCTGTCACAACCGTTGCATAGTCAGCACTTTCAACTTTATTGGACAAGTTTCTTACAGCACTAATGAAAAGCAAAGCAAACATCAAACAATGGGTTTTGAGACAATACTTCCAAATATTATGAAGCAGCCATTGTTTTCTTCAAGGTTACTAAAACAATGACTAGGATAGTTTTTTGTGTGATGTTTACGACTTTGGCTTAGCTTTTATGTTCTGTTGCATCTTATTTTGGGAAACCCCTTGTCCTGAACATGAGAAGTTTACAACAACAGAAAAAGTCCCTTAAAAGGTCAGCAGAAACATTTTTTCTCACTAAGAAAAGTGCCCTGATCCAGAGACCAGAAGTCTAGCTTCCCAGCCTCCCCTCTTAAATTTAGACATGCGAGTAAAGGTTGCCTCAGTTCTCTTCTGCAAACTGGGGTGGGCTCCCTAAAATTAACACCAGTGGAGTACTCCACTCCCAGCCACATAGCTTTCATCTTAGGCCAATGACAACTGACTGCTGTGGACTGCTCCACTCAGCTGTTCACAATGTGGTGTCAGCTAACCCACAACAACTTCTGCCCTCTTTCATTTGCATTTCCCTGCTTCAGTCTGACACCTTTCTCAATGTTTTTCTTCCTATCGTTCTTTCTCATTTCACTTTTTTGGCTTATTCCATGCCCCATCTAATCTGCAGCAGGCTCTTTGTACAACTTTGCTGCACTTTTTTTCTTCTTCTTCTTTGCGTTGGAGCTGCCAGCATCACAACAATGTCAAGCCAACAGGCTGCCAGCTCTGACTTCATCTTAATAACATGCTGTCTCATTTTCATAACCACCCATTTCTGAAAAGACGGACATTGCATTTATGTCATTAGGCCCCAGTTTTGTTTTGTTGTTGCTGACAAAAGTAGAGGGGAATTAATCATTTTCACAATGATGAACCATTTCTGCAGCATGACAATAGCACAAGTTTACAACAATCCATCAAGCGGACTCTGTGGATCAGCCGACACTCAGCAGTCAAATGATTACCCGTGAGGCTAAAGTTTGCAAGAGGAAGAAGTAGTATCTTACTCCAATGCAAGTTCAAACACATACTGCATACAGTCAAGATAAAGTAAAACATTTCTTATCACACATTTACTGCATTGTTAGACTACTGCAAATACCACTACTTAAAGTTTCCTGGCACAAACAAATCACAGACAAAGACACTGAATATATTGAACTATTATTTAGTGCAAAATAGCAGTTTTGTGCTAAATAGCACAAAGTTGCAATAAACTCGTAACAAAACACATATATTAAACTTATGGTCCATTTTTTATTCTTATTGTTTTTGAGAGTGTTACAACTATAAGATGCTAACTTCCAGGAAATACAATTCAAACTAGGTCTGTCATAATAAGTGACAAACCATAAAATGGGGCAATTTATTGCTGAACATAAGTTGTTGTGATAAACAATAACATTGTTGCTTAGAGACCATTTTCAAGTAATACAATGCTAATGGCATAATAGTGCAAGAACAGATAAACAAAGATCAATAAACCTTAAAAACTAATGCATATTTCACACTGGAACTGGAAGATTTCTTAAATATCCAAAATAAATGGAAATTGCTGAGCTCGTTTAATTTAAAATTGCTATTAATTAATTTATATTAGTCTATTATTTGGTCATTTATGTAGTCTTCCAAAGTTCACTCCTTCATTCTTCTTCTCAAAGTGATCTTGTCTCAAAGATAATGCAGATAGAAGAAAAAGGATGATTAAAAGGTTTTTATTGGCATCACAGCACTACAAGAGACAAGAATGCTAGCTTTCCTTGCAAGATATAGAAAGTTCAGTCTTACCTCAGAAAAGTTAAAGATGCAACATTGATGTAACTGTGATGTGCATCAGTAGCCTGTGCAGCTGCTTCTATCTTTTTGTTAATTTAAAGGAAACAATAATCTGCAAAAGGCCAAGAATGGCTGTCCATTTTTTGTGGAGATAGATGTTTATGTCCTATTGTTAACCAGAGCTTAAAAAGGTGACACATTTATATGTGACTGCTTTAACAATTTTCTACACTGTAAAGTGGTGCAAATGGGAAGAAAAGGGAAATGACTGTGTTCTGTTTACAAAAAATGAGAAAACCAGAAGATTTTATTGGTTTCCTTTTTTGCATCTGTTTAAGGAAAATTATTTCCATTTTTAGCATTTACAGTTAAATAAGAGAAGGCTTTTTAAACATCAATGGCAAAATTTATGTTTGATAAAGGTGTATTTCTGTAGGTTTTTGCACTGGTTAAAAAAGTAATCATATCTCCAGCATCCATTTTGTGGGAAGGGCCAAAATCCGGAATGCTGCTACCAACATTCTGTTCTCTCTTATTTTTCCTTTTGACAGAAGATTCACTTGGACCAGAGATTATGTGCTTGACTTTGTCTCTTTCTGAACAAAGCTCTCAAAGAAGCTACTTCACCCAATAAATAAACATATTCTCTAAAGCTGAATGGTATTTAATAGTGTTTTTTTTTAGAAGAAACCTGTAGCAGTGCCCATATTGCCAAGAAATTACTGCACTATCTTTCTATTTCCCATTAAAACTACTTCAGGGCTACTGCTTTTCTATTACAAATTAATTTATCTGAAAATGAGTTTGTAATTATGACTGAATTGTGAATTCTGTGTGCTTAGTTGTCAGAAAGACAGTGTTAACTACAAACCATTACAAATGCAAAGTATAAACAGCTTCCCAGGATTTCCCTTGCAATCTTAGTTGAATTTGACTTTTATTTATTTATTTATTTAGTTATGACATGTTACCCACGACTGGCCCAAGGCACAAGTAAGCTTAGGAGCTGTTTAAGGCTACCACAGAAGCAGAGGACCCCCAAGAACACTACAGTTATCGCTGGGATCAGGTTTGCAAAAGTGTATCTCATCAGCACACACTTATTTAAAAACATTCATCCTCTCCTTTGCAAGTATAAAATTCTAACATCCAGAAGACCTATTTTTTGTAAAAGCGACATATTTTAATTTTCTCAAACATATTCAAAAATATAATTCTCCAAGTGTCATGAGTGAGTTTGAAAGCAGGAAATGTGAAATAACTTGTGAGTCTTTTGCTATATAGGTTCAGTATGAAGTCAAATATGCCCTGCAACAGACTGGCGACGTCCAGGGTGTACCCCGCCTTTCGCCCGGAACGCAGCTGGAGATAGGCACCAGAAACTCACGACCCCACTAGGGACAAGGGTGAACAGAAAATGGATGGATGGATGGATGAAGTCAAATAATTGATTACTCGTTTTGTTTACTTATTAGTGTATACTTTGCAGTGATTTGCAGGAACCATAGCAGCCCAGGAATAGCAATAATCCTTGAACACTTAAGAGGGCTTGTAGCTGCCTGTTTTTATAGTTCAAATATTAAATACTTCAATATGAATAAATCAAATTTAGATTAGACTGCCTTCAGCGTTTTACAAATTGCAGACAGAAAAGCAGGGGGAACACTGCTTAAGTATTTGAAAAAACTAGGCTTTTGAGTCAAAAAAGAGTTCAATCAACTGATTCTGAAATTCAAGTCATTCCGGAAAAAATGGACATGCAAAGAAGTATTCTTATAAGAAAAGAATTATGCTGAGAGGTGTGTTTAGATTTCAAAGCTAATATCAGCAGCTTATCTAACCTGCACATCCCTGCATTTGTTTTACCTAAAAGACTAAATCTTTGGAAAATTAGGGCAACATGCATCCTGTATAGATTGCGGATCCCTGATCCAGCAAGGCGTTACAGGACCTGCTCCCATGTTACTCTGGGATACTGAAATGGTTCCTCTGTCGAGGTGAGTTACGGCTTAAGAAAAATCACTGCTGTCATAATTCTTACCACATGAATACTTGCAAATACAGCTTAACTTGTAATGCAAAGGAATAGCTGTGCTTGAAAACTCCTAAAATGTGACTTGTGTTTGTCTTTAGGAGTTGCGGTGAGTTTGAAGGCTGGCTGCTGTGTTCTTCGTCGTTACGGAATGCTCTCAAACTCCAAGTCAAACTTACTGACAGTAATTCACCGCCTATTACGAAGTCTTCTCTTAAAATGACCCTACCTTTGATACTAATTCCAAGTCCTCCCACATCTTGTTTGGTCACTCGCACGGTGCGCTTCACGTTGGTGATGGTTTCCGGGACCGGGGATGAGCTGAGGTTCGGAGGGTCTCCGTTGACAGCACCTGCGAGACTCGGGTTGGGCTTCGCGGGCTCCTCGGCTCCCTCACCGGGGTTTACGGTGAGAGTGTCCTCGGTAAGCGTGGCCAGCACACGGATCCAGCGGTCCACGGTCAGTCGAAGTTCCAGCAGTCCCGTTTTCTGCGCCTTCATCGCGGCAGCCATGTTCAACGCATTCCTGGAATAACTCTAGACGGGCTGGCAGTCCTGTAAAGAGGGGGTGGAGGGCTGGGGTAGGGGGCATGTAGACACGCACACTCTAACGTAAAGAAACACTGATTTCACCTCCTTCTCTATTAGTAAGGAGTTATCTCACACTGCTACAATTGCAAAAAGAGTTATTAACAAAGTTCGAAGAGCTGTTTGGTTTGTTACCCTCAATTAAATGTGAATGCATTCTGTCGTTAATTTATTTTATCTATTTAGCCCTTTTTACTGTTTTAGTTAAATGTGTGCCATTTGCGCGCCAAGGTGTTGAATTCACATAAAGAGTTCTTGGCTTATGGCTCACCACCCAGCCATAATCTGGGTACAGCCTAGAGAGCGCCACATGTCTTTGAAAAAGTCAATTGCGTAAACCGGTTTATTGCCTATTTGCATGTGCACCCCACGATGATGCCCAAACTGGAAGCAACTTTGGTTTACAGCTGCATTGTAAACCAACTGTAATTGTTGTTTTACAGTGCAGCTGGCTACTCATGCTAAAGGTTATTTTAATTTGAACGTTTTAATTCAGAGCTTAATTAATTGTTTGTGTTTTATCATCACTAGTTTAAAAATCAAATGACATCAACTGATCAAACCTGAATTGGATTATTCTACATTGAACAGATGTTCTTTAACATTTTGTCCTAGATTTACAGATTATTATTCCACCCAAGGGTGAATTTAGTGGGATTTTATTCCATGGTTAGTAGTGTTTTCAGTTAGAAAAGCTCTTAACATAAAAAAAAGAAGAAGAATGAAAACATAGGAGTGAAGATTTGTGTTTAGTTTTGTTTTGTGATTAGTTATCCAAAAACAATATGTAATATTGATAGGATTCATTTAGATGCTAAAACTCAGTCTTTAATAAGCCATTACCAAGTCAATTGTCCTGGGTTCTGGAGTCCTCCTTCACATTGATAGTCTTGCAACATTACAGTGATTCAGCAGAGGCCCACTTAATTGTGCACAATTGAAAACAAACATGAATCACTGATACAAACTGATGAAGCAGCCCACCGTTTCAATACTCTTTTGCATCTGCAAGTGATCTCCTAGCTTTTCAGCTGAGTTTGTGTACATGTGTGGCAGCCTTAGTTGCATCTGCTTCACAGCAGGTGAAACAGCAATGAGGTTCCAGTAACTAATATTAGAAAGCACACTTCTGGGTGGGCCGGTTTGAAGTCAATTGCTTACTAAAAGAAAACAAGTTTGGCTCACTGACTGAAAATTGCTTTAAACATTTGCAGATGGTTTACAGGAGCCTATCTGTTAGAATGATACCTTCGTAATCAGGTTGACCTTTACCATATTTATTTTATTTATTCAAACTGTACTGTTCCTTAAACATTTTTGAGACGGACCAGGCTGTACACATTTTTCTCAATCTTTTGTCTCCCTCTAGTGGCTAAAGAGTCATATTATTTTAACAAAAAAACGCACTGAAGTGTTGGCTTGTGGTGCTTTGAATTGTTGGGTTTCATGAATAAAGGTAACATTAGTTAACAGAATGCTAAGTTAATGTAATTTTTGTACAGTCCAAGATTGTTGTAATATTATTTTTAAACTTAATGAAAGCAACGAGAAGGACCTTGCATGAGAAAACACATTTTGCTGAACATAGCAGTTATGCAGATTAAAAGGGACAAAAGTCTTTATATTTGTCCATTACAAGAATGTCAGACAAAGACAGAAATAGAATCATTTATGAAAATAGTCACTTTAATGAAAATGTTCAAAGGTATTGGGACTTAAGCAACTCAAAACAGGAGTTAGACTTTTGGAATTTACAAAAAAAAAAAAGTAGTACACAAATTCCCGATATATGTTTGTAATAATAATTGATAGAAGTATTTTAGAACTTGTGTCTTTGATTAAATCTAGACTTAACATTGACTATTATTCGCAATAATAAGAGTATTTAATGATGTGTTCAACATAGGTTAGACTGCTGCTATGCCCTCTAGTGGCCATATAACATTAAGTCAAATCAAACAGTTGCTATTGTTTACTGTTTGTTATATACACCATTTAATTGTGGGGGTTTTTTCTTTTTTTTTTTTAATCATTTGTATATACCCCCACAAACCTTAAACACACAATAAATAGTTCAGTAGCAAAGACAAAAGGCATTGACACCAGCGCTTGACTTTAGCAGTGTATCTATTTAATAATGTTTTACATTCGGACAAATGTTTTGTTGTCTATACATCTATCGGTCTATTACTCTGTGATGTGAGTGGCAAGTGGCTGGCTTGTCTTCCACACTGGCTTGGCTTGAAGTGCTTTAAAAACCTTGATGGGGATTTAAAAAAATGATGTGTACATAATAAAGTCTCCCTATCATTCAGTCATCCTGGAATGTGTTTTTGTTTTGTTTTGTTTTTTTTTTTTGCTAAAAAGATTGGTGGTCCTCTCAAAAGAAAGCATGATCCCATTATTTTAGTTTTGCTAAACATCACCTGCCTTGAGTCAAAGTATTGTGCAGGGATTTAGGCTTTAAGGGGTTTTCTTGAGGTGTTTGGCAGTGGTAGTGTAAGGTTATTAGATATACTCCTAAGTGCTTAAGTAGAAGACAACTGGAATTCTGTCTTGCTTTTTGAAGATAGAATTCAAAAAGCACATATTCTACATACATATTCTACATATTGTGATTGTTTTAGTTCTGACTTTTAAATTGGGGATTCCCAACCCACTATCAGAACTATAAAAAAAAACATTTTGGATGACAGGGGAAAACATTTTTAAGGAAAAGATAACTAATGTGCTCTTAGTTCTTCTAAATTAGCACTTGAAAACATTTAAATTAAAACATTTACTATTTTAACTTGAATTAAACACCCTTCTAATATCAACATTAGCTTTTTTATACCTCATTACAAATGTGTTTTTTGTATATATAGGTGTCAAAATGAGAACATTTCAGGGATAATGAAAGTGTAATGTATTTCAATAAGAATATTTCTCAATTGTGCAGTTTAAAATAGTTTTGCCTCCTCAAAAAATCTATCTTTGTTTCTAATAAGCATTCTTGTATTTGAATAGTTATTTTTATTTAATCCTTTGAACCTACCTGCAAAAAAATTAACTTGATGTCAAAGCTCAGGCTTTGATAAGTGGAGTAAGAGGGGCATAAATGCCACATGCACAAAATTATAGAGAACAACAATGTAAATACAATTAGCATAGAACTAAGAAAATGTTTTCTTAATCATTTTTATGTACTTTTTTTAAGTTAATGTTTCGACACTAATCAGAGATAGCCATAAACAAGTGGCATGGGACAACTTTGATTTAATAAAAAAATGTTGATATCACCTTAGTCTTATGGATTTAAAAATTCCTTTAATAAATTAATTAATACATTGGTATATAAAACAAATACATTTATTTATTTATTTTTTCTTCTGAAGAACAGTCATTAGAGATAATCTCAGACTTTACATATGCCTGAGTTATCTGTTCACACTTCCTTGCTTATTGAGTCTGAGATAATGAAAGAAAGACTGAAGTACCTATGTTCTGCATTCAATCATAGATACTTGGTTGCGAATAAAACAGAAATAATGTATTTTTGCAACAATAGAAGAAATTAGGACAGTCAGTCTGAAAGCAGTATGGTTGGGTACAACCCCCCCACTTGTTTTTTCCACACTCTATGCATCTATGCATGTCTAAGCTCCCCAAAGACAGTGGACAGTTGGGGTGGCCTGCTGATTAGTTTCAACCTCCCCTCCTGCTTCCCTAAGCCTTCCTCCAAACATCTCTGCTCCATCCATCCTTCCCTTATCTGTGAAGGCAACAAGCTCCAGAGGTCTACCATATGGGCTAGTGTCTGAGCGGCTGACTGCCTGCCACCCGCCCCCCTTCTTTCCTCTCCATAGCTTGCTTGCGTGTGTGTGTATGTATGTCAAGCCAGTCCTGACTGTTTAGTCTGCCCCACCTGTTCTTCTGTAACAACAGACCAGACCTCTCATCCTCAGGCCTGCTGGCTAGATGGATGAGCTGATAACGAATAAAAGGAAAACAGACTAGCAGAGATGCAATAGCAAAGTTCCGCAAAATTTCAGTCAGAGTTTGACTTTTTTATTAATTTCAAATGAAAGAAATTAGTGAAAAAGGAAACAAAAGTGACGTCTAGAGGATGAAGTTTCAAAATGTTGATGTAATTGTAAATCATGTTGAAGGTAATCATTTGAAACATTGTGATAGATTCGAAAAAGCTTGGAAAACAAGGAAGAACGCGTTAAGCAGGGCCAAAAACAAATAGATGGAAAAATTGGAAATAGAAAAACAGATAGGCATCACAATAGCTGAATGAAACAATTTTAGAATTAATTCTAAACATATGAATGACAGTGCTCAGAGAACAGACTGCCTCCCGGACACTCGGGGACACTGGATAATAATGAAGGAGAACTTGAAGGGTGATAATGAGAGGTCAAACTGATGAATCAGTCTCAGACGTGTACACCTGTGGCCCACCTTCTGCCATCCAAACTGCCCTGTGACCACGCTTTTAACCGCAGCAGTCTTCAGTTACTCATTATACCCTTCTGAATAATGTAAAGGTAGATATGCATGAGGGATCCAAGCAGCGGAGAGGGGACAGGGATGAGGGTGGAAGGATATACATAATAGGGCAATCTCTCCCTCCATCTGCTCATGTCTTCATAATCTTCCCCTCCTCCTACTTTATGCTGATCTATCTGCTTGACACAGACGTCCCATCCTCCAACAATTTAGCCTTCTCTAATAATATCGCTCCTGATCTGCAGTCCCGCTTGAGGAAAACTGGGCATATGCGTTGACGCGATTGCAGGCGGGTTCATCTTTATCTGTACGATTTCAGTGTCCGTTTGCATGAGCTGACGTGAGCGTTTGCAGCCCCAGGAGAATTAACCAGGCGTCTGCCACCTGACCCCGTTGACTCTGACCGTCCTGCGCTCAGCTGATACGCGTGCCTTGTGGCCCTGACATGAGGAAGACAAAAAAGCATGAGGAGTGGGAGGAGTACAGGGACAGAACGAACAGCAGGCAATGAATGATTATGATGACTAGGGCCATCTTGCTGGCCTCAGTATCAAACCCCCTCTTCCCAATCTCATCCTCCACCCTGGCCTTGGCCCTGGCTCTGGCTCCCACATGGACGAGTGATCTGGCTCAGGTCGGAGTGTGTCAGTGTGGGTGAAGTGTCACCACCAGGCAGGGTCTGGTCTGTCAGCTGTTGGGGATGGCTGAGAGAGAGAACAGGACAGAAGAGGAGAGATGTGGAGAGGATGGAGGAGGAGAGGAGTATCTAATTGAGAAATTACAGAAATGTGAAAGCTGTAAAAGTAGGCAGACAATGAAAAGATGATCGTTGAGAACCTGGAAACTTTCAAAAAACAACAGAAGGGACAGTAAGGAAAGCACACAGAGAAAATGGATAATATTAGAAAGAAAGAAACAATGGCTAAAAAGAAACAGGTTTTGCGGAGGTGTCATATCTGCCAGGCCTTATGCAACCTACAGAGCACATGCAGATGGCATGACTGCTGGGAAAGTAGGGTAAACAGTCCTGGCTAATGACTTGCCCTCTCTTGACTTTGTACGGCGAAGTGAAAGAATAAACAATGGGAGAAAACATTCCCACATGGGAATTTAAAATCTGTCAGGTCATCCAGTGTGCAGCGATGATGTGAGCACCCTCATGCAACATAAATGAGTGACACTGGTTCATTTATTCATGGTTTCTTTGCGAGGTATTGTTTGCACTGTCATTGCACAGCAAGATAGCTTTTGCTAAAGGTGAGTTTTACATGTGGGGTTAATGTTGGAGCTTGTTCTCTACAGTGTGTCTAAATGGTTGAGAAAACATCAAATTAATTAACATTGACTCTAGGTGCAAAACAAATTTAACAAAAAAATCCTTCCCACATTGTCTTTTCCACAGGTATCAAACTCCAGTCTTCAAGGGCTAGTGTCCTGCAACTTTGAGATGTGCCTCTGCTGCACCACACCTGAATAGAATAATTAGGTCATTAACAAGGCTCTGGAGAATTTATCTACACAAGAAGGAGATAGGTAAGCTATTTCATTCCAGTGTTTTGTACCTGTGGCACATCTAAAAACTGCAGGACAGTGGCCCTTGAGGACTGGAGTTTGACACTCCTGGTCTATTCCCATGTATCTTTCTCAGCTACTGTTATATCTAACTTGTTATTAAACAACTGTCACACTCAACCACTAGAATTTGCATTCAAAGGGGCCCTAATTCCTCATGGCATAGATTCAACAAGATGTCAGAAACAAGTCACACAAATTTTAGTTGTGAATTGCTCTTAGCCACCAAAAAACTAAGAAAAAAAAAAACCTAAGCCATCCATGGGCTGCTGACTGGAATTTAGATGATGCGTTGTCCTCCTGAATCCAGTGAATAAACATTTGGGCTTCTTATGATAACAGAGCATTTATTGATCTTACACTCTACCAAACAATGAGATTTTTAACGTTGCACACCTACAGACTCAAATTGCAGTATAACCATAAGACTCATCAAATTGTAGCAACAATTGTGGCAATAATCAAAAACAACAACAACAAAAAACATTCTTAAATGTAGCCTCAAGGAAAATTGAATCCCATTTTAATTTTACAACTGAATTTCAAGAATGAAGTGCTTGGTTGGATGCCCAATGTAGCTTCTACTCTTCATTTACTAGGGAGCCAGTGGAGAGAAGTAAGAACTAGAGGAAGATGACCTCATCTTTAAATTCTTATTAGTAATCTTGCTGCATTATTTTGAATGAGCTGAAACATTTTTTAATGATTTATTTTCTTTCTTCCATCCATCCATACATTCTCTGTGCAGGGCCACAACAGAGTTGGTGCTTATCTCCAGATGTGGTAGGGTTAGAGGCCACAAACACCCCGAACATGTCGGCAGGCTCTCAGGTCAGTTCATCACACACTCACATCTAACATGGCAATTGAGAAAAAACAGGTAACCTAACAGTCATTTTTGAACTTTAGTTATATCCAGAGAGAACCCATGCATGCATGATGAGATTATGTAAACTCCATTCAGAAAGACTGTAATTAAAAATCAAAGAATTAGAATTCATCAAGGCTTCTAATTCTTTGATTAGATATTCCTTCAGGACAGGTCTGTAATCTAATTAACAGATAGTATTGGTCAGGATTTAAGGATAAATATTGCTGAGGTTTATCAGCATAACATTGCACCCCACTGTTCAATACTTTTACCAAATGAAGCATTTGGTAAAAGTAAATAAAAGTATACCATTTCATTTGGTAAAAGTATACCAAATGAAATGCTTCATTTTACCATTTGGTAAAATGAAGCATTTCATTTGGTATACTTCATACCAAATTTACCAAATGGTAAAATGAAGCATTTTAATGAAATGCTTCATTTTACCAAATGAAGCATTTCATTTGGTAAAAGTATATGACTGACCTAAACACTAATAATGTGAACGTGTATTTTCTATTTGGTCCATTACATTAAATGCCTACCTTATTATCCGAATGTTAAAGCTAAAGTTGAGACTCATCAAACCAGACATATTAACAATATTCTTTGGCCAATTTTGTTGGACCTGTGTGCTTTGCAAGCTCAGTTTCCTGTTCTTAGTTGACAGGAGGAGCACCCAATGTGATCTTTTGAGTCAGTTTCCCATCTGCTTCAAGGTTTGACATATGTGTTCAGAGATAGTAGTCCACACACGTTGGTTGTATTTTGTGGTTATTCAAGCTACTGCCATCTCAAACAAGTTTGCCCATTCCTGTTTGACTTCAAATACAAACAAGGCATTTTTATTTAAAAACTGCCACTCACAGGATCTTTTCACTTTTTCATTCAGTCTCTATCAACCAAAGAGATGGTTGATCATAAAAATCCAAGTTAACAGTTACCAGACTACCTGATTTTATGTCACTTAAATCACTACTATGTATTATTCCTCTGCTTGTTTTGGACTTCAACAAGCCATCCTCATTGCACTAAGATACCAAAATGTCTCCCATGTGATTGACAAATTCAATATTTGTGCCTTCCAGCAATAGAACAGGTATACCTCATAAAGAGGTCTGCAGGTATACAAAAGTAAATGATAACTGACCTGTACAAGTAAAATGCTTTATCTAGTTCAGAGGACCCCAAAGTGTTTTACACTATATTCAGTCATTAACTCCTTCATGCACACATTCACACTGATTATGTAAAATATAAGCGACTATATTGTAGCCACATCTGCATCAAGAATCAAGAAGTTTCCAAAGCTTCTTGATCTCTTCAGAAATCTCAAAAACTATTTTCTTACGGACATGCAGGTTGAAAAAACACAATATGGAGAATGTAAGTAGCTGATAAAGCTTTGACATGGTAAAGGTCTTACACATGAAAAGCTACTTAAGGAGTGATTCCAGCAAATAGTTGGAATTATTTGGTGAAAGAGAATTGGTTTGGTACATGTAAGAAATTTTGTGACACCTCTGTGGATTACACATTTTGATTGTCATTCAATCATCTCGCAGGTCAGGTCAGCTTATTTGCTATGTAACAGCCCTGCTGGTGTGATTAAAGAGACTGTGACAAAGACGCTGAAAGGCAACAAAGGGGGGCAATGGCCAGCTGTCACACAGAGGGACCATAATGGCCACTGGAAATCCCACCATCATCTGAGCCTGTTACTTCATTGACTTTAGCCTCCTGCTAACTGACAAGTCATTTCTTTGTTAACCTGTCAAAGAGCTACTTGACAAAAGGAGTTATGTTGTTACAAAGAATTTTTCCAGTAAAGTACTTAGTGTCTTTGCCTATAATCTGTGCTGTTAAGTTAAATTAGAAAAGTTATAGGAACTCAAAAGCAAAACAAAATTTTTTAAAGGTTTCCAGTAAAACATTATTAGGGTGAAATGTCTTAACAAAAATATTCCCTGTATAAGTTATTCACAATTATTTACATGAAAGGTGATTGTCTTATTTTTGTATTATTTGAAATTTTCTGCAATTCTCCAATAAAAGGATGCACCTGCTAGTTGACATCTCATTGGACACAATCCCTATTTTCACTTCCTCTGGAAACATACAGTAGTCAAAATGTAAAAATTTAAATTTGATCAATAAAGGAAGTTTAATTTATTTCATAGGATGTACTTAACATTCCTAAAACAAGGAGACTACATTTTTTAAACTGACAATGTTTGGGTGATTTTAACAAGAACATGGCAACACAAACAACGGCAATAATTGCTTTTTAAAAAATCTATTTTATTCAACAATTTTTAACTGTTGTGAGTATCACGATAAAAACAGCCAGATTAAATAAATTTTTAGTTGTTGAGATAATCTCAAGACCCCCAACTTGGTGTCTGATGATCCAAGTTGGGGGATCATCAGATTTTAACTGATGATCCCAAGTTAAAACTTGGATTTTAACTCTAGGAAATTACTGGCCAAAGCAAATAACCTATTAAATATTACAATCTTTAAAACATTTTTTTGACAGTCTCTTTAGACATACTTTAGAAACAATCATTTTGAAAATGCTCATTATTCTCTGCAAGAACTACAACTTCTATAAGGGAAACGTATCTTCAACTTATGCTGTAACTTTGTAATTTTTGAATACAGACTAATCTAAAGGGATGAAGTGATGCTTAAGAGTAATGAAGAGAAGGAATATAAATGCCAATTGCATATACTCATATTGACTGACACATCCAATTGAACTCTGGATGATTTTTGGGAGGGAGACATACAAAGGTGGTAGCTGATAGCTCCTCATTTCTTCCCTTGCAGGAGTGTTAGGTAATGACTTCTGCCTGCCACAGTGGACCTTAATTTGTTATTGTAGCAGAGCAGCTGTGCGGCATGCTGCAGATAGCAGGTGGCAGCCTGGCAGGAGTGGAGGATAGGGGGAGCTGGAGGGAAGGGGAGGAGGGGGAGGACAGGAGCATGTGGCATATGTGGGTGGCTGTAGGAGGGGAGGATGGAGAGATAGCACTGTGGACGGGTGTTTGTGTGCTTGTGTATTGGGGGTGCTACAGCTCACAGTGTTCTTTGCCAACATCCAAATATTATGCTTGTAAAGAAGAATAACACGTGAGACTCTGGATGGAATCCAGATCCAGTCTGACTGTGTGGGCTTTACGGTTCTGGCTCATTGTCAGGAGCAACAGATGATACACCACTTTCTTTCTCTTTTGGTTAAACTTAATTATTAAGCAGTTAACAATTTAAAGTGGTAACACAGATTTTTCTGTATGGGTTAGACAACTTTTAAATCATATACAACAGTTGCAGTAAAATGCAGTTTGTTGGGGGGGGGGGGGGGGATGTTTAGCTATAGTTTTAGACCATGAAGAGTAAAATCAATATAACAACAAGTTAAGGTTATAAATGACTTTGCTGATGGCAGTCTGGTGGGAGGATTATTGAGCTGCTGCCATGCTGAGGGAATCATGACAGACACACCATTGCTCTGCTGTATAAGGGCATTAAAAGCTGTCATCAAAACTGGTTACAGTTAATTTTTGTATATATATATATAAAGCCTAGTCATTAATAGAACTCAAATGTCTCTGTTAGACTGAGATGGGGCTCTATCTGTTACTTTAAAGAAAAAGTGCTTCAGAGACTGTTCATGCCAGGGGAGCCCAGCCAAAGAGAGAAAGCGAGAAGAGAAAGAGCACTGAACAAGAGCTTCACAAACAAACAAAGGCATAGTTGGAATGCAGAGCGCCACAACTTGTGAGTAACGTTTCATTATTTTCTTTGATTTAGAACAAATTGAAGCATTTAGATGACCATTTAATAATTATTTGCTACGGATTTGATGTGTAAAATTTCAATGATTTATCTTCTTAGTCTCAATATTTCCAGGAATCGGGAGCCACCATCTGTATTTAAGAGATACATTTTCCAGTTTGGTAATAAAAATATAGCATAATTAGAATAAATTTCATATTGTGTTCGGAAAAGTCTATTATTTCCAGAAATATCTCCCACAGGGAAATCTATCAAAAAGAAACAAAAACGTTTAATATGTTGCATTCATCTCATATCAAGTGAGTATAAAAACCTCTGATATGCATTTGTCTGCAAAGATCTTACGCTCATTACGACCTATTAAGTACCAAGAATAAACTATGCATAACACATACTCTATTATAAGCATTATCCCTTATATAGCCCTCACACAACAGCTATTGTGCTCCTATTTGACTGAATAGCAGCTTGTGGTCTATGTGTCTTTTCAATAGAGGATTTGGAGCCCTTAATCCACCAGGCTAAGTTTTTTTTCCTTTCCACCATCTGGAGTTTACAGCCTTTCAAGACAAAAACACCAGGCGGTGTGAAACCAGGCTGGAGCTGATGCTCGATGCCAGGGGAATTTTTTTTCTCAGTTTTTGCCTGTTTTTCATCAGGGGTCAATAGTACAGTCCTGGGACACAAGTGAGGTCAGCAAGGCCTGGGGGCTTGAAGTTGGTGTGAGGACATTAGTGTCAGCTAAGTGTAAGTTTTAAAGGGCTAAATATGTTTAGCAAAAATAGATTTTTGGATGTTACATTCTTTGTTTAACCAGCAACAGGGGATAAAATCAGAATGAAAAAACTTTTGAAATTTTCTGTTTTATTGGGGTCAAACCCTTAAAACTGGTTGCTGCAGATGAAACCACTTACTGAACCAGTTTTTTACCTTTAGAGAGATGATGATGATAATGAAGATGATGATGCAATGGCCAGCAGGAAGCAGCAATGTGAGCTGCAATATAGAACTATAAAGACCAACTCCAGTCTTTGGAAACATTGGCTCCAACTATGAATCACAACAGCTCAAATATGCGTATTCTTCTGTTTTACGCTGATTTTGCCTGAGTAATTCAACACAGAAAGCCAAATAGACTGCTGGGAAGCATGAATCCTCTGCGCTCACCAGGAGAAAATGTGTTAGAGGGCCTCGCAGTCCCAACATTGCTACACAAGTCAATCAGTCCCATTCCCCCTTGATTCAATTAGCTCTACTCAAAAACATGTGGACAATTTGGAAGCCCCAATAATTTTTCCTTTTGCCTTCTTCTTTTCTTTGGGGTGGGTTGTAGACTCGGATTCCAATCTGCTGACATTAAATGGGGAAATAAACGACAAAAGGGCCCCTGCAGGTTTGCATTAGAGTCTTAATTGGTTTTGGCTTGAGAGGGCTGCTATCGTTGCCAGACGTTGGCCTTTTTGTGTTTTGCCATGTGGGAGAATTTCCCCTTCAGAGGTAGAGAGGTGTTTCAGATCTATTCTGAGTCACTGTTGCACTGTTTTTTGTTTTCACCGGCTGTTTGTAAGGAGGAGTATGTGTTTGTATGCATGTGGACAATGTGCAGATAAAATGAATTTGTTTTCCCTGTTCGCCTTTATGTATGGCTATGTGTCATGCATGAGTTTGGCCATGTTTTCATAAAATGTGTGCCTTTGGCTGTGAGTTTGTGCGTGTCAGGCTGGGAGCCCAGTCTCCTTCTCACTCCCTCTGGTCTATGCGTGGGTCTTTTCCACCATCACTACCACCTGTTAGTGTTTTACTCAATCCCCAGGGCTACAATGACTGCAGAGCCTTCCAGATTTTCTCATCAAGCTCATCAGATCGGCTCCTCTACCTAAAATCTGGCTCCCATTTTCTACTGTGGGATTGATTTGAGACAAATTTCTTTCTGCAGTTTAACTGAGTCAAGAGTATGTGTGAATGGACAAGTTGAAGCATATATTTTTATTTAGAACTCAAAGAAAGTTTTGTTCAGTGTGCTGAATGGCTGGATTGGGCTTAAGTTTTGTAATTTGCAGTTTTGGTTAAAAGTTTTTAAGTCCTTATTTAGCCATTCATGTTGTTGTTTGTTCCTTTACAATTCCATTAATGCCTTTTGCATTATCTAGTGTAGGAGTGGGGCTATAAAATTAAACTTGCCCCGCCTAATGCTTCAACTAAAGCAAAGATTTTAGTTCCATTTTAAATCATACCTCAATGAATATTATTAATCTTGAGCAGTAAACACTGGTAGTAATTCATGGGAAATTAGAGATGAACACTATATTGAATTCCAGTCTTAATCAATTCATGCAATATTGCAACTGTATCGTGGATGCAACATTTAGTAGGTTACTATATTTCAAGTAACATCCTTGCAGATGCTGCATGCCAATAATATATTTTGTCTAGTGGCTATTTATATTCCTATACTTGATGTATATTTTTAGTGACTAAAGTTTCAGTAAGTGGACTACACACTGTGATGGGGGAAAAGAGAGAAAAGGGTGTGAAAAATTGTTGTCACAATATGCAGCAATAGTAGTCATGAATTAACTTTGCCTGATCTTGTTCAATCCTGTGGTAAAGTAAAAATGTACAGCATAATTCAAGCACTGCTGATTGGATCTGGTTTGAATTTGCCCCTTTACCAAATGTGTAGCTCTTCTAAAGCTTTGACCTGCCATTAACATTCTATTCTAAATAAGCTAAATATTTAGGATATTTAGCCTATTTAGAGGCTAAATATAGCTTTTTAGATATGTTTAGCTTTCCAGGTTTGAGAAGTGTATAACCTGTAGACTAAGGTTACACAATTTTAAAACAAAGGCGACATGATTTGGAATACAGAAACTATAACAATATTTATTACCCATAGCTGATGTTAATAAAAGTTAATAGCAGTGTCCTTACCTATTTCTTTGCCTTAACTCTGGAGATTTTCTTAAGTTAACACTGAATGTTGTGACATTTCACTGTATTTAGGGGAGATTTGTTGCCATGTACTACTGTCAACAAAAAAAAGTTTTTGTGGCTGCACAATTTTTTATGGCAGGTAAATAATTTGTGTATATTTACGCAAACTTTCATGCCACATTCATTTTTACACATATTGACTTATGCATGAAACATTGCACCACAACGGTGTTGTGTGTACATGAGACCTTAGGTGTCAAATCAGGTATGAAACATTCTCAATTCACAGACAATTGGTACAAAGTGTCCTGTGCTCAAAGAAAGTCTGATAAAAACATTTCAAAATGTATATGTTGAAGACGATGCTAAGACCAGATCTCCTGTTGTTCAAACCTCATCCAAAAATGCTTCACACAGCAGAATGCATATTTTAAAAATAAATAACATTTTCTTTTATATTGAATATTTTTTTAAGAATTGCTTTCCAAGTGTCTGCTTCTAATGTAATATAATCTGCTCTCCTGTGTGTACTACTTTGACAGTATATCAAGGTAAAACTAAGCTTAAATTTGAAAAAGAAAGAAGTGACCAAACAGTCAAAGGAACAAAACAATGAAAGCATGAGAGTGAAGGAATTAACTGTCAGTAGAAATGTGAGGCTAATTGAAGCCAGTTTTGCACAGCTGTTTCTTGTTGCTTTGCAGTACTGTGCAGAGCGGTTGCAAGGATAGGATCCAGATGTGATCATCCTGGAAATGCAAAGTTCAGAAACACCAGTCATGCAGGAGACAGATGACATTAGAGCGTTCCCTGCTCGTCTGCCCCATCTGAAAGATAACCCAGCTGTGCTTTTCACACTAGCTTGCAGATCTCAGAGTGGCTTCTGAGAGTTGTTAACACTGTCATTTTGTTATACTGTCTGCCGCTGCCACGACCCTTGCATTCAGGTGTCTCCGAGTAGCGTAAACATTGCTTTGACACATTTGAATGTTCCGAAAAGGCGGCCTGCAGGATTTGAGAGTGGTTTTGCATATTTGTCATATGGCTTTTGAAGCATTTGACAAAGAGGGATTAAAGCTTCTTTTAATCTGTTAAAAGTGTTTCAATTCGATCATCATGGAAAAAGAAAGCATGTATATTTGTTGGGATTGGTTGGTGGCAGATCTGTTAGCTGTGTGCAGGCATTTATTCACTCATGTTGTTTAAGGGAAAATAAAAAGATTGTTTCAAAGAAATCTGCTCTTTAAATGCCCGTTCCTCTGTTCCTATTTCTCATGCCTTTCACCCCTTTCTATCATTTCCCATTTGGCCCAGACAAAGAGGAGTTAACATTGGTTACCCTTTTCTACACGCCTTCCAGGGTTACACCAGTGCTTCTTTCTCACCTCCTGTTTCTGTCTCATGTTTCTGCCTCCCTCCATCCATTTTTCTTCTTTGTCCCTAGTACTCCCATTTTATATTTCTCTTCCCTCTCCTTTTCCTTGTCCCTTTATTCATCTTTCCAAATCTATACTTGTCTGTCTTGGCGGCCACACTAGTATTACTGCAGCTGGCCTGTCATCGAGGAGAGGAAAGCCGACTTCCAGCTGTGTTTGAGTTATTATTGAAGAGTCAGTGCGAGAAGTCTCGGAGCCATGTAAGACAAGATGTAGACAATATGACACAATTTCGAAAGAGCTATCCTTGTTCCGTTTTCTGCTTCTTTTTATACTTTTATAGAATTATATGTAAGAAAAAAAGTTTAATTATCACCAATAATGAGTTCTAATATATGTAGCTGTTATGGAAAGCACATGTGACTGACAGAAAAGTCCTACACATCATAACAAATAAGTAAATGGAGATGATGTCTGGTTTTGTTGATAAATTTGACACCCAAACAAACATTTTTCAGAGACTTCTCACTAAATCCAATATGGCTCTTCTTCCTCTCTTATGTCACTTGTGAGTTTTATGACTTTAGTCAAGTTCACCTCATCTGTCCCCTTTCTTCTTTCACCCCTGCTGGGCTTTTGCTGTCAGAGACAAGAGAGTCTGCTCTCTTCTCTTTCCACAAACAAACATGCATTGCGCACACTGGCTGCTCTTGCTCTCAGCATGGATTGTGTTCTAGATGCTGTTGTTTATGTATCTTGTTCCCAGCTGGTCTCTCAGCTTGTTGTCTTTACTTGTTTGTCCAAGGAGAGTGCTATAGCAAGATGTCATGCCAGCAATGAGTATGCAAAGTACCAAAAAAGGCAGGCGTTTCCAAAGTGCTTTGTTGTTCACTTTGATGGCCTGACTCTCTAACAATAAGCAGGTGAAAGATTGCTTCTTTGACAAGGTTTGTTGTGTCTCCAAATGAAGGCAAGAACAAGTAAAATTGCAAATACCTACGCACTCTGCCACCATTTCTCTGTAGCTGCTGTTTAAGGATTGTTCTGTGACACACTGACAAGTCCAAACATCCCTGAGGCCTAACCTTGGGAAATGCCAACACATGTCCCTGAATGTGTGTGTGGGCGTGTGGGAGCAAAACCAGCCGTTATCTTCCTTCAGCTTCAATTGAAATCTTCAGAAATCCCCAAAACTCTTTACTTTATACACACACACACACACATGCGCACACACACACACATCTATGTACACACACACATGCATGCAAAACATAAAGCCTGGAGGCTCTATCTCTGTCTGACCAGGTGTTCCTGAGTCTGCTGCCAGCTGAACCACCTGCAGATCGCAGGTGTGGCTTTTGCCAGGGAAGAGAACAACACAGCTGCTCCTGCAGCCTCAGGCAGAGGAAGATAGAGGTGGAAGGTGTGAGAGGAATTGACTTATGGAAGCAAGAACCTTTTCAGATCAGGCAGTAGGAAACAGTGTAAAGTGACATGAAAACATAGGTGGTTTTCGACACCTTTCACTGAAGACAACTTTCCTTCTTTCAGTCAGCTGACAGCTGCTTTATCGAAGCAACTCAGTGTGGTGTATTACTCCAAAGAGGAAGCTTTGTATACTGAAACATCTATGAATTTAGGTCAATGTATTTTTATTGTGGTTACAAAATATCCCAAAACAGAAAGAGTCAAGACAGACTATAAAACATAAAGCCAAAGTGGTACAAAAGACAGAGACGAGTCAATATATTAGTTATTCAGCTACGTAGTACATAAATACGTGATTCAAAGTCAAGATGAATGAACATAAGCTTTTATACATAAGAAGTAAAACTTTTATTTTTATTCAGTGAATTTATTTGCACTGGGTAGATGATTGAAATTGTACTCAAATGTATGTAGTGACACTTCATAATAATATTACTCAAGTGAAATTATCAAGTACTGCATAGTAAAACTCCTCGTAGTTGTCCAAATAGTTGGACAACTTAGTAAATGTAATTAGTTACTACCCTTCTCTGAGAAAGATTGAAAATGAGTGAAGCTTTTCTCAGTTTGAGAACAGCTTAAATTAAATAATTGTAACTTTTAAAACTAGTTGCAAAGTGACATTTGTTGTTCAACACAAATGTAAACAAATATGGAACATAACTGTCCCTTAAGGAAACCTTGTTGTTATTAAATTAATGGCAGTTCCAGTCACTCCCTAGTTGTGTAATATCTGTGTGTGGGCTTGTCAGCTTCTTACTGAGTATAAACTGTTTTAACACACGACGTCTTCCAAACATGGAGCTGTTTATGAGAACTATTTATGTTTATGTGCCGTCAATTGGGTGAAGCTGGCAACGTAGAGCAATCTCTAGTCTGCAGTATCATTTTCCACTTAGCAAAATTGCGGCAATCAAGGGTTTAACTGTGAGCCTTGTGGATGGCTATCCCGGACAATGTATCTGCTACATAAGTTAAATGAGGGAGCGGCTGCAGAGACTTTGAAAAGTGAGTGGTTGTTGATAATCGTTTAAGCGGAGTTATTGGTGAGGAGGATTTGGCGTCTGGCTAAGCGCTTGGCTTCGCTGTGTGGAAACTTAAGGAAGATGAAGCCAAGTGAGCGTGTGACCCACCGCTCATAAATTTTAAGCACACATGCAGCCACTTTCTCATGCCGACACACTAACACTTTCTCACTCACTCTCCATCTCACTTTTGTACATGCTTTTCCCATTTCTTATATTTGCTCATCTATTCATTTGGCTTGCATATAAAAACCCACTTGTTGCACCCAAAGAGCACCCTTGTGTCTTCCCTCCATGTGCAGAGTGTAATAGGAGATCTGATGGTTTTTCGTGGGTGAGTAGGCGGGTCAGGCTTTACTTAAACTAATGGCTCCCAGCAGTGTTGAATAGCCAGACACACTGGAGCCGAGGCCTGAGGTTTTGGAATGCCACTGCCGGCTCAATGCCTGCCTTTCATCGGCACCGAGTGAAGAAGGAAAAGAGGGAGAGAGTAAGAGACAGGGAAATTGGAAGAAAGGAGGGGGGCAGAGAAAGAGGAGGAGAGAGAATTAAATACGGGACTCATTTGTTATGGGTGATATGGGGATGACTGAAAAGGAGGGCACAATAGTGGGAGGACAGAATGGGGTGAGGGCAGGTTGGTAGACTGTGGGGGTGAGGCTGGGGTGAGGCGTGTTTCGGCTTGCGAGATGTCAGGAGGGGGTAAAGTACCAGTCAGTGGTTGTTTTGTGTAAGAGCACCGTGGGACCCCCTGAGCAGCCACTCATTTGTTCTTAATGTCTTTGGGATGAGCCTTGAATGAGTCTTGTGGGAATTTGAGGCTTTGAACTGAAAGCATTTTCCAAACTAATAAAACACTTTCAAAACTGAAAGTGTTGATGCAAACCTAAATTATGCATCTTGACAGAAATGAACATGATTGAATACACGAAAGTTTGTAATTGCTTTGATCCCAATGTCTTATTCTGTCAGTTATTGACTACTAAATGAAATTTCAAACAACTGTTTAATGATTTAGTTTTGATTCCTTCTCAATAATGGTTTAATCTCCTAGTTAATGCCACTAAGCATTGCACTTTATTGCTATGCCAGTCTTAACAATGCAGAATTATACATTAGTTGAGCGACTACAACCACAAAATTCACACAGAAGCTAAATCAACTCTATCACACTGATCCCTGCCCTGTTGAATCTGTTATGAACACTAGAAAAGCTCTGGAGAATGTGCAGAGCACCGTGTCTGGCCTTTCTCTGCTGTTTGTTTATACATGTGCTTCACAGTGGGAGATTCTTCTTTGGGAATACATTCCCACAACAAAAAATACTTGTGGTGCCTTGATAGTTCACTATCAGCCAAATTCTGCAACACAAATACTAACACAAAACTGTGTAAGCATTTCAGTGATCAGTGGAAAATGTCGCAGTGAAGACATAGACATATATTGACATTCATGTTGAGTGATTAATAAGTCGATAGTTAATTGGGCTCATTTGACCACAGAAGCCAACAACGAAATTTGGTACTGCTTACATGAACTTGAACAGTGGTTAGATGAGGATGTTGTGATGCACTTAATTTAATCTAATTTATGCAAGAAAGTTAATGGTTTCCAACACATAATAGACATCTAGTTTATATTTATTTAAATCAGTGATATAGTAGTACCACTCAGTGTCAATAACACGTTCCTTTACAACTTGGATACATGAAATGATGAAAATTATGTTGATCTTGGTGGTTAGTTATATCTCTGACCACAGCAAATTACACAAATAACCAAATCATCACTGTCTCCAATTTTAAGTAGAATAATCTGAAGTTCGGTGTGACATAATTCCTATATCTGCAACACCTATCTGAAGAAATACACTGAAAGCCAAAGATTTAGATGCAATACATGGCTGCTTTCTGCATGGAGTGGGCATGTTTGCGTTCTCTCTAGGTACTTCAGCTTCCTCTCTTTTTTCACAGTATGTTTTTTTCTGCTTAAATTTTAGTTTTTTGAAGCAAATAGAGTTGCCACCACAAACATAAAATTCAGACAAAATTAATTATCTGAAAACAAGAAAAAATTAAAATATTTTACAGGAACATTTTCACTGCTTAAGCTTAAAACATACTGTTCATAATGCCACAGCTAGCACTGTTCTCTTTCTCCGACTTCAAAACCGTGCATGCTACCTGAAGTGCTCACTCTGAATTGTTTTGATGTGAGTTCCCTGTTCTGTGTGTCTCTGGTTTGCCCTGTGATTGGCTTCCAGTTTGTCAGAGAACAAAATGTCTTGGTTATTTATAGATGGAGACAGGTGCCCACTTATTGTGACCCTCTAGGGAAGAAAGAAAGTTAGGAAATATTTGAATTGTAGGAAAGTTTTTGTGTTTATTTACAGGCTGCTTTTGTTAAAATCAGATATATCTTTTAGAAGCAATACATGGACAAACCTTCCACAATCTGTAACACAATCTGTATTAAGTCAGTCATTATTAACTGACTTAATAATGCTTTTATTAACTCATTCTTGTATGATTGTCATTTTTAGTTTGGCCAAGTATGACAAGCAACGGTGTTGGAAAAATATGGTGTTTTTTGTATGTATGGATTTGTACAGTAAGAGTGCAGTAATAGTAAGATACAGTGGTACTACTTTGTAGAAGACTGATGTGATGTGTTTGGTTTGAAGTGTGCTCCAAGTATTTACTGAAAGCCATTAAGACTCTTTGCCTATACTAAGGCCGACCAAAGCCAATATTTTAGACCACAGGAGGACAAAAATAAATAGAAATATTTCTGTTTGGAACTTTGGCTGGTTTGACCCACAAAGTTGGTGGTTAGAGTGTTATTTTATGTCTGTGAAATTTATGCAAGAGCTAATAGTAGCATGCTATAAAACAAAACACTAAAGTAAGCTGAGACAATCAGGAGTCACATCCATATAAATATACATATACACACCCAGTCACAAAGTGAAACACATTGCACAGATTAATAACAAACTAACTGATGTTTTTAAGCATTTAATTGTGTTAATTAGGGTGTTTTGGAAACATCAACATTTAGGATGGTAATTTCACATCAAACCCCCAAAAACTAACTATTGCCTGCTTAAACATTACTGTTTTAAAATGGTACCTTTTATCTGAAAAAATATTCTTAGAATATTAGTTGATGGTTAGCGATTTAACCATCAACTAGCATGAGAGGGTAGGCATACTAATGATTATAGTCTTGATCAGTAGAAAACATTTTTTAACTATAAAGATGCCAAATGAAAAATTTTCCCCAAAAAAGCTTAGGGTCTTACTAAATGCAATTCCACCTAAAGTGCATAAACATAAAAGTTTTATGTGTTTCTCCCTAACTTTCTTGGGTTTTCGAGGTTGTGTTTTTAAAATATGTTCATGGGTGGGATTTTCTGGGAACTTCATTGTTCTCTTTAATTTTCACTTACCAGAACTAACATATACAGTGAACAGAAGCCGCTATCTGTTTTCACATGACCTATTTTTTGTCAGAAGCTGCACAATGAAAGAAAAAAGCCCTCACTTCACCCCTACTTATCACCACAAACCATCTTATTTGATCTGAAAGATTCAGAAATTTTACAGTAAACGATCCGCCAGACAGATCTGAACTTGGGAAATTACATGTCCCTATTAGATAAATGTGCTCTAGAAGATGTAATGGAAAATAGGGTCATATAAGATCAGAGACAGAAATCAATTGCTGCATCAGATTAGAAAACATCAAGAGTCTGAACATTGATCAAAATGACCCTAAAGTGGGGAAGAAGAAAGAGGACGGGAAATATGTTGGTAATATATCCAGAAAATGGGGGCAGCAATAATAAGGTTTAGTGGGGAAAGTAGCAGCAACAGGGATCATTACCTAAAATAAATAGACTCAAAGTGAAAACATCTGTTTATGTGAGTATTTAAAGGGTCTTTTTGACCTAATATTTTCTGTTATAATGTGTTGGTTGCTGCAGATACTCTCAGATGACATTACTCATTCCTGTCACATGTAAGTTATTTACTCTGCTTCTGCTATGGATTCAGGTGAGATATGTATGTCAGTTAATTTGCGGTAGCACATGAAACTATTTTTCTTTTAGATTCAACCTTGTGCCATAAAGACATTTTAGCCATAGATGTCAAAGGCTAAAAAACAATAGAAAAGAAAAACAACTAAGTCTCATTGAAACCTTGAATAATTCACAATATCAGGGAAAAGTATTATTACCAGTTGAACTTTCTGACATTCTCACATTTTAGAATTTAATGTAATTCAATGTTAGTCTTTTTTGTGATAATCTGACATAAAAGGAATATACCGGTATGATGGTAATGGTTTTCCTCAGAGCTAATTTGTAGAACCAAATTCTCAGCTGATAACTCTTTTGAGTTATGTCTCTAACAGTATTGTAGAAATGGAGACAAAGACATAGATGATTCATCTATGCCACAATATTGATTGATTTAAGAAAAAAAAGTAAAAAATTAAATGTTATTTTTCTTCCACTTCAAAATTATGCATGACTTTTGAAAAAAGAAGAAAAAAAAAACATGAAAAAGTTAAAAAGATAAACTATGGTTTTGCAAATCACTGCAATATTGAATGAATATATTGAATGTAAGACAGTTTAATTCAGTTATTCAAAATCCAAATCAAACAATACCAGGTTCATAGTATTATAATATACATTTAATATTATTTAAGACTGAAAAGTGTTAAACATTAAGAAAACTGACTAGTGGCAAAAAAGCTGCAAACTCATTCTTTACCTAATAAAGATCTTTGCCATGTTTTTACAGCCTCAAATATTCCATTGAAATTCAATCGCCAAGGTTACCATTTCAAACTTTCAGAGTGATGAAAACAAAATTGTCTCACCATGTGTTAGTCACATTGCCATATGAAAATGAATTCAACAGTACTAAGGAATCCGGCAGAGTTTTTGGTGGGTGTATTTATTTATTTTTACTCACTGTATTCAAAGCTGCTTGCTATATTAAACAATAAAAAGAAAGTTTCCAAAAAGTTTACTGCTGTCCTCTGAGCAATTGACAGTGATTCAAGGCAGGCACTAGTTAGACAGTGTGTGTTGGAAAGTAGGGCATAAAAGTCAGTGAACATTTAATTTATAATGCTACTATTACTACTACTACTAGTTTGTGTCTCCAAAGACTGGACCAACGTCTTAGACACTATTATTGTGATATTTCTTTAGACCAAGCATTGAGGTCTCGTGTCCTCATAGATGTGTCCCTGCTTCACTATACCTGCGTCAAATAAAAAAGTAATTATATGAATATTCTGTCAAATGACTTCTTTGACCACTTACTGAGAAGGTGATTCAGCTAGTTGATCCAGATGTGTGGGACCAGGAACATATTCAATAGTTACAGGACTGCTGCTATACACTAACAGACTTCTGTTAATTGAGTTTCCTCAACTCTGTTAACATTGTGAAGATGTCCCCCATATTATGTCCCTTTGATACAGAAAAATGCTTAAGACTAAATTTGGTCACCCATAATATATAGCCTGTATTAACAAGATCATGATAATTAGAATTTTTTTTCTAAAAATGCCACTATGAGATTCGATCCAATTGAAGTTGTTTGTATCATACTGTCTTAAAATGTTAGCTCTTATAGTTTTAACTTAATGAAAGAGCAATGGATGTTCTTGTTCTTTTCAAATTTCATTCGTTTAACAAGCTCAACAACATGTAAATGAAGAAACAAGATGTAGTAGAGTAGAATTTTAATTTTACCACTTTTGAAAGACTACTTATTTATTCACTTATCATAAAATCCCCATGTCTTCCACAATAAAAGCCTTCTGTTTACTTTTTATGAAACTGGAAGTTTGGACAGGGAGCTTGTGAACACTCACAGATGCTGCATACTTTCTAGTTCTCACCCTCTCTCACGCCTTATCTTTCACACACATGCGCACAATGGCAAACAGCTGTATGCGGCTTATGTCTTTACAGTAAAAGAAGTCATTCAGTATGAATGTATACAGCATGCCTGTATTCATTACCCAATCATATACCTTATTACAAAGGGTTTTTTTTTTTATTGTGTTCTCCATTTTAATGTATTGTTATTCTTTTCTTATGTGGCTGCTTCCAAAGCACCCTAGCTAAATGTCTTGATTACAGATGACAGAGTGCAGAATGTGATGTTAAGTCCTCACCATAGAACACATCAGTAATCAGAAATCAACAGCAGAACTGAATTTAAAAGGCCCAGATGTTGTACTACATGTTCTATTTAACTTATGCCACATGTGAAGAAAACCAGCTTTCATGTTGTAAAGCAACGCCAGAGAGACACAGCCAGAGTGCCAGAGCAGGTTTGTTCAGCAAAGTCAAAAAAATAAATAAAAAAAATATGCTGGACAAGTCATGCCAGCAGATGTCTGATAAAGACATTGAACATTTAAAATGGATAAGTTTGTCACATTAACAATGCTTAGTACTAAATATTGTATAAACAACAGTTATCTAACTTATTTTCTATTCATTCATCAAAGTTCAAGTGGAGAAAAATAGCTGATAAATCAATTCTTTAAGTGGTTCATGTTTGGTGTGTTTGCACTACCTAAATTATTTTGAATTGTGCTGAAGAACATACAGTGCAGACATTACATTTATAATATGTAATATTAGTATCTATAAATGTATTACCAAATCAGTAAGCTTAAGACGAAGAAGAGTTTTAACATGGAGAATCAAAGATTATAGTTGGTACAATGGTTGTCATGTCTTGTGTTTGCAAGCCATTTTAAGCTTTCTCTGCCTGCACACAAGTTTATTTAGACCTCAGTGTAGGCCAAGTAGACCAAAGCTTCTTAAGGTATGCATGAGACACTTTGGCCATTGAGTCAGGTCCTAGTATTCATCTACTATTTTTGAAGTAGAGATGTAAAAAGGAATAAATCTTGTTATTTTGTTTTACTTTATTTTTTGAGCAGAAAATTGACTTAGATGGCATACTTATAGCTATGAATGTTTATCATGCGATTGGTTGCCTACAGCTGCGTCCATCAAAAAAGAACTTTCAGTAAATCACATTGGTTGTGTTGCCAAGTGAAATATGTTTTAGAAAGCAGCAAATATCCCATGTTCACCATGAAAGCTACGAGAATTTCCATGCCTCACTCAAATCTGAGAATTTGAAGTATTATGTCTTTCATGAGTATGTTGCTAATTGGAATTTTGTCTTAGAAATAGCAGAACTTTAGTGCATAAATCGAAACTGCTCGATTTATCTACTCAGTGACAGTAGATTTGTCTGTCACTGAGGCCTGATTTCCGCCTTCTATGTGCTCCAATAGCAAGTTGGTTACCGTACATATCTACAGATGCTAGGCCGTCTGCGATTTCCCATCTTTTCACCCTCTCTCTTACTCCCCCTCTCAGCCACCTGGCCCTCTCTCTGAGCCTGCTGACTGACCAGATGCACACTGAATGGAGCAGACCTATGAGAGGAGAGGCAGTGATTGTTATTGATGAATATTCTGTCAAATGCAGACTGCTACAAACCTGTGCAAACCCCCCGCCCCAAAAAAAAAAAAAACAATAAATTACTTTTTTTACAAATCACTTTGTGATTGATTGAAATCAGTATAAACTAGTAGAACCTGTCCTATTCATAATTGATGTTATAATTTTTTCTTTAAATAGTATCACAACTTACTTGTATTATGCTTCCCCCATGTTATACATACTTTCTTAACTTCCATTTCAATGTTGCTTTTTTAATTTTATACATGTCAAAAAAAAAAAAAAACATGAGATACTAATGAGCTTAAATTACATGATTTTTATTGTTGTCAGATATTTTCATGAATATAAAGATACATGATCAACAACATTCAGATATCCTGTGTAAATGAATTATATTGTACATTTTGATTTAAGAACTTGTATTACATTGATTTCCCATTTATTTTGGTTTTGGTCAAACAATTTGACTGGAACATAGAAAATTATCTTTAATTTTCTCCAGTCTATGTTGATGGTCATTAAAACAGGTCTTGTGTTGAGTAGCAAAAAATGTGCCCAAAAAGTAATGAAAAACTACTAGAACTGCAAAGGTATGAATGGTAAAGGGCTGAAATGATCAGTAGGGTTAAACGTCATCTATCCATCTGTCTGTCCCTACCTTCTTCCTCCCTTTCTCTGTCCATCCATAGATTGTCTTAATTTTTTCTAGGGCTAACAGATCTAGAAAAACCCAGATATTCTTTCCCCAGCAAAACTCTTAAGATCACTATGGGGCATCTGACCAGAAAGGAAATGTGGCCCCTCAATCAAATCCTGGTTCTGGTTCTCACATCACAGTCATACAGTAGTAATTTTGCACACAGAAGGTTGTAGGTTTTATTCCAGTTTCCTCCTGTCACATGTCTGTGTGCCCCTGGGCAAAGCATTTAAACCCAAGTTGCCTACTGATCTGCATTTTACTGTTTACTCAGTAAAATGTTTACTGTTTACGCATTTACTCAGGTCTTTCTTCACCACAGCAGAGGCAGTTCTGGCATTAATGCAGATCTGACCCAAATCAATCTATCCATCTCCCTTTTCATCTTACCATCATTCTTGAACAAGCAACTAAGTACCTGAACTCTTTCACTTGAAGCATTCTCCGACAGCCAACCCTGAGGGGAACATGCAAATATTAAACCTCAACAAAGTATTTCTATGCACAAATGCCCAGAATAAGGACTGCTATAAAAATCTTAAAATTACAGTTTGACAAAACTGTAATTTTGAAGTGGGAAATTAGCAGAAACATTTGTTTTTTCAGAGTCTCCACCAGGGACCATCATCGTGACCAGCATTGTGTCTGCCATTTGTGAAAAAACCAAGCATAAATCAGTTGGAGATTTAAGTGTTACTTAGCAAAGACAGAGAGCAGTGAGCAGGGAGCAGAATTACTCGTTTGTGTTCCTCAAGTGTCCCCCCTTTTGCTTTGGCTGGCGACTCAAAGCTGAGTTGATGCATTAAAGTGACAAAAGAGAACGTCACCTTTAGAAAGGAGACTGCCTGGACGGCATGAAACTCTTTAAAGGGAGATCTGTACTTTTCTCAATAGGATAGAGGGGAGGGGAGAAGGGAACGGGACTAGAAAAGACCCGCCCTAACGCATATGCAGATGCATATGCACACACACGCCTATGATTGTCTCCCTTTGGCACAGCTTCTTGTTTAGCCTTTAGGTGCCAAAGCAATTAGTTATGTTAATTGCGGGGTCCATCGCCGGTGAATGCAGGTTGAATGGGGCCAGTCTGCATTGGAGGATTGGCCAGAATCCATGTGGCGAGTAGGAGGTGGGGCTCAGTGGGAGGCCGTTTGTGACGTCGCTGGAGCACTCAACCCATGAAAACGGGAAAGAATAGCATGTGGGAAAAGTGGGGAGGAGCTTGAGCTGAAAGGCACAGAGTGAGAGGATAGGAAGCGCAGAGCTTGAGTGAGCCAGCGAGAAAGAGGAGGCGTATTCAGGGACTCCATCAGAGAGAGTAACTTAGGTACAACAGACTGTGTAACAGGAATAGACAGCGACAGAGAGCTTTGCATGAGAAACATAAAAATCTCAAGGACACAACGGAAGTAAGCGAGAGTATTTGAATTTGTAGAGTCCTGTGTTTGCTGGTCTACTCGGTTATCCATCTCCATCTGGGTGCCATCTGTGTCTCTGGCTTTGGCCTTCGCTGCGCTGGAGCTCACATATGTGGGAATGCAAACACATGCCTGACATATGAAGGCGTGGAGTCACAAAAAAGGACAAAAAGCAGAGGACAAGAAAACTCTGCCACTGCAGCTGACTTTCTTCAAGGACTGAAGCGTGGACTCTACTAGAGTGGAGGTAGGTGCAAGTGATTCCAGTTTACTTTTGCGTTGCTATGGTGTGTATTTATAATATTAATTTGTCTCAGTAGGAAAGTAGGTGAGAGTTTGTTCGCTGGCAAATAGTTCACTTTGTATGTGTGCGTGTATGTGTGTTCAGTCCTAATTCCCAAAGCTGGTCTGTACTGTGCAGATGGTACATCATCCTCTCCTCTTTATCTCTTCATCCTTGTCTACTCAGGTATGAGGGAGGCTTTCTTAACTTGTGCACAGCTTTTGCTGCCATATTGTGAATAACATTAATTATTACATAAAATAATCTTTCTGAAGTTCAGAAAAATTTTCTGCACTGAACTTGCTGAATATGATACGTTTTAATTCAGCAAGATTTCAAGAAAAAAAAACAGCTACATTTTAATGGATTTCATAATGAACAATTTACTTTTTGTGTTTTATTTCTGTTTTGTTCTATATGTTTATTCTTTCTTTCACTTTTTGAAAATTGAATCAAATCAGTAATTTTGTAAAGTCTTATGTGCCTCATCCTCATCTGTCATTTAACCAGAAAGCAATCAATTCTTCCACATGACAAGCAGAGCAGAAGAAACTAGGTAAAGAAAAGATGTGCATCTGTTGTACAGTATCCCGGGCATATGGGAAGAGGAGGGAAACTGCTCCATATGACTTTCATACTCGGTCTAAATGTAGCGCCTTGACATTAATGGGATGTGGGAGCAAATGCGAGTGTTGCACCATTGTTTGCTCTCTCAATGTTACCCAGGTACACCTCCATGCTCGAGAAAGCATCTTTCTGTTTTTTTTTTCTTTTTCAGTGTGATCAGACAGGCTTGTTGTGAGAAAGAAACAGACAGAGAAAAGAAAAAGGGACCTGGCCAGTGTCATTTCAGACTTGGCCAGGCCATCAGGGAGATAGGAGCGACTAACTGTCGGCTGCACAGCCTCAGAGCAGAGACCCCTGTCTGGTCTTCTGGATTTTATCATATTCCTGGCAGCAGGCTCTGTTCTGTAGTGAGTCTGAAAATGTGCTTGCATGGATGCCATGCCAATTATTTTTATTTGTATTCAGAAACCTTATTTTTACCTGCCAGGGCACTGTAGCCTTTGTTACAGACTTGCCTTGCTTTGAAGTTTCTTATCAAGCCCATGATAAGCTCATGTTTGAGTTAGGCAGTAGGTGTTCCTCCATCTGTGAACCAGGTGTACTGCAGATACTGTGTCTGCTGAAACTACAATGTTACTTGTCTTATAGCTTTCTTCACCTTTTTTTTATCTTTTTGACCTCAATCCCCACTGTGAGTTTCTCTGCTAAATGTGTTGGAATAAATGGAGAATAAGAGCACAATGACCCCTGCCCAGTTGCTCTAAAGAATTTGTGACAGATAGCCCCCCCCCACCCCCTCAGTTTCATCATGTACGCACACAGAACAGAGCAGCTGCTTGTGGAGTTTGCTGCAGGAAGTGCTCTATTAGTTCCATTGGCAAGGGCAGTGATATGTTGCCCCAGGGCTCAGCAAGAGGTTGTGCATTTGAACGGAACGTGTATGGAAGCTTACAATCTGATTTTAGCATAAACTCCTTGTATAGAAGTGCTTAAAATGTTTCATCATGGGAACTGGTAAAAAATGACATGTTTTGGTTAATATAGAGAGGTGCACATGAGTCTGTCAGCAGTAAAATTCCCTCTTTCTCCCTCCTCCTTCCTCTAATATTTAATTATTTTTCTTTATCTAAAGTGTATGAGCAGTGGGTTCATTGGATGGTCTTACTGACTCTTCACTTTTCCAAGAGACCTGCTCGATGACCCAATGCAAAACTTTTATTTACTGGTCTTGTAAGTTTAAGAAGCCTAAAAGACTGGGGAATGAGTTTCATTCAATGGTTTATTGATAAGAGGCATGACAGGGTTCATACTGTCTATATCTTAAGTACACAATCAAAGTCCAAAGTAACTGTCACATTAACATGGTAAGGTTTGTGTATACGGTGCTATGTTTCTGTAATGATGTTAGATCCACTCCTAAAATCCTTACAATGCAAAGAATACAGCTATAATGCAATGGAGTCATAATAAAAATACATATATAGTCAGCAATTTCCAAATGTTTGATGAAACAAAACTAATAACACCATTATTTATGCTCAGAAGAACTAAAAATGTGTGAGCTAGGTTGTAAGGTGCATCGGTTGGGAAGAAATTTGTGGTATTGCCTTTCTCCACGAATTGCTTGCTGAAGTCATTAATTTCTCCAACCTTCTTTTGACCCATATCATTGTAAGAGAGTCTAAACACAAAAGGTTACATTTCATTGGCTCTTCTTACCTCCTATGATTTACCATATAAACACAAAACTTTTGTCTTTTCTAAAATTTTGTCAGCAGTGTTTTCACGCTTTAATATAGTCCTCCTTTTGGTGTGTTTTGTGACATTTACAAAGAAATTGTAGGCAATCCCCCGCCATTATGCAGCAAAGGCACCTAAACTCATGTGAAACAGAAACATACTCGTCCTCCACTGTTCCTAGTGTCTCATTCTTCACATTGTTCTGAGCACAGCTGGCCTCTTTGTTTTACTTATCTGTCTCTCTGAGTGGTTGTTGAGCACTGCTCTTCCATACAGCTGAGCTCTGGGCTTACCCACAGCTTTGTTTATGTACTCTGTGAACCAAATGTGCTGTTCTGCCTTGCTTTAATTCATTGCATCACCAGAGCTAGAGTGTGTTAAATCAGGATCAATTCTTTGTTTAAGTCTGGTACTGTAGACTTACCTTGTTGGAGCATTTGTCCCGCTCAAATAAAAATTCTCTTGAGTCTCCAGTGTGGCAGTGGCGCGTGCTGATAGCAACATCTGGTTGGACCTGAGCCCAGTCAGTCAACTGGGCTCTTAAAGCCTGTCACACCTGGTGTAATACAGGCCAGCCCTATTGTTAGCTTTGTTTCCTCATGTCTCGGGCTTGCACTTTGTTTTATAGACTCCTGCAACAGACTTGATCAGTTTGTGTATTACTATTGCCTTAGAGAAAAACTAGCATTTATTTGGTAGCAGGTTAGGTTTATGGTCTGTGTTTACAAGATTCAGGAGACACTCATTCCCAGTCCTCCAGAAACACAAAGGCATGTACATAATCAGCATTGTCTTGATATTTGCTTGATGTATTTGATTTGAAATGTGCAGAAGAAAATGGTCAGTAAACCAACATTGTTGTAAGATTTAAATATTTTCCAGTTTGTCACCCGGATTATAATACAGGAACCAGGAGCTAGCTAGTCATAGACACCAAGATTTGTTGTCCAGACGGACAGATAATCTGCTGATTTTGAGTAGGTCTGAGAGCTTGGTTGATAAATTTGAAATGTCCTTGTTAGATCACTGTTTCAATTTGAGCTCAAGTGTTTATACATGACCTGGACAGGCTTTAAAAGGGGTGTATTTGTTACTGAGTGGCAACTGTCCCCCAAAATCAATTGATGGCAAACACAAGTCTTGTTAAATGGCGTCCATTTTCAGCTCCTTAAGTCTTTGCCTAGCTTTACAAGTTCACACTTATTTCTTTATGATTGAGCTCAAATTTGAAATCTTTTCAATTATTCTAAAAGTTCTGATAATACAAAAACTACAGTTGCCATATATTTTGGCTATGCATCAAAATATTAGAAATACACATATTGTTTGGAAAAAAAAACTTTCAATAAGGTATTTTACTACATCAGGATAGTACATTATGCCTCTATTGTACATAATAAAATAAATGATATTTTGAAAAATGAAAACCTTTATCAATGCGTTCATGAAACTGAAAGTGGAAAAATGGTTTGAACAGCAAAAGTAACAATCTTGATCATCAGAGTGTCTGTTTTGAGGACCTACAAATTATTTCAGTTTATTGTTGTTATAAGATGGTAACTAATTCCTACTAAATTATAGATTTTGTAGGTTAGTGCATTCAGATGCTGTCCCGTCATTCTTAGCTCAGCTACATGACTTCACATCCACGTGGACACTATGTGTCCAACATCTGCCAAACCTCCCGCTCCCTCCAGCATCACATCACCAAACCTCTTTTTATTGCTCATTCTCAGTTTTATGGACAGCGTCTGTCTGCCTTGCCGTCCCCTCTTACGTTTTCTTTTTCAGTTTGCCACTAAGTACATTTCCATCCATGGGTTCTTTTTTCCCCTATGTGGCATGCTGGATTACAGCAGTGTTTTTGTAATTATCTCACTGAGAAAAAAGGTTATGCAAGGGCTTCTCCCAGCATTACTCTGTCACAAGGACATGTGAGGAATTTATTTCAGGGATATTACTTTTTCACATGCATACATGACAGCCTCGGTTTTTTTCAGATCTGTTTATTATCTTCTATAGTTGTCCATTCCTCCCATTTCTGTCACTGTATACGCTGCTTTTTTGCTTTCCTCTTACTGTCAACCTTGCCACCTCCCCAATCGCCTGCCTTCCTCACAGAGTGTTGACATTGGGTTTTATCCAAATATGTAGTCTACAGGCCTGGAAGGTGGTAATGAGAGCCAAGAAAAACAGCCTGGCTCTGAGTCTGACAACCAGGCTTGTCTTCCTGATGAAACCAAATGAAAACAGTATTTTTTTTCACCTTGTTATTCCCTCCCATCCTCCATCTTTACCTCACAGTTCAAATCCTCCCTTCGCCAGCTCTGGCGCCTTTAAATTGATGACTAATTTCTTCGTTCCTGTCAGAGCTGGGTTTAAACTCTGTCAAGGTCTTAAAGTGTTTCGCTGTGATAACACAGTAAAACACAGTAAAACCTTGTAGTTTTTAGTAAACTACACATAACTGTTTTAGAACATACGCAAAAATTCAGGAAAAAAAGCTTTTCTGTCTCACTTTATATGTTTCTAATTTAAAAATTGTGTTTATAAGTTTTAAGCTTGGCTCAACTTTGAATGGCTGAGAAGTCGTGCAGTCCCAGAGGAGAAGTAGCTTGAACTAGTAAAGTAATCAAAGGACACACGTTTTAGAGATGTTTTAACACCAAGCTATTTAACCTGTTATTTATCTTATAGGTTACAACAATTGACATTTGGGGGATCATGCATGCACTGTTGAATTATTTTTAATGGATGTGATTGTGTTGCTGCCTCTTTGCGTGTGTGTGTGTGGGTGAAGGTCAGCAGGGAGCGCAGGATAGAGGAACAGATGTGTGCTGTATTGTGACTGTGTGTGTGGACGGACGGGGACCAGGTGCAGCCTTTGTCTCCCCAGCATTTAAGTCCACTCGCTCACATTCAGCTGCCTCGTGCCACCCCTCCCCCTCTCTGTGCCCCTCCGCCTTCTTTGCTTCTCTCCGTTGATAGCAAGGCAGAGATGTGTATTTATATGTGTATGGGTGGATGTCGGCTAGGGCTGCCTTGGCCTGGAGGAGGAGGCTTCAGCAGCCCCTTATGCCTTCCCCCCTCCCTCACAGGTGACTGTTGGAGGTCCCAGCTGGCTTGCTCTTGGCCGATTAGATCCATATGGTACAGGAGGAGGAAAGAAAGCCTGGTTAATGTTCAAATCAATCGCTGCTGTTTGTGCGATTTGTTGATTTTCTTTTTCATAGCATATTATGCGAGATCCAAGCATCGAGCAAGTTGAGAAATAACCAGAATTTTGAAGAATGACGTTATTTGCTTTTATCAATTCTGTGCAACACATATATAATATTTCGTCAGTTATTCTCAGTATAAGAATAACTGACACCAATAGATGGTTAGTGTTGAATAATACCAGAGAGAAAATATGGGTTTTCTTGATAGATTTTGTGCTCACTGTAAAGTTTAATAGCCAGTGTTCTAAAGTCTTCAAGTCTTGCTCTCTTATTTCAAGTTATAATTTGAACAACAGATGCCACTTTCCGGTTGAATCTAGCCATGAGCCAGTCAGCGATATCAAGATGTTCCACGCTTTCAAAATTGCAAGCATTTTCCATATACCCTTATGCAGTTCAAGGTTTTTTTTAATGCTCAAAAAAGTGCCAGACAAGGAGATTTCTCAAACTGTATGTAGCAAAGAGTATTATAGCTCTACTACTCCCTCTCTTGTTGCTAAATGCTGAGGGTCAGCAGAGTGAAGTGGAGATGGATGGATAGATAGACTGACATTATACTGTGAAAACCTAACACAACGTCATGCCTCATGTAGTCATAACCATTGGTTTAAGTATGGGTATTTCAAGTTTTGCTTAAGACAATTTAGTATTTATAATCAAAAATAAAATATCAAAACACAACCAATAAACAATGCAAAAATACAAGAGAGCACCAATTAGGTAAAAATTATGGCATTTCATTCTCCATGAAGGAGCACAGTTATTTCATTTAGTTGAAAAATGTAATTTTCTAGGTCAGAGATGAGTTTAAAAGAAGACAATACAAATCTATATTTATGCTGTTTCTGTCACTCGAAGATGGAAACATCAAACAGTATGATATTTCAGTTAACAATTCTTAATACTCTGCTTCATGACTTTTCCATGATTGTTCTGTTTTCTCCATCTTTCCATTGACTTTGGTTGTCCGTGCTGTCACACCATGTTTTTTGTGGGCATGGTGTAAATCATAGATTTGTAATGTATTACAATTCTAACATGTACAAAAACAAGTGATCTCATGAAGTCATGAGAAGTCATAGTATATCCGCTTCTAGGTTCAGTGTGCGATAGGTGGTCTTATTAGTTACAGCTGCCCCCTTAGGGGGGCTTTACATTTACATTTAGCAGTAAAGTTAATTTATTACTACTTTTGACTAAATTTAGGCATCCTGATGCCTAAAATTAGGTTAAAACATCCACTAAATCTTCACAGTCAAAACAACTACATCCCTTATCTAATGGAAGCATGTCCTGAAAAGTATCACTTAGCAATCTTCCAGATTGACAAATTCTCTCTGGGTACAAATCTAACTTGCATAGCTATTTTTTGCTACCTTTCTTTATCCAGTAAACATGCTCTAAAGTTTTTTCTTGGATGATGCTAGCTGTGTACTTTAATGTTTTGTTCAGTTACTTTCTAAGTCACTCCACTAAAAAGTCCCTGATTTTCAAGCCAAACTCCTGATGCCAAACTTGATTTTACAGTAATGCCAAAACAAGTTTAAACTTTAACTCATTACTATGGTGTGCATGTGCACATGCTAAATTTTTTTTTATTTTTATTCTCAGTGATAAAGTAGCCCTGTATGTGTTGCATCTTCTCTCACCTCATCTATTTGACAGGTCAGAGATATCAGAGTGCTCAGCAGGCCAACACCTCACAGCTGCCAGCCTTTGGAGTTTAGTCTTCAGAGTTAAACCCAGAACAAGATATACACTAGTGCTGAACATATGTATTTATATATGTCCAGGCATGATTTATGTTTATCCATGCATAATAGGTTATGCATCCTCTTATTTGACATTGAATAAGTTAAGGTTTTTATGGCATTTTCTTCATTTTTTCCTTGATTTCAGCACATTCACAAAGTTCAACAAAGGTAATTGCTTTCTCTTTCTCAGTTTTAGCCCCATTTCGAGTCATCGCCTGTGGAAGCAGAGGCAATTAACGCTGGCTGAATGTTTTAATGGAGATGAGTGTCACCTGAAGCTGAACAAACAAGAAACACCTGGCTAGCAACAGCCATCACCATAGATGCGTTTTTGCTTTTCCATACCTCCAATAGCAGTTGGTATAGAAAGAAAATATAATTTATATTTATCTCTAAATAGGCAAGGGAGAGAAGAGCAGCAAGGAGTGGGAGAAGAAAAGGAAAATATTTTGTTTACAATAGCTACAAATCTTAGTGTCAGTTACATATGCTAGGAAATTACCTTAAATTATTTCCCCTTTTTTTTTTCAAAATGCATTTTATTATGCCCTTGTCCATGTGTGCTTAGGAGTTGTATGTACCTTTCCTTTATTCCATTAGTGCGAGGATGACAGGTGGCATTTAGACCAAACACCCTACATCCTCCTTTGAGCCAATATTCACCTGAGTTAACATTAGACCACTTTATGCACTCAGCGCTTGTGTGTTTTGTGGTTGCAGTGACAGCTGCATCCCCTCTGAAAGTCCTACGTCCGTATACGACAGGCCTCAGGTGCTTGCAATCCAGATGAAGTCATCCAGCTATGTGCGCCGTCTAATTGACAAGCAGAGGCAATTCTCTGTGGGCTGACAGCAATACATGCACACACACCTGATGTCTCCTGTTTAGGACATTACCTCTGGCTCATGACAGACACTACCATCTCTTAAGATTGTGTGAACACAGCTGCAACCTAATTTCCTAGCTCCCTTGAAAAATAGGTCACTAAAAACTTGTGTTTATTTTCTTTGGTATTATAAAGGCATTTCCATCAAAAGCAGTTAGCCATTTGTAAGAATATTTAATCTTAACATAAAATTTTTTTCTTGGGTTCTGTGGGGGATTCCAGCAAAAAAAATAAAAATTTTTCAAAAGATAACTTTTACTGCAAGCTAGGAGACAATATTGGATATGTGTGTTGTAGAAAATTGTTTACATGATAACAATGTTGACACTAAGGCCATATGCCCCGTTGATTCTGTTATTGAGATGTCAGTCTAATTTCCTGGCCATACGGACAGAGTGTGCAGAGCTTTGGAACCGGTGTGTGCGTGCGTGCGTGCGTGCATGCTTGCCGCAGGCTGCTTCCTGCGGTGTGCTGGCGCATGTGGTGGATATGGCAATCCAAATGTCTGCATAGATCCCTCCTTCCTGCCCCCTGTGTCGGTGAACAGGTGGAGCGATGGCAGGCAGGCCAGAGGGTTGAGCTGAGAGAACGTGGAAAGATGGAGGGGAAAGAGAGGTTGAGGAGGACTGGAAAATGAAGGATGAACAGTCAAAGCTGTATAATGAGTTGAGACCCAGACTGTCAGATAGAGAATTTACAGATAGGACACAAAAAGACAAACAGGGCTACGAGTAATGTTAAGAGTTTAGCAAGGTTGCATGAAATATATTCAGAGTGTCTCAATTTGAAATTTTGTTGATCCTTCTAGCTAGCAGTTTTACATAATTTTATACCATGTTTATTAAAGGCTTTTAGATTTTGCTTTTGACAGATAAGCCCCTTCCAACTTAACCCTTTATAAACTGGAAAGCTATAGCTCAAGGCTATCAAGAGTTCATAGCTGTGAAAAACATATAAAGAGCGCTATTGAAGCTGAAGCCCTAAAACCATGAAACCACTTTTTAAAAGCTGCTCTCCCTTGACCTTTGACCCATGAGACCCTGCTTGTCTATTAATTGTCAATTCTTGAAGCAGTTAGAAAAGTCTGATCCACTCTAAAGGGAGACAGGACCAGGGCTTCATGGATCTCTTCAAGACAAAGACAGCTTCTGATCCCACATACCCCCCTCTCCAACTGCAGCCACGCCCCCTGTTACACTCGCTCCAAACCCCTTATCTGGTGGTCTTATTCACAGTCAATAGCATATTGAGAAGTTGGGTTTAACATTCAAAAGCTTTGCCGATCTTGTTAGTAAAGCGTGAAATGGCTCCGTCCCTTTCTCTCCACATCTCTAGGCTCTTTCTTTAACCCCCCCCCACACACACTGTTTAGTGGGGTTCTCAATGAGGGGGCATTCTACTCCCACACAATAGATTTCTTCAGCATTTCTTCTGCTATTGATCTGAATGGGTGAGAGTGAGGGTCTAAACTTTAGACATCTGCTTCTTTGATGGGGGCAGGGCGGTTGGTGCCCTGGCAGTATGCGTTGTATGATGTAAAGTGGGCTTAGGTGTGTATGCGTGTGTGGCTGTGTTGTGCAGTGGTGGTTCCTCCACAGCTAAACACTTCAATCCATTGCATTAATATAAATAGTGAGCTATTAGGTGATCTTGCCTTTTTGTTTTCTTGTTTGCATTAATACTCTTTCCTTTGAGCTGTCCACTGGGACGGTTGTAGCTGAAGTCTGATATTGCAGTTTTCCAAGTGTTCAGTATCCAATTATGTACACTACATCTTTGTATCTTCTGGACAAATAAGTTAATTTTGAATATCTTGTTGAAAAAATTGTCTTAATTCAAGAGCACGTTTTGTAATTAGGCTCTGACCCATATCAGACCTCTTGTTGTCCTTCCACAGACAGTAGAGAGAAGAAGAGTCCTGCCATGCCCGGTTCGCCTGTGGATGCTAAGACTCATTCCAGATCAGCCCCCAGCAGCAGCGCCAGCTCCACAATGCCACCCCTGCCTTCTGTCAACCCCAGTGGCCCTCGTCCGGCCTCCTTTTCCACCACAGCATGTAAGAAAACTTCCAAAATCTCTATGCATTCTTGATCAGTTGTTGCTTCAAGTTGGCTTGTCATTTCATCCTCAAACCTGATTTATATTTTTAAAGTAGAATGGCTAGTCCAGACTTAGAAAGAAGGCTTAGTAACACAAATAATTTTAGAGCATCTGGAACCACTTATCGGAGCTTATTTTTACTTCACCTCTCCTCCCCAGTGACAAATGGGAATCATCATTCCCCACCAACGCTGAACGCGGTGCCCTCACCACCACAGCGTTACAGCAATGGACCATCTTCTTCTTCATCTTCATCGCTGGCTAATCAACAGCTGCCGGCCACCTGTGGTGCTCGCCAGCTGAGCAAGCTGAAACGTTTCCTGACCACACTGCAGCAGTTTGGCAACGACATTTCTCCCGAGATCGGAGACAGCGTCAGAAGCCTAGTTCTGGCCCTTGTGGTAAATCTTTTGATGTTTAAGAGAAGGAATAAAGGCAGTATTTTGTAGAAATTCATCTGTTCACTGTTTTCCTACACTTAACTCTGCCTTTCTCCTAGAACTCAACAGTTACCATTGAGGAGTTTCACTCAAGGCTTCAGGAGGCCACCAACTTCCCCTTGCGGCCCTTTGTTATTCCTTTCCTCAAGGTAAACATACCTTCCCCCTTCTGACTTTCTGTCAGATTATTTCCAGGTTTTGGTTGCAGGCAGCAGCTTTATTGTCTTTTCCAGTTAAGTAATGTATAGTCAGCCTATTTTACTCCATACTATCTCATTAACGACCTCAGGAAAACCCAGTTTGAAATGGATCTAAACAATAAATGAGAAAAAATAACTTCCCAGGATACAGTGCAACAATCAATAGCCACCTTTCTGTGTAGTATTGATGACTGCATACATTTCCTTGTTAATGGTTTAAACCAATCAGGACTTAATATCTGACTTGACAAGTAACAGATGAGTTCTTGTCAAACAGCCCCTTGAGGCTCTTTGTACCTAGTGAGTTTGCAACAGTATACCTTTTAAAAGCTCCCCTCAGCAAAGCAGGCCATAAATCTTCAGTCAGTTGTAGCGCTGTTCTTTAAACACTCGAAATTTCTTTTTCTCCACACTTATTTCTGACTTACCTTTGGAATCCCTCCATCCATCTTCCAGAAAGGAGAATTCTCTGTTCTCTGTCTTCTACTAATTTACTGCAGAGGAGTTGTCTCCCTCCTAAACGTTATTCCAACTCTTTGAGAGCTTTGCAAGAAATGGGACTGATGGGGTAAATTCTGTAAACAAGGAAAAGAGAAAGAGGTGGCTCAGGAGGAGACAGGGAAAAGTGGGAATTCGGAAGTGTGAAACATGCCCATAAAGTGTTCCCGTCTCTTTTAATGGTCTGTACTGCGCCATATGGAGCCGCTGTCCCTTTTTAAAAGAGCATTCAGCTTTCAAGGCGCCGCCAAACTAGCATCCGCCTCACTGAACCTCAGAGAGCCCCTACATGCAGCACATGTGTCTGCTTTCTGAGGGCCTCAGGGGAAGAAAGGATGTAGAAAATCCTGATAGATAGGCTCAGGGGCTTTGTTGATGATCGTTCAAGTTTGGGGTGCAGGGGATCTCATGAACTTCAACTTCAACAAAGATGTCATATTCAAAGGGAAAGAGGTGCAGTTTAAAAAAAAAAAACTTTAAATACCATTTGGGAGTGCTCTGTGATAGGATGAGGTCAGTCATAAAATGAGAAGGCAATGGTTATTTATTTGGTTGCTCAAGAAGAGGGAGCAGTGGGGGTGAGGAAGTGGTGTAATTGCAAACACACTGGAGTCTGTTCCCAATTAGGGAAATACAGGGAACAAAAGCAAGATGGAAAGATTCAACAGACAGACACGGATAAATATGTACATGTGGATGTAAAAATGGACAGTGCAAGGGAGGATAAAGAACTGGAGCTTGTGCATCAATTGTTTTGAAATGTTTTGAAGCCTTGGTACCATCATACATAGTTTTACTGTAACCAACACAGTCTAAATGTGCTTATCCCTCCTGCTGCGTGGGAGGTTAGCAATCATCATCAGTGGTAGTGCTGCCATTTTTTATTTGAATTAGGAAAGCCACAGCCACTATGGAGGCAGCCACAGAACAACACCCAAAGCCAGCTATACAGCCAAACCTCAAGAAGTTGCGCTCCCTGTTCTTTGTTTCCTCTCTCTGGTGCCAGATCTTTACGGGAACTCCTTGGCCAAAGTCATGTTATCTTGTTCTGTAAACTGATGCGTTGTAGTATATCCAGTTATTTTACACTTATTTTTCTCCTCATAAATTAGTACCATTGATATTTCTCCCACAGTCTCTATTAAAACAAACCCAATATGATGTTGTACTCTCCCGTACACTTTTGGAAATCTGACTTTTTTGGTGATGCAAGAATTTCATCATATATAGCTTTGAGCTTGAGTAGATGTGGTTTCCATTAATCAGGCCTTAACTCTGTTTCTGTCAAAGCCAGTAGACTAATTTAAAACAATATTATTGTATATTTTATAGGCAAACCTTCCACTGCTGCAAAGGGAGTTACTCCACTGTGCACGAGCTGCCAAGCAGACCCCAGCTCAGTACTTGTCACAGCATGAGCACCTCCTGCTAAGCACCACCATGACTTCCTCTCCAGACTCCTCTGAGTTGCTGATGGAACCTCCTGAGGCAGGGATAAAACGACACAGCCCCAGCAGGTTAAATAACATTAGCATGTATTCTTCTAAAATGAAGCTCTACATTTAGTAGGTTGTAGAGAGACGGGTTTACTTGAGTACCACTTTCTTGTGTTTAGGGCAAAGGAGAACGGCTTCCATGAACGTCCTCCAGTAGCAATGGAGCCTGCAGCAAAAAGGATTTGCACCATCAGCCCTGCTCCACGACACAGCCCCGCCCATCCGCTGCCCCTCACTGCCCAGCTTCACCCAACTCCTCCACCCTTGCAACACTATGCCTTGGATGACATAGCAGCTCCACACCTCTTACACCGAGAGCATAGCCAACGAGTCCTGGAGATCCGTGAACTTAAGGACAGGCCACGACTCCCTGGTAGGTGAAAGACATGATACTTGAGATATTTGTCACGGTGCTTTGAAACATTTGTCCTGAAGAGCATTAATGGTACAGTGTGTGTCATCTTTAAAATGCTTTTATAGTATGTCAGCATGTGAATGAATGAAATGCCTTACTGTCTCTCAACAGTCTTATATTTCATGAGGACCAGTGGAGACAGACACTGTTGTTGCAGACCAACAGGTTTTTGATATGACTGGCTATATAGATATCAATTTGGATAAAATACAATCAACAACTTGTTAAACCCAGTTAAGCCCAAACATTGCTGTAACTGAATGTTAATATGTCTGTGCAAATGATAAAGTAAACAAGTCACTGAAGGAACAAGAGCATTGGGAAGTTGCTTTTGACAAGTGCACATTCCTTTTTGTCATATTTGAACCATTTTTTTAACTTAAGCTCATAGATAAATGGAGTGAATAGATAAAGCTAAATTGACATTTTTCACATTGACATAGTTTTAATTAGTTTACCAAAAATTTGAAACATCAATATTTTGTGTAAGTTTTCTACAAATGTGGACACTGCTTCCTTAAATCTATTGAGACAGTCATGCAGGCATATATTGATCTAATGAATCACTTTGCTATAATCAGAAAAATGTAGAAAACAGTCCTCCTTCCTTCTGTTTAGCTCCTACAAGTAGCTAAACATGCATTTTGAAAATTGTCACTAAAACAGAAATGCATACATATCATATTATAATCTGTACGCAGGAATGGGTGGTCTATGTGTTTGTTTAAAATCTTGGTATATCTCTGGAATCTAGATATGTGTATAAACAGAGCTGTACTGTCCAGGCAGGGGGAGTTTGGTTCTACTCTGGTGTATATCTGCCCCTCCATTTGGAGCTTGTCAGCACTTAGTGGAAACAGCAGTAGCTCACACACACACATACACGCATACATGCAACAGCACATACACACCTATGTATTCGGGGTAGAGGTGCCGTGTTTACGAGGCCTTTAGTCTGTCTGACAGCCTCCTACCCGCCTGCCGCCACTTAACTCACAAGCACACACACACAAGGATAAACACATCAGTCACCTCCTCCCCCCACAGTCGTAGCTTTGAACTGATGAACGCTGATGAGATCCAGAAGTTGGGAAGATTTTTGGGAAGGCAAGAGCGTGTGTGCTTGTGTTTGTGTTTGAGATTGTGCGTTCATCTTTCGTCTTGTTGCCCTTTTGTTTTTTGAAAAACTCATATTGAAGAAATGGTGATTTCCCTCTTTGTATGCTGTGCATGTGTGTTTTAATGCAGTTCCTATGTTTGTGGACATGGGTTCAAGATGTTTTTTGGCTTCTGCATGAGCTCTACCCCATGTGTGCAAACTGTTATTTCTCTTCAGTGTATAATTAGATATTGCCTAAGTCGAGCTACGATGGGAAACACATCCCTGTGTGTATGTGGGACGCAGGGATCCACTGCGAGTGTCAGAGCGGCTGGTTGTGTTTAAGAGTGGAGCCACTCCACTCAGCCTGAGTGTCTCCCTGTTGGAATGCTGTGCGCTACAGAAGGGGAGGTGCTGTGGGAGTACTGTGTGTGTATGTTTGTGTGTGTGGTTGACAGCTGACTTCCAGATGTGTGCAGGCTCTGCATGCTAAGGGTCTGTTTTGCATCATAGGTTTTCCCTTTCACTCCACCTTTGTTGGTCACTGTCCCATGCTTCTTTTTTTGTTTTGTTTTATTTCTCGAAGCAGTAACCTCAAATTGCTGCTGTCAGGCTTGATATTTTATGAGCTTCCATTTTGATTTTTAACTTATTTTGGTTTTTGAGAACAGTTCGTTCTGGAGAGATTTTTGTTTTTGCTCTGACATGTATTCATGATGAACGAACAATCTAAAAGTGTATATTTTTTGTGATATTTTATATCTTTCACTGTCACTTGTGAATAATCCTTCATTCAAAGGAATGTTTATCACATCTGTGTGCTATCTCTCTTCTGTGTGTTCTAATCAGGCACTAACGGAGGCTATCGTGAGGAGCCGGTGGACCACAGACTGACAGACAGAGAGTGGGCTGATGAATGGAGGCATCTGGATCATGTAAGTCTGCAGGCAGGCACCACTGCTGTTAATGGTTTGTGATATAGCAGGAATGTAATTTGTTTTACTAAGGTCCTGAGAAGAAATGTTTCAGTTTTCACAATCTTGACAGTAAAAATAAATTAGAGTGACACTTCATGATAGACATAAAAGCTACATTAGGTGTAACTATATTTTTCAGCAAAGACTAATGCATAAAATTTTTAAGGGCTCTCAAGATGTTTGCTAGCTGTAAATTTAGGTTTTAATTGTTGAAATTACCATTTATCAAAAGCCAGCAGCCCTTTGGTACTTTACGTACCACCACAGTAGAAGACATTTTACGCAGTAGTACAACGGGAACAGTAGAAATAAAATACATTCTTTATTTATTTGAAACAATTAAATTTTTTACCTTTTTAAATCTTTAACAGAGTACTTATCATTTAATGAATGTATCACTGCAGTGCTTGGAAGTACAAAATGCAAAGTAATGCATGCGGGGAATTGAAGGATACAGTAGATCCTACTAGATTTCAAACCTAGAACTGAAACACGGTTGAGTTTTATTTTCAGAGGTAAGTGTAAGCCAAAGTCACCAGTACTTGTTAATTCATCCTCATCAACTTCACTTTATACTGATACAATTTTCAAAAGCAAAAATCCCTCTAAAAATGTAAAAAAAATATTAACAATTCAACATTCTTTGCCATTGTTTATAAATAGTCTTATATTAGTTATTTGTTCATAGTTACCTGACACTAAAACTTTTTGATTACCAACAAAAGCAGACCAAGTACTTATGAACCAGGCATTGGACACTGTAAGTTTATTTAGTTCATCAGATCATTAAAACAATTTTTCTGTTCCTTGTGTATACACATAAACATTTAAATTACTGTTTAATCACTTAGTTTTATGGCTGCAGATCAAATAACCTATTGCAATCCAAATAAAATATAACATACACATTGTAAATGGAAATAACTCTATTCTTTTTTTTTAGCATTGACAGATTCTTGTCATTATATTGATATAATTCTTAGTGTGTGGATAAGCTACAGGATGGGATCAGAGCATAGCTAACGCTCAAGCATCTGATTAGTAAACCTCCTGGACGCTTCCCTGGTGAGACCCATGACACACAGGTTTCTCAGCTGTTGTGGGAACGCCAGAGGAGCTGGCTGAAGTGTGGGAGAGGAAAATCTTGGCTTCTCTGCTTGGGCTGCTGTCCCTGTGACACCACACAGAAGATAATGGATGATAATAGATGGATAAATTGAGTCAAGTTTATATAATTTTAATGCTAACAATTTGGTCATGAGGGAGTTCACTTATAAACAACTTGGACAAAAGGTCAATTAGCTTTTGATTTTCCATGGAACAAAATTGTCTACAAATGTTTGTGTTTTTTTTATTTTTCTTTCAATTCTATTTTGGTTAAATATTTGAAAAGGAGTTATTTGTCAAGTAGCAGATGAGTTCTTTTTCACTGTCAAAATGAGAATTTAAGAATATTTATTTTGAGAATGTCAATAAGCTATGCCTGAAAGCAAACGTGGACTTTAAAAGTATTGCATCTTCTTCACCTTCTAGGTGCTGAACTGCATCGTGGACATGGTGGAAAAAACAAGGAGGTCGGTAAGCGTGCTGAGACGCTGCCAGGAGTCGGATCGAGAGGAACTGAACTACTGGAGACGACGTTCTAGTGAGCAGGAAGATCCTCGCAAAGGAGGCTCAGGCTCCACTCCATTTTCCAAAACACACAGTCCGCTCTCTGCAGAGTCGGGTAAGGTTCTTTTTGTACTTTAATTTCAGGTCAATTGTGTCAGTGTGAGTCATTTGTTGTCTTTTAATGATAGTTGCCTGTTGCTATTTTCCACAAATTGTCTCCATTGCGTTTGTGATTAAATAAATCAGTTTCTCTGAACCTTTATACTTTTATTTATTCATGCACACAAATTTTCCCTGTTTTGAGATGTTGCCCTAATTTTTTTTTAATGTAAATATGAAATTAAATAAATTGCTATATGTTCACTGCAAGTTTTAGTTTTGAATGCTACGCTCTTCTTGCTTTGCCTATCAAAGTATTCTCAAACTTCCTGGTGAATAAATCCACAAAAAGTAGCTAAGAATACCAGTAAAACAAATAGGAGTCAACTTCGATCCTTAAAAAATTAAATGACTAAAAGAGAAAAATTCTGTTCCAAATGTTTTCTGAAAATTATGACACTTTGTCATTTTGACATTCAAAATTAGAGTTAACATTAAACTATTATGGCAAAACTCATTTCTGCATTATGCTCTTTACATCATCTAGTGGCCATAAATAGAGCTACACCCATGAATTCAGATGTCAGTGTGAGTCCTTCCACAGTTAGGCCCCCAGTCTGCTGTGTACTGGCAGTGTTCTCTCTGTGTGCCAGCCTTGCCATCCCCCTGCTGCTCCATAGTCACAAACAGGTGCCAGGACTGGCCTCGGCCATATCGGCCACAGAAGGGCCGTCCTGCCGTCCTGCAGGCTCAGAGACCTAGAGCTGGCTGACTCGCCAGCGCGCCATCTGGACCCACAGCCGGAAAGCCTGCCTGCTCGCCTGGGCTCAGGCCGTCGTAGAGGGGGTGTATGAAGGCTTGTTGGAAGAGAGAGGATAGAAAGGAAGGGAAAGAGAAGAAAGAAGTAAGGGGAAAAGGGACGAGAGAAACTAGGGATAAAGGAAGTCCGCCAGTCAGCAGAGCTGGAGAGAGAAGTGTGTTGAGATGTAGGGAGGGAAATTTGAGGGAACAGTCTGAATATTGACACAGCTTGTTGGTCTGCTTTTTCCTCCAAGCCAAACACATTCCTTTCTAAAGCTGTCAGATCCCGGATCAGTCCAAGAATCTGACAGCCAACAATTATGTTGGCTGCGTGTCTTAAATATGCAGACATGTTTGCATCAGTGACTAAATTAACGACTTGATGAAAAAGAAACCATGAGTGTATAGCTCTGAGGACCTTCTTTCTACACACCTTTAACATTGATTGTCCTGTCAGTCAGGTTTTTGTTATCTTAAAAAGTCAATGTATTTTTACAAATTTTTAACAGGTGTTTATTCACTGTTTCTACCTTTCCCACAGATTCCCAGCGGGACTTTGGTCCACGGCCAGGTTCAGCATATGTCACTGACGAGATCTGGAGGAAAGCTGGTAAAAATTTCACTCATATAAATTAATCAGGCCTCTTTACAAAGATTACTACTTTCAGGTTATATTATAACTTATCTACTAAGAGTCTTAGACCGCTGTATGTTGAGCTCATGAAGGGAAGTAAACTCTAAACACTTGTCGTCCTTCATGTACAGAGGAGGCAGTGAACGAAGTGAAGCGTCAGGCCATGGATGAGGTTCAGAAAGCAGTGGCAGAGGCCGAGCAGAAAGCTTTTGAGATGATCGCTGCAGAGAGAGCAAAAATGGAGAAGACTCTAGCCGAGGCGAAGAGGAAGGCTCAAGAAGATGCCATCATGGTCATCAATGAACAGGAGGATTCAAGTGAGGTGAGCAGAGATCAGAGTTATTTTCCTAGATGGGTTCTGCCCGACATATCACAGTGCTAAATATTAAACACCAGGTTTGCATGTTTACAGTGAAAGCTATTGTGAATGTTATCAGCATTAAAAAATGTACAGTGCAAAAATAATGTTACCAGTTTGGGATTAATCAACTGGAAATTAATGTATCACTTGCTTTCTAAGTAAATATTCTAGGTATTCTACTAAAGTAACTGAAAAGTACATAAGTGAAAGCTTTACTAATCTTAAAGGTGCTGAATATGGAATCCAAAAATATTCACCTTCCTGGCAGATTTAGATTTAAAGTTAAATCAAAATCCAACAGGAGTTTACAATTTAAATCTAACTGAAGCCCATAATTTGTCTTTATGAATAAACCATTAGCTAAGTTGCTATGAGATGGGAGAGATTTTTTAAAATTCTATGTCAACTAACTTTTTCATTGTTCTCCCTGAGGAGACTGATAGTGAGAATACTAAAAAGGCATAGTGAATGTCTCAAACACTAACATTTAAATAAAGGACTGCCTTGTATAAATTAGACGGGCTAATTGTGTTCATCCAAAATTTTTATGTTGAAACTAGAGCAAAGAGTTGGTATGTGACACAGTGATGAACTGTCAATCACTCAGAAAGGAATCCTTCCAAGGTAAAGGGGGAAGAGCTCAAAGTCTTGGATCAGGACAACACAAATTTAGAAAAAAAAGTGTTAAGTTATGATTTTTACCCCTTTTATTTGCTAGTTTTCCATGTTTTTATTTTCTTTTATCCTGAGTGCAAAAACTCCCTCATAAACCAGGCAACCAATGAACTGATTGTCTAGGTTGTGTTTGTTTCTTCTACCCACACACTGTTTCATGAGACGCTTAGTGAAGAATAAAATGGAACTGAAAACTGGATTGCATGTCAGTATAATTTAACACTCATCACAAATTATTTGTTTTGCTTCTTTCCTTGCATTTTTAGTGTTGCTGGAACTGTGGCCGTAAAGCTAGCGAGACGTGCAGCGGCTGCAACGCCGCTCGTTACTGTGGCTCCTTCTGCCAGCACAAAGACTGGGAAAGGCATCACCTCATCTGCAGCCCAGGACTTCAAGCTCAGCCTAAACCAGTCTCTGCCATCACTGCAAACAGGGTCGCTGCCGTAACCGCAGCGGCTGCAGCTGGGATGTCTCCTGTCGGCGTAGCCGGTGTCAAAGCTCCCGACAGCATGCCTTCGGCCTCCAGTCCAGGTGGCGAAAAGGCTTCAGTTGCTTCTCGGTCCTCCACTCCCTCCACCCCTGCCTCAGCCTCTGAGACCAATGGACATTAAGGATGCAGAGGACTTCAGAGCTTAACACAACGACTGTCCTCTTTGTTATTGGGGAAGAGTTGAATCAGCGGCATGAGGAAACTATTTGTGGGTTAAGTTAGGATAACAGATTTTTCATCATACTTTGGCAGATAAATAAAGACAGATTATGGATGACTGTTGTGAGTGATGCGTCAATTGGGACTTTGGCTTTGGCGAAGAACAAAGAGACTTGTTTAGCATGCAGTCATTGGATGAACAGATCTCCATAACAGATGGAAACGTCTTTCTGGTCCAAAACCCCAAATCCAGGATCTGTGCTGGAAATTTTTTTTATAATTGATCACAAGAGAGGAAGTTTTTAAAGGAAAGCCTATAACTCTCCCACCCACTAAACAATATCACTGTTTATATGTGTAAAACTAAGATGAGGATGTAGGTAAACGTAAACAGTGTAACAGTACCAGCCCTGAAGAGTCTGTCTTTGTTTTTAGTAAAAGAAAATATCTGACAGCCAGCCACCTGAATGCGATCACTGCAGCTCCTCTTTATACGTAAATATTTGCTCACCAACTTGTCAGTTTTTCATACGTGTGAATGAGTCAAATGTCTTGTTGTCAGTGAATATTGTAAAGCATATGATTATTTTTGTTAAAGCAATATTAAAATGAAGTGTTCAGGTATTTCAAGCAGTTTTTTCATCACCAGAGTTTTCTGTTGCTAAAGAAAGTCATTTCCATGGCCCATAAATGTCTTTTAGGAACATAAAATTCTACCATTAAACTTGGAAATCACTTTGTGTCATTCCTGATTGTCAGAAACTATTCAGCCATGACTTTCATTATTATTACACTTTTATTTTGGTACTTGTTCGTGTCATCAGGGTCACTGCAAAATCTTTCATCAATGCATCAGAAGATTAAAATCATTATTGTTATGGATTTTACTTAGCTTAGTTATGACATAACCACAAAGAGGAAAGTGTCACTGATCCGTGTATCGCAGTGACAGCTCTGTCTCACAGAAAATCTCAGGAGTATTTGTGTGCAAAAATCATTCTTCTTTTCTCACAGTTGGGCTTAATTTTTGTGATAACCTTTGATTTATCCTACTCTGCTGTTACACCTGAGCTATCCCTGTTTTTGTTTGTTGTAAGATGACTTTGTAAAGAAGATTATGAGAGAAACCCTTTATTTTGAGCCACAGTTCCCCACTTCCTTCATTCTATGAACATGTTCTCTTGTTATGATGCATAACTTCATATGAAAAACTTATCTTGACATGAAGTATGGAATAAAGAAGTAGAGCTACTTCAGAATTGCTTAATTAATTTTGTGTCTGTTTATTCTGAGTAAGAGGAATGTAATAAAGGTAAACCTAATGAGCTTATAGCCTGGCTCAATAATTTAGCTGATAAAAACATAGTAACATATCCTCATGCTGGTTTTGTTTTTGTTTTTGTTTTTTTTTAATCTTGCCACGCATTGAATTTATAGTCTTGAATTTTTAGTCTATGCCAGCGCATCGGCAGGAATTGAAATCTCACATACCAAGAGATTATATTTTCAATACATCTAATTTTCCTGTAAGTGCAAATTTACACAAACATATAAAGTGGTTCACCCTTTGCTGGAAAAAAAATGCTAATGTTCTATAGGAGAGGCACTTCAGCCAATCAAAAAAAGGAGTCATGAATATCAAAATAATCTCCATCATAAATGAATGCTTTTAATATTAAAGAAGCTTTATTCAGTTTCGTTTTAGGATTCTTAGTGAAGCCTCTGGATGGCAAAGTCATAAATGAGAAAAAATCAAAAGAAAACGTAGACTCAAAATAACTGCTGGAATCACAACTTGGAGCAAAGACCTAGCCACAATGGTAACTTCATGGAAAGAGCCAGTCAGGAATGAAACAAACTGAAGAGCTTAAGTATTGAATAAGAGAAGGAAGTGACAAAGAAACCAGCTGATCTAATGAGAATGGAAGCCACTTGAGTGAAAGTACAGGCAGAAGGAAATCAAGGGTAGGCAACAACTGAGGAAGGAAGCAAGGCAGCAGGCTGATGGAAAGCTCAAAAGCTAAGAAAACAGACAACTAAAGAAAAAAAAAATTCTTAGTTGCCAAGACAAAAAGTAACTCTTAGTGACTTTAAATTCCTGGAATATGAAGATTGTTTTTTAGACTTTAACCTCATAAGATAAAAGTTATTCAAACAGCACCTTCGGCTTTAAGAGCTTTTAACATGAGAAAATTTTAAGGGCAAGTGAGATAGTGTTTTAGTGAGCCTTAGAGTGTCTTAAGGAGGTGATAAAATAGAAAAAAGATGTGCCAACAGCAGACTTTGCTCCTCTGTCTTGCTTTGTTTTCCATTTTACATACCACAGGTTGTTTTGCCAGATCAAACAGAAACATTCTCAGTTCCTAGAAGACATTTTTATCAAATAGCAATAGTTTTCACAATTCTAACTAACCCAAAACAATAGAAATTTGATTGATTTAAGTAATAATTAAGTATCAATCTAAAAATAATCATTTTTCAGAATAAAAAGAATAACATTCAAATTGTGAAGTGTAAAATGTTTCAAAATCATTGCATCCTTCCCATTCTTTAAGAAGTATGCAACATTTTTAAAATCTGACAAGAAAGTACATTTTCGACAATATTTGAACATAAATGTCCTCTGTACATCATAAATACATTTGTTTGAGCAGATTTTAAAAAAAACAAATTTAAATATTCTAAAATGTGTGAGATGATAGCAGCAGGATTACACATGGGGAGTATTCCTGGGAGAGCTTAAGTCAATCTCTAAATTTTGCAGTCTTTTGTCCTCTTATTGTTGTGAATAATTTAATGACTGCTAATTAAATATGCAAGAGACACTTTAGAATTCCATTAGAACGAAGTGAGGACATTCTTGGGATAGCAGAGTTCTCCCAAATGGGTAAAAATTATTTCCAGGAAGTTATTTATATATTTCCATAAATATTAGTGTAGCTCTTAATTAAAATAACAGGGTTTGTGGTGAGAATATGTATTGTTATATATCGTACAAAGTGGCAAGTGTCAAAGTATGCAATATGAAAAAATACCATGAGGTGGCAGTATAGGCTATGTGTTGAGGATAAAGGCACATCAATCTAAGGGTATCATAATGGAAATTGCCATAAAAGAAAATTAAAGCATTTTATTTTCAGTGGTTGCAATAATAAACACCATCACAGTATTAACTTTGCCAAACAATTCAATATTTCAAATTGAATATAAAAGGTGCAAATCATGTTCTATGACTTCTGAATTACTTGAAATTGTTCAGCCATCATATCAAATGATGCCTCAGAAATGTTTTGTTCAAAAGCTTTAACTGCAAACAAAATTACATTTCCAAAACATACATGCATTAAGTGTATTATACCTACAGGGCACTTTTCAAATAGAAAATAATTGTCTAAAATGGTAAACTAAATATTTGTTGACCTAACAAATTGTCCAAATATGATACATTTTAATGGTTTTGCTGGAGTGTTTTGTTGTTTTAGAACAAAATGTGCTAAAGTACGCATACTCAACTGATTTGAATAGTACATGACTCACACTGTAGTCTCTTCCACTGGAGAGTTAAATATTGCATCACAGGATAAAAGTTGTCCTTTAGAACAATTTTCTTTTGATCTCCAATAACATTTTTTTCCCTTGTCATGCAAGACAAATATCTCTTGGGTAATTACTGCTCTACTGGATGTTCAAACAAAGTAAAACCTATTAGTGTTAAACTCCAACAAGAGTTGGATAATAGAGGAGATTATATTGTGAGAAGGATTGGCCTGCAGAGACTGTGACGGATGGAGGACATAACACAGTAACACAGTAAGTAACTATAGAAATAAGTAACCTTACCGGTGGAATACTGTTAGCTGTTATAGGAAGTTAAGTTAAGTATATAAGTTAAGTTATAGGAAGTTGCAAAAGTAGAGGAGTTGTATATGATCTATCCTTTTTCTTTGCCAGATGACAACCATGTTGACAGACAATTATTGTGGTGATAGTTCTTAGCCTTAGTTTTCATTTGAATTTGCTTTTATATAGGTCATAGCAAGGATACAAGTCAGGTGCTGTTAAATAAGAATGAAAAAAATATATCATCCCGCTTTGCTCATAGGACTTCTTATTTTAATCTTTCCTTTCTACAATTTTCATTGCATGTACAGAACATCAACATAATCACAAAAAACGTTGGTTGAGCTTTCTATTTTTTACTTAATGTCCCAAGTTGGTGGTTTTCTGTTTCCTCCTATCACCACCTCCTTTTTGATCACCTGAGGGCAGGACTACCCAGCTGCTGCCTTCTGCCTAGAGTTCAAAGGTATAATAGCAATCTCCACAAAAAAAGATATGTAAACTGGCGACTCAGCTCCAGATGGTTATGCTATATACAAGTAATCAAAGCTCCCCTTTTGTGTACTTTGGCAGATTTCTTTCTTCTTATCTTGTCTCCTTGCAGTTCCAGAACAACATACCTGATCATAAGTTCAAGTCCCATTTGGAAAAATACCCAGAATTGTGAACCTTCACAAACTTAAGCTAAAATGATACTTAAATTATTCTGACTTGGGTTACCTACCATCATCCTACCTTACCTCTCCACTGGTCCATACCATGAAAGGCCTCATAAGTAAACTATGTCTTGAAAAAATAAAATATTTCAGAATTATTTTGCATCATCAAGCACAACCTTTAGCATTTCAACAACACATTAAAGTCACTGCTGCTGTCCGTTTGTACAAAGAACATGAAGTGATGTTGATCATAAGTGGACGAAAAATGAATTGCGACTCATCTATTCTCTGGGCATAATTATAGGAGAGGATTGTGATTCTCCTTTGGCCAATGTGGAATTGCTCTCACTTTTTTGTGGCCTCTCGTTTGTTTGCTTGTTTGGCTCTGCATTGCCAGTTTTGAATTCACTGCTATTGTGCCAAAAGACTGATCACACCAAAAGAGAAGTCAGAAAACAATGTGTTCATCTCACATTGTGGTGAGCTACATTTAGTTCTTTATATAAAAAAAAATATTCCCACAATTTAATTTTGCATCAAGTTTTGTCCTAACATCTTGTTAAAGGAAGAGCCACTGAAGAGACTTCAGTGTGTCCTTGTTTTCAGGGCTTCTAATAAATTGATGGCTAAAAATATGCATACCAGCAGCACTGTATAAAACAAGTCTCTCCCTTTTCACCTCTTTCTTTCATTTCATTCCTTGTCCTCTTTTTTGTGTATTTTTTATGTTCCTACGGTATCACGACTGAGAGGCTAAAGGAATGAGTCATTTCAAAGAGAAAAAAACAGAAAATGATGTGGTTTTAAAGCTTTTCTGGTTTTATCTTGTGTATTCTTAGTTTACTTTGTTCTGTGGTGGCAAGTAATTGGTTCATGGTTTGAGTCATTCCTTGCCCACACAGTAACTTTTTCTTAAAGACAAAGATAAATATAAATGACATGAAAATCTCAAATAATGGGGTTGCGTATAAAAGCCAAAGCTTGTACATATATGAATTCTTTAACTTTGAATCATCTTTAGTACTTTTATTTTTCATTCCTGAGTGATTGAAATTTAGATGATCAAGGCAAAGCATACAACACAAACAAACAAACAAACAAAAAAGATCACATCCATATCTAGCCCAGTGATTAGTCCTGGTTCTGACTTGGGATTTTGATGGTTCTTTTTCATGTTTCCACATGGGTCTCTGAAGTCAGCGAGATCAGGAGCTGTCAGTTTCCAGGAAAAGAAATGTGTCGTCAGCCAATCTGAAGGGGACACTGGTGAACACGTGTCAAGGTCCAGCAAGGTAAAAAAATAATTAAAAAAACACTTTACTTACAGTTGTTTTTCTAGCACATTCAACAGATATCAACAATTAAAGAAGTTGTTTGAACATTGAAGCATAACACGTGATCACAGAATAAAATGATTTTAAGTCAAAAGTTTACCACCCAAATTTTTAAAATTAACGTGGAAGTACTTTGTTTTCTTTTGATCTATTTGTCCGTCCGTCCTTCCATCTGGAGCAATACTTCTCTCATGTGACACAGCATTGTCTTTCATTGTGTTTTTCTTCTTTCTCTCATCTGTTTGAGGTACACCAACATTGCCATCTGTCCTCCACCTTCCGTCTGAGGGCTCAGCTGTCATTGCTGGATGAAACAAGATGCCTGTCTGCATAGTTCTCAGCAAATATCTGGTTGAAAACCAATCTTGCCACCCATAGAGTTTCATAGAATCTACATGTGCACCAAAAGCTTTCCTCCAGTGATAGAACAGCAGTCTCTGATGTTTTCGGCAGGCATATGTTTACCATGGTAACCTTTTTATTTTCTTTATATTGTCACATTGACATTGTAAATATTATGAGAATTATCAACTTTTTAATGATTTAAACTTTATAATTTTGAATAAAATCTATGGGCTTTCATCATTACATCTCAAAGCTGATCTTGTTTTTTTCAACGTCAGCTGTTAAGAGAGTCAAAAGTAGTCAATTTGCTTCTCTTACATCATAATCTCACATCAGAGAAAAGCCAGTAGGCCTTTCTCTTAGCATATTTTATTGCACTGTCACTATCACTGTCAGCACTCACTATCTGATAGTATGCAAGGATCTGTCACAGAGAGGAAAGGAAGAGATTTTCCTGTTAGGACCTCATATGATGTTAAATCCTCTTGAGATGATGAAAGTCTGCTTCACATCCCACCCTACTTCACCCAGGACAAAATTAACAAATCTTATTTGACAGGAGCCTTTTATAACCTAGAGCAGAAGCTACATAAAACATTTATGTCCTTTATTCCAAAGAAAAGATTAAAAAAAGCAACATTAAAACCACATACAGATGTAAACTATACAATTTCAAATGGAATATTTGTAGGAAAGTAATGTATTATAATACCAGTACAGCCAAGCCTCTGTCTGTATGAGTCTGTAAACCAGCAAGGACAAATGACTCAGTATTTCAGACACAAGATGCCCTCTAAGCATGTCACCTCCCACACAACTGAGGCTCCAACTTTATAAAAATACAGATACTGAGGCATGGAACAAAACAACAGCTGTTGCTTTTCTCACCTTTGACCTCTGCCTTTAGAGTCACACCAGGAAAACAAAGCAGATCTGTATTATCTCTGGAAAGAAACAAATCATCTTTAATTTTATATTATCTTCAAATACTGAAACTGAATATCTGACTTCATCTGAACATTGAGATTATTTTTGTATACCTTGCTTAACTTTTGCTTTGTTTTTCAAGTTTCTCTTACTTATTCAACATAAGAACATTCAGCAGTTTGATGAGGTTAGAATAAAAAAAAATAATAATGACTTGCTGAGAATGTAATAGCACACCATATGCAGTTGGGTCACCCTGGGTGTTGGCTTACTGAAGTGATGTCCTGTGTTTTCATGTGTCGTGGCCAAGGACACCTACCCGAAAGCGGAGGAAAAAAGTGCTTATGCGTTTTCCCTCTCTCTGTTGCCTAGAGGGGCGGTGCAGAGAACCTTTTCGTTGGTGTTTTGAGAAGTCTATGATTTGATATAAGCAAGGAAGGGTGACCTTGGCTATTCATACCTGTCTCTTTTCTAACTCAAAGAAGAAGAAAAAAAATCACAGTAATGAAATGTAAAATATTAAACCAAGAAACAAAGAATAGCTTAATTAAAATTAAACATCAGTTGCCCATCTGTTCAGAACTGTGTGGGACCAAAAAAGAAAGGAGGTATATTCTTTCAGAAATTCTAATATCCTCTTGGGTCAGTACCCTCAGAGAATAATACATTCCACAGTGGTTTCACCCAGCACAACACACAAAGCCCCTGCACTGACTATAAAAATGGAGTAAAGACTGAGTCAATCCCTGCTATATCTGCAGCACAGAGAATAAATCAGGTGAAACATTCTGGATATGGGAAAACATCAGTGGTTTGAATTTTGAGTTGTAATCTTACCATCATAAGAAAAACACAATGCCATTTTTCATAATGTTAGATCAAGTTTTAAATATGCATATGAACTAAACGAGTGTTTGAGGGTTTTTTTGTTTGTTAGTTCTTTGCAGCAGCATTTAATGCAGTAACTATAAATCAACTTTGTGTTATTGGATAGGTGTTCTAATAATTCAACTGGAAAAAATGAATTTGAAATTTGAACAAAAGATAAGAGTAGAAAGTTTACACAAAGAAAACAAAATGCTGATATTAGTTAAGTGTTGAGATTTCAGTGTTGTGATTTATTTTAATATTTAGCCATGTTGGACAGTTTTTGAATTAGAATGGTTTGTTTAAAAATAACAATTTGTGACAAGACTGATGAGACAACTTAAAAAATGTGGTCTCAACACACCATTTTTTTACTCAAGTTATGCAAACTTGAGTAATCAAGTTCAGGGATTTCTAGTAAAGTTTTATCTGTTAGAAATTCTATTTTTTGAAATACCTTGTTATTTGTTTAATAAATACAACAGGGTGGTCACCTTCAATAAGATTCATCTTTGTGTCTTCATTCTGCAGAATATTTTCCCAATAGCCTTGGGGATTATAAATATTGTCCGTGTAATTGTTGTGGATGCCATTTTAGACATGATGATTTCTAACTGTTAAATCATCACCTTAACTAGTGGAAAGTCAGGCCTTATGTGCTTCAGAAGTTGTCTGTTTTTTTTTTTGTTTGTTTGTTTTTTGTGACATGCTAGATGAGTTGTTAAAGTAATTTTGGTAGGTCATTCTCTGAAAGATTCCCCATTGTTCCATGTTTTCTCTATTTTTAGTTGATGGCTCTGTGGTTAGCTGGAGATTTAGAAATGGCCTTGCAACCCTTTTAAGACTGTTGGATTTAACTGACTTTCATTCTCATCTGTCCTTTAACTCCTTTTATATTGAAACATTGGCTGCTTTTTAACATCATTTTCTCCTACTTCATTCTGTCACACAGATCATGGTTAAATTATTTTTTACTCTTTGTGTCAGGCAGTAATCATGCCTGATGTGGAAAGAGAAATTCAACTCAGCTTTTCAAAGAATGTAATTAATCCCAGTTAGTACCTGATGAGTGGATCAATTATATTTTCAAATAGAGCAAGTTTGGTTTGGATAGCTTGTATTTCCCTTATAAATGAAATCATAATTTTGCATTTCACCCCACTCATCTTTTTAAGATAATAGCATTTGTTTGATGATCAGAAACATTTAAGCAAAACCAAAAGAAATTTGAAACAAATCATTTTTACAACACTATGTCTCTGACATGCAGAACTTGATATTAAATATTTTATGATCCTTAAAAAACATTACTATTTCTTTCCGTTGATATTCTTAATTAAAAAAAACAACATACTCCTCATTCACAGGCCTGTGTTTCTTGGAGTCGATTTAGCTTTCTAAAAACTGGACACAATTACAGAGTTAAATTTTTTCCTTGTATGTATTCTGCTGGGTCAAAAGCCAGTCTGAGAGAGGTGAGTGGATTTTAGTAGCTTGTATTAATTATGCCATCAAGTAGTCTTGCCATGCCAATCAGTGCAATTATTTGCCTTTCCATTTCCTGTGCACAGTTTGTGAGTAATTGCAAAGTTGAGCAATAAATTTGAGCAGCTTTAGTATTATGCTTTTTCATCATAACAAACTCACAGCATGGATGAATGAGGACCTTCATTGAAATTCAGAGCTCGTTCTGCTCTCACAGCCGAGGCACAAAGAAGTGTTCGACATACAGTTCAAATGAAATCTTTGTGTCACCATAGTTGAGGTAACAATGCAAACATCACGATTCTCACTGCACACGTCAGTGCAATGCCATTTGTTTAGAATTGCCTATGAGAAATGTCTAATTCTGTTTATCAGTGGATTAAAGTGTTCTCAAATGGTGTTAAACAACCATAACTGTGTAAATGTAACACAGTCTGAAGTTAATTTACAGTCATATCTTAATCTAAAAAGCATCTGAAAAAAGTAAAAAAAAAAAAAAAAAAAAAAAAGAAAAACAACTTTTCCATAGGGTGATAATCTTGGAGCAGCAGAAACATCCAGTCTGATTTAGAGATCAATCCAAAGTTGCCTTTACTAAACAGCACAGTACATAATAAAAACCAAACAAATTACTGATGACTTAGCTTAAGGGCAGGAGAACAATAAGATGTTTCAGTGCAACTTATTTGTGAATCAAACATACTCATTGTTATTGCAAACTGTTGCTTTGGATAGTTCTTTTCCATTAATCCATAAAATATATGTTTTTAGAAACTGCTTTATTGCTATCTTTGCAGATAGCAATAAAGCTATAATCTTTGACTGATTATAAAATAAATTGGTGTTGTGAAACATATGTGACAAAAAGGGAAAAAGAAAAAAAATTAAGTATGTAAGGGGGGAAAACAAACAAAAAAAAAATTCATAGCTCTTTGTTTTAGTACAATTTACCACAGCTCTTTACCTGTGGTTGTCTTCTGCTGTTCTCCTGGTAAATACAAAGTGATGGAAGTCTTCATCACAAATTGGTCTACGAGTGACACATCACTCATCTGTTATCTGTTTATGTTTTCATTGAAGTCTGCATTTATATACAAAGGTTTTGTGAGCTTTCGTTGCTGGGGTGTGTAGCTGATAATTTTATGTGATGTGGCCTCTGTTTTGTGTTGTTTTTCCTTTTCAGTTCTACATTTGCCTTGCTATTTTTGAGTTCACGTCTCTTGTGCCAAAAGGGAGCTGTGGAGTCAGCTAACATTGACAGAGGTGAAAAGCCAGGGGTGTGAGGTTAGTTAGTTTTTTTTTTGTCTTTTTCTTGGCAAACCTTGAACTAAATTTATAGCAAATTTTGATTGTTTCTTGGGTACTCTAATAATATTACTGACCGCATTTCCACATTCTTTTTCTCTCAACACTTGCATAGGCTGCAGATGCAGAGGCTGACCTTAAGTAAAATGAACACTTAAAACAGGTAAGGCAGATAGTATAGGGGAGATACAAGATTTATCTCCCTTTTAGTATCACCTTTCTTTCATTTCACTCTTACTCATATTTCTCATTCATATATTCACAAGTTGCTACATTGTCTCAATTAGGAAGGTACAAAGACAGCATCATTTTAGTAAAAATAGAATCTACCATACACTTCTTTCTTGCTTGGATAACAATAGCTCATAGCACAAATTTTTAACTGGTTATTCTAAGTAGAGTGCATCATATATATATATATTAACACAAATAAACAAAGATATATTGCACTTGTGATGAATGATGAATTTGGCATATGTAAAAAAAGTTATCAGACAGAGCAACTGACATCTTCACTAAAGAAGATCATGCAACAAAGATGACAGAATAAAACACTTCTCTCATTTTTCTCAGTATTATGAGTAGTTATCCTCTCCACATTTGTCAGCAAAGCTCCAATGACATCAACAAATCCGGATAATTAGTATGTAACTAAGCCTTTGTGTTGTGGTTTGCAGTGTCAGCTGATTGACTTAGAAAGAGCTTGCTGATCTCTGCGCAATCTCGACTTCAATGTAAAGTACCAAAATTACAAATGAAATTCATTGAAGATTGTAACAGGTTGTTTTCCACTTAAAAAACTTGCAATTCTGTGAAACTTCTATTAACACGTTTCTTTAGTGTTGAAACAAATACAATATATTGTTTAAAAAACAATGTCATCAGCTTGCAGTGCAAGTACCAATTAGCACCATAAAATAAGCAAAGATTTTGCTTATTTTTCCAGTTGCAAATTTTCCAATTTTGGAACTGGAATATTCCAATTTGCAACTGGAATATTCTGAGCTTGGGTGTGATGTTATGAGAAAGATGTGAAGTATGGCCCAATGCTGGAGCTACTGATATCTCAGCAATAATTCAGAGATATGATATTCTTGATTTGAGACACTGGGTAGTTCGCCCACAGATTCATTGAGACATATTTGGTTTTCCACACTTCTCCCTTTAGCAAAGGATTTTACCATCTCAGTCTAATCCACAGCTATTATTTCCCTGGAACCTAGCAGAATCGTTTTTTTTAACGGTAATCAAGTTTTTTAACCCTTCAACTTGACTGTTGTAGCAACAGTATCTATGTAATATGTAGACGCAGAGGGTGTTGCAAATGTGTAAAATGAGTACATTTTCAATTTATATGTAGAGTGCCCCTACATATATTTCTATTTGTCTTTTTCTATTAAGACAAATAGAAAAAGTTTCATGCAAAAAAATACTTCCAACTGTAAAAAAACAACAACTTTAAAACGGGTCAATTTGACCTGCAACATAAAAGGAGGGTTAATTTCTAATTATTGTTGCAAACTATAGTTTAATCCTCAATATGTAATTTCTAGAAATTAATTTTGCATAGGCGAGGTTATGGCTGATTTAGTGGACTATTCTATTATTTTGCTTTGATAAATCAATTTTATTTTAAAATTGTCAGTGATTTTATTGTATTTTACCACATTGAACTCGATTTGAATTGTATTTTTTTTCCGCTTATATGTTTTAATAGAGATTATTATTGTGATCTGAAGTATGATTAGACTAAAATAATAAGGAATGTGGAAACTCTCCAAAGTGCATTAATAATCCAACAAAAAGTGCACTATTAATGTGTCATAGCCAACATCAAAGACAAAAATAGGGTGAAAACCTTTTTAATTCTTTTCAGAAAACATTTTAAAATTTTAATACTTTTATTAAAGTCGCATTTCAGTCATTTCACTCTGTAGATTTCTAAATCAGATAAAGGGGGACCCATACAGTACAGTTCAAGAAGTCTGTATACACAGATACAGTAAAGTCCACCATGATCAAAATAAATACAAGATTTATTTGTTGCTTTATTTAACTCAACAATACAATTCAATCTTAGCATTTAATCTCTTTTATATGCACATTTTTAAAGATATTTTTTTGCATTTTAGATATTTATTTTTTTGCATTTTAAGACATATAATATGACTCATATGGACAGTTGAAGGTTAAGTAATAGAGTACGCGAACACTAGTATAGTTAGGAGTAGATAGAGTATAGCAGCTATATCAACAGCTTGTTTGGCATTCTGTGCACATAACAGCAGGTAGATAAATGAAAGCAACAATATCTTACATCATGTACAGTGGGAGGAACCCACATCAGCATGCATGTTGAAGATGCAACTGTCCTTTATCTACACATAGTCGCTGGCTTTTCATTAAATCTGTGTTTAAAAACATCTTCATATACATAAACATTGCAAGACGGGTTTTCATACTAAATAGTGTTCCATCTCTCCCTGTGTTGTAGCTTGTTCTTGATTGGAATAATATATCAGGCAAACACTGCAGGAGAAAGGTGGCTATGTGGCAAAGGAGAAGGGTTATAAAATCATTAAATGACTTTTCAAAAGCAGAGAGCTAGTTACGTTTGAGGTTGCAGGCCACTGAGTGCAGATATGCCTTTGGATGTAAGTGGCAAAAATAATGAACGGCTGAAGACTGTAACATTAGAAAAATGTGCAGATAGGGCATTTTTTGTTTTGTTTTGTTTTGTTTTCTTTTTATCTTGGGCTTTAAAACATAAAACTGCTTTTGCTTTGTGCGTGTGTGTTAGAGTGCATCTGGGCAGGTGGGACTGATGTGCCAGTGTGTCTTTCTCGGTGAGACCATGTAGGTAGTCGATGTGACATTCCAGATTCATTTGTTAGTCATAATCCACCAGGAAGCTGAAGAAACATACATACAGAAACAGAAAGTTAGATCCATGCATGGAAGTAAACTATATGTACAACTTGTGTTTACATCACCGGGTACTATCCATTAATCTAATTGGTTAATCAATCATCTAGTTTACATTTCATTAAGCAACAGCAACTATTTTCCAGCTTAGGTTCTTAATTAAATATTTGACAGTTAAATGCTAAAAGTGACAAGTGATTATACATTAAAGTGTATATACACATAAAAAAGTCTATGTTGTCAGATCTGAAAATGTATACTTCACAGTACTACACAGTACTTTCAAGTGAATTTCAAATAGATACATTGAGCTAATATGTGTTCATAGGTCACCATTTGAGTGTACAGTCTCAGAATAATTTTTGTTAGTAAGTTCCCAAGAGCTTCCCTCAATTATTCTCCTAATTTTAATGCATATTAATGATGGTACAGAGCGGTGATACACAGCAAAACCCAGTGGGCCTAATTTCGATTTCTACATAAGAGCGGTGTGTTAAAAAGTAAATATTACTGTTTCGAAGCTGTAAAAGTTTCATTTAATGTGGCAAAGGAGACTTTCAATTCCCAGAACTTACACATTAAAAAAATAGCACTTTCGAAAGAAAAATCGTTTCCAAACACATAAAGTCAACTGGCAACAATAGAAGATTGAGATGCTTTTAAAAAGTCAGTGTAAAGTATTTTTTTTAAATAAAGGACACTTTCAACATGTGAGATTTGCAGCTAGGTTATTGGGCCTTTTAATCTCTTCCTCAAATAAATTAGTTTGTCATTAGGTGAATTCTAACCTCACCTGGTATTCTGACATCCTGCAAAGAAATTCAAGTAGAAACTATCTACAAACTCACAAGTTCAATGGATGCAAGAATTGTGCAGGTGATATCAAAGAAGGGGTTCTTTGTTAACATGTAACTTGGGCTGTTAAGATGTTTTCGATTGAAATAGCCTTTGATTTTAGTACATGTGACCATTTAATGCTGCACATTCAAAGAATGACCGTTTGCAGTTCTTTATAATCCATAAAATGTTTAGAAATCTGCTGTGCATAATAATTTGGAACAGTACATTTTGAGTTTTTTATTTTTGAAAAAAATACTGTTCTCATGGGGAGCTTTGTTCAGTAAAATTTGATTTATAATGTATTAGTTCATGACTTGGAAATTATACTGATCATCATTTGCATTGACCATTTAAGAAAATCTGAGAAAATGTCACTTGCAAAATAATTTGGAACACGGTGTATTTATTTTTCTATTACTGACCACAGAGTTGATCTGGTCCTACGTTAGCAACGTGGATAAATAAACCAGCCTCTCTCTTCCTCACAGTGAGCACAAGAATCCTTGGCAACCAAATCTCATTCTGATGTAGCGTAATGACAAATTTATCAAAGAAATGAGTATCTCACTGATGTTTGTTTTTAATAACCACTTTAAAAAAAAAAGGTTTTACATTGTTTATAATTTCATAATATAATTTATGTTGTTCCTACTGTACCCTGGAAGGTGCAAGACTATTGAGTTTATGTTTGAAGCAGTCAGCATTTCATACATGGGAAATCACAGATGTGGAAGTACACAACCACGTAAAGTAACCTAGCAACTAGCAAAACTTATACCACCCACGCAGCTAAATCAACATCGCCCAACAAACATGCAAAGAGGTAGACACGTTAACTAAGACAGGTTCTCAGTATAAGTACATGGAGTTTCGCCAACAAGTTAATCAAATGTCAAGATGGGAGAGTCACGGCAGTGGCCTGGGCTCGCTGTGAATCATGCTACTCTGATGGTTATTGTGAAGTCAATGATGTGATAATGAGCAGAGTGCAGAATGTGTGTGCGTCACGTAGAAGTCAGTTTGCCGAATGTAATTAATTAAAAAAAAAATATAGGAATGTGGAGAGATGTTTGAATTTGTTGTTCCAGAATGAAGTAAATTATAACTTTGTTAGGACAGAAGTGTTTTTTTCAAGGTAAATTAATAATAAATGAGAAGTTTGCAAGATTATAATAAAACATTTAGATCAAAAACAAAATAAAAACACCCCACCATTTAAAAATGAAGGGCCTTATTGCTATGATCTCATCATACCAAATCAAGAGGGAAGTGTCTCTACTTAGCACAGTCGTAAGTTATATAAACTGAAAAATATGTTGTTTTTTTTAAATATCTCTCATGCTGTTCTTTAAGTTATTTATTTGTTATTATAATTATCTATGTTGCTGTTTGGTATTTGAATACCACAGATTTTTAAACTTATTTTATTACTTTACCTTAATACATCATTGGCATCTTATCGAGGTACTTTTTGTTAATTAACAGACAGTGAGATAACCCCATATGAAAGTATGACAGCCAACGATAGTTTGTATTTTATTAAATTGCTTGTGAAAGTATTAAGGATTAATAGTAATATTTTTTGTAGGACAACCACAATCTTCATTTAAGTGGTGACTCTCAAGTTTGAAGCAGAAGGAAAATACTTCATTGTTTTCAAAATGTTTGGCACATAAAATGTACTACTACAGAGAAGAGCACAATGTTGCCCTGGGCTTCTTATGGTTTTCTTCCTGCTACTTTTTCTTCAGTCAGATGTGTGGAGGATATGAATAACTGTTTGTGATCTCTATCCATTCTCCCACCTAAGTTGAGCATCTCTGCAACTCAGTTTTTATAACTGTGATATATTTTGATATATTAACTCAACTGCCAGGATGGTATTTAAATGCTTTTCTTTCAACCGATAGATTTATCCACAATCTATTGTTTCTATGATGAAATAGGCTAGTCTGCAAATCGCAACTTGTTATCTGATAATTCCTATACCCATATGAAGATCAGTTGAGAATTGAGGCTCATTGGACACATATTTTATGTACATAGTCATGTCCAAACAAATAAATCCAATTTAAAGCAAAAAAAAAAAAAAAAAAGTTTTCAAAGATATTTTAAATAACATACAATCACTTTCAGGAAATGTCACAGACCTGGCAGCAACATGGTAGAAACTATCTCAGCATCCTCCATCATGTCAATGATACAGCGTTGGAAATCTTTGCTGCTGTTGGTCTGAAGATAACTACAATGACATCAAATAGATAAAGCACTGGTAAAAGTCTGTTTGCAAATAACTTAATTAAATATGCATCAAAGCTCAACACATCAATGTTATCTGTTATATATCTATTGACACCATTTAGCACCATTTAAGTATCACCTTTGTGACTTTCTGTGTGTTTGAGTTTGTGTGAGAACAGAGTGATTGGCCATCTGCTCATCCTCTCTGGCGAAGGAACATTTCCATCAAAAAATTAGCGGTGCCAAATTGTGAGCCAATATCTATTGCAAAAACACAAACACTCTCTCGCTCTGTCACACACACACACACACACCCCCCCACACACACACACACACACAAAAGCACAAACATGCTTATGTACACTGTACTAACCTCATCCAGGAGATGCGGTCTTGCCAGAACTCATACATTATGTAACACGACTTTCCTGGGAGCTTCTGAACAGACACACTGGGGGAAAAAAGTAAGAGTGGGTCAAAAAGCAGAAAATAACAAAAAAAGGCAGTTGCAAGGAAAAAAAAGTTTTTCATCTTGGAAGAGAGATTAGCTTGCTGCAGATAATGTAAAAGGCAAGACATCAACTGAAATGGAAAACATTTTTATAAAAGAATAGTTGCTTATTTTCATGAAAATAGTTGTTTATTTTCATGAGGTTACAGAATAATTTGTAACCTAAGAAAATGTATGTGGAAAAATGTTTATCATCATCTAATTTTTGACATATCAAAAGGCTGCATATGTGTGCACTCTCAACGGATACCATATCTCACCCTCAGAAAATTAATCAGTTAATAGAATAAATCTGTTTTAATATACATCCGTCTTTTGGACCTCTGGCAGTGTCAACTGCTTATTCAGCATTATTCAGGAATTTCAAAGCTGCTTCTGAAACAAAATGGGAAGCTGTGTTTAAAACGATTGATTTAGAAGCAAGCAAGATACTCACTGCAAGTTGTCAGAGTGAGCTGAAGTGGCATCGACGTAGCTGTTGAGAACTTTCCGGAAGTTATCTAGTTCATCGTCAATCACGGACATCTGCCTCTGAACCAGCAGGATGTTCTGTTGGCAGTGAGACAAGAGACAGAAGGGAGAATGTGATGAAAACAGAACTCTGTGTGTACTTTGGAGGATGGATCCTTGCAAGCATGAATCTGATTTTCACAAGGCACATTTGTGGGTACTGATGATTTAGTGAGACTTCACCTTCTGGAGTATGTCCAGATGATGTTTTGAAATGATTCATTGAAAATGGACAAGGGTCTATAAAAGACATTTATAGACAATGGTGAGATTCAGGGACAAGGTAATACATTAAGGAATAGGTGCTCCTGAAATGACCAAAGTAAAACAAAAACATGTGAAAGAGATGGCACACAATTTCTTCTCTGTATAAGTGTGCAGATGGAAACCCTTCCTAATTCCCAAATAAAACACTTAAGATTGGAGTTGTAAAATGGTCTATTCTTGGTGATTTATTACAACACAGTTATAATGCTAATAAAGGTTATGTGGTAGTAACTACACTTTTAATAACAAATAAACATATATCACATTACAAAATGAGCAAATACAGCAACCTGGAAGGGAACAGAGTATCAGAGGGTTTAATAGCAAATGATAAATCACATGTTTTATGTGTCACTAAACGAGAACTAAAATTTAGAGTTAATCTGCATGCATATTCACTAGTATCTGAACTTAAAAAAAAATAAATTAAAAAAAAAATTCAAACAGGAAAAATTTAAGCTGATCTCCCACAATGTGTCTTGTAATAATTTCACAAGATTTCAGAGCTTTTGACAATGCATTGGTAATCCATTCTGAGAGTGATGTGGCAAGACATTGATTTGAATGTGTGAGAACTCTGAGAACTTTGAAAAGAAACATTGAGCTGAGACTGGATTTTGATCACTGAGAGAAAATTTCAGTGCTGGCTCATTATGAAGCTTTTCATGTTTTGTTGTGAATATCACTGCCATCGCAAAAGCTCAGACATTTGTCTGAGCACAGGGAGTAAAAATAAAAAGGAGAATTTTAAGACCTTAAATTTCAAATCATGACAAAAAGGGTGGGGAAACATGTATGAGAGTGAGGGGATGTTCCTTATGAGAAAGTCCTTGAAGTATCAGCTTTTGAAAAAGAGATTTCAAAGTCTGATCCAGCCACCAGGTCTAAATCTCAACAAAAATCAACCTTTTATGTCAAACTCTCTTTGCAACAATGTATCTGTATTTATATTTGTTGCATTGAAAAAAAAATCCAGATTATAAATATCACATTTTAATACATACTTTGATTAAAGCTCAATATACATGGTTTATATTTATTTATTTCCTGAGTGAAATTGTACCAGTTCACAGGAGAAAATATTGTGTCAGTTCATCACTGGGAATTTTTCCAGATGGCTTTTTACGTGAACTTTTAAAAACATTCAAAAGAACAGGCAAACACAATGTATTCACAGCTGTGTCACTTCTGTGCGTTTATCATTTCATGTCTATTTGCTTAGCCAAGCATGTGAGCACATCAGAAATAATTTTATACTCATATTCTTAAGGGTGGAAAGTAACTAGTTTTGGTTTTTGCTCCTAAACTCCGAGTAAAACATGATTAGTTTTAGGTAGCTTTTTAGGCATAAAATTATGAGCACAGAACTAAAAAAAAAATGTAACAGAAATTTTGAAGTAGGCTACACCAAGTAAATATTTGGGTTTAAACTTTAACTGCTTCTGTTTGTCTAAAAAAATAAAAATCACTTACAATATAAACAAGTTTTTTTCACGATTTCATGACTACTAGAGTGACATATTGTACAATTTAAATAAATAAATAAATAAATACATTAATAAATAAATAAATAAATACAATAACACCAAACAACAAAAACAATTAAACTTTATTTTTATATGTTTGAGTTCCAGATGACAGTGCCCACTTACAGACTTGTATGTGCTGGCGAGCGTATCCTCCTTGAGTGGCTCCAACTTGGGACCCTAAAACAGGAAAGTAAGAAATATGGGGACCTGTTGGCTGAGCAAAAGTGTGCAATATCAGAGTATTGTAGGTGGTTGTTGCATGAGAGTCCATGTCTACTTAAAAATAGAAAATCTACATGGAGCTTATTTCATTTTCATCATTTTACACTTTGAATTATTTATATTCCAAATGCTATACAGTATGTCCATGTTTAAACAATAGTTAATTATAGAAATTCCAGAAATTTTAAATTATGAACTTATAAATATAGATTTTATGACAATATTTTTGTAGTAGTATGTGTCCATTTTTTTTACATAATATTAATCATGTTTTTATTCACCAATGGTTTTCTTTGTGTAGTTTGTTCCAGTTTTTCTAAATCCTCTGAACATAAAATATGGCTTATCATAGGAAAATAAAAATGGCAACATTCAGTCATTAAAAACAACTATTCAAAATGTTCAAAACAGCCAAATTAAAATGTGATGAGTCAGTCACACACACACTGTTTGGAAATGAGAAAGGACTTCTGTAATAAAAAAACATGTTGAAAGCATACTTTTTTTTTCAGTTTTGCAACCAGTTTTTTAATACTCTTTTCTACATAGAAAATGCATATCATAAAACCAAATCGAAGTGAAAACATAGAGCCAGCCTTTTCTCTTTCAGGCCATAAACTCATTGTGTTGAAATTGGAGCAGCAAACAGAGGTAGACAGGCAGTATGTGCTGATGGTGTCGGCGTTGAGGTGCAGGGATGGATATTGCACTCTGAATATCCTGCAGGTTATGAATTGCTTTGATATTGCACTCTGAGTCCCTCTGGTTTGACAAAACAGATGGATGGAGAGAGGGAAAAAATGTTTTCAGAGCGACTAAAAGGAGGAAAAAGAATGAGCCTCAAAAGGTGGGAGTAACCGAAGTTAATAAAGGGAAGAGCACACAGAGGGAAGAAGAAAGAGCAGGAGAGCGTGAAAGAGGCTCGGGGATGTGTGGTGAGAATTGGTCACGGCATGAGAGCCGGAGAGGTGACTGCGTTTGGTGTTTGACAGAACCACCGATCTGCAGCGCTCCATTTGAAACAGCCCCCCCCCAAGGATATTTTGAACCCAGAGAGAAATAAAACATACAGCCCAATTCTTCAGACAGTATTGTGTGAAGATACTCACAATAAACTTAAGACTTGTTTTTGGCGTCACTATTGATAGATTTTAAGATTCTTTTATTGACTTTTAAATGGGTTATCTTCAGGACCTTTTAAAATTCTAGTCTGTGTCCAGAACCCTACGATCAAACAATGAGCTATTACTGACAGTTCCTCGGACCAGACTAAAGAGGAAAGGAGATCGGGCTTTTTCTGTTGTTGCTCCTAATCTATGGAACAATTTACTTTCCAGATTAGATCTGCTAACAGCCTGGAACATTTTAAATCGCTTCTTAAAACTCATTTTTATTCTTTGGCTTTTAATTGAAGCAATGTTTGATACTCTGTTTTTATCAACTTGTGTTATTGTTGTTCCTGTGCAGCACTTTGGTGCAGTTTTATACCTGTTTTTAAAGTGCTATATAAATAAATTTGACATTGACATTGACAAATAAATTTGACATATTGAAATTAACAAAAGATCATGCTCTGGTGATTCTCTGCTGGTAAAATAATATGTGGGTTTTTTTTTTATTAATGAAAAAAATATATATGAAGAAAATATATATAATCTTAACAGCAGGGGATCACCAAGGTATACTCAGAAAGCTAATTAATACTTAAAGTTATTTTGCTCCTCCACAATGTTTGAAGCAAAGTTCAAAAAGAAAACAAGCAAATATGTACAGAACATATCTGCAGGTACAATTTGAAGAATAGATGAACTGTGGGATGTTGTTTTTCACTGATGCAACATGAAAGCTCTCTGCTCTCAGCAATTATGGATAAACTGTCATTGACCTTTTGCAGTGAAGTGCAGGGAAACAAATTTTAACTGCCTTTGCCTTCTCATTAGCCCAGAGTGTTTCATATAATTGTTACCTTTAAGCTGACTGCTAACAGAACCAGCCACTAAATGATGTCGATTTTCATGCATAAATCTGTATAGCTGGGATGTTGTTGGTTTCTCAACTCTGTAATTGGATTACAATGGCTTGATGAAGAGAAATTTCAGTCGTAAAAACACAACAAAGAATTATAGACATACAAGTTGATGAATGAGATTTAAAGTCATGGAGTCAGAAAGATAAATAATAAAATGGTGAATATTAAAGAAGGATGCAACAAAAAATAAATAAATAAATCTTTACACCATACCTGACACTCCAGTTTATCCAAAAGTAGCTGCAGTCGGTTGATCTGAGAGCACCAGTTTTCTTCATCATCTATGTTGATGCCTGTAGACAATCGATGGACCAATTAATCAATTAAACAAGTATCTAGTTCGTGCTTTAGAATCCACAAACAAACTGAGTAATTCTCTAACTAGCAAGTTTCTGTCTTGCCAACAAATCAGCCATGATCAGATGGATTATGGATTCCACCATTGCATCAGTAAAAGTCTTTATTCCTCTTATCGAACAAACAGAGAGCGAGTTTAAGGAAACTGCAGCTAATAAAGAGCAAATTTATGCCGAATCTTCAGAGAGGAGGATCCTTTTGGATTTCAGTTTGCGTGATTAAAATTAATTATATTATGTGAAAATTCACCACCATATATGAGTTTTTTTCGCTGTTTTTCTTTTTTTTTTTGCTCTGGCTAAAATTGACAAGTGCAGGGATATTCATGCATAAAAATGGCCCAGCTGTCTTCTAAATGCATGAATAATGCTTCCTTTGAATGTTGACAAGCTGCATCAGTGCTCTGAAAGGCTGTTTGCCTGGTGGCACTATTGTCTGATTTTAGAATTAAAAGAACAAACAATTTCAGCCTAGTAAATATTTAGCACTTGCAAATAGCTGGGTGAATGTGCCAGTCAGTTCAACATAGATTGCGAGGCAAAATTAAAATCTTTATTTTGTTGCTGTGTGACTAAAACCTTTTATGAACCAGTTTGTCAGAGTGACAGTTCCTTTTTATTGTGCCACAACAGGCAGCTGCCATTAGGGACTTCTACATTTCTGAACAGTGTGCTTGGTCAGCAACCATGTTTGAGTGGGTGGCATGTGTCAAAGTAATACACAAGAGGATTTCAAGGATTTCAAGAAAAACTCTCCATTGAGAATCACATTCTGACTGTCAGCTTGTCTTCTTGCATCCTAGCAGTATTAGTAGTTTTAAAAATTAAACCCAATTTAAACAAGATAAATACATTTTAAAAACAATGTTACTTGAGACTGAAACCCACACAAGTATCAGATAGAATATCGAGGGGTAAAATATAAATAAACAGTGTGAGAAGGATTAATATTTAATAAGAAACAAATGACTCATAACAAAGACATAAAAATGAATTTAACCTTTGCAGGGAAAAAAACCCTGAAAAAGTTGTGTAAATGTCCATTTGACTTTCATCTGACTTACCTCATATGTTTAAATATAAAAAGTCTAATTGCATATTCTCTTTACCTGTGTTTGGCATCCCAGTGCAGGGATCTGATGAAGACACACCCAGGTTGTTATGGACCCTACGACCACACCGCCTGCCATTTTTCTGTACCGCTGTCAGCTCGGGAGTCTTTACCTCCCTCCTGCCATGACAGCGATTGGAGACCCAGGGAGACAAACATCAGAGAGAAAGACAGCAACTGTCAGAGGACTGTAGAGGAAACAAACTAAAGATATGGCAGACAGAGGTAGTCACAAGGGTGAAAGGAGAAGCTGATACGGAATTAAATTAGGGGGCTAAATGAGGAGATTGGGAAAAGAAGTGTGAGAGCAATACTGAGAGAACAATAGTGGAGAGAAATCAAGAGGGACAATAGGTTAATATGCAATTCAAAAGTGAGAGATGAACAGTGAGTGGACAGAATAGAAAACTTTGTGAAGTGCAATTCCAAACTCAAATTATCACACTTATGCAGACACACAGTTCAGAATAACTGGAAATGTGTGTTGGACGCAGTGAAAAGTATCTGCAGGTGGAAAAAAAACACCTCTGCACATTTGTGAGGCTTTGTTATAGTGTTCCCATTTTGCTTTCCTTTGTTGGACCTTTGTGCATGCTGGTAATTTCATGTGTGTGTATTCAGCATCCTGTTGACGGCGCAGAGGGAGCATATTGCCAGGAGGTTCTCCTGCTGAGAATCTACAATCCAAAGGCCACAGGAAAAGCCACAAATCTGCCAGTCAACATATGGAAAGAAGTTTCTATACCTGTCTTAATTTTTCTTTACCTGTGTTTCTGAAAATCGCACACTGTCTACCATCAGCTCAAAGTTGTGAACTGGTATTTGTTGCTTTTAAAATCTCTTTGGTGGTTTTTCTTTTCTCTTTTGAACTCATTCTTGTGTTATTTATCTGTGTGAATCTGTGGTGAATGCTTTGTCATCCATTGTGCCTAATCCCCTTCTCTGCCTCCTGGACTCTCCTTTCTATAATTCACCTTGGCTATAATCGGTTTGCTATTTCCAATAATACCAGTGTGGCACCCAGAGGGGTGAGCAGAGTTCTGCTGAGCCAAGAAAACCACTGTTCAACAGGTAGACACTTACTGTTTATATACAAAATGTAAAAAGAGCATGGCAGTCGATAAATATAAATCCATGACTATTTTGCTGTAGTATAATCTCACACCTTAATTTGGGAAAAAAAAAAAGCCATTGATAAGATTAAATGTTTTCACTTTTGCTAAAATGTTCATTACTGAATCATGGGTGCCACACATATTGGCATCCAAAACTCTGTTCTATAGTGGAGAGAAATACATGTAACTGGAGGGTAAATACTTTATTCTTTTAAGTTGATTAAATTGTTTATGAACTTTTAAGTAATAAATCATGACTTGACAGCTTTTCTCCATCACCTCATTCTCCTTTACCTGTGCTGTTCCCACTTCTCTCTGATTAGCTCCTCTGTTTTTCCTGTCATTCTTCGTCTTTTCCCCAGTGCGGATTATATTATTTTTTGGCTTCAATCGTCTTCTCCAGTTCCTTCTGTTTTTTCTATCTTCACATTTTCCTCTCCACTGATATCCTATGTTCCCTAGCCTTTTTGTAGTCATCCTCTTGGATTATTTAAGACTCATAATGACAGTTGTATAAAAGTATAAAAATTACTGAAAGAAATTGTGGAGTTTAAACATCTTTAAATTCAATAGATTTAAAAAAAATCAAAATAACTCAAATTTAAAACATTTTGATACAATTTGTTCTGTTTGAAAGAAAAAATCTTGTTGCCACAAGTAAATTAATTATCTTTTTTAATTTAGAAAATCAAAGACTTCATAGTCAATTTTTTTTTTTTTTTTTTTTTTTTTTTTTTAGAGCTTATCAGTAGTGCTGGAGTACAGATAATCTTTTACTGATTTCCTCCTTTATCCCTCTGATTATAATCATTATCATTCTCCAGTGGTTCTTATTCTGTTCAGGAAGCATACAAGGTTTAAGGGTTTTTGACAAGGTCAGAAGAGGGCTATTCTCAGTCCGCTCTCCCACATCAAGCAATTCTTTTACACATTAAGCAAAAGGTGGAATGCCTAATTTCCAGTCGGAAAAGGGAAAACCGAAATCTTTTTTGCAAGTAAGCCTTTAGGTCTGGGTTGAGGGTTGAGAAATGATTGAGTAAAAAAGAAAAATGCAAGGAATAGAGATCTTGTGGCTTGGAATGCAAAACAATTGTTAGAGGTACTGTTACTGTTAATTTCTGCTTTGACACTATGGGATCATTATTCTGTTTTAACACACAAGTTACAATTTTAGAACTTTTGCTTTGCAGCAAAGTGCTTATAAAAATATTGTTTACGCTACTGTGTGGACAATGTGTTGCAAATGGTTAAAACAGACCCCACAAATAAGACATAAGCAGACATAAGTGGAGCTATATTGCAGGACTCACGGAGCAGGGCTGCTCTGCTCCTCCACAGCCTCCATGGCACACTGAAGGGAGCTTTGTAGGGACAACAACTGACTGGATGTCTCTCTTAGCATGAACCTGGTGACGAACTGACCCAACACACTGGCACCTTGGTACTCCTGAGAGAAAGACAGATTTAAACATTTGTCAAGGTGCAAAAAACAGGCAGAGAAACATCAAAATGCATCCAAGTTCTGGAGCAAATACATTGTAGTTAACTGGGTTAATGGAAACACTAAGGTATTCTGACCTATGTATTCAGATTCCCAGGTGAAAGAACTTAAACAAGAGCTATAATTGCTGCTTGAATTTCCAAACATGAATGTGATTAAATATTCCCAGAGGACTCTTGAAGCAAAGCTGCAGAGCCAAAACGGTGAGACTGATTTGTAATCTCTGCAGAATAAGCATCTTGGGATTATCAGTCCAGAGCAATGACAGACCACAGCTGCTAACTAGGACTGAATATTCCTTTGAGCATTGCCTCACCTTAGCAGGAGCAGACACAGTGGAGAAAGGTGATCTAATTAAGACAGGATTCATAATGTTTCAGAAGAGATCGTCTCCTTCCTTCTCATTTTACATGCATGTAATTCAAATCCCCGATTTAAGGTTGTTCTCTCAAAGTAGCTTCAATCAATTCAGTTAAGAGATTGAATTGCCATTCTTGCAGAATAAAATGGGAAAATGTTTCATTTTGGTTCTAATAAGAATAGAGTTACATATCTACAGACCCACTGAATAAATCTGAATATTATTGAGAAGTTGATTTATTTTGGTAACTCAAATTAAAATGTTAAAAACAATATTAATTAATTTTATTTTATTAATTTTATTTAGATTAATAGCATATATTTGTTTAAGGCCTTTACAATGGTAAAGACTCTAAACAGAATATTCTAATAATTTTGGATATCTATGCATATACTTCTCAACCTGGTTTATAATACAGTTTTTTTGAGTGATTTGACCTGCTTAAATGAACTGGGATGTACTCAGTTTTCATTGTTACTTTATCAACAGAGTAGAAGACACCTCTTACAAATGATTTCTCATTGGTTTGGCACATTTTCCCTCACCGTTTTTCAAAACAGTTAACATAGATGTCATTGAAGCGATCCAAACTATGCTCAATTGTTCTAACTACAGAAACCAAACAGAAATCGGGTGTTTCTAACTATTACAAACTACCTGTAATATGTGAGTCTTGTGCTACTGATTAAAAAATCAGTATAACAGATTTTTAAAGTTAGACAAGTAATAGTAATATTAACATTTATTATTTATATTAAGAAAAGGGTTACATTTTTGTATCAGATGTTAAACAACATGGTGTTTTTTACTAGGTTAAATGAACTATCTGTTGGTTTAGTGGCAGTTTTGCATATAGGAACATTTTATTTAACTCTCAGCTACAAAGCAGCTTTCTTAAAGCAGCTCATCTGCGGTGGAAAAATGTAGTCACTGGTGGAATCCTAATCTGCATATACTCTGTCTGGACTGAACACAGTGGAACCTTTGAAGTAAAGGGAGCAGATTGAGTGGCAGCCACTGGCTGTTATACTAATCACCATCTTTGTCCATCTGCAGCAAGACGAACAGCAGTTTCAACAGCAGAGAAGTCAGAAGTGGCTCAGCTGCAGAGGAAGGAGTGGAGAGGATCTGAAAATGTTTCCCAGATGAGCAGGGGGCAGAAAAACATTCAGCATGGTATTTGGACCATGTCAATGCATATGGCGCCATGTAAAAGTGATGACACCTCTAAACCTAGTAACTGATTGTACCTGGTGAGAACAATGGGCATGAAGTATTTAGGATAAATGGTAAAGTCTTTACCATTTCTTCACTGCTGTGGAGAAATTTTTTTATGCCCACTCTTCGCTGAAGAGAAGAAATCCTCACACTGAATAGTGAAGCATGGATAATGGGTAAGCGGTGAAACCACAGCATTTAGATTAGATTCAAGTTCAAACTTAGGGTAAGCCACACCAAAAGCTTTGTTTTTGGTGTTTTTAAGTCATTCAGTAGTGAATTTGCCAAATGTACTTCAAAATTCATTATTTTATCAACTAAGAACATTTTTTTCAGATTCAGAAACAGAAAAGCAGCCTCAAACATCATCATCACTGTAAATTATGCAATTTTTCTGAAATTAGTTTCACACCATGTAACTGGACACAGACCTTTTGAAAAGAAATTTATTTTGTTTAATCAGTCCACTACTCAAAGTCTAGGGTCATGCATATTTTTGGATTATTTTTCCAAACGTGAAGTGGACTTTTGCATTGTTTTGACCAGCACAAACAAAAAGGAAAAAGAGAAGTAGCTGTTCTTTTTCACAGCACTGAAATTTCTGGTTAATTCCGGAGAAAATATCATACATCCAATTTTTCTTAACATGAACAAATAGATAAAAGTTTTTCGTGCAATGTGCGGAAATCTTACCTCTTTAGTTTTATCCATTGCTTTTAAAATGGCAATGTTCAGGCTCTCCAGAGCTGAGAGAACATTTACATATTCTCCGAGGTGCTCAGAAAAATAATCTAATAGAGAAAAGAAGAATAAATATTTGAACACTTATTGCAGCTAAAGACAAATGAATAAGTGATGGTCTTACATGTTCTAAGATTCTAAAGAAGTCAAACCATGACTAGTGAGATTTATAATACAATCCAATAGAACTGTTGATGTAAGAAGAAATGGCTTTGTAGGAATTAGACGGCCAACAATTTTTAAGTGTTTAAATTGCTGAAATCCCTAATAGTGAACATGAAGGATGATACATACAAATTTAATGAAAAGGCTCCTACACATTTTTTTTTGTAAAAATTTACTTAAAGAAAAAAAAATCTTTACCATGCTGAAACAATTGATCAAATATGAAATTAAATGGCACTTGTCTTAATAAAAAGTCTAATTTTATTCAGCATATAGTTCAACACATAGTCAACACTGATCCAAGATTAATGGATCTTAGGTCTCAAACATTTTTGTCACTCCTGCTAACACTGTTTCTCCAAATCGGTTCATCAAATGAGTTCTTGCTCAATAAATGCTAAATGTTTTATAGAACCTGATTTGCGACAAAAGTTGGCCTCTGATGTGGAAACCTCCCTTGACGTCAAATGGAAAGTAAGCCATTACCATTTGATAAATTATGCAGAAGTTTTATTCTGGGCAAAACTGGTGTTTACCCGTCTGCGTGCCCCATTTCTTAGCTTTATTCAGGGCACACAATCCATTTAAAGATGATAAAAGAGGACAATTGCTTTCAGATTTAGTGTAGGTGAATGGTTATCCAATGCTTAGGAGTTCAATATGGGACATTATTTGTGATTTCAACAGTAAATAATTGAAGGAGTAGACATAAATAAACTTTTTCATTTTTGAAAAAGCTGCTCAAGTCTATTAAAGGCACATAAAACCTGCCTTAATTCACAGATTCAAGGTCTTGCCTGATAACATTATGAGACATCAAAATGCATATGGCCATAATCTTGAAAGAGACAGAAGTTCGACAAAATTTCAGTATTTAAAACAGACAATGTACTTTTTCACCAACCTGATAACTTGTCGGTGTCCAGATTGCTGCTGGGCAACATGTAAGCGGAGATAAATGAGAAGAGTTAATTAGGCATATACACAGAGTTGCTGCACTTAATTCCTTGAGATATTTTTGTGTTTTTTCCATAAATGGGAATATTGCACAGTTATCCTAAAGAACACATGATGATTGCATTGAAGCTACAAAGAAAAAATTGTCTGAGTTTCTAAATCCCCCAGTTTTTTGACTGACATGGAAGATTGTACAGCATTTGTCCTTAGAAATTGTGAATGTCCTTCTTGTAAAACTGTTTTTCAGAAATATTCATGCATTCAACTGTGATATTGCTTTCTTTTATATTTCCTTTTTATATGTAACACACTGTAGGAAAGTCCCTTTCTCTTTGTTTACCACTCACAGAAGATGTCATCACACTGGGTGCTGTAAACAGCTTTTGGTGTCACAATTTAAAACAACAGCACTGTACAGTACAGCTCAGAACATTAACCTTTTGCTTTAATGGAGTGTTAAGGGTTATTTTCATTGCTTAGTGAAAAATCAAGCCAGTTATTCTCTGATGTTGAGAGAGTGTTTACCATCACACTGAATATAGCTTCATTACCTAAAATTGTAAATTATTTTGTTAAAGGTTTTTACCATCACCAAGTAATTAAATTTTTCTGGTAATATTTTGCAGGACACAATATATTTAATCTGCCATTGAAGAAAATCTCATGCCAGCTGCTTCAAAGAGGAAGGGTGAGGAAAAAACTGTGGTGAGCTTCTACTGCGGCTCAATACCCCAGTGATTTTCAATAATGAAAAAGTCCTTGCTAAGTCAGCGTAACAAAATCTCATCAAATCAGTCTGATTGCTGTTTATTGGACTATCATTTTGTCTTTTTACCTGGGCTTAAGCACATGATTTAACAATGAGATTGTAAGAATGTAGTTTTCTAATAAAGGCAAATGATGAAACATAATGCCAATAAAGACTTTCTATAAGACCCAATAACAGGATTTTTTTTTTCATCAACAGCTGGAGTGAGTTGAATTTCCACTACGAAGCATGGACTTCTGCAGAAACCCTCAGGCTGGTCAAACCAATTGAGTTTTTGATGTTTCTGGTGCATTTAATGATATTTATATTCAGAGGATGTGAACTGTTACATTTTGAAGTCTGGTTTCAGAGGCCATTTTCTTTACTAAAAACTTCTCTCCAAATGTATTTTGTTTAACCTGCAACTCATGATTTGATGAAGGAACAAAATTGATAACGTTTCCTCATTATATTCTTCTTAAAGTAACAAAAAAATAAACACTCACTTATTCTGTCGTCCGTCTATGGAGTAAAAAAGTTCCTGAAGCTCTTCAGTTGTCAGGATCCCATCAGCAAAGTAAGCATTGAACTCCTCAAATGACAACTTGCCATCATCTGAAAAGCAATGAAGGAACAGATTTATGACAGAACTACTCAAGGTTTCCTAACCTGCCAGAAGGTGGTTCCTTTTTCCAGTTGATTTCAGACTTAATGTGTCTTCTTATTTCCATTTAACTTTACATTTTCTATGAAGTTGTAGCTAAGTTTCTAGATACTTAGGTGCCCTAAGTATCTAATACCTACATGTTTTTGTAACAATTAAGTAATTCAGGTCTGAGGGAATAAATCAGTCACGAGGAAAATCCTTTAAGCACACTTTTCACTGTATTCTAGACATGTCACCATACCACTCACCACATTTGAATGATTCAAACCATTTATTTCTGCGGTCTTGCACAAAACTGTGCAAGGCCACAGAAAATTACCGATAAATGACATGCAACTATTAATATAACATGAACATCTTTTAAACATGAAAAAAGATACTTGTTCAGCAGTTTGAAATTATTTCCTACTTCAGCTAGTTAATTGTGAGCACAGTTTGTTGTGGCAGACATTGCACCAAAAAATCAATAGCAGAGGATGAATGGCTGGATTGTCATCTGTGAAGAAGAGCTCCTTCGTGAGCAAACTATCAATCTCTCAGCTAGTACAAACAAATCAGGGTGGCCAACAGTAAGCTTATACCGGTGAAAAACTATGAGAGATTTTCAAGCCTTACGAATTAGTACAGATGAACAGATTATGCAAGCAGTACTCAGCAATGACACTCAAGCACTTGGAATTATGCCAGTGGGAGTTGAACTCTCTGTTAATCAATGTGAGTAAAGAACATGTCAAGATCAGAGTCAAAATAAACCAAAAATGAACTTGACAGTGTTGAACAGAAAATTATGTTAACATAAAGAAATCTCAGCAGAAATGCAAAAAAGAAAAAAGAAGAAGAAAATGTTTGATCATTCTTTGAAAACTTTCAGTAACAGGAGAGGTCTATGTTCCTATATTTATATTCCAAAAACATAACAAGCAACTTTTCATACATGACATCAAACAGGCTTTTTGTCTTTTTGTTAAATTCAGGATCACGTAACCCTTCCAGTGTCTGATAAAATATACATACTTGTTAAACCTTTTTTTTTCATTTTGGCACTTTATGGTGTGTTTCTAGGTTTTCTTGCCCTGTGAAAACCCAGGAACAAACTAGATAGGAATAAAGTTGAGATAAATTTAATTATGTATCAAATCACTAGTTTGTTTCAAATAAATATTCTTTAGCATCTAAATGCTACATTCAGGTCTTAATGGTGTCTATCAAGTACAAGCAAGGAGGGGTGACAGTGAGTTCCTGTCAGCTGATTAGCACAGTTCAGTTCGAGCCTTTTAGTCATTTAAAAAAAATAATTTCCATTGACCAGTATGTAGAAGGTACAAGTCAAGATAAAAACATTGTCAGTGCCACATTTGGTCATTGTCATATTTTTAGATTTACAACATAATCAAGAAGACACACACAGAAAAAAATGACATAAAGTTACACATTTGAATAATTCCATACAAATATTGACGGTTTAAAAAAAAAACACTTAGACATGTTTTGTGAGAAATTAGAAGTCAGGGCATCTTGGTAGATCTCTGATTAAGTGAAGATGAGCACTGGACAGACGGACGGATGGAAATTAGAAAACAAAATCAATGTCCAACATTTATCTCAGTCCATCCATTATCTAACACATTTATCCTTGCAGGACCAGAATTTTATTTTTTTGCTGTGTTTGTTTTCTTAGCAAAACGAATAGACATTTAATGTGAAGCAAAAGAAGATATTATTTTATTCTCAAAACCCCTCCTTCTTAGATAAATATTTAGCACTGGACATTTTCAGTAGAATACTTTCACACATTACTTTCTAACTTCCCTGTCTAGCATTGTTTTTTTTGCCAGCATTTATGCGCAGTTTGTGCTCATTACTTATATCTTTACACCATCTGTCCTGTGGCTTACAGACTGTGAAACCAAAGATCTCTCCACATGTCTCTCCTTGTGTCATATTTGGAAAGATTCCTATATTTGGAGTGCCAAGATAGACAGACAGCAGGATTCTCAAAAGTGACACTCACAGGAAGCCTTGACAGTTCTAGGATATATGTCTTCATATGTCAAAAGGGGGAGGTTTCCAGTAAGAAAAATATCCAGAAGCACCAGTCTTCAGAATTAGTCTTTTTTTTTATAAGTCTATGATTTGGTACAAGCCCTCAGAAGGGGTACAACAATTAAACTGGAATAAAAAGTGGATTGTGAATGTGTTCTAGTGAGAAATGTCCATATCAACTTGATGAAAAATCATGCTTTTAAATGTGCTTGAGGATAACAACTGAAGAGTGTCAACATGCACAATGAAACTAGCCATATAATTACATGTCTTAAATGACATTCAGAAGGAAGGTCCAAACGTAGCATAACATCTCAGATTACAGTACATAAATAAAGACTTTCATTTTAGAATTGCTCCTGAGGTTGATGTCCTGCCACAAATTTGGAATAGGCAAAGTTACATAATACCCAGAATTTTCAGTTAAATCAAATAATCTTTGTACTTGAGGTAGTAGTCAATTGTCACATCCAGAGGAAATTCTGTATTTCTTCTAAAACAGCCCAAAGAGCAGAACAATTTTTTTTTTTTAATTCTGAAAAAGATAAGTTTACTAAAATGTTCTTTGCTTTCATCATATTAAATCTAGTTAAAGCAGACTTGGGCAGAGAACAGATTCACATTTCAAATGCCAGCTGATGCCTTGAAATTAATAAATCATTCATGCGTGACCCATTGACACATGAGCTCACCAGGTCCAAAAACACTCACAGGCAGACCTCAACATGACTTTTGTTATGTTGAGGTCATTATCAACCTCCACTGAATGTGATATGTGTTTATGCATCCAACACAAGACTTCCTAAGAAGCAAACATTCTCAATTTGAGTTAGGATGGAGAAGATTGGTCAGGGAATTTAATAAAATTCAGCCATAGAACTAAATATCACAATTCATAGTAACTTAAAGTTTTTTTAAAAAAATGATGCAGTAGTCTTTTTTAAAACTGTCACAGATGCTCTGACCATGGCTGGGCATCACAGCTGTGCAAAAATCTATATGAAACACCATCTAAGCATCCTAGGAATAATCCAAAACAGGAATCTGAAATGCCCTGTTGGTTTTTAAGCAGAGCCCTTGTGTGGCATTTGCACTCCTAAAGTTAAAAAAGTTGGATTACTTTAAAGAAATGTCTCAAAACCGTTAGAGTAAGCAAGACTCAAAATAAGAAAGTTGTGATGTCCTGCAAAGTAGGTCACAAAGTAGGCCACGCTGGTATCCCTTCAAAGGTTAGTCCCAATGCAGGCTCTCCTAAGTGGTTTAAAAATTTCCCACAAACGCTTCAGTAGCAACCAGCATTGCTAAGAGAGATGGCTTTGGTTTTGTTATAGTACGCTTCTATGGATCTCTGCATACTCAAGCTATTACTGGTATTCTTAGCATCAATGTCCTACTTGGGGTGTTTCACAAGCCCATCTGTGAAAAAAATCTGAGACAAATTTTTACTTTCCAAAGCCTCACTTACAACCGTGTGCTACTTTTACATTCTGTTTTCAGCAATCTCTTATACTTGTGGTCTGAAGCTGACTGGCCTTTTTTCTTGAGATCAGATAAAATATAAGGTGAGAAGAAATTTCAGCTTTCATATATATATATCTGTCTGTCGAACCCTACTACCAGCTTGAGAAAGCAAGGGTGCAGAAAATCTTAAAACTGTTAGGTTAAAATAATATCAGTTTATCGATCCTTGACCATTTATAAATTTTGGGCTGAACATTGACTGATGCAATCTGATTCTCTGGTCAGGAATCTGTATGAGATTCTTATACTGAGAATCCTTTAAAGTAATTAATTTAAGAACAATAACAGACGTCATATTAGTACTAAAGCTAAATCAATTACTGAACTGGTATGCAAATAGATCACTTGCATTAACGAGTGAGTATATTGAATGAAAAGGCTGTGACAGATGCTGTTTACTGAGTTGCATGCTCTCAACAGCTGCCCCTCTGCAAACATAGTTACTGGTAAAGTTCTATCTTCCATAATTGTGAACAAAAATGTTAAAATGTATTATGCATGAACTGATAAATACATAAAGCATAATATACAACGCTAAGACCATTCTATTACCTAATGAGGAGGAACTTAATTGTATCTCAATCTTGTTGCAAAATTATTGTAACATATCAACATCTTCTTCTTATGAACTCACAAAGGTTATGCACTCAGTTTCTTCACTACTAAAAAAAGCATATTCAAGAACCACAAACAATCAAATCTGTCAACCTCACAGATTAATTGGATCACAGTTTGGAGGGAAAACCAATCATTTTCTTTTACATTATATTTTTTGCCTATTCCTAGTCGTATGTAATCCTGAGGAATATAGACCTCTGAATATAGGACGGTACAGTACATATTTTGTGTGTTTTGCTTTTAGCATTTATGGTCCTTCTTCCCTTTCCCTTTTGTGCAGCTGGTTTAGAGATGACAGTCATCTCTGCTGAGTTCATTATAATAAAAATTCAAACAGTGAATGCATTTGGTTAAAAGAATCAGAGCAATTTATCATTCAGAATGTCTTTCTTAAACATCGTTAATATTGTCGAGAAGCAATTGTTGTTTAGAGGCACAATGATTACAGACTCTTTGAAGTGTGAACAAAACAATGCCCCGTGATGATGGCAACACTTTTCTCGCCTTGATTTGCTTTGGCACCCTATTTCATCAGTAATTAGAGATGAATAAATATCTTTCTGGGTGAGCCAATATTGCACAACAAAAGCATGGGAAACAGAATGGCTCTTACTAAAGCAAGAGATTAGTCTACCTATTTAAACTGATTGCTAAGACAAAAATAATGCCACGGTTTCTCCTGATTTAGTCACAGTGTGATTTGATACCTCATGCATCACACATCAAAGCAAGAAAAAATATATAAAGTGTATCACCCAATAACAAACAAACAAGTTAATTAAATTTACTGTGATCAATTGTGTTCAGTAAATCCAACTTCCTGGAAAACAATTTAAAAGTGTGAGAGAATGATACAACAAAAATGTAATATTATTTCAAGAAAACTCACAGACATGACGTAAAGTAGTGAAATCATTTATAGGGTTTCCTAAGACAAAATGGCTGCTATAGGAAACTTCTGTACACTTTGATGTGATTGCAAGAATGTAAAATGTCAGGTCTGTCAGCTGTGTAAAAAGTGCGGTCTTAAAAATTTACTGAAGGATCTTTGGTTGGGTAAAAGCTTTTACGGTGTTTAATATTTATTATGATCTCAGGATGGAATTTTACATTAAGTAGTACCAGATTTTGCTAGACACCTCCAGAAAATGTTCAAGCGAGTGTCTAGATGGAGACAGCTTATAGTTTCGGACATAAGATTAGAAATTTTTTAGGCTGGAGGCAAGGCTTGGAGTAAATTATATGCGAGCGTGTGCGTGTGTTTGCATGTGTGTATGTGTGTGTATAGTAAAACTACACCACTGGATTTAGTATGAACAACCTGAAAAAAGTGCTAAATATGCCATCTATTTTCTGCAGCAAAATTATAGATCAGATTAATAGATTAATATTCTATAAACACAATCTTTTCCACTATAGGCTTAAATCCACAGCCTTAGTGAAATTTTAATTGGATTAGATAGCTGATTGAAGCATGAGATGAATAAAAAAAGTTTCTGTGTCTCATTCATGCAAACTGCTTGTTTTTCTCGAACTTATCACTGGGGCTTTCTCACAGACTAAACATCTCAAAAAACAATTGAGCCAATTCAAATCCTCACTAAGCAAATTTACTCACCATTTTTGTCAGCTCTGCGGAAAATCTGAAAAAGTGGAAAGGATAAAGCCATTAGTTTTAGTCAAGGCAATATAAGAAATTTTTCCACTAAACAGTTATAAATAATCTGGAAAAATGTAATGCAATGTTTGATATCAACAAAATATTTGCCATTTAAACATCTAAATTATTTATGCATTCATTAGAAAGATTACCAAAACAGGAACATTTACATAAGCTTTTATAATGACTGTGCATGTGAGAGCGTGAGAGTGAGTGAGTCATATTTAATGGCAATGGCAGCTGAAATTTAGAATCTTGCTTAAAATGGGACTAACAATCATTGCATCTGGAGTAAACAGTCATTTCAGAGGCAGCACAAGGCCACGATGCAGCAAAGGGGCCATTTGCTTTTGTCCTGTTGGTGCCTCAGCCTTAAATTGCCCATATTCAACCTGTTAGAAGATGCTGCAGTACTTTACCACCTGGGAAAACTGCTGAAATAACAGCAGGGATATAAAAAACAACATTAAATTTGAGTTAATTGGGAGAAATTATAGTAATTGAATGTAACAGCAGTTGGGAAAAAGGATCTGTGAGAATGCTCCTTTGTGCACCTGGATGTAGCTGTTTGTCACTGATGCAGCTCTCATTTCCACAATAGCTTCAAATATGGGATGGGATACATTTTTCAACAGCAATCTCTTTATGACTCCCACCACCTGAACAAAGCCAGAGAGGCAACCTAGCTCAGAGAGCTGGTCTTTATGTGAGCTTATCTATCAACGTCCTCTCAAATGTAGGTAAGCTGCTGCTCCACTGTAATACACCATATAAGAAGGCTGGTGCCACCAAAGAGTCAAAAAAGGGCTTCTGGTGCACCCTATGCACCCTTTCTGCAAAGAGAATCAGTGTTGAGATTTTTTATAAGACGCATCTATGGAAGATCTATGGAACCATAGATGTTCACCTGTCAGTGTGTTGGGTCTGTGCCTGTAGAAATCTATCACAAGCTTCTTAGTTTCCCTTAAGGTGGCACTAGTCCACAAGTTCTGTGTTCACTGGCTGTCCTCTCACCGATGAGGTGAGATGATTAAGCTATCTATGGCAATGTTATCACAGAACTTTTGTAGATGGTAGCCTGGGGAGTTCAGGGAGAAGTCTGCACTGTAGAGGGGGAACAGGAACAGTGCCAGCACATATCTCTGCAGGTTCTCTTTACTGCAGACTAGCCTGTCAAAGACACAGCCCTCTGTTCTCACATACTGCAGGCATACATTTTAATATAAAAGAGTAGCTTTAGCCAGGGGAATTTGATAATTGGACATGTTATTGTACACATACAGTATATGCTTAGACACTGTAAGTAAGCTTGCTGCTTCTTAGAGCAAACGCCACATGGTTACAAAAGCACTTGTAAACTGGAAGAACACAGGCTGAATGTCAGTTCCGGAACCATGAGACCGTGCACACTGTTTCCTCAAGTGTTACAAATAAATTCAACAGCGGCATCATTGGTTTTACCAATTACACAAATGTGTTTTTTCTGATGTGGAACACCCAATTGTCAGGTTTGGTGCAGTCAGCCGCTTTTCTGTCTGTGCTACTGTCTGACTCAAATGTTAATAGAAAAATTGTGTTTTTGATAAAAAAAAAATATATATATCAGATTATCCTTTTTATTTTTACTGTAAAATTGTGATCATGTTTTATTATGAATCCTCCACATTGAATCATAGATCTTAAAAACATGTAACAATTAATTTAGGCCATAAATTTGTGCAATTTTGCCAAACTATACAATTAAAATGCAATATGTTAAACATTGTCTCAGATGCTTAAACCAATATAAAATGGATGTGAAAATAATAAAAATGTAAGCAACAATACCCAAGTAAAAACACTCCTGTTTTTTTGGAAAGGGGTGCTTTTATTAAATTAAATTAAACTGAAGGTAAACAATGAAAATAAAATGTGTGAAACTGCAAAAGAGCAGTGAAAAAAAAGGCTAGAATCATTCCTTTATAAGAGTCTTTGAAATTTGTTTCCAAGATTCAGTTTTCTCCCAAGTAAATTTTTCTGAATTCTTTGTTTTACAAAGTCAGCACATTCTTAAGCTGAAAGTATCTAGTTGCATAGTGAAGGGGTACAATTTTAACAGTTTAACAGAAATACAACCTAAATTCAATAATTAATTGTTTTTGTAAAGCAAAACAAAACAAAGATTTTGTTTTAAAAGCAACAATATAATTTCTTCATATATTATGGGATGTCTTAGTACCACTTTACCCTTTGTAGCTCATTTATTTCTAAAGGACTCTATGACTTATAATTGGCCACAAACTCTTCAATAATATTAGTAAACAGCTTATATTTCACTGGCAAGTGGGACGCTGTAGCAGCCAACACAGTCTGTTTTACTGCTCTTTCATGTTTCATAATATCATCAATGTAAAGAGTGAAATATACTGAAATTGTTTGTGAAAATCCAGATCACATTCACAAAAGGATGATTTCTACAATATTTCAATTTTTACTTGAATTATAGTTGAGTATCAGAATTTCTTTGGCAGTTTCCACAAAATAAACCGAAATTGACCTGCATATTGGTGATATTGTGATCTGAGATTGGCAGTTTGTTTCAAATCTTCTTAATTTAATATCTTAATATTAAATTAGTAACCCTATGATGTGCTATTTTGGGGGATTTTTTGAATTAATAAGTAACTTCATAAATAAAATAGTCTTGCACAGTGTATGGACAAGTCTAAGTAATTGTATTCCAGATGCCTTAGTTTCTCTTCACTCTGTTCCCATTGGGGGACTCAGTGGTGGAATGCTTATAATTAGCAGCAGCGTGTACAATCCTTCAGCTGAGTGCTTTTTTGGAACAGAAAAAAAAGGCTTTTTAAAGAGTAGAATGACTGTCACTTAAATAGATCAGTCATCTTAAAAAACAGAACAGGCACATAAAAAATTTCTTTTGAATCCCTCTGTGTTTTTACTTTCAAGGTTCATTTATGCATTGATTTATATTTAGAGTAAGGCAGTAAGGCAGAACTGAGTGATATTTGCATACACTTAGTCTTTCAATATATTTGTTGCTATAAAGAGACTGTCAATGCAACCACTCTTTTACTGGCCAGAGATTGGCAGCGATTATTGCCTGTATCTATGCAGAGTTAAGCAAAGCTACAGTTCCAGCATGACTATGCTGTTTGTCTGGACTGTTGTTTTTGTTCCAGCATAAAAGATTGACTTATTGGTCAAAGCTTGTCCAATTTGGCAACAATAATAATGCAGTGTCCCAACTTCTAGGATTTTAGCAATGTTTTTTTTTTTCTAGTTGACTTATAAATGGCAAATAATAGCATGGTGGCGAAATTATTTCCGCCCCTCTTGTCTGCCGACTTCTGCAGTTACCTTTGGGCTAAAGCCTACACTGGGGATCAGAGAGGAATTCATAGAATACCAAGGCCAGTTCAATTTGAAGAAGCACATGCCAAAAGAAATAATTACTCTGTCAACCTCATTGTCCAGTTTTGTTTGGCCAGAATAAATAAGAAAGTATTTTTTATTTTTTTGTCAGCTACTAGATTTCTTAGAATTTTTGGCCTTATTAATTTTTTAAAATCCATGTCTATTTTTGTTCACCATTATGTCCATATGGACTCAACTCAAATAATTAAGGAAGTTCTGAAAGCAAAAATAGGGTCTAAAAGAGGACAGGGAAGTTGTATTCAATACAATGCTGAGTCTTGCCAGGAGAGTGAATATACACTATAAATACATAAACAAATGTAATGTTCCATGAAATGTGTAATGTCCTCTTCTTTAAACATCTCCACCCATTGCAGCATCTGAATAAATGAGGCTTTTTAAAGAATATAATAAACTTGCTTGACATATATCAGCACAAATCAGCCGAACAGCTCCAGAACAGATGAGTCACCAACTCTGAGAAAGCCACTTATTGGCTCCCAAAAGAAGACCAGCAATATGCCTCACTCTTGGTCTTGTGAAAGGTGTTAGTCAGCTGCTTGAAGAAAAGCTTTGGGAATAACAACTGATGCTACCCATGTTGAATTTAATCAGTTTCAGTCATCTGTTGCTTAATTTTCCCTCTCTGCTCATTTTGTCATTGTTCCTTCAGCCAAAGGCTCCCTGTGACTTTTCTCTCAATTTTCTGATTTTTTTTCAGCTTGTGTTCATCCGATTTCCAAATTAGTCAGTTGGTATCCAGGTCACCAGTGAGTGTAGCTTCCTTTTACAGATCTGCATAAATCAGTTTTCATTTTGTTTTACAATGAGTGTGATACTGTCTTTGTGCTTGTTTAAACTATGTGGTGCAGAAAACGTAATTGAAAGCAAGGACCACAGTGCAATAGGCACTAAGAGGGAAAATATTCAAGAAGAAACAAACAAAATAAATAAATAAATAAATAATTAACATATAGAGATAAATTTAGTCTCATAATTAAATTTAAGATTATCACAAAAAATAAAAAGAAGCTATGTTGCTCTAAAATCTTACCATTTTACATCACTGCAAATGAGATTGCATTTCAGTCGAGATTGAAGAAGTAGAGCAGGACTGTCATAAATAAATGAGACAATGCTTTCAACAAGCTTACACCATCAGACCAGTTCATTTAGAAGAGGTTTTGCTCCATACATTCTGACTATACAGACCACATTGCATTTGATATTTTCTCAGCTATTGATTATGCCAGAGGTCATGCCTGACAAACATGCCAGGCATAACCTGTAAGTTATTAACAACTGCCAAACTTGCACTTCACTTTCACTCTCTATAGGTCAACAAGCTCAAACTCTCGACTTCTGCCCTTTGTATGTCAATTTCTGACTTATAACAGGATTCAGGTAATTTCTAACCTCTTCCCAACACACTAATCTCACTATTTTTAACTTATCTGTCTAGACAGACAAGTACCTTCAAAGTAGCTCTCTTTTATTTAATCAAAGTTATTGTTTAAACAACATACTGGCATGATAATGTGATCCCTTTTCAGCTATTACATAACTTTAGATGTTTTTCCTTTGGGCATCCACTTCTGTTGTGTGAATCTTTTTTTTTTCCCTCTTCGCATTGATTTTTTTTTTTTTGTTTGTTTCTTTTTACCATCAAAGTGTTCCTGTCTCCTGTTCAATTAAGTGCAGAACAGGATCGTTTAAACTTGTTTGTTGTGGCCTGTGTCTTTGGGCTTTCAGGTGTTAGGAGAAGATAATGCATCATTTACAGCAATCCCAGGAAAAGGTCAAACCTGCATCCCAGCGCGCTGTTGGTTTGATGCCATGGTGGCAGGAATTAAGACAGCAGCTTCTCACAGGGTCTTCTGTCTGTGCATCGCTTATGAAAAATAAACAGTTCTGAGCAAAAGGTGATTGTAATGAGGACTCCGCGACTGATATGCTCCTAAACTACCATAAAAAATCCCCAACTGTAATAGTTTTACTGTTTTTCCAGCATAGCAGGAGAGAGGAACATTAGAAGGGGATAGGAAAAGGGATGCAAGGACAAGCAAGGGGAGAAAAGAGATGGCAATCTGCAGCAAACCTCAGAAACAAACCTCTTGATGCAGAGAATTATTAAGAATGACTAAACAGCCTACGCACACCAGCATCATTCATTGTTTCTGGCTTTCAAATACGGCATTTTTGAAGTAAAGCATGATCTCTGAGATGCTATAATTCTTGCATCCTTGACATTAGTAATTGCTCATTATCCTGTAATTAGGACTCACCATGGACCTACTGCAGATGCTATTATCACATTTTAATTTGGGGGAATAAATATTTGTGAGTCAATCATCCTCGCAATCAAAATGCTTTCTGGGGAAAACATGTTTTTTTCCATTCATTTACACCAGTGTATTCTGCGGTTCAATCATTCCCAGGAACAAAAAAAGTATGTGTCACCCTCACAACAAATCCAAACATATCACAATAATTCATCACCAGAGACTTTTCTGCTACTTTCACTACAGGGATAAAAGGAATTATACTCTCAGTGTATCTCACAGTCAGGTGAGAGTCTGTCTCACATTGAGCGATTTGAAACGTTCGACAGCAAGAAACTGCACAGTATGCTTTCAAAGCAAAAACCCTCTCTCAAATCAAAATCTGACTGTGGTTAATTTAAAATAATTGGGTACCCAACAGGCAAAAATATTTCCACTCGAGAGAAATTGTTTCTTGTCACAAAAAAGCACATCATTAGAAATGAATGCATCAAACCCTACAACAAATAAGATGGGCTAAGCTAGGAACAGGGAAATATTATGATCAAAACCAAGACAATTACAGCAGATTTTTTATTTTATTTTTTTGCAATAACTCACAAAAGAACAGTGAAATAGCTTCACACTGTCAAGCTAGTTCTCCAGAAGGGTCAGAGAGCATTGGGATCCTAGACCTTGCATGTTCTGAAAGGTTGAAAGCATAGGTTGCAAATAAAAGGAACAGTGGTTACATCTAGGCCTGTCACAATAACAAATTTTGATGAACGATTAATTGTCTCAAAAATTATTGCGATAAATGATAATATTGTTTCAAGACCTTTTTACACTGATTTAATAGAAATAATGTAATAATGCATGCGATTTCCTGCCAAAGATAGAAACACTTTATTTTCAAAAGAACACTTAGTGCTGGAACTGATAAACAAAATAAACAAAATATCCAAAAACAAAATTAAATGGATTCTCAGTCTCCATTAACAAAAAATGTACTTGAATAAAATCTAAACAACATAAAGCCAAAGTGGAAATAAATAGATTTAAATAGAAAAGGTGACTACCTTATGCAATAGTTCATACTACAGAATTTTTTGCCCCAATTTTCCCCATAGGACAATCTTAGAACATTGGATGTTGCACCGATCATCAAGTGTGTGGTGTGTTACGGTAGATCGTGGTGGCCGCTCTGCCTAAATCAGGGGTTTTCCCCGACTATTAACGCAGCCAGTTGAATGTGACAGGTAGCCAATCAAAAAGCGCAGATTCTCCTCTGTGCTTTCTGAGGGGAAATTACGGCGGGAATCCCAAACAGCACAACTGAGATGATATGTGGAAACAACATTAATGTTTATTCAACATTTCATGCAAAGAAAATGTAAATAACAAGGGGAGGAGTTGGAGCGAAATCACTACCGCAGTTGATAAACCCAGTAACTTTTCAGCTGTTCTTCGTTAACATGACATAAATAGGTTGCAATGATTTTCATTCAGTCAGGACTGATACTAGTCCCATGCATTGCAGGTAGATTGTAGTGACGCATTGATTAATGTCTGGTTTTACAATTAGTTAACTGGACTTGTAGCCATTATTTTGTGCCCATCCTAGGTATAACGATCGAACCGTTATAACTAGGATTTCTGCCGGCTAATGCATGGTCTCTCAGGTTTTGAAAATGGGCCGCCAATCGCCAGACAGGTCTAAGATCGTGCGCTGGGACTTACACTAAGGAAATGAGAAAGGGAGGGTCAGTGGAGAGCACCGGAGTTGAGCCTTTTTTCATTCAGAATCATCAACAGGAAGAGAAAAAGGCCGGAAGAAACGATAAAGCCCATAATTAAAATTAGGTCGATAGTTTTAATTTATGGTGCGATTAATTGATTTATTGTACATGGCGACAGGGCCAGTTACATCACCTGTATGTGGAGGAAAAAGAAGTGTTGATGCCATCTACTAGATTCCTTAGAAAGCAAGTGGTCACAACCCTCTGACTGACTGCCACAGACCTGCAGCAGGACTTGGTGGCGGCAGCTACTAAGGTTTCAGCTTCCACGATAAGATACATAGAAAACAATAAAGGGCTCCATTTCATAACTCCCAGTATTACACCACTTCCACCTAATAACCAAAATAAAAGCCAGGTCCAAGTTTCTTTTTCAATCTGAGAAAAATAATGACCCAGAGACCATGAAGATTTGATAAGACATTTGCTGCAAGTCCTAACAGAAGAAGGTTGCTCCATCAAGCCCCTTGTTTGGAAAGGGGTGAATGAAGTAGAGAGTGCAGCAGTCATTAAAAGTGGCACTTTGTTTTAGATTCTAAGAAATCTTTTAATCAGAGGTATGTAGACCAATGTAATAGCCCTTACTTCATTTGTTAGTTGTTATATTTTGCTAATAAATCAAATTTTCAGTGGAGAATTAAGATATTTTCATGTTTTATGTTTTGCATTATATCCAAGCTGGTGTCAAACACTTCAATCACAATGTTTTATCAGCGACACATCCAGCAGACTCAACCTCCAGAGATAATTAAATCACAGAGGACTAAAAGAAGCTGATATCATCCAATTTACAGAGATGAAAATGCCTGATCAGTACTGTAACTGTCCAAAAGCTGCCATGGGTAATGCCATAATGATAGACTGGACTTAAAGCTGTCAGATATAGTAAGAGTTCAAATCTGGAAACATCCCTGACCGGAAACCTTTAACAAGATGGACGGTTTCTATGGCAGCATTGCAGGTTAATCTGGCAGCAGGTGCTATTTGTTTAAGCAGCTTTTGAAACAGGATTGTCTATGAGTATGTCTGTGGGAAGAGCAGAAACAGGCGGTGATTGTATAGCACTGAACATATGACAACATCCTCCAGGGAACCATTAAATTTGGTTAGAAAACTTCTTCCCAAAAGAATTTCATGAAACATAGTTTATAACTTAAGCAACTTCATTTTGAGGTAATCTGGGTAAAGCCTTGCAGAAAGCACAAGTGTGACAGTTTGTCGAAAGGGGAGAACCTCTAACAGCCCCTAAAACTGTCCGACTGAGAGCTTAATTTATCATGCAGAGGCAGCAGCTGCAGCTCTTCCTTCGTTCCTATTTAAAATAACACATGCACGCGCACACACAAGACCCTCCTGTTTCTATTTACACTATTGCAAACAGAAACAATAGTATATATATATACTATTGTATATATATATTGTATATATATATATATTGGAGGTATCCAATAATCCAATAAAAAATTGGATACCTCCAAATACCTCCAATGAATAAGGCAAGTCCTGAGAAGCCAGCTCAATGGCAAGAACAAGATCCAGGCAATAAACAGCTACGCCTTGCCAGTAATCAGATACCCTGCAGGAATAATTAGCTGGCCAAAGGAGGAGATACAGGCCACAGATGTTAAGACACAAAAATTACTCACAATGCATGGAGGGTTCCACCCCAAATCCAGCACCATGGGCCTGTACACGAGCCGCAAGGAAGGAGGCAGAGGACTAGTGAGTGTGAGAACCACTGTCCAGGACGAAACATCCAAGATCCATAGATACATCAGGGACAAAGCCTCAACAGACAATCTGCTCAGTGAATGTCTCAGACAATGGGGAACATAAGTTGAGGTGCTGGAGGTACCATCATGGGAGGAAAAACCCCTACATGGGATGTACCACCCGCAAATAACTGAAGTGGCTGATATCAGAAAGTCCTACCAATGGCTTGAAAAAGCTGGACTCAAGGACAGCACAGAGGCCCTCATCCTGGCCACCCAGGAACAGGCCATAAACACCAGAGCAATAGAGGCCCAGATCCACCACACCAGACAAGACCCAAGGTGTAGGTTGTGCAAGGAGGCCCCTGAGACAGTCCAGCACATAACAACAGGGTGCAAGATACTGGCAGGGAAAGAGTACATGGAACGACATAACCAAGTGGCAGGCATAGTGTACAGAAACATCTGTGCAGAATATGGACTGGAAGCCCCGAGATCAAAGTAGGGAACACCCTCAAAGGTGGTGGAGAATGGCCGAGCTAAAATCCTGTGGGACTTCCAGATCCAGACAGACAAAATGGTAAGGTCGAACCAACCGGACATTGTCGTAGTGGATAAACAACAGAGGAAAGCCGTTGTGGTGGATGTAGCAATACCGAGTGACTGCAACATCAGGAAAAAGGAGCACGAGAAACTGGAGAAATACCAGGGCCTCAGGGAGGAACTGGAGAGGGCCTGGAAGGTGAAGACCACAGTGGTGCCTGTGGTCATCGGGGCCCTCGGGGCAGTCACCCCCAAACTGGAGCAGTGGCTACAACAGATCCCAGGAACAACATCAGACATCTCAGTCCAGAAATGTGCAGTTCTAGGCACAGCAAAGATACTGCGCAGAACCCTCAAGCTCCCAGGCCTCTGGTAGAGGACCCGAGCTCAGAGGATAAGAACCACCCGCGGTGGGTGAGAAGGGAATTTTATATATATATATATATATATATATATATATATATATATATATATATATATATATATATATATATATTCTACAACAAATTAAAAACATGGAACATAGTGCAAAAAAAAATGACTTTTCACTGCGGTCCAGTAAATCACTTACATCGTGAAAGATAGTAAGCCCCTGTCCGGAGCTGTGCAGCGGCTGCTGTTGCTGCTGAGCTCGAAGATGCTTCTGTTTGGCCGACTGCAGGCACATAGTGATCATCTCGGCGCAAGCTAACATCTTTCCAAACGCTTCGAGACGCACGTCTTGAAGGCTTCAGTAAAAAGTCTCGCAGGCTGGAGAGAAGTGGAGGAGATGCAGTGGCGGAAGAACTGGCAGGTAAGAGAGGAGTCAGACAGAGAGTCAGGCGGAGACTAAAGGATGCTCTGCAACTTTGAGATGAGCCGGTGAAATGAGCCGCCAGCTCCTCCTGCTGGCGCCGCGGTGATTGGCCAGTTTAAGTGCGACGTGCATCTGGATTCGATACCTTCAGTAAAAAAAAAAAAAAAAAAAAAGACAAAACAAAGAAACAAAGCAAATACCCTCTTGGTTTCCTCTTTTTTTTTGGAAAAGTTAAGCTCATTTAAAGAATCACAGATTGTTTTGGAGTATTTTAGGAACCTTGAACTTTCCACATAATCATTGACATCATTGTATTGAGACTTTATATAAGAGACAAACACATGACCTGACCAATGTGTAAAAATACAAAATCACTTAAGTATATTGATACACATAAACACAAAAAAAATAAATAAGGAGGGACAAGCATTGTGAATCACTTAAGAAATGTGACTGAGATTACTTTGCAGAGGACTGTTGAAACATTTGATTCTCAAGATGTGCACTTGCAATTGTAATTAAAGGAAAAATCCTTGTAAAATATACCAAATTTGTTCCGATTTTATTAAAAAAGAAAACAAAACAAGTGAATAACATCGCATTGAACAATCTAAAATTGTTCAATGCGATTTTAGATTGTATATCTAGGTTTGTGGTTTTCTTAACATTCCTTTCTGGAATTTCCGAAAATACCAAACAGGATTTTTCTTGCTTAATCGGTTTGTTTTCATTTTGAATTTTTTCATTTTTACTCAAAATGTATAATTTTATGAGATAATTTAATCTCTATAATTTTACATTTTTTTAGCGATCGTTGCTGCATCTCAGTCCTTTTTACTTTTTTGGTTGTTGTTGTTTTACCTTCATTTATCATAAAATAGAAAAGTTCATCAGTTGTTGTCCACTTCTTTCCAATTTAGAAGGATGCTGCCATCTGCTGGATTTTTGGTGTCCAGCTTTGACTTTCTTTTTTTTTTTTTTTTTTTTTTAATCTAATGTAAATAACATAGCACTGGTTATGTTTTCATTGTCTATATGGTTTTAAAGTTCTGTTGTTGTTATTGCTTTTTTTTATAATAAAATCTCAAACCAAAGAGTGAGCTTAAAGAGTGAGCCGTGGGAGAAAGGCAGATCCTTTTAAATGTTCTCTTCCTGAATTTGGTCCAGTTTCACTTTCCGTTTAGATGACAGGCGAGTAGAGGTAAGATCGTCATAAAACCAAAATTAGGCAGGAAGTGACTCATGTAAGCCCCCTTATATTTGCTTCCTCTTTGACCTAAAAGTGGATAAGTGGAGAAGACTTTGGACGCTGAACGAACAGCTTCAACTCAAACTCTTAAGGTTGGACACTACTTAAAAGTTTCTGTTCGGCTTGTGAAGTGTGCGTCATTCATGCGTTATCTGACGTCTGGGGCACGATAATGGCTTCTGAAATTTCACTCAAAAGGAACATAAAAGAAGGTGAGTTTTGTTTTGATTTTCCGTTGATTATTTCAACCTTTATTTATTTAAATTCTTACTCTCCGTGTTGTTGCTGTCCCTGCTTGGTATCAGTTTATGATTATCGACTTATTTTCACTACAGTTTGCGTAAGTATGGCAGATCAGTCGCTACAAACTGATCTCTATAGCTTAGTCAGCGCTTACATATTCAGCTTTTTTTCAGTTTATGTTCATGAAGGGTTGTGAAAGTGAAACCTATGCGCATAGAACTCTTGGACAAAGCCATATTTCAGAAACTCATTTAAACATAAATAAGTCACGTCACGTGTTAAACTCTTCTTGATCCTGCAGCAGAGGCGCTGGCCCTCTCCTTGGGTGAAGCCATCAGCAGTGGAGACTCTGAAGAGGCAGCTGAGCTGTGCAAGAAACTTTCCCAGCTCTCTGTTGAAGTGTCAGTCAACATCAAGAGCCATGTCTACCCCCAGGACTCCTTCAGGTGGGGGGATGCAAGGTGTTCAGACAAATGGCATTCACTTTATTCCTTGTTCTTAGAATTTAATTTGGATATTAACATCATGCATCCCCGTGTGTTTCTCTCTAATTGGACAAAGAAAAAAAAAACATGTTTGAATAACACTAAATTGATAGAAAATTACATGCATCTCATGGAGTATACTGTTTTCCTGTTTGTAGATTGATGGTTGGTGTGCAGGATGCGGAGTCAGAAGACTACATCCCAGTAACCCTTATTGTTTCCACTGGCATGACAATTGCAGAAGTTAAAGATAAGGTGCAATAATGCTTTTTCCTCATTATTTTCTTTACTGCAGTAGTCCAAGACCGCACAAAAACAGCAATATTACCATATGATCTACACAATGCTGCATTTCTTTCATATCCCTTAAGGAATTTTTTTAATTGTCACAATGCAACCTATACCCCAGTATTGCTATGTGATAGGGTATAGCACAGCAGTGTTGTGACATCAGTCTGAATCAGTACTCAGAGAACTGAATTCTGCAACTATTTCAGTTGGATGTCTTTTTGGATGTGTTGTTAATAGTTTTACAGCTCAAGAGACTGGAATTTTAATTATTCATTGCAAAATAGCCTAAGCTCTCTGGATGGGGAACATCTGAACAGTAATTTTCAACCTTTCTACAGAAAGCTCAAGGATATTGAGCTTTAGTGTTTCCATGTCTGTCCTTATGTTCTAAGCCAGAACTGCTTTTAGTGAAATCTCTTGTCTTAAGTCTTTTGTAGCTTCTGACAGTTTTACTTCTTGCATCCAGCTCTATCCATTTTCTAATCGACTTAGACCAGCCTCTCTGCCTGCTGAATGCTTCCAGCAGGCATAGTGGGGTAAAACACTACTATGATGTTTCACAGTGAGGACGGTGTGTTTAAGGTGGTGTGAAATAGTTTTCCTCCCATACCTGTCATGTTTTGGCTTAAAAGGTTAATTTTGGTCTCATCTGACCAGAGCATCTTACTTCCTTGTTTTCTGTGTCTCCTACATTGTTTATGGTTAACTGCAATCAGAGCATTTTATGGCGTTCAATCAGCAATGTCTCTCCTATTGTCACTTTTCAATGCATGTCAGATTTATGCAAGGCACCACTGATAACTACCCTATTCCCAGATTTTTCCACCCAAGTTGTGGATCTCTCTCCAGATTCTCCAGAGTTAAATCCGACCTTGTGGCTAATCTTAAAATTTCTTCACAACTTTACTTCTAATGTATCTGGTGTGCTTCTTGTCCTCATAATGCTGTTTGTTCACTGATGTTCTCCATTAAATTTCTGAAGCCTTCATAGAGCAGCTGGATCTATACTGAGTTAAATTACTCAAAGGCACTCTCTACTGGGAACTATTTGCACTGGATTTTGTGGCATGCATTTGTATAGGACTGTATACAAATGCATGCCACACCATTCTGATTTGAAAACAACATATATATTCATATCCATCATCACAGTATCAGTGTTTGCAGTATTGTAATAGAAGTAGATGCAGTATTTGGTTAAATATCATATTCTAAGTGCTATGCATTCACATTACACATACCAATAATATACTTGGCCTGTTGAATGGTCTGAAACTGACCTTGATGGACATACTAAAGCTAAAAGAAAAAATTGGACACAGTGTAATGAATCAAAAGGTCTGAAATAAATGTATTTATCGTAACCAATGTAGTATCACAATTCCATATTTTTCCTGATATCATTGTATCTTTCCATTTCACATTTATTTTGTTTTTCTACATTTCATGTTAATTTTGTTATTGTTGTTTTTTTGGGTTTTTTTACATTTTCAGATCAGTCAGGACTTTGGGTTCCACCCTACACTCCAGCGCTGGGTGATCGGTAAACGCTTGGCCCAAGATCAAGAGACGTTATACAGCCACGGCATCCGTAAGAGCGGAGATCAGGCTTTCCTGTTTATCCTCTCTGCCAATGCAGCCCAGCTTACACGGCAGCAACACAAACAGGACCAGGAACAACAGCGCATAGCTGGTCGGTACTGCATTTTTATTTTTTATTTTTGTCAGTAGTGTTGACAATAATGTGGCTGACATAAAACAGCAGCCAAAACAGGCAAATTATAGGTGCATTGCTGATCTTTTATTGTTCTTGGTTATTGATTGGAATGGAAAACTCTGTATGCAGTTTCTATTGAGACTTCCATCAAGTAATTAAACAAGAAAAAGAAAATTGAGCTTATACAAACAAATATTGATTGAAAAAAGATATAGCTTTAATTTTTCTGTGCCTTGACTTACACTGAATTTCTGTCTTTAGGTATTGTGGAGTCTTTGCCATCATTGCAGCTTCATCCTAGAGGCGCAGGCAGTGGCGACAAAGCAGTTCCTCCTCCTGTTCCTCCTAAAAATGTGACTCCTCCCAAATCTGCTCCTAAACCTCAGGTGAAAATGTAGATAATGTAAAAATCATAGGCTTGATAATGACTTGCAAATTCACTTCTGTTGAAATGTTTACATACACAGTTCATGGGCATGAATGAGATAATACTAACAATTTAATATTTAACTCAACAACGAGTAACATTATTTAAACACATACAGGCTCAACCAGATACACATCCAGCCCTACTAATATTTAACAAATATTGCTTTCAAGTTGCACATTGACTAAACTATTCTTTGAAGTTATCAACAAAATTTTGGGATTATATTGGCCGGACATTTTACCGTGTCCCTTTGCAGAACTGATTGTTAACTTATTTCAGATCGTTGTTTTGCACAACCTCGACTTTTAAGTACAGTCCAAGAAGGCTCGAGTTCAGGGCTTTTGGTAAAGCCATTTCAGAAACCCACTGTTATGCTACATTATTGTTTCTACTCCATTTTTTATATTTGTATGTAATCTTTATTGTCTTAGAACATACAGTAGTGTCTACATTTCAACCATTATAATTTATTTAGGGTAGTGGGTATTAATTTAAAGGTAGCCCTGTTTATTTCCATCTAAGTTGTACAATGCAGTTGTAATTGTGGTCAAATAGCCAGTTGTTGTTTGGCTAGCCATAAAAATCTTCTTTGTGAGTCTTTCGGCTCGTCCATTTGAGCAGCTGCAAGCTTCAGCTGAGCGGAAGCTCAAAGTTTCTGATTTTGAAGCAAAGATTTTTTAGATGGGAAGAATCAGCAGAACTTGCTTCTCTGTAATCAGGGAGCTTGGAGTTTTTGCAGTTTTAACTTTACTTACTTAAGCCTTGATATTTGGTTCTTCCTGAATATTCTAGTGATGCTGGATGAAAATTTGTTTCAGACTAAACCAAGGCAAACATTTAAACCCCGACCTCAAGCTTATTAATGAGTTGGTGAATATGATCAAAAGCCCCATCTATGTCAAGAAATCTCCTAGTCCAACACAAGATAGTGGTAAAAATATGTCAGAATTATTCCAAAAGACCAGTAGCATAATTTTAAATAAGGTATTAATAAAGTTGTTGTTTTTGTTGTTTTTTGGGGGTTTTTTGGTTGATTTTTGCACCTGCCTTTATAATTTTGATTCTGTTTGAATTAGGCGACATCCACAATAAATTCAACTTCAATTCAATGAAGCAATCTGGTAAATAGCTTAAAAATACCAACCAAAAGCCTAAAATGAATTAATTCCATGACCATGTAAAGTCTGTATTAATTTCCCAATGAAACTATATTTGAATCTTGTTTAAAGTGACGTTTTTGTCATTCTGAGAATGATGTAATGACAAGACATATTATGAAATTATTTTGGATATGCTAACCCTTATTACATTTTTAGCAGTGGAGTTATTTTGTGTATTTGTGTTTAGTTGGGCTGGGCCTGCACGATGTGTACTTTTCTCAACAAACCAACACGCCCTGGCTGTGAGATGTGTGGAGCAGAAAGACCTCAGGACTATGAGGTACCAGATGTCTATCAGCCAGATCAGGATGAAGTCTTGCGCATTCAGCAAGAACAGCTGGCTTTACTGCAATATGAACAGGTACGCAATGCTGATTAACAGTCTAAGGATTACCCACTATATGATTTAAAGGTACTAATTGGTCTGAATTACAGCCAGTTCACTTTTGTTAAATCAAGTAAATTGTGACAGTAATGATTGATATAAATTATGTGTAATTGCTGATCTAAATCCATGTTTTGTTCACCTTTTCCGCTGTGATCTTGTAATGAAGGCTCAACAGCTGGAACGTGAGCAGAACTATTTGTATCTGTTGGCCACAGATGACCAAAACCTCATCACTAACACCACAGAGACAGATTGCCCCATCTGTTTCTCTACTCTGGAACCAGGAGATGGAGTTGTGCTTAGAGAATGTCTGCACACATTCTGCAGGTTAGAGAGGACTTTTTTTTTTGTAGTTTAAGAGGTAAAAACAGACTACTAAAATCATGTAAAATGTTTGAATTGAACACGTTACCTTCCTTCAGGGAGTGTCTTAAAGGGACAGTCATAAACAGCCAGCATGCGGAGGTATCTTGTGCGGATACAGATTGCGAAAGCAAGTTATTGGATCGAGAAATTAAAGAGGTGAGCTAAAAACATTAAATGCAGAAAACCCAATGACGCCTGGAAACTATTTATAATAAATAAGGAGGTCTGTTTCAACTTTTCAACAAATTATTGAATCTAAATTTAGTGACATTGCTGCACCCACAGTTGGCATAATTATTGTTGCAAAGCACACACAGCTTTAGACATATGCTCAAGTGTTAGTGCGCCATGCAATTTCTAATTGATCTTCTTTTACACTGGGGAAATACGCAACCTGTAATTTTGCTGCAATTTCTTGGTCAGCTGCTCACAGAGGAGGAGCACCAGCGGTTTTTGGAGTTGCGCTTGAGCATTGCAGAGAGTCGCTCCGAGCACAGCTTCCACTGCCAGACCCCCAATTGTCGAGGATGGTGCATCTATGAGGATGATGTCAACGAGTTCCACTGCGACCTCTGCAATGAGACCAATTGCATTCTCTGCCGAGTAACTGCAATTTTGACTCAGAGGAATAATAGATCTTTTTTTTTTTTTATACATTGTACTATTAAAAATATAATAAATATTTGCTTTTGCTAACTTTGTTTTAGGCCATCCACAAAGACATGAATTGCAAGGACTACCAGGATGACCTGCGCATCCGAGCAGAGAATGATGAAGCAGCTCAGAAGACAAAGCAAATGCTGGAGGTAGGATAGCCTAGAGCTGAGTGTGGTAACTGTTACTTTTGTTGTTTTTTATAGCTATCTTTAATTACTTTTGAAATCTTATTTGAATGTGCAGTGCTTTGAAAAAGTACCTACAAACAGAAAGAAATAGGTTTGTCTGTTTTCAAAATTAAAAATTTCTAATCATGACTGCACACACACAGACTAAAACTATCACATCCAAAACACCAAGATAGTGTGCAGTGTTGCAATTTTTGAGGCAAGATGTTCAGTCTTTGGGGTGGAATATTATACTATTATTTTTCTCATTTTGAACTATTGATATTTGTTAAGTTGTGTTTAATTTCACTTAAACCTCACAATTTGGCTATTGTGTCAGAAACACTTGTGATACAAAACTTTAGAAAGAGGCATTTAGTACATGGCTTATGTTTTCTGTTTGGGCTTTATTGCAAACTTTGTGTTAAATAATACTGTCACTGTAGAACATGCTGCAGAATGGAGAAGCCATGAAATGCCCACGGTGTGACATCATCGTCCAGAAAAAGGATGGCTGCGATTGGATCTGTTGTGTGATGTGCAAGACGGAAATCTGCTGGGTCACCAAACAAGCCCGATGGGGACCAAAAGTAAATCTCATTGCAAAATACACAAGAAAACGAAACTACACAAACTTGTGTAGTTCAATATTAAAATGAAGTACTGTATTGTTGTTGTTTGAGTTGTGCACTAACTTTTTTTCTCTTTTTGCAGGGAGCTGGCGATATGTCCGGTGGCTGTAAATGTCGGGTCAACAATCAGCCTTGTCATCCCAATTGCCAAAACTGCCACTGAGGCAAACAAACTCATAAGCTCAACAATCCCCTCTATCACTGTGAACTGTTTCGATTGTATTAAGAATCTGATGCATTAAACTCTTGAACACATTATGTTTTACACTCGTGTAAACATTGATAGCGAAAATAGGAGAAAATGTAATTTATACATCTATCAACAACTAAAGATTGTTGATAGATGTCAACTCTAGGAAAAAAACAAAAAAAACCTGAGTATGATAGATCTGGCGATTTAGTCGTATCTAATCTCCAGGTTATTTCAACGCAGTCCGTGTCTAACAAAAAAATCCAAAAAAAAAAAGAAAAATCCATAACACCTAAACAGTTTCAATATATGGATCGCCCTTTATGTTTCTCCAAGATAGCTTGTAACTACATCTTAATAATTCAATAATTTCTCTTTGTCACTTTCCAACTCAGCTGTTCTCAAAAAAGCACCAGAATAACTGAACAGTGAAAATTGCAATTACGGGAACCAACGTAATGCAATCAAAGTTTAACTGAGATTAAAGTATTTTGAAGTTGTAATTTATGTATGTTGTTCTGTTTTGCCAACTACACAATTTTTTGGGAATTGTTAGGATTATTCAGTCTTTTGTTCAGACTGGGGTGAAGGATGCTGTGTGTACTGTTTACATTAATTGCATATTTTTTTATGTAACTTTCCTTATTTTGATGCTCTTGGGGAGAAGTAAGTAATGAAAATGGATAATAATTTCTTCATCTTAAATGTCCACTTCTGAATAAGTGCAGGATAAAATGCATTGCATTATGTGATCTGTATCTTTAGGTGATGGTCTTGATGTTTACTTTGAAGGTGTTTTAGATCTCTTTACTCAGGCAGGAAGCACACATTTAATAATTGAAATTTAAAGTCATTGTATCATTGTATTTTTACAAAGACTTAGGATTTTTAAGGAATTGATTACCTTATAAAACTTTGTTACAATTATAAAATTTTTGTGCTCTTCCCAATATACTGCAGAATTGTGCTGCCTTAGAACTTCTGATTACATTTTGCAACATCTAAATCTGCCTTGCCAAGTTTGTATTGAAAATATATGCACTGCAGAATATGTACTCTAATTCTAATAAACTGGAATCACTTGAAAAATATGTGATTGTTGTAAATTGAACCTTGATCACACTCACAGAGGCTTATAAACTGAGATTCACGCACAGGTCCACTTTACATTATACTCTACCCGCTTAATGACATTGAAAACAAGAAATTAATGCAGAATGTGGATGAGCTCGCACAACTTTGGTTCAGTCAGAGAATTTGAACAAGGTTACAAATGCATCAAAATGCAAGCTCAAAGCAACCTGATATGCTTAAAATTCATCAGGTGAGACTAGGGAGTTCAAGAGGAAGAGAAGCGCACACACCTCCAAATTGTGCATGTTAAGAGATTACGAAAGGTTTAAAGTTCATTCAGCTGCAACATAGGTTGGTCTCTCTGTCAAAGAAAATAACATTTAGTAATACAGATAAACACACACAAGTAGCATTTCACAACATTGCGATATATGTACAATTTATAATAAAAATGTGTAAATCATTTAAAATCAGATTTGTTTACTGCATGGTTTACATTACAAAGATATGTGCACAGCACTGTGCTATGAAATATTTCTGCATACTATGGCGTGCTGAGAGAGAGAAAAAAATTCTTCATCTTAATCAAACATTTATGGAGTCTCCGTCTACAGCAAAGTGCAGAATCCTCTCTTATTTGGAGGTCAGATTCACATATTGTGAGACAAATCAGTGCAATGAAGGTATATGACAATAGGATGACCAACTAAGTTTTTAATCTTGCTGAAATCTAGTATCGTTCAACTTCTCAGACTCCAAAAGAACATAGGGTGGTATTCATCCAATCAGAAAAGACCTTTACGCATACTTCACTATATATTTTGGAATTTCTTACCGTTCATAAGACTTTAAATTTATATTAACAGATTAAACTTGCCCACTTTTAACATAAGGGTCTTAAAAAGCATATGTTTTAACCGAATAAAGAATTCAAACAAATACTGCAAACACTTTCACTCAAGTTTATTATCAATCTATAGTACAACTTAACATTAGTATGCCAGTTTTCTTATAACAAAATAATCAAAAGGCAGACACATCTTTTAGTGCAATGGAAATAAAGCCCACTGAGTGACATCTGATCCTTTGTGATACTGATCAGCAGGTGTTTTCATAAAAAAATTCCTTCGTTTCAGGTACCCTTTATTATGGTTTAGGGATTTAGAGCCATTTCCAATTGTGGCTCATAAAATGGGTTCTTAATATTTTAAATACAATGCAGGTACAGAGTGATAAATGTTGAGTTCTCTTGTGTGTTGCTTTACTGAAACTTAATTAACAGAACATTATGCCATCATAAGTATGGCGGTGACTCTTCACTCTGCAACCATCATATTTTTAATTAAAGGAAAAAAAAACATAACATAGATAAGAAATATACCAACTTGACATGTTTTTATGCAATTTCCAAAACCTGGAGACTCACAATTTAAAAAGGTGAATAGGTCATACAACATGAATGCATTGTGCACTCAGAAACTAAATTTACCTAGTGTCATGTGTACAAATAAAGCTTACGATATGTTTGAAAGTGAAATTACATACCAGAAATCAGAAGAAAATGTGTTCTGACAAACCAGAGATCAGACAAGTAGCATTTGTTTTTCCAGACATAAGCCATTTTTGAAACGTCAGTACAGTCCGCCTATAATTTGGCATGTATTTGTCACATCCTTCTGTGTTCAGGCACACACTTAAGTAAGTTTCATACCCATAGCCAAAGAGCAGCATGCTGTTCATACCCAGGCTTTCCAAGACATAGAAAAAAAAAATCCTCTTAAGAGGTCATAGGCAAATCAACAATAGTTCTAAGATCTTAACCAAAGCTTGATTGCTTAATAGCTACTTGAAATGTAAATCTTTTTAATAGTAAAGTGTGCTGCTCAGCTGGTTTAGATTTAAAATGTACTACTGCGTTCTGCAACAAAAAGTTAACGTCAAGTGTGTAAGCTTTCTCTAACAAAGTTGGGCAGATGTAATTCAGTCTATATAGTACAAAGCTTAAATGTAGGGATTAAAATGCTGTTCTGGTCAGGATATAAATGTGCTATGATTTTGTCATCTGCATTTATGCAACATGATTCAAGCATTTTATTCCACTACAAAGAACAAGGAAAGGGTGGCACTTTACAGGTAGACCAGCTTGATTGCTCTAGCCACTTTAAGAAATTATCCTTATTTACAGAGGAGGATTTAAAGATACCTCGCAAAGACATTTATTCTCCTTAGTGTACACTTACCCAGAAAAAGAGAGACGGAAGACTGAATAGCTATTATAGGGCATGTCTCAGAGGAACCATTTTAAAGACTGTTTTACAAAATATTTGGGTTTTCTTGCAACTCTTTGCTAAGTCAGTGTTTATTTACGGATTGTAAAAGTTATTTCTATGATTTCAGCGTTAACCTTCAATAAAATTATTGACGTGTGTTAGACTACTTTGCTTATACCCATTTGTATTCATTACATAAAGTAGATAATCTTAGCCACAAACCTTAATTAAAATGCACAATGAAGATTGACATTTCTAGATGATGCTCCATTTACAGAAAAAGATTCAAATTCTGCAATTGAAAAACAATCGGAGAGGATGAAGAAACTAAAACCCATAAAATTATGACCGTAAAATGGTTTCATGTTCCAGTCAAATTACTGACATCCCTCAAATTTTATAGTTGTTTAAATACAGGGGATCCTCAAGTTGGTCTCAGAAAAGGTATCAAATACATATAACAAATGAGTTGCAATCAAACACATACATGTGCACAAACACACATTCTCTCATTCTTGGCAGCAAGTTTCAAGTGTAGTGAGTCAGGCTTTCAGCATAAATCTCAGTGAGCGAAACACTAAATCAGACATCCTATTACAAAATATAAATAAACTTTAATTATGACACAATTAACAACAGTCCTTGGAAATATTTTCTTCATTTTGACATGGAGAATTTCTTCATTTAGGAGCGCCAGCAGCTTTTAAACCTACACACCCTTTTAAGGATTCAAAAGTGCCACGGAGTTAAGAACTCTTCGCAGAGCGGGATGTTTGGTCGCATCCTTGACAACAATGGAGGAGTGTTAAGATGTTCAGCTTAGTTAGCACTCTCCAGCCAGTGTTATACTCCAAAAATGTTCAGAGGGTTCTTGGAAAAGACCCATCAGTCAAGGAGAGAAAAGATGTCATGTTGGTTTTAGGGTAGTTCAAGGAAACAAGTCCAGGTTGGGGGCCCATTCCAGAGCTGTGTTAACCACAGCAAGAGCTGCTGCCCCTAAAGCTACAGTCAGACCCATGACTGCCAATCTGACAAAGCGCCGTGCAGTTGAAGGCTGTGCCACAGTCATGACAGGGCTCGCTGTCGAGCTCTCTGGAGAACCCTGCTTTTGTCTGCGTCTGCGACGGAGAACTGTGTCCGGCCTTTGCTGAGTAGATGCAAGCTCAAAGTCCTTAAAGGTAGAAGTTGCCATGCTTAGGAGGAAAATAAGAAATGAAAAGGGGGGAGAAAAAAAGAACATTGAAGAAGTTAATAGAAGAACAGCAAGTTACGCTTGCTGGTGAAAAGCAAAGGAAAATTAAATTTGTGCTTTATATTAAAAGGAGATGAAAGGGAGAGAAATAAAAGATGGCACAAAAGATGTTTACAAGCATCAGCCTTAAGGACTTAAGTACCTTTCATGTGCAGCTGCCTCTCTGGCCAGTTCAGAGGGAGGAAACTGGACAAAGAGGTCTCCAGCTCGGCTGATCAGTGTCTCGTATGGCAGATCCTGGGGAATCTGAGACAGCAGGTGATGGACCATTGCCATATCACATTCACAGTCCAACACCTCCTCCTCTCGGTGCAGCACAATCTGCAACAAATAACGCACGCATTTCTCAAGGGCCATCATAACAAGTGCAAGCATTTACTGTGAGTGCCATTGAGTGAAAGAGTCTGCTGTCAGGGGTGTAACAAGCTGCAACAACATTTCAAAGGAAAATCAGGCTTGCCAAACTAGTTGCAATCTCGAGGGAAAAAAAAGAAACAAAAAAAACATGTCGAACATCAAGATGTGACACAGCTAAAGTGACCCTTGTCATAAGGGATCAATCACATCAGCATTCGACTATTTCTCTTTCTATCAAAGATGGAGGGAAAGTGCCAAATTGTAAATCTGATTAAGCCACAGCAGCATCTCAGTGGAGTAGAATTTTTTCCCTTGTAAATGTAATAATTATGGCTTATTCCTAAAAATTTTTTTTCTTAAATCCATTTATCAAATTATAATGTCCCAAATTCCAACAGAATCCTATGGAAGACGGCAAATCTTGTTCAGTTGTTCAGCAGACAACCATTGACATCTTATACATGAATGCTAAGGTGTGAAAAGTAATTGCTGTACCTAAGAATAACAGTGGAAAGTTAAGTGGAAGGAAAAAAAATGTGATGACCTTCATGCCATGCTGCATAAATGTAGTAATCCATACATAAGGAACCAAACTAAGCACCGAGTGCATTTCTTACAGTACATTCCTATTTGTTTCATATTACTGTATCAAAAATATTTTCTCTGATGAAATATTCAGTTAAGTAGAGATGAAAGGAAACTTACCACAGCCGCAAAATAGATTGGCATCAGTGGATGGCAGGCCAGAAAGAAGTCATACAACCGTACAACATGACGGAAATCAGAGAGCACATGGCCAAACCAGGTTATCAGCCAGCTGAGAGCAAAAACTGTGCCCACTTCAGCCCTGAGAATTAATAAAAGACTTACAATGAGATTAACTTACAAACAAGTCTGAGATAATTCACAGCTTCTTACCCACTAATTTGTTTTACCAAATATATTCATACATTCATTTAAAAAAAAAAAAAAAAAAACAATAAGATATGATGAGAAATCTTAGGTTACATGAGGAAACCAGACAGAGCAAGTCAGTTCAAAAGGTCATCAGTGGAATCAGTGTGCCAAGCACAGGACTTAATGACGTGCTGTTTACATTCCAAAGTTAAGCTATCATAATAGGATCAGTGTTCTGTTAAAGAGTGCAGAGACTGCATTTAAAATCTTTTATCTGCAATGTTTGTGAATATTAATGTGCAACATTTATGTGAACTTTTTTTGAAAAATAGAACATTGCTTCTGGGTTTTTCACAACAGAACATGTTAGTTTTTTCAATATCTACCAGAGCCAGCATCATCAATCATAGCTGTGTATAAAATAACAAGGAATCCTACTGCTGCATGAAGTCCTGCACCTCAGGGTTGACCCTTTCAATAATAGGCATCAGATAGTTAAGAATGTGTTTTGTGTTGTCCATGGTGGGGTCCATGAAGTCCCTGTGATAGAGGGCAAAACAAAGAATTCAGATTTAAGTCTAATCTAACCTTAAAAGATAAACTTAACAGAAGACAAACTGCTGACCAATTTGCTTTTGGCATGTACCTGAGGTGATGTGTGGAGAGTTTTTCCACAAGAACAGTTGCCAGGCGCTCCCCCACGACCAACAAGAAGGTGACAACAATGTCATGGTATCCCTGGTAATAATGCAGCTGGGGATTACGTTGCAGAACTCTCAGGATTATGTCAATTAGTTCTTCCTGAAGACCCTCTCTCTGCTCATCTGGCATACCTGCACAAGCGCATGAAAGATAAAATGTTGCTGTTAGCTGTTATACTTTTTCAGTGTTGCTGCTTTTTAATGTCTTAATATATTTAAAACATAAGGGCAACTAAAAGTAAAATTGTATATATTTTTAAGACAGACCAGTCAAAATCTGTTAAAGCTAACTTTTATCAACAATTTTTTTAAGAGAAACAAATATCTTTTAATAATATTCTTAAAAAATGCTATTTTGTATATAAAAAAACATAACTTTAATTCTGAAAAAACTATTAAATCTAAACAGGGCTGTTCATAAATAAAAACTTAGTTTATTAACTAAGATCAATTTTAAATGTATGTAATGGATTAATCAATGACTGTACCATTGATTAAATCAACTTCTTTTTGTAAAAAAAAAAAAAAAACAACATTATTGTGAGCAAGTGCTATATTAATACATTTACTTGAAGACACATTCTTATTTTAAAATGAAACTTTCACTTGCATTCCAACAAATACAAGTAATTACAGGTATTAAACTTTGCTACATGATCGACAATGCCACAAACTCAGACTGGTGGATATTAGACAATCCTTTGCAAGACCAACTAACATAAGCACCGCATTTCACAACCAGTTCCTACTTAGAAAATCACTTTTGAGAGGGCTTGGCAAATTTTTTGTAGTGCAAAGTGCATCCAATAAAAACGACATCAGTGTTGACTGCCAGCTGAACCCTCCAGGTCAGCAAGTAAGGGTCAAAAATTTGTAAGACTGCATTAATTTCAAGAAAATGTTTATTTTATTTAGTCATTTGTTCATTTTTTATAGTTCATGTAGGTGTTTAGTGAGCAGAATATGAAAATTTGAAAACCTTTGCAGCATCCCGCAATCAAATTCCTATATGATACTCTAACATGGATAAAAAGTTTTGTCTCTTTAATATAAAAAACAAGAATTTCCAGCACTTTAACTGTAATTTGCAAGAGATTATGACATCTTTCTAAAAAAGCACCCCTCATGTTGGACATACTGCAAAGCAGTGAATAACAGCAGTTTCTTATGCAAACTACTCACCAGGTGGAAACCTTCGTAGAGAACGCTGAACATCCAGCAAGACCTGGTTATAATCCTTATTGTTTTCCCGCTCTACTTTTTCTGGACAGGACAAATTGCCATTAGCTAACAGTGTATGCAAGGAGAAGTTGCATCTGATCAGAGTGTGAAAATAACTGCCATCATGCTAAATAAAAAAGCGGAAGTTTGTTCAGGTGCAGGGGAAAAAATATATACATCCAAAATTGCTTTTTATGTGCATTTGTATATATATACAAAAATAAAGAGCCATGCAAGAAACTGTACCAGGTTCCTGATCCAAAAGTTGAGGGGGGATGTTGAGGAGCCAGGGCCAAACCTGACAGCGAATCTCATCAGTCAGCAGTCCCCCCTCACTGATTGCCATCCTCCTCAGCGTTGCTACGTCCACTGGAGCCACACTCAGGGCCTGGGTGATGTCTGCAATTTTCCGTTTCCGTTTGGTTTCCCAGTCTACAATGGGGGGGGGGGGGGGGAGTGTTTATTCTCAGCGTTACAGTTAAAAATCAATAGTAAAAACCTGCAAGCAGAATTGAGAGATTACGTTTCAAAAAGTTATGAACCTGTGACCTATAACTGCTTTCGTGAGTAGTCGCAACCTGGCAGTCTTTTAATTAACTTTGCATGGTGCACTGTTTTCCACGTACCTTGCCTTCCATTCATCGGCGACGACGAGCGATCACTTCTAGTCGTCCTCATTTCTCTCCTCTTCTTGGTGAGTTCTTATTGCAAATCATCTCTTGACATTTTTCGGTTGACTACCCCCTGTTACAGTTCCTATGCTTGCTGTAGTAGATAGCCGTTGTTTTAATTAGCAACGGTAGCCTTCGTAAAGACACGGCCCCTGACAGTTGTCTTGCTATTATGTTAGCTAGTAACCAAGCTGGCACCGCACTGGTCGGGTTCTATCAACGATACTTCCACTAAAAGAGCCATCAGTTCTTTAGACGGCTGGCTGAAAGGAATATAACGTAAGAACCGCAGAAACCGCTACATGTTTACACTGGCGGAAGTGATCTGCATCAGCGTTAGCTTCCCTGCTAAGAATGCATGATGAGGACTGCTCCAGCTGAGTGGCGGAGTCAGCTCCTTCCCAGTCAGCCGGCGACAGACCCAGCTGAATGCGGAGGGCGTTCTCTGTACTTTTCAAAACAAAACAAATCAGGGTATGTATTTCAGTTCAATTACATGCTATGCAAAATAAGGCCACAACTAAATACAAAACAAACAAATAAAATAAAAAAGTCAACAGATAAAGCATATAAAGTGTAATAATGTCAAGTGTACAACTGGTTACAATTCAGAATTTTAACTACACTATCCAATGGTGTAGTTTTCCATTTAAATGCACAATCACAATCATAATCATAATTACCATCATAATTTAATTTTACAAAATACAAAGTTTTGTAATTATTTGGGTATGAGAATTGCATCCCAAATAATTACTATATTATTTAATGCATTATTTTCATTACTTCATCCCTCTTTTGTTTCCTGGAATGGTATACATTACACTGCAGGTGCAAGGATGTTGGCAATAACTGCCAGGGTTGGTCTTACACTGTATAAGCTCTGTTATAAGCCAATGTAGCATAGCAATGTGCATGAAACATTGCTATGACTTAAATCAATATAATCCATTTATCACTAAAGATCCTTCATTGTTAAATGAAGGACTGGCCACTTCAGTCCCTTCACAAATGGTTTGCCTAATTTTTCTCATATCCATACTTTTTTCTCAAATACTGATCAAGGGTTTGCTGTAACCAAATGCAATTAAAATGATTTAAAAGTGGAAAATAATTAAAAACATGACTGATTTTTTAGTTATTATTATTTGATAACAGCATAGGGAAACTCATAGGAACACTGGCCATCACATGTTGTTCTTCAGTGACAAACTGCATTTAAGTAATAGATTGTGTTACTTTAGTATCTTGTAGCAGGAAGTTATGCAAGTCTGTTAGTTTCGTTTTTGATGCTGTGGTACCATTGGCCCGACGTTGTGAGGAGTTTCTGGCAATGTTCCTGCAGTGACACCAAAACAAAAAAAACTCATCAAAGTGGAGCAACACTTGGTCCTCCATTATAATCTTCAGGACCCTGTTCTCTGTTGTGTTGCTGCTGAAGTAACAAAACGTGCAGGATATCAGCACTCACAGCTTTACATATTGTTGTGAGAATGTCAACAGGAAGTAATGTTTGTTTCAGTTTCTTCAGAAACAGTGTCTGCTGAACTCTGTTCCTCTATCCCCGTGGTGTTATTCCACCAGATGGGATGATCAGATTTTCATGCTTCGAGGAACTCAATGCAGATCACTTCCTCGACTGAAAGGCTGATGATGCTGGGAAATGTGTGCTCATGACTTCTGGGCGGCATTCATCCATACATTCATTTGATCCGTACTGTGCACTTGGAGTTGAAATCTTTGTTGGGTAAAGGGAAGGAGCAGTATTAAATTAAGGGCAAACTGATCAAGCCATGTAATGACTGATAGTGTAAATTAGCATATGAAAATCATACAAAAAAAACATACTAAGCCCTGGCAAGCGCAACTATGTGATGTTAAATAAAGGATCGCTGTTAAACAGTGCGGTGACAATAAGGAAAGTCTTTTTATGTAGGTTTTATTTTACATTTCTTATCCTCAAATGTCACATTGCAAATGTATGGCTGAAATGTAAATAAAATTACAATCATTTTGTAAATAGCACTAGTTTGACATAAACATGTCAGCAGAAATTTTGTCATGTTGTCATAACAATCAACACTCTCCAACCTGTTCTTAAACAAACTCTCAACCGGTCAATCACCAGGATCCAGTCAGTACCATTTGACTCAGATGAGTCACAGTTTCTCCCCCTGCAGTGTCTTCTAGGCGTGGTGTAGTTCTGATGAAACGAAAGCGAAAACTAGAAAGTATTTATAAAGCCGCCTACTGCTGGTGCAGTCAGATATCGGACGTCTAGCGACCGGCAGAGGTGACTGAACCTTTTTAGATTTTGACAACTTCAGTGCCATACTACTGTAATGTATTATTGAGGAAATGTGAGTAAAGGTGAGTAATTTTTATTTTAATTTTATTCGGTATATTTATTGAAAATATTTGTAAATTACCATTTAATAAATACTTAATTTAATTTTTGGTATAAAATAATATCCTTAACTCGATTACAGGTATACAAAGAACTGAGGTTGGTTCTATGTTAATACATATTGATCGTTAAGTTAATACTTATTTGAGACGTTTGTGCTGGGGGTTGCTAACATAACATGCTTTGTTGTTGTCAAAGCCATCACCGTTTCCGGAGAAAGGAAACTTACACTAACGCAGAAATGAAGTGTCTCCGAAAGAGGGCGCACTTTCTTCTGACTGAAGTTCATATTAATGCAGCAAGGATTCAAATTGAAACTACTGCAAAGAAAATGTCCTGGAAAGACCTTTTAGATTAATTTTTATTACTTCAGTATTGTGCGGGACTGAAATGTACACACACATTTTGCTCTAATAACTGAGAAGGACAAGCTATTAGAAAGTTTGCTTTAATTTACTATGTGAAAATTAAAGCAAATTATCTGAATTATCTTATCTGACTGCAACCATTATTTTGACCTTTCAAATTCCTGTTGATTCTGAGAGTGAAGAAATGCATGTTATCTGTTTTTCTTTGAGTTTTACTTTTGGGTATGCTCAGGTATTTCATTGTGTTTAGATATTCACTTGGATGTGGTGTTCATATCTGTTTCCACTTTATTTTCTGTTTCAGAAATATCCTGTACAACCTGCATAGAAATCAACAACTACCACATGAAATACCATGGATAGGCTGACTTTTAGGTCAGACAGAAGAGGGACTCATAATGGTTAGTTATTTCCATCGATATGCCTGTCAGAATAACACATACAGTGCAGTGCATTGAAGCAGTTTAACACTCCCTCAAAAATTTCACATTTTGTCTTGTTATAAGCACAAACTTTAATGTATCTATTTGGATTTTAATGTTCAAACTCAAAGTAGTGTGGAGTCGATGGAAAACAATATGTGGTTTCCAAAATATTTTACTCTGAAATGCTTGGCTCATTTATAGTTGTAAAATGTAGTCATATTCAATGTGTAAAGTCTGTCATCATCAGTTTTATTGTTTTAGCGCAGATTCTCAATTGGTCTTAAGCCTGGACTGTGACTGGACTATTCTAATACATTGCCACACATTGCTCTTAACTGTTTCATTGTAATTCAGACTCTACGCGTGGTGTCATCTTGTTGAGAGTTCTTTATTTTCAAGATTACCTTGTATTTACCTCCGTCCAGCAGTCCATCGCCTCTGACCCATCTGCCTCTCCTTGTGGAAAAAACAAACATCACCACAGCCTGATGTAGTGATCACACCATTCTCAGTAGAGAATGGTGTGATCAATGTGTTGATCACACCATCTTGTCAATGTGTCTTGTCAATCACACATGTTGTCAATGTGTTGACAACAACACGATCAATGTGTTGTTGTCTTTTTGTTGTTTACATTGAGTTTTGCATAAAGGTCATACAGTTAATTATTAGTCACACCTGATCTTCTACCACATATTTATTGTTTTCCCCATAGCAAACTGCAAATGAGATATTGTGTGGCTTTCTTTTAACAGCAGCCTTCTTCTTGCTCTTTAGTCATTAAGGCAATATTAATGGAGTGTGCACCTATTAGTCCACCTGCCAATAAGTTCTCCCACCTGAGATATGGATTTGGGCCACTCCTCCAAAGTAACCGTAGGCTTTGGTGGTGCTTGTTGTTGTTGTTTTGTTAGGTTTACAATTCTATTGTAAACCTACTACCCTACTACTACTCCTAAACATCTACTCTTTCCAGTTTGATGTTATGAATTGTGCAGTACTCTGTGAGATGTTAAAAGCTCTAGATAGTGTTTTATAAAGCTTAAAACTTCTTCAAAACTTTATCTGTCATATCATTAGGGTATTTTGATTGTTATGATACTTTATTGCTTATACTCTAACAAATCTCTGAGGTCTATATGGAACAGTCTTAGTGATACAAAAGTAGATTTTATCAGGTAATTAGACTTTGTTTCATAACATTTGATTTAGGGGTATCAGAATAAAAGGGGATTAATACAAATACATGCCTACATTTTCTGATTATAGTGAATATTCTTGAAAACTGTATTTTCCATTTGTTTCAAAATTGTGTTCTATGTAGGTAGGTTAATGAAAGGTTCAAGGAGAATGAATTTGTTTGCAATGCACAATGCATAGACCCTCTGTTAATTGTAAAAAAAAAAAAAAAATCACTATGTTATGACCATTCTTCTCTCAGGTCAACATGAAAATGGCCAAGATGAAAATGGACATAGACATGGACAAAGAGGACGAGGACGAGGACGAGGAGGGTTGCAGGGAGACAGAATGAGAGAGCAAGAAGTCAGAAGAAGAGCACAAAGTCAGGGGCACAGTCAAAGAGATGTAGACAGACAGAGAGAAGGAGTGAGAGGAGGAGGGAGAGGTGGACATAGAGGGGGAGGTGCTGAAAGGCTGAGACTTGGAGGAGGCAGAAATGAACAGCCAGGTGGTGCTGAAAGACAAATAATGAGAGCAGGGGCAGCAGGCACAGGTGAAAGGAGAGGAGGACATAATGGAGACAGAAGGGAAGGCAGAGATGAGAACAGAGATGGGACAAATCCAAGTCCCCGTAAACTGGGTTATAAAACACTGGAAGACCTCTCCAAACAGGATCCCTCTGTTGTGGCCATTACACTCTCCTCAAATCCTGGCTTTCGAGTGCTTCTTGGTGAGACACCAATGAGACCAGACCTTGTCCAACTTATCTGCTTGGTGGTGAGCAAAGCCTTCACTTCAAGGATAGACAGAGGTACCCTACAGCACCTGGCTAACATCATAAAAGAGTCAAAGTTCTTAAGCATCACCCTGCTTCACTATGTTGGAGGCATGATGTCTGACTCCAACCAGACCCGCAGAGCACAATTCCCACAGCATCTGGAATACATCACAGCCATTCTTTTAGAGGTAACTATTGCTTGAAATAATATGCCACTTGCTTTAAAAAATTCATTTTTTAGCAATAGCAACTTTTCCAGTGTATTTAACAGAATAAAATACTGTTACCTAATGAACTGTTTATCATTTATGCTTGTTAGGTGCTTAGCATTTTCCCCGCAAGCTCTGTCAGTACAGTGAATATGTTAGTGACTTTGCTCCAAGCCTCTATAAACACCCTGAGGGCATCAGGTGTAGCCTTCCTGCCTAAAGTAGAGGAAAAAATTGAAAATCTCAAGGGTCTAATAGCTCATCTCCAGGAGAGATCGAGGAAAGGTACCCTCCGTACAGACAAGGACACTTATGGTCTTCTGACTAATGCTGATGATAACGAAGGTAAGGTCTCCTAAAGATATTTCTAGTCACATGATTAGCTGTAAAATATTTCTATGTTTAAGTGCTTACATTTCTGCCACAGGTGAAGAACGGGAAGATTTCAGAAACATACCACTCTACCCAACTCCTGAGGAGTTCCATCAGAACCACAAACCATTTCTCAGACCTAACCTTACTTCCCAAAGATACACAAACACCCACCTTTACCTCGATACGCACTTCCGGCTGCTTAGAGAGGACTTTGTGCGACCGCTTCGTGAGGGAATTCAACAGTTGCTCCAGAACCAGATGGCCATGGGAAGGAACGATAACCCATTGAAGATGAAGCGCTTTGATGACATTCGTGTGTATTTTGCCACACACCTGGTGGTGCCCAAGTGCACGCAGACTGGTCTCGCCTACATTGTCCAGTTTGATGTTCAGCCACTTAAGGTGAGGCTCTGGATTGATTTCATCAGTCTCCCATCAAAATGAAGAGATTTTTAAACAAGGCTGTTAATAATGCTTTTATTTTTGTTCTTGCAGTTTGTGCGCTGGCAGAACTCTAAGAGGCTCCTCTTTGGTTCTCTGGTCTGTCTGTCATATGACAACTTTGAGAGCTTCTTGTTTGCCACAGTGTCCGATCGGGACCCAAAATACTTGGAGAAAGGGCAGGTCCAGATTACCTTTACAGAGGAAAGTAGAGTGAAGTTGGCCAGAATACAGGTGAGACAGACAGACACTAGGAACATAAATTGGTTTATATTATATATATATATATATATATATATATATATATATATATATATATATATATATATATATATATATAATGGGTATATCATGTCTTCTTTGTTGTTATTATTAACAGACAGATCAGTTGTTTCTGATGGTTGAGACAACTGCATACTTTGAGGCTTATCGATATGTTTTGGAAGGCTTAAAGGAACAGACTGAGGATGATTTGCCTTTTCAGAGGTAATGCTGTTTGTGTATGTGGAAGACTTTTGAATTTCATTGTGCTTTTAAAACAGTGAGGATCCGTGGAATGTTTTGTGAAGAAGAAAGTAAATTTGTCACGCTTTGCAAATTAACTCTTTGGTAACACTAGTTCTCAAGTGCCCTGAATGTAACCTGAAACTTTGTGGAAGCTGTGTTTGCTAACCTTTTAAATGGAATTTAATACCATCTTAAATTTAGAAGGCTTCTGTAATAGTCTTGGTTCAATTATGTATTCAACAACTCTACTAACTAGGATTGTACAGTAATAAGAAAACTTTACATTGCAGTTGTATTCTATAACACCTGATTACACAAATTTCCCCAGTATGGATCTATATAAGGATTAGTATAAATAACCCTAGAAGTTTATTAAAGTGGTTGAAAATACAATTTGCAAGCAGAGTTACATCCAACCAATTTTTTGCACATTTGATGGTGTAATGATAATTGCGATTAAATGTATTAACTACCACGTCATTTACAACATATGTTGACCTCTATGACATAAGAAATCACATAATGTTGCTTGTCCCCGAGGTATTAAATTCATTGGCCGTTGTATTTCTTGAGTTACAAGAGCTTACAAGAGCTTGTTTTTTTTGTTTTTTTTTTCAATTCAGCCTTTTTATCTGTTCTTTTGCAAACATCACTACTATTGTATGTTAAATGTATAAATATCCATTAGCTCTCTGGATGGTATATAGACTTTATTGTTTAGGTCATTGAGTGGAAAGAAATCTTTGAACCATTTGGGGGAAATGTCACTAAATTGCCTTTCTCACAAACCAATTTAATCCTCCACTTCAGTATATTACATGTTTAGTAATTACATCTTTCTCCTGGGAAAGAGCTCTAAAACCTAAGATAGATGAGTAATATTACTTAAAATTAGCCAATACTGCACCTGCAGATAAACAAAGTGAAAGAACTAACAATAAGAGGATTTTTATAAATGAGTGCTAAAGTGTTGTTGTAGCTATTTTCATAGAAGGGTTATAGTTGTAGTCAAGATGGATATGCTTTTGTGGTCTGTGCTCTAGTAGATTTGAAGAAGCCTAAGAGGAACGCTTAGGCTTATTGGTACTGCTTTTCATTTGATGAATAATCCTTCTTAGCACAAAAAACTCCAGAATAGTCCCCAGTTTAACTTTTAAAATTACTGTTGTTAAGCTGCTACCCAAACTGATAGCTGCAAAGGAGACTCTTTTCTTCACAACAGATTTATAGAAAATTTGCAACATCTTGCTACACATACCAAATGAGCCAGTCTCTTAGCATTGTCCAGTTAATATGGATATGCTTGCTTTCAGATACATTGTGGAGTGTTCCACTGATGTGCTACCACCAGCATACCTACAAAGACGAGATGTTTATGACCTCTCACATGTTGCCAAACCTGAACACAAAAACAACATAAGGCCCTTTAAAAGCCTGGATATAGATGCCTGGCCTGACATGGAAGAATTGGGCTTGGATGAATCTCAGATGAAAGCCTTTCAGCTTGCCCTCACCAAGGAGTTGGCAATCATACAAGGACCAGCCTGGCACTGGTGAGAAGCCTAAAACATTTAGCTTGAGCCATAATTAGCTGGTTTTATATATATATATATATATATATATATATATATATATATATAATAAATAAAAGCTCTGGTTTTATCCTAAAAAAATGTATATTCTTCTTACAGAAGTTGTTCTCAGGATGCCACTTTGCTGTGTTAATTAATACTGGAACACAAGCATGTATCTAAATTAGTGCATTCTGTGTCTTTTCTTCCTTTCAGGAAAAACCTATGTTGGCCTAAAGATTGCTCAGGCTCTGTTGACCAATAAGGATCTGTGGAATAACATTCATTCAGCTCCAATGCTGGTTGTATGCTATACTAACCATGCTCTGGATCAGTTCCTAGAAGGTAAGCAGTCATACTGGATTCACATATATTTTCCCAGACTGCTTAAATCTACCTATAAAAACTAATATCAAATAACAAATAAAGATAAGGTAAATATACTTGACATCTATATAATATATATACATATATAATTAATGAGAAATTGACATTTGAATCACACCTTAGGTCAAAGGTTTAAGAATAATTCATCTGGTTTGCCTTTGCATCTTAGGAATTCACAAATTTCTGAAGGATGGCATTGTGCGAGTAGGAGGTCGCAGCAACAGTGAGATTCTGAAAAAGTTCAATCTGCGTGAGCTGAGCCACTCACAACACTTCAAACGCACGCTACCGTCACACCTTCGTACTGCATACAGTCAGGTGAGCTTTCAAATATCCTCTGAACTCTTTTGTGAATGGCGATTGAGCTAAAGAAATAACATATTTTAGTTGTGTTTTTTTCTTTTTGCTATAAGTTGTACTTGTTATTTATTTTTAAAGATCTACAGGCAACTGTGTGAAGAGGAAAGGGCAATCAAAAGCCAAAGCTTGAAGTTAGAGTGTTCTCTCAAAGGTGTGATGCGTGAAACCTTCCTCCAGAGATTTATGTTAGAAAGCCATTGGATGAATCTCAACTCCCCCCCTGTGAGTCAATAGAAAGTAAAAACACATTTTGTTGTTGTTGTTTTTCTTTTACTCTTGTGAAAACTGAAACAAACTCGATTCAACATTCACATTTGTAACTCATTCCCATATGGGAATGAATGACATCCAATATGTTGTAACTCATTCCCATATGGGAATGAGTTACAAATGTCAAATGTCTTCCTTGTAATGATTTGCAGATGGAGGATGGCTTTGAAATGTGGAGTAAAAAGACCCCCAACCTGATGATGGAGTGGTTGGGTTTGGGATCGACTCACTTCCAGCAGAGGGAGTCAGAGACTGCAAATGGAAACGAAGGTAAGTCTTTTGAACTGTGAAAATAGTATATAGGTTTTTGGTAACTGGCATTACAATCTGCTAAATTAAATCTATATGAGTTCCGTAACATTAAAATGATCACAAAGGCATCAGAAGAATTCTGTTTGATAGCAAAACAAAATAAGTAAGCTGGGCAATTTGACAATATCTGCATAATAAAACATACAACACATAAATTTGAAAATAGATGTTTATGATATTTTTAATGTATAACTGTTTTCGCTTGCTCTTTAAGTACTTTTGTGGTGGAGCCTTGTCATTTCGTATATTGCTTTGTTCAGCAATATAAGTCATATATAAATACCTATTATTTTATAGCATTACATTGCTGCCCAAACCGAATATTGTTTTTCTGATTCTCATCCAATATGTTATTATTGTATCCTGTATAGCAGAGGAAGCAGTGGAGGAGGAAGAAGACCTCATTGAAATTGAAGAGGAGGCTGAGTTGATCCAAGCAGAGCGGATGATTGAAGATGGCTGGACAATTGGTCCCAGAGCTGGCGGAGATGACAAGAAGAAAAGGACCATGGAGGAGGAGAGTGTCAGGGAAGTGGAAGAACTGATGCTGGCTATGAACCTGGACAACGTCGACATAAGGGCTGAGCAGAAAGAAGAAGATTGGAAGGTAACAATGCCATACAGTGTATTGACATATACATTACAGCTTACGCGCTACCATTCACTCTATACCGGTATTGTACGCGCTACAGATTTTCTCACCTGACCTCAATGTAAGCATTGGAGATATTGCAAAAATCTACTGATGTCTGAATGGCTTCCTGTAACATCCAATCAGCCCAAAGAGCTGCTGATGCTCCATTCAGACACAGCAGGTACACTGGGAAGTCAAAATATCAAAACAACTCCAAAGTCATTTAAACATGTTTTATATTTAGCTATGGGCATATTTTCTTGTTTTTAAGCATTAGTTTTTAAGCATTATCAATTTCTTCCCATGGTTTTCCAGTTGCGTTCTTGTTAATGGAATTTTGAAAGCATCTTCTCTTGGAAAAAAAGCCTCTTACAGGAGTGACTACATTTATGTGAAGTTCATTGTATTTTCATTCTGCAGGAACTTAGGGAGGGTTTAGAGGTCATCCTCTATGTTCAAGATCTTGTCAACATCCTATGAGTTACAATGCTGCTGATCCAAACCAGAAATGTTGGATCCTACACTCTTTGTGAGAAACATTGAGTATAAAAAGGCAGTGACTGTCTAATTAGAACGGAGAAGGCCTACGACCCAGTAGTGATATATATAGCTGTTCTCATTCTTACAAGATTTTGCAAAGTGCTGTTTGAGTGAAAGTCGCCTATCTCTGCTTGGTAACTAAGATTGACAGTTTATAAGGGTAAACTCTTTTCTTTATATTTTTGTTTTTATTTTAATTTTTAAATGTACAATAATTTATAAATGCATTGGCTAAGTCTGCTAATACTTCTTTATTCATTAACAAAAATAAAAAAAAATTATATCAAATAGCCAGGCAATTCTTAACGTTGTACCGTTTAAGTTTTACAGCACAATATATAAAATTAATTAAAAGAAATAAAAAATTACAACAAAAACATACCAAACTGTGGCTTTATATGTAAAATATATTGCCCAATGGAAAAACAACAACAACAAAAAACAATTAGCGTAGGTATGAACCCCACAAGCTTTAGAGGTGTATCCCAGCAGTTACAATTCACTCAAATGATCTCAGTTTAACCATCATTCTTCAAGTTGCAAAACTAATCATTATGATTAATTTCAAAGTTTATTTGCTTTAATTGAGTACATCACTTAAGTGTGGTTATTAATGAAATCGCTGTTGCAGCATAATTTACTCGAGCAACTTTATTATTCCAAGTACTCCAAATAGGTTACCTTCTATCAAGAAGATTCGTATGTGTAATTTCATCTCTTCAAAGTTATTAACCATAGCTTTTGAAACTGTTCAGTACAAAGCTATTTCAATTAATCAATAAAAACAGCTAGATAATCAAGCTAATAACTTAACTGTAATGAACTGAAAGTATGATGATGAAAGTTTACCCTCTCCTTATTTGTCCAGGTGCAACCGCACCAAAGGAAAAAGACGAAGCAAAAAGTCAAACACGAGCTTGGGAAGAGCTCAGCTATGACTGACCAGGAGGAGGAGAGTGTTTTTGACGTTTGGAGTCTTAATCTGAAAGACAGATGGAGACTTTACAGGTAAATCTGCATTTCTAATTACATTTCTTTTTTTCACCATGTAACTTTACTTACTTTTAATCACCTGCTTTATTATTTATTTATTTATTTATTTATATTTCAACTGCCCTCCCTTACAATTTGTGCAATGTCCAGCTGTGCTTCCATTACTTTTAACCAAACTTACAGAAGAATTATGTTCCCAGAGTGTATAATTAAATCAAATAATATGTAAAAACATGTGTCACACAGAGTCAAGTTGTAACTGCAAACTTTTGATTATTAAGAAAAAAATGACTTTGGGGTCATAATGCTCATTAAATCCAACATCATTTTGTAATTGTTTAGCTACTATTTCTTTGGCAATTGAGAGTGTATAATCCATGCATAATCCATTAAAAAAAAAAAAATTATACAATGATTTTTGCATACACATTGCACCTAGTTTTTATAGTATGCGATCAACGACAAACTTAATTGCATAGACATCGTCTGACTTTTCATCAAGGCCACATTTTATAGTTCAAGTTGATATGATTCCCAGTGGATTAATTTGGAATTATTCACAAAAGCAATAAACAGGGGTCACATTTTCTGTTTTCATTTTCTGATTTTCATTTCTAAATACAAACAGTGAACATGCACTTTTTCTTTATGTAGACAGAAAACTACTATAAGCCAACCTCTATAGTTTGCTTTCAAAATCTATTGTTCTGATCTTCCGTGGTAAGTACTTAGTTAAAAAGCAACTAAAGTGATCCTGAAAAAAAATATGTACTGTTATTATTAACAATGACATAGTAGGATTTTAATTCAGTCATCTGATAATAAATATTACTGTATCATCATTATATGTCCATTATTTAGGTATGTATAATGGAATGAATGAAAAGGCTTAGTGAGGATCACATGTTTATTTAAATATGTCTAACCTACTTCCTCATTACCAACAAACACAGACCAGGAGGACAGAAAACCTAAGGAAAGATAATTTACAGCTTTAATCATCAAAAATGACTTTTTTGGGCAGTCTTGAAAACCAAAATTTTATTCTTTTGTACCTGCTTCATTACATAATTTTACTCCAATTTGGATTTCTTTTTGATACCTGTTTTTTATTTTATTTTATTTTATTTTTAGCTTGTTGTACAGCAAACTTAGCCATTTCTCATACCATTTTAAATCTCCCTAGGTGAGAAGAAAAAAAAGTCCTTCACATATTCCAAAGTTTATTTCCTGCATCTTGATATTTGTGAAGTTGTTGATATTGTAAATATTTTTGTCCATAATTACAATATCCTGGATCTCCTATTTTTTCAGTTTCTTCAATAATTATCAGTGGTATCAAGTCATCTTCGGTTTGATAAGAACTCCTTCAAAACATTCATTGTGTTCCTGCATCATTTCTGTAATTGGGCGTTCTGATGTTTTAATTCAGCTTAAGATAAATATCATTCTATAAACTATGAATACTAAAATGGTTTCTGATGTTTCTCAACATTTTTCTTTCAGTATCGAAACATCATACAAAAATACAAAATAGCTATTTTTTTATTTTTAAATTTTATACATAACTATTTTAAAAACTTGTCATCATTATTATTTACCTTCTTAAATTAAACAGTGTTTTGTTGCCTTTTTGTATAATCTAAATTAATCTGAAGGAATCCCTTGTAGTTAAAAAATAGCCATATTATTTTAACTAACACATTGAACACTGTTTCAAATTGAAAGTTTAATGTTTTCAGGTGTTTTATATTGTGTTTACCTGTGCTTACAGGTTGTGGGTTTCGCGCTACAGAATAGAGGTCCGTACCAAAGCCCTGGAGTCTGAGGAGGCGTATCAAAACGCAGTGGACAGAATGGCTGATGTTAAACGACAGGAGAATCTTCATGTCCTTAGGGAAGCAACGGTACAGAACCACTTGATTGTGAAATAGCTGAAACACGTTTTTTCTGTAGAAATGCTGACACACCATATAAAGGTTATAGAAATAAATGTTTTTATGACCACAGAAGTTAATTGTATTTAGCTGTGTGATTTAACAGACTTAAACCATTTTCATTCTAGGTTATTGGCATGACGACAACTGGGGCAGCCAAGTTCCGTAAAGCTCTGCAGGAAGTACGTCCGTGTCTTGTGATTGTTGAAGAGGCTGCAGAAGTTCTGGAAGCCCACACCATCACAACACTGAGCAGAGCCTGCCAACACCTCATCCTCATTGGAGACCACCAGCAGGTATAAGCAATTTCCCAAACAATTAGTGATCTTGTTTCTAATTAATCTCACCACCACAGATTTGTATTTACTAATGCACAGTTTTACCAAGATGCTGTTACATAATTGAAGTTGTCCCACTTAGATGTCTGGAGAAAATTTTTATTCATGGCATTGCTGTAAATGACTTACTGTGTTCGTTCTGCTCCCTATGTTCTTTGTTCCTTAATGATATGGCAGAAATGAAATTCCAATGGAAGAAAAAAACAGAAAAGAAAATTGAGCAAACCGTTACTGGAGACAGAAGAGATTTGTGAGGAGTGATATTCTGGACATCAGTAGACTATTATACAACAACTTGTCAAGGCCTGCCGAGCACATATGGACAGGCAGCCTGTCTAGCAATCTGTGGCATGTGATCACAACTACATATAGTTCTATCACATGTCTAAATATTCTGTCCAGATTTCATCTTGCTGTGTAACTTCAGTTGGCTGTAAACCAATACTTCCATATATTACCTAGTTTATTCATGGATATATATATATATATATTTTTTAATTGGAGTTTGTCTTTTCTATCCATGGGTTTAAACTATCTGACATCATCTGCAACTTTGTGTTAGCACTCTTGATTTTGCAGAAACCAAACCTGAATCCATGCATGTAATGGAAGTAGCTGGCTCACACTTTCCCAGTAAAATAAGCTTTGGCATTGTTGTGCTATTCATTAATCACAGGTTTGGTGTTGAATCGAGCAGAACACAATGCTTCACATTTTTACTAGAATTTGTCTTGCCTCCTCCACACCCCTCCTACATACTGTACTGGCACAATCACACGCTGTCCTCTAGCTAAATTAAGTTGCGATTGCATATACAGGCACTTAGATTAACACTCACAGGCAAAACAGTGGAGAAAAGAAAGAATTGAAATAAACTTTCATAATTTTTATATTGCTTTTGCTGTCAATCCAACACACAAAATACCAATAATATCAACTCTAGGATTGGTGCTATTTTCACTTGTATTCACAAAGCTTCAAACGAGTCCTCACTAAAACCTACTGTAATGTGGTCGACCACTTACAAAAGTTATGGATGGAATTATGTGTAAGGTTCAACTGAAGATGCCAGATGAGTATATAAAATTGTTCATGTGGATCTTATCACAGCTGACAAGAGAGGCTTATCTTGATTTAAACAAAATCAGTTTAAGCAATCAGATAAATTGATCCGATTTTATTCTGAGAATAGTTCCCATAAAAACAAAGGCATGGGATATTGCTTGGCTCAGTGGTTAGAGCAGGCACCCCATACAGAGGCTACAGACCTCAATGTGGCCATCCAGAGTTCGACTCCTGTTCTTTCTTCCTTTGCTGCATGTTTTCCTTCCTTCTCTCTGCCCCTTTCCTGTCAGATTATTGTCAAATAAAGGCCATTGGCGCCAACAAAAATCTGTAAGACAAAAATATAAAGGCACAAAAAAGAGAGATAATTTAACAGTCATGCCAGAAAACAGAATACTATGTGAAAACCAAAAAAAAAAAGTATTTGACAAATGATTTATAATTGTCTTATAAACTAAATCGTAAGGCAATCATTACTGTGATTGGGGAATGCAGTGACAGACCTAAGAATGGTAAAAATATTTCAATTATACTTTAAAAATATATTTTAACAAAGAACAAATCAATAAAGTAAAACATAAAATTATATTTGGCTTCAGACAAACTCTAAAATACCTGTATATATCAAATATAAAAGATAAATAGTGATAATGAGATGAAAAATAAATTAAATGTGGAACAGAACCCAGTAAGAAAAAAATCTTAAATTTGATAAATAGATCAAGAGGAGATATATGAATGGAAATAATACAGAACTTGTCAAGTTGAACTAAAAACTGAGTAGGAAAGGTAGATAAAAACCCTTGAAATGTCAGGAACTTTTGTAAAAGTAGTTCAAGATACAATTGACAAGTTATTTTCTTTATCATTTTCTAGCTGAGACCCAGTGCCACAGTTTTTGAGCTTGCTAAAAACTTCAACCTGGAAATGTCTATGTTTGAGAGGCTGGTGAACATGGGACTGCCTTACGTGAGACTCAACTATCAGGTTTGTTTTTCTCACTTTATTATTTAATTTCTGATGTAAACGAAACAAAAAGCTAGCTGAAAAAACAGCTAGCCGAACTTGATTTTGAAATATGTTTTAAATAACAGTTGCAGTATGATCTTAATTTTTGTTTGTATTTTGCTCTTCAGCATCGTATGAGGCCGGATATTGCTCGTCTTCTGACCCCACACATTTACTCTGCATTGGAGAACCATCCCTCTGTATTTGAGTATGAAAACATCAAGGTACTGAAGCATTTTTCACTTACATTAATTTTCATACTTAGTTGAACCTATAAACATTTGACCTCTCACCCTCATGAATAAAGATATCTGTAGTTTTTATAGATATCTTTATTCTTAAAATTTTCTACAATTTTAAGTTGAGTGAAACTGATATGCAATGTGCTGTATACTGGGGTATATCATAAAATTTGCTTTCCTTTTAATTTAACAGGGCCTGAACACAAATCTATTCTTTTTGGAACACAACCACCTAGAGGAAGAGATCAAAGATGGAAAAAGCCATCAGAATATTCATGAGGCAAAGTTTGTTGTTGCTCTCTGCCGGTACCTCCTCCTCCAAGAGTACAAACCAGAACAAATTACAATACTTACAACCTATACTGGGCAGCTTCACTGCCTGCGGAAACAAATGCCTGCTAGTGACTTCTCGGGGGTCAAAGTACATGTGGTAGACAAGTATCAAGGCGAAGAAAATGACATTATTTTGTTGTCTCTTGTACGTAGCAACCCGCAAGGAAAAGTTGGCTTTTTGAACATTCCCAATCGGGTCTGTGTAGCTTTGTCACGTGCTAAGAAAGGACTTTACTGTATTGGCAACAGTGAGATCCTTAGCAAAGTTGAACTGTGGAGCAACATCTTCCACACCTTGAGGGAGAAGGAGCAAGTTGGGAGAGCTCTGACGCTGTGCTGCCAGAATCATCCAAATCGACAGATCAAGGCTTCTAAAGCAGATGATTTCAAAAATGCACCTGAGGGGGGATGCACCCAACCTTGCCAGTTTCGTTTGGATTGTGGCCATGTTTGTACTAGAGCCTGTCATCCTTATGACCCAGAGCATAAGGAGTTTAACTGTATCAAGACGTGTGAGAAGATCTTATGTAATGAGGGACACAAGTGCACACTTACATGTCATGAAAAATGTCCAAAGAAATGTCTGGTGAAGATTGAGAAGATCATACCTCAGTGTCAGCACACACAAATGGTTCCTTGCCACCAGGATCCAGGGACATTTATATGTGAGACACCTTGCCTGAAGCTCCTTCCCTGTGGACATCGCTGTGATTCAGTCTGCGGATCCTCTTGCAGCACTAGGTGCATAGTGACAGTCACATTAAAGCTTCGTTGTGGACACAACCAGCAAGGACCATGCTTTTACAAAACAAGCAAAGAGCAGCCTGAATGTAGGGTACCATGTAAGCACCAGTTAAAATGTGGGCATGACTGTCGTGGTACATGTAGCAAGTGTTACCAGGGGCGCTTCCACGCACCATGCGCTCGACGATGTGAACGTCTTCTGATCTGCTCTCACAAGTGTACTGAACCTTGTACCCGTGATTGCCCACCCTGTCGGAAACCCTGTCAGAACTGCTGTGTTCACAGTAAGTGTATGAGGGAGTGTGGGCAATCTTGTGCTCCTTGCATTGAGCCTTGTAATTGGCAATGTCCTCACCAAAGCTGCAGTAAGCTTTGCCACGAGCCATGCGATCGTCCACCATGCACTGAACCTTGTAGAAAGACCCTAAATTGTGGCCACCCATGCATTGGTCTTTGCGGAGACAAATGTCCAACCAAATGTCGCCTATGCGACCACGATGACGTCTTAGAGATTTTCTTTGGCACTGAAGATGAACCTGATGCTCGTTTTATTCAGCTGGAGGACTGTGGACACATCTTTGAATCTACAGCTATGGACCAGTGGATGTCTGAAGTCAACCAGGGACCTGAAGAACAGCAGGTAGCAATAAAGCTAAAAGAATGTCCCAGGTGTAAAACTCCAATTCGTAAGAATCTGCGCTATGGATCACATGTCAACAGCAGTCTGGCTGAGATAGAAATGGTAAAGAAGAAGATAAATGGGAGAGAGTCTGATATTGAGGAAAAAAGAATATTTCTTAAAAATCAGTGGGTTGAAGATCTGAATGTTTGTCAAATATACATACCAAAGGAGGATAAGGAGATCCAAGAAAAACTTGAAAAAACTTACCTCACTGCAAGTGATTTGTGGATCCTGGAGAACAAAATTGATTTTCTGATAAGAGTTGCAAAACTTCTAAAAGTTGAAAAAGAAAAAATGTTAGTCACAGACGGTTGCAACTTTCGACAGGGTGTCAATCAGTTCCTGTCCTGGCTCAATAACACAAGCCAGAAGTTCACAGATCAACAAGTCTTTGATTTGCAGAGAGAGCTACAGAGACTCAACTTACTGGCTGAACTCAATGTCCGCTGTCACACTGCAGACAAAAAAGACCAGATGAGGAAAATGCAGTCTGAAGTTCAAGAAATCAGATATGCCTTAGAAATGCCTGGTCAGTTCACTGAGCAAGATCAGCTAAATGTGAAAGAAGCCCTGAAGAGTCTGGATGAAAGATTTCCAGCCACAGGCTTAGGGATCAGCGAAGAAGAGCGAAAGATGATTGTCTCAGCAATGCGAATGCCTTCGGGCCACTGGCACAAATGTCCCAATGGCCATGTCTATGTCATTACAGAGTGTGGAGGAGCTAATCAAAGATCAAAATGTCCTGACTGCAAAGCATCTATTGGTGGAGAAAACCATACATTGGACATGGGCAATGAAGTTGCCACAGAAATGGATGGATCCCAGCATTCTGCCTGGTCTGAAGCTAATAATCTTCTGAACTTTGACCCACATGACTTCTAAAAAGCAGTGTTATAAACTTCAGATATTGTATTTGCTCAAATGAGAAAAACTAGTTCATACTTGTATTATGATCTATTTTAGATAAGGTAGTAAATAGTCTTCACAAAAGTCAATGAATAATTCACAATCTAGCATTATTCTTGCATGTAATTTCTTTCTGAAAAAAATATGTCTTTAGGTTTAATATGTTTTAAAATCACAAGAGATGCATTGAGTTGCATTTTAACATTTGCTCTTGCAAAATCACAAGTTGTTGTTTTCTTTTAAGAATATGCATTTATGTAAGTTGCTTAACAAGAGATGAATGAAACATTTAATAGAGGAGTGTAAAGGATCATTTTTATTATGTCAGTAACATCTGTCATGTACCCAAACAATAGGTGGCAGCAGAATACTGTACAACAAAAAAATGTATACATAGAAGAGTTGTTAAGCATGTTTGTTCATATGAAAGAAAAATAATTGATTCATGTGATTTCTGTTTTCTTTTCTATGTATTGTGTTCTTGAATAAAATTATTTTCTGAGATGTAGGTAATGCAATTCCCAGCAAGAGTAATTTTTTTCTTCATCCTTTTTCTAATATTTCCATGAACTAGTTGCAACGAGGGGTAAAACATTTGTGTCTTTGCCTCAATATCATTGGCAATGAAGCCAAAGAAATAACCCTGAAATAACTACCGTTCCTCTTCACTATGCACGACTCATATTCGCTGAGTTTCATTTTGGTGTCTTGTACCAGCTTGCATCACTTTATTATATGATGAATGTGTCCCTGTCACAGGCACAGCTCCGGTGCAAACTTTGCTATCTGAAGGTGGGGGACAACAAAAATGTTCTGTCAGGGTAGCGTTAACAGTGAATAAACTTTAAAAGCTGGCCACTCTTTTAGTATTTATAGTGTTCAAGCACAGAGTTGAAGGAAAGCTGGATGAAAGGCGACGCTGGAGGAAAAGGGTAATATCCTACAAGGTGGACTGACTCATTTATCATGCCATGTGGACTTAAATATGCTGCTGTCAGTGTCCATGGGTGTGCTTCTCCAATAATAACTATCAAGTTCCTCTAAACCTACAATTTTAAAGCAAAATAGGTAACATTCATATTATACTTAAAAAAAAAAGTGAAATAACAGAATTTTGAGTTATGAAAAAGCACCAATAAGGGACGCATGCATAATGTTTGTGCTTTGGTAAAATTGTTATACTTTTTTTTTTTTTTTTTTTTTTACATTTTCTCATGTCACAACCAAAAAGTTATATTTATTTTCTCAGGATTGTATGTGCTAAGCAGAATATAATTAAGAATTGAAAGAACAATTATACATTTTCTAAACCTTTTTGTAAATAATAAACTGAAAAGTGTGATAAGCATTCAATACTTCTGAATAACTTATATAAACAATTATAAGTTTTGGTTATCCTTTAGGGCATTGTTAAATTCTGTAAAAATCAAATGGAAATGATAGAACTGCAAACTTGCACTGTACCTAGAGTATGGCATTATTCTGAGAAGAAGTCGAAAGGCCCAGGGTAAGTTTGAAGGAGTTGTGCTCACAGCTCAGAAGGGAGAAACTGTTGACTGGCCATCTTTGACTGATATATTCACAAATCCATCCTTCATGTGAGTGGCAAGAAGAAAGTCATTGCAACAGAAACAAGGTACGGTAGTAGAGTTGGTTGATGAGATAAAGTTAAATGCAGGCTATACAAACTATGCATAGGCTGTAGCAGGCCTTCTTTGGACTGAAAAAAAGTGTAAATAACTCAAAAGGCCACTTGTTCCTGGTTTTATCATAGTCACAATAATTGTTAGGTTTTTTAAGAATCTTTATCGCTAAGCCACAACCACCCAGGGCGGGAGCTTGTCTGGAGGGAGACCAAGTGGCAGCAGGAATCCAGTAATGGCCAGGTAGCCAGGGGAACCCAGGTAGAGACTATGGAAGTCAGCCCTGAGGCTGCAGAAACCACTCAAGAGTCCTTGAGAGCCACAATGGGGCCATTGGCATCCACAGAGGAACTTAAATAATTTTATCCACTAAAAACAATCCAACCAAATTTCCTGTCATTTCATATTGTTACTCTTAAAACACCTTACTGTCACTTTGACCGGTGGAGGCTCTGCGTTTAGCAACAAAATGCAGTCAAGGTTGCTTTATTTGAAGCTGCAGATCACACCAACACTCATTTTCACAGTGAAACGAAGAAGCTGGCTTTTGTACTTTGGGCAATTCCTACACTCATACCAGGTAAAGGGGTGATAAAAACAAAATAAGAAATAAAACAATAAATGGTACCAATAAATATTTGCATGCATGCAAATCATTAGGACTGAAATAAGATCAGTCAAAGAATAAACTTAACTTAATAGCTCCTCAGAGTATTACCCCTCCTAACTGAAAATGGTATGCTCCAGGAGCTTTTTAGCATCATCTGGAGAATTTGTCTCCCTTTGCTGTCCCACCCTGCTCAGGAGACATGCCCAGAGAGGTAAGTACTTAAACAATTAGCCTCATATTAAACCAATGGAAATGATTAGAAACAAATGGACATTTCTAGCACATTCTCCCCTGTATAGGAAGGATGGCCAGTCCCTCAGCCTGAAAGAATGATTAACTAAATGTCACAATGTAGCTGAAATAAAGAATTGAAAGAAAGCATTTGTTCTCTAAATAAATTAAACATAATATAATACCAATCATCATTTATTAGGGATGGAATCACTAGTTTCCATCACACTTAAAATAAACTTAATTCAGATTAAAGTTAAAAAACAATCCCACTTATTTTTATTAGGTTTTCTTTCCTAAAGTTAAAATCTATCAAAAGATTTTTTTTTTTGTGCACCATTATTACCCTATTATGTATATTTCAAAATAAAAGAAAAAAACATTCTCTAAGAATGTTTCCCTCCTATTATTCTGGCATACTGGAGATATAAATAATTTGGGTTAATTGTAACTGACTTAAAATAGGATTTTTGTCATTTATTGTCAAGCTGTGGCAAAAATGAGTTGAATATAATTTTATACAGTAACGTGAAAATATAATATGGTTTCCACTATGTATTTTTTCTGTCTCCTGATCACATTGGGAAATAACAGTGTAAATCTCTGTTATTCAGACCCAGCTGAATAACAAGTTAATGTATGCATAAAGATATTCTCAACTGGATGGCTAAAAGTTGTAAAGTGTGACTCTTTTGACAACCTAGAGTATTGACAATGATCAGAAAACAATCTTTAAGGTTACAAGGAAACATGAGAACAAACAGAAAAAATAGTTTCTTTATGAAACTTTTTAAAAGTCAAATTATCAAGGACTAATAACAAGAAAAGTTCTGTATGTGTTACATAACCAACAGATTCTCTAATCCCAGTGGTGCATTCACATATTTGATCAATTTTGTGTTTATGTTTTAATCATGTTCCCATGGTTATACATTATTAAAAGATAAATAAATAAAGTAATAATTTCCTTTCCAACTATTTTAGATTTTAACAGTTTCACATGTTTTCATTGAAAGTTTCAGCCAGAGGTAAAAATGGTCTGTAATGCTTTCTTTGTGGGGAAAAATCACCTATGTATAAACTGAAATGTTAGTATTTTGCTGGCTAAGGATAATGGGTTTTTACTATCAGAAAATTGCTCATTAATTTTCTCTTAGAGGATTTTCATCAGCACAGCAGTTTGCAACCCAATGTTTCTTTATAACAGAAGCTGCATTTGATAGAATGTCTTACTGTAGCTGAAGAAAACAACTTTGTTTTTTTTTCTTTCTTTTTTTGCCCTTTGGTTTGCCAAAAGATCTGAAGCAAAGTTACAAAAACATTAGCTTCTTGTATCATGCAATACCTTGAAGCTTCTTCATGTGCTACGAACCATGTCTCTATGTTAAATTATAAATGAGAGGTTGTTTACATGGTTGTCCTCCAGAGAAGTTATCTTTTAACTTAGTTATTGCACTGCAATAATTGCAGCTCGGCTCAGCATAAAAATTATAAGATACGTTTTACAAATGAAGGGTATTAGATGTTTTCTTTAAATAAGTTTACCAACTGCAGCTTCCCGTATCTCATCTTATCATTTCAGACAAAAACTGCTCTTTCAAGATATGTACTTTGAAGTCTGCACAGCACATTGCACTTCTTTTTTTTTCTAGTAAGCACAATAATTCAACAAGCTCTGATTCAACCTGGAGCTCCGTTTGGGGCCACTACTATTCTTGGAACTAAAACTTTGCTCAACACAAGTTGTGATGAAAGGAAAGACAGCAATCACAGCTTCATTAAATATCACAACACTCCCACTGGCGGTAATTTTCTCCTAAATTTGTCTGCAACCTCAGGAGCTAGTTTCTGACTGCGCAGATCTCTTGTTTTATTTTTCCTTCATAACTAACAGTGGGCATCATTTAGGCACAACTGGCTTCCTGTGTTGGCTGTGGTCATCATTCCCACAGGTGGTTTGGCCTGTTAACACACTGTTCATTTCCCACTGGATTTGACTGATCCTCTGATCAACTTAAACAGAGAGACACTGCGAGCCACACAAAGAGACACAGACAAAACGAGTAGAAACTATAGGCACACCTGCATTCAGAAGAGAGTCTGCAGAGACTGAGATAAAATCATGGGGAAAATAGAGAGATTGGGAGGGCAGAGGATGTAGTAGTAAGATTGACTGATCTGTTTTCAGGCCACAAGAGACTCTGCAGATATAAGGAAGAAGTCCAGAGTTTGAGAGAGATGATATGAAGAGAAAATAAGCCAGATTTGATATGATGTGAATAGAGTACTTTGACTGATCCTCCTCTCCACTGGACCAGTGAATTTGATGTGGGGAGAGATATTCAAGCAGACAAAAGGAGAAAAATCAATATCCAAAGAAAAACAAAGTAAATGGTGGATGGAAGATAAAATGTAAGAGAAGGTTAAAGCAAGTAAACAAAAAAGAATTGAAAAGAAAAGAAGTAAGCGTGACATTTCAGTTTCAAGTTGTCAGATTCAACAACATTGTCAGTCTTCCTTCACACTTTAACAACCTTGGCTGTACAAAGACAAATTATTCATTGGGGAACATTTATAACATAGACAACTGAATTAAAATTCATATTTCAACAGAAACATATGTAATTCAGGGTGTTTTAAATTGATTATTTGCTACTGCAGGTTGCATTATTCATTCAAGCTCAAGAGGAAAACATGTCATTTTCCTGTTAAGATTTTCAGACCTGCTGTATCCTGAGCTCACCAAGCCTCATCACTTTGGCAATGAAGACCATGCTTCCTCACCTCTAAGCTTACTTTAAATAACAGTGGGATGAAGTAAAGAATATACTAGTCATCAAAAAGCAGCAAAATGTAGTCCTTTGTTCTAAACTCTGGCCTATTTCTTTACCCAGAATGCTGGGTTTATTCTGTCTGGACAGACGTTAAACAGCTTTAGTCAAAAATAGTGACCCAGTTTGTAGTGGTGGAGGAGAAACTCATTTTTAACTGACCACCATTTTCAACTAGAAGTGCCTGGCTTTGATGTCAGGATGGCACTTCCAATTTTGCTTTACAACATTTCAGTGGGAAAATAAAGATTTTTATTTATTTTTTATTTTTTTCCATTTTGATATGCCTTCAGAAAAACCTTTCCAAAGGATAAAACAAAACTGAAAAATAGTGAAATGTCTTATATAATAATACATAATAAATAATATCACGTGTTAATAATCTTAGTGCACACAAGAGAAAGTCTGTTGATATAACAGCAACATTTTAGCTAATGGCCTGATCTACAAAGATTCTAAATGAGAAGCGCTAAACTGTCTGCCCAAAGTATACAAAATTGTGCAACACATTAATAATCAAAATAAAAATCAATCAACATAAAGCTCTAAACAGTTATATTTAGGTCCATTACCTCCCCTAAGCTTTTTCTTGCATTTCACATGCAATGTTAAGTCTATTAGCTGCTCTGAAAGACCTTTTATGTGTGGGTCTATGGGTATATTGCTCTCTCCAGGGTATTCTCTTTCTCATTGTAACCTATCCCCATCCTTGCTATCTCGTGAGGATAAAAACAATTTTAATCAAAGTTATGAGTTATTTATGTATAATAATTTAGTTATACATGATACAAATTAACCCACTTTTTGAAATTCATAACCCAAGACTGTTGCTTTGAACCATTCCAGAACTGTATACATTCCATAAATTACTCAACCTGGTAATTTATTTACTATGTGACTGTTTTTCACATAGTAGTTTTAAGAGTGTAGATCTTGATGGTAACATGCTTGATGCCCAAATTCTGCCAGTTTCTTAAGATTAAAACATTGTCCTTAATGATCAGTGATCCATTAAGGGCAAGACTTCTAAATGAAGTTTAGAAGTCTTGAAAAAAGTTTTAAAGTCCATCTGTGTAGGACACTGCTGGTGCTTTTAATTGATGTCTAATTGCAGTGTGGGTAGTGAATTAATACCTTATTACCTTGGGATTCTCTTGAGATACTAGCCAGGAACCTCCGTATGGGGTGGGTGTCATCACATCCAAGCTTTGATTAAAGCAGCGGGGAGAGTACAGACCCTGATCACATTTTTGCTCACATTCCAGACTGATTTAAATGTCAATTCATTTTTATTTCAGCTCCTCCCTTCTCGACAGTGTCTTGGTAAGTGAGGAGGATAAGGAAGGGCAGAGGGGGAGGGGAGGGACTTGCCAAGGTAAGCATATTTAGTTTATGGGGGTTTGATTCTAAACTAATTTAAATAACTGTGTGGAAGCCAATTTGCTTTAATTGAGCTCTGCTCCTATGAACACCTGCAACTAGATTAGTGACTGACATTAAGTTGTTTTGCTGCACTGGGCCTCCAAGTGCTGCTCTTGCTGCTTCATAACTCTGGATTTACCTCCAAATTTTTAATGCAAGACCATATGCGTGTTGCAGAATATGCAATGAGCCTGGCTTAGTGCAGAGAGGCAATGAAGTATGGCCAAAAAAGGGAAAAATAATACCCAGGTTAATCCATTCTACTCTAATGTGCCTGAGTGGTGTGACAAAGGTGTTTTATTGCTATTAACATCACTATATTATTATCACTATGTGTTATGGCATCTCAACATCGAGCAAAGCCCCAACTGGCCATGACAAGAGTAAAACAAACTATCTTCCTGCTCCATCGAGAGAAGACATTAAGCAAAGATGTACTTCCCCCTAGGCACAACCCCAACACAACTGAAGCTGCCAGCAAAGCTGAAGAGGAATTTGTGTGAGCACAAACTGACACTTTTACCTCCCTCTCAGCTTTTTGTTGACCTGTGGAAATCATCTGAGAAAGGCCAAGCCTATTGATCCCCTTTTATTCAAAGAGACACCGTTAGGGCAGACAAAGCTGCAGGTTTTACTGCTCTGCATTAGTTGTCATAACATAATCTACTTTAATGCAAGTGTAAATGAAAGGTAAAACTGATACAAATGGAAGGCACATATTTTAATAAATGTGTATTTGAGATAAGAGATGTATGAATAAAATTAAATTAAAGAATGCAATAAGATGCTTATTCTTTGCTTCACAGCCCAATGAATAAATAACAAAAATACACAGAACAGCCGTAAATTAAAACCCATTTGAGTGCCTTTATGCTGCATTTCTTCTGATGTCCAGTAGGGGAGAGTTGACTGATTGCAGTCTGAAAAATAACACGTAAGCCACTCAAATTGTTTATTTATTTATTTATTTATTAACCAAAGCTAAGCCAAAATAGTTTGCTGGGTTCCCATTATGAAGTCCATCATATAACAAAAGATAATTTTGGTTTCACAGTAAAAATATAAAATAAAGAGGAGTAATTTAATCCAACACTTTATTGATTCCAGAGGACTATTTTTGTATCTTAAACTATTCAAGTTTCTTTCAAAAGTCTTACTTGCCTGTTTGTTTTACTGTGGATCTGACTGATGAAGCTCTGCTCCAGTTCCAGAGAATTTCCAAAAACTGCCTTGTTTATCACCTTGTTCAGTTTCTGCTGCTACAACAGATGTCAGAAGCACTCCCAAAACAGACCCATGCGAAATACTGTCAAATACAATTATAAGATTGTCAATCTTATAATTGACAATGTAGGTTGGTGGATGGTTAAAATAAAATGTAAAGATTTAACATCTCATCTTAACAGACCAAGCTATTAATTACTTCACTTTATTTCAGAATTACATTTTGAGAGTCTACTGTAATGGGCTCAAAAAGATAAAGAAACAGTATACATAGGATGTGGCAAATATCTTATATTCCATAATGATTACATCATTATAGAGGCAGCAAACAAGTAAAGTCAGCTACACTTTTTACCTAAAAACAGACAGTCATTCATTTGGAGCTTAGAGTGCTCATTTTAAATGCATTTCTCACTAAAAATATCACATGGCAGCCTGTTGAATAAATATAAATAAATAAATACTTGACTTTTAGACCACAAGGGGCATAATTTTCTCTGATCTGTAAAACCAAAAATTGAATAGCTGACCACAGCTTCCAGGACACCAAGCAACCCATTTGACTGTAAATGCATTCACTTGTGACATCATGTGGAACATTTTTACATGTTTGTTTACAGCAACTGTGAAAATGGAAGTTTGCGTACGTATTTATTTCAGCATAATTTAACCACATGGTAGACTGCTGTCACAAATAATATTTTACCTCCAGTTTGCTTTAATTACATGCCGTGTTATTTTAGGCCCAGTGTTTCAGTCCAATCCCACTGTGCTTAATTAGCACAGTGCCTAGAGTCTTAGGATATATTGTGTTTCAGCAGTTATCCAAATTTTTGTTATTGCACCCTGCATTGTTCCAGGACTAGTGACTGTTCAATGACATTAGACATAACTGAAATATGTTTTAAAGGAGACATTCCTGTGGACAAATAAGTAATGATTTGTTTCTAAGGTGCACCTTCTTTGACACTCAGACACATCTTCAGTGATGCACTCCAGGATCACTGAGTGTTTTAAATCTCACAACATCACATACCCTCCCAGGTGACTCGATCAGAGTTAATCCGGACCTGACTGGGTCACCAACATTTCCAGATCAGTAGCTTGTGTGTTAACACCTCCATAGGACATTACCAGGTCCTCCACCTTTTGCTTTGGCATTTGTCTACCAGCTCCTTCTATGTTGCCCTCTTCCTCTCAAGGGCCACCTCCATTGCTCTTCTCAGGGAACAGTCTGTACCAACATTAGCACTTGCTTTGCCGTTTCTGCCACTCAAACAAATCTGGCCTATGTGTGATTACAACAATATTTTCTGGAAATTTGAACCATCTACCTAAAATCAACCTTTAGCTGTCAATCTCGTAATTAATGGGAGGAGGCCCTTATAATGACTTCTGCAATTACTCTCAGCAGCTGAACATGAAACCAGCGATAGTGGCCATCTCCCAGTGCTCTCACAGCAGCTCAAGATGCGCTTCAGGATGCTTACTTTCTGGCCAAAATAAGGATTTTTGGAGTTAGGTTAATTCAGATTAAAAGTGTGACAGATCCTTTACAGAATACACACCCTCCTGTCAAACAGTTTTTGTTAACATGCAACTTGGAGTTGGGAAAAATCAAATAAAATGTCCAAAGCAAAATTCCAAATACAAACGTCAGACGTCTTTTTTCCACAACAAACTCTGCACTCAAATTTTAAAAAAGCTGCTGCTCATTTAACAAAGAGTGAAGATTGCAGAAGAGCAATGTTTATGTGTAATATTAAACCAAAGTCATATGCAATCTCTGTTTGTGCTTTGTCATTTAAATCCATGGAAGGGAGAAAGTACCTTGTTGTACTCATAGTAGTCAGCTTGACCGCTGAACACAACATTTATCCCATTTTTTTTCAACTTTCAGCTACACAGACAAGATTTGATTTGTGTGACTTGGTTCATTGTTCATGGTGGCCCAGCTTTGAGGCCAATATTCCAAGGTATCCTTTAAAAAAATCATGTGGTTCAATAGCAAACTGTCAAAACAAAGGCAAAACTGAATACCTGGAGTTATGTTGACGGAAAAGCTATAGAGATTTTTAAAATTTGTTTTCTTTCTGTTTTTGATATGACGACATATGTTGAGGCAAACAAATGTGCTTTATTACATCATATTTGTCTAGATGTATAGGATACCAGGCTCTGAGATTATGTCAAATACAGATGTGCAAATGCACAGTCAGGAAGCCTTTTTTAATGAAGACAATGTATGGAATTGGAAGTAGTGTGTGCATTTGACTTTTCACTGATTTGTTACAGCTGATCAGGATGAAATACTTTCAATAAAACTCATGGACATATTCAGCTGCTGAACTCCAAAGTGTCAACTCACCCACCACAACTGAGCATTCAGTCTCGTCAGAAAATCTAAATAAGCCTCAGTGTGGGAATGGAAAACATCTTCTAGACTAATTTCTCTTGCTAAATTGCATGCACCTCCACTGGCACTGTTGATATGTGTCTGAGCATTTCAGAAGGCCAAACTCTGCCAAATAAGTACATTTCCATTCTCCAACTGTGTACTGTACTGAAAAGATCACAAATGACAGTTTCTGTTTTGAATTTCTCATAAACTCATGATTTCTTCAAAATGAATTTTCTTTCAATATGTATTTATGATGTATAAGACCAGGGAGAATATAATTTTCTGACAATTTCAGGTCAGTCAGTCAATGACCTTATATATATATATATATATATATATATATATATATATATATATATATAATATATTATATATATATATATATATATATATATATATATATATATATATATATATTTCAGCCAATTGCATTTTGTTTAACTCTTGTCATAAATAAAATAATTATAGAGAGCAGGGGATGATCATATGCAAAAGAAACTCCTATTTGTTACATTTTTACATTTTAACTATAAGTAATTTTTTGCATATTTCTTTGGGTTATATAAACCAGAATACCCGGTGCTGTAGTCAGTGTTGTCAGTAATGCGTTACAAAGTAAAGCGTCACTGACGTCGGACCACTTTTATTTAACGCGTTGCTATTTCAAATCCAGTAACCAAATTTTAGTTACTTTTCAAAATCACTTTGCGTTACTGTTGCGTTACTGTCGTCTTTTGTTATTTAATTGTATTTGCTCTACGTGTCTTGTCGAGTGATCGCCATATCTCTGCGAAGGTATCAACGACAGATATGAAAACAATGGAGGGAGAACCGCATTTTGTTGGTAGAAAAACAGGAACTATTTTGAGTTTCTGTCGCCAGGTCCCATTATTAAAAGCGGCTTTGAGCCTTCTTTTTTCTTTCTTTTTTTTTTTTAAATTCGCTTGCAAATTTAATAAGTTGCGGGTTGCGCCTTTTTGGGCTCGTTTTTGAACGTGAAGTTGCTCATTTGGACTTGGAAATAAGCAGAGACTCATAATAAACCCCAGAATTTCTCTGATATGCTGTAAGATTTAGTCAGACTCATAATCCACCCCACTGCATCTTTGTTAATGTCAAGTTAATATACTGCTCAAAAAAATAAAGGGAACACTTAAACAACACAATATAACTCCAAGTAAATCAAACTTCTGTGAAATCAAACTGTCCATCTAGGATGTGTTATTTGAGTGTTCCCTTTATTTTTTTGAGCAGTGTATATTACCTCTGAATGGCGTCAAGCTTCGCGTTGCGCTCCAGAAAATTGCAAACATCGAGACTAATCTGAAAAGCGCAATAAAATTTGAAAACAGTCACGAATGAACGAGTCCGTAAAGTTGTGCAACTAAACGCAATTATAATAATTAATATTAAGATTAATGTCACAAATCTGTGCAGCAGCCATCTGAGATGTAGAGCGGCAGAAGGAGATCTGTGCGCTCTGACAGCAAACGCAGGGCCGTAACTCACAGGCTGGGGCGCCGGGGGTGGGGACTTTAAAATCACTCTTGGAGTTTTCCAGGCAATAGAAACACACAAAAACACACACAAATTACTTACGGGTTTTTTTGTGGTTTTTTTTTTTGGACTGTTGTAATCATTAAACATTCTCCCCTTCAGTTCAAAGTGGAACTACATTGTCAATGTTACTATCATGAAATAGTTTGCAATTAAGTATTGGCAAAGATCAATGCGATTTCACTGGTGGCAGAGCGTTGTTAGCAGCTGGTGAAAGTATCTAAAAAGATTCATTTAATGTAACTTAGTTACTTTCCAAATCAAGTAGTCGGTAATGTAACTAAGTTACTTTTTTCAAGGAGTAATCAGTAATCTGATTTAAGTTATTTTTTCAAACTAACTGTGCCATCACTGACTGTAGTCCACTTCCTGCTTTTGGAGCAGTCTGTGGTCTGTTTGATATTTACATATGTATTTGAACAGCACTAGTTTGGTTCAACCGAACCATGATCTAGATTTTTAGTTGGACCAGTGTTAGCTTTTTTGGTCCACAGCAGAGTTTGATTGCACGCCTAGCCAAATGTAGCAGACTTCCTAAGCAAATGATCTTGCTTGATTAAACCGGATTAAAAAGGGCTGGTGTGAATGCACCCTTAGAAAACCTGCATGACCCCAGGATGATTGACCAATTAGAAGTTATTTATAAGCACCTGATGGAGCATCACGAGTTGAAAGTGGTTTAGAATTTATTTTTAATCAGAATAAAAGAAGACTACAAAGCTTGAATGAAGAGATGAGAAAAGCCTCAGAACATACCCTGAAACCTTTCTGTCAGTGGAAAGCAGTGGGCTTTCTTTACTTTCACTGGGTGGCTACTGTTACAAAAAGAAGAGAAGTAAATTATTTAATGTCCATGGTGGCAGTGTGAACAGAACTTCAATCTTAGAATTGAAAGATATTTCTGCTCCCTGGATAAACAAACTAGATAGCTGGATAGGACTGATTTGGATAGCTGTAAAGGCATTATGCTGCAACAGCAAAATGGGGGCAAAAGTCATAAAAAAAAAATAAATAAATAAAAAAACTCTGTTAGGGTTTCTAGTGACAGTACAGCCCCCAGAGAGAGAAGAAGCTTGCACTCTCCTGGTCGCTACTGGAACATCATCAAGGTGACATACTATTCCTATTAGATTCCAGTTGTATTGAACGATTAAAAAAAATCTTTCAATACTTATTTTAATTCAAAACTGAGAATTTTGCTTTGGTGAACATCATCCCTGAACTTGGTGGAATTGTTTTTATGTGACCAAATCAATAGTTCTGGGAAAGTTGAAAATCTTTCCAAAAATTTAAAAAAATTAATAGAACAAGTTGTAGTGGTACATTTAGTCTTCTTAATCATCAAACTCAGTGCTAATTTTTAATACTTTTTGTCTTGTTTAACCATAGAAAATTGGGTATTAACTTAACGCATTTGCAATAGAAAATAATTTGAAGGTGGTATTCAAATTAAACTAGTATTTCTAGTTACTCTATAGACAATTGGTTTTTGTCAAGTAAATACAAAGTTCCATGCTTCTTTTGGGGAATTATTTTGAACAGTCTTCGATGCCTGTTTATATTGACAATGTTAAGTGGATTCAAACAATGTTAATCATAAAAAGAGACAGATAAAAACAGACTTTGTGTCCTGTTAATTTTAACATGGGAATGTTCAAAGTTAAAGGGCACATATTATGCTTTTCACAACTTTTCCCTTTGAGGTTTTGAATGTCAAACTCAGGCATCTATGCATAACTGTATATATCTCCAGCATATTCTCTGGCTTGAATTTCAAGTCAAAGTCACTGTTGCATATCTGTAGATCCAGGTTACATATCAATGTCCATATATGGTACTTACTTCATATTATTAAGAGAGATGTGCCTAAGGCCTTTATATTGTTAAAAAGGTACTTTTAAAATTACTTGTTAGCTTTGAAGAACAATTGATTGGTTATTATTTTTATTATCCTTTATTGCTTTAAAAATATTTTTTATGGCTTTAAAATATGATAATCTTGACCCTAGAAAAATTACTTTAATAGGGCCTCTACCTTCTTGTTTTAGTTAGAATGATGTCTAAGTTTAAAGTGTGCCCTAAATTAAACTTTGTATGACATGTCCTGCTCTTTTGCTGAACACTCTGTTTTTGGAGATGAAAGCAATTAGCCTTCATCTGTTGGAAGGTTTTCCATTTTATATTTCAGTAGAAAAACAATTACTCAATTCAGACAAATATCTGAAGAAATGAGCAAATTACCTTTTCTTCAGTATTACTGCAATACTTGTAAAAAACGTTTTTTGATTTTGGTCAGAACAATGTGGAGTGGAGGGCTGTAGCTTTTCATCTAGTTTCTATGAATGGCATTCTTATGTGTACCTTTACCTTAAATGTATTTGTTCTTTCCAATTAGATTTGCATGCCTGTGGCCAGATACACCCACATTAATTTGGTTCTCTGCTCATCCAATCACTCAAAGGGCATTCAAGAAGATTTAAGGGCACTGGCATCATCAGAGGTGTAGAAACAGCAGAAAATGACTGAAATAACTTCTTTCTGACCTCCTTGTACTCTGGGTTAATTGTGACGTGCTTAGAAAAAAAGAGGGCCACATTTGTTTGAGTCCAGAAGTAGCTGTGAAGGGCTTTATGTACCACCTAAAAAGTACTTCAATTTTCTCTCATCTTAATTTTTCCCTCAACAGGGAAAAGCCCTTTTGATCTATTGGCACTGCACACAGCTGAATTTAAATCCTCACAAGAAGTTGAAAATATTCACTTTCTCTGGAATAGTTTTGGGTCACACTGCAAAATAGTGATCTATCTATTGATCTATCTATCTATCTATCTATCTATATATCCATCCATCCATCCATCTCTCTCTCTGTCCGTCGCTTCCATTTTATTTATAGATGAACTACAAGCCCCTGCATTCATTGAGATATCACAGCTGAAAACTCAAAAGAAACTGATATTTCCATACATTATTTCAGTCTGCCTACAAAAGCTGTCTGAAGTGGCTTCTACAACTAAAACAGCTCCCTCCTTTTTGGTTTCTGAACCCAGCAAGGCTTTTGGATCCATACTTAGCCCATCAGCTGTGGGTTCCAGTTGCCTGCCAGACAAAAACAAGTCTTTCTTTTGTCTTTAGTTAAGAACAATGTTCTTTACTAAAATGTTGAGAACATTGTTGTTAATGTTTCATTACAAGATGCAAATATCACTGTCAAGAGAAATAAGGCTCTAAAGTTCCTTGAAATACAGTTGTAAGTATGTGGTGAAAAGACCAGTACGCCTACTGTAGATTATGCCAGTTGCTCGGAAATGCTCGAGAGCTACTTTGTTTCCTCTGTCTCTAAAAAAACTGTAGTATACAGAGGAACAATTAGATTCAGTCAAAGATCAGAAATCTGGGACAAAATTACATGACACCTATAAGCAAGTTAAAACTTACCTAAGCTTGGAAAATGGAGATGTTGCTATGAAAAATCCAAGATACTTGCCATGCACTGGCCAAATAACGTTGAGACTACAGTAGTAAAAGTAGCATTTTGTTTTTTGTTATGAGAAATCATTTTTAACCATAGTTGTGTTGAGATATTAAAATTCTAGTTAGTTTATTTTACCCCCACTCCTCCCAAAAAAACTCATTTACTAAAGGGGCTTGAATAATTTGAGACGTATCTTTCCACACGTATTTATCCACACGTCTGTCTGTTGTCATTAATGTAGCAAGCCTGTAGTGAGTCACCTCTGCCATCTGCCTTGACATGAAGTAATATCCCAAATAGAATTCTGCTGACTCAGCACAGAGCCACTGAGGCATTGTGGAAGAAGAGGGGTGGGGGGAAGTTAAGCAGTGCAACAGATTAAAAAAAATCCTGTGCCCAGTCTGAGGGTGAAGGTTTTCCATTTTATTTTTCATTTTTATTATCTGTCTGGTGAAAGTATAAATGCCAGGAGGATTAGAGAAATTACATAGGCTCTTGCGTTTGCTGCCTGCTGCTTATCCTCCTTTCTGCTCATCTCTCTCCCTTCCTCTTCCTCTATCTTTATTTGTTGCACTTCGCTTCACTCTCTGTTTATCCACAGTTTTTCTGAACTCTGACGTCCTATCCCCTCCTCTTTGGCCGTCACTCTGTGTCACAGCTGCTCTTTTGCCCTCCTCCATCCCCATCTATAGTGGCATAACCTTGTTCATGTTTTCTCATCTTCTCCTCTTTATGTTAGTATGCCACTTTTACCGTTTTCCTGGCATTTCTTATGTAGCTCTTGCTGCATAAGGAGTAGATGAGCTTGACCGGGGCTAACCCCTATGGGTTCTGCTGACCGGCTAGTGCTCAGTGAAGAAGTGTCTTAAGAAGGGTCCCCTTAATCCTTAAGATCTATTACAGATAGCCAAACTGACACAAGCGACAGAGATTAGAGGGGGCACACACTGACTGTATTGATTGGTCCTCTCATCCCGAGGCCAGCCCAGCAGCTTGCTTGTGTAATAGTATGCTATAATGAAATTCAGTCAGTGAGACAGACACAGCAGCACTAAATGCATAAAGACTGGAGTGAATTGAGGTACACTGCTGATGCTATAGTGCCATACTGACAGGGTAAGGGACAGAGCGTTGCTGGTATGCAATTTAAGTGGAGCTTAGCTTCTATGCTTCAGCACTTTAAATATGTGCTTGTCCACAGTGGTGCAAATTTGCTGAGGTGTAAAACTGCTCTCTGTTTGGACCCATAGAGGATATTTTTTTTATAGTTAATGTAATGTCACAAACTTGTGTTTTAGTACTGTTTGTTGGTCTGCGTCAGGTGTTGGGGAATTTTTATTATTTTTTTTATATATAAGTATAAAAAATTCCCTTCTCACCCACCGCGGGTGGTTCTTATCCTCTGAGCTCGGGTCCTCTACCACAGGCCTGGGAGCTTGAGGGTTCTGTGCAGTATCTTTGCTGTGCCTAGAACTGCACATTTCTGGACTGAGATGTCTGATGTTGTTCCTGGGATCTGTTGTAGCCACTGCTCCAGTTTGGGGGTGACTGCCCCGAGGGCCCCGATGACCACAGGCACCACTGTGGTCTTCACCTTCCAGGCCCTCTCCAGTTCCTCCCTGAGGCCCTGGTATTTCTCCAGTTTCTCGTGCTCCTTTTTCCTGATGTTGCAGTCACTCGGTATTGCTACATCCACCACAACGGCTTTCCTCTGTTGTTTATCCACTACGACAATGTCCGGTTGGTTCGACCTTACCATTTTGTCTGTCTGGATCTAAAAGTCCCATAGGATCTTAGCTCGGCCATTCTCCACCACCTTTGGGGGTGTTCCCCACTTTGATCTCGGGGCTTCCAGTCCATATTCTGCACAGATGTTTCTGTACACTATGCCTGCACTTGGTTATGTCGTTCCATGTACTCTTTCCCTGCCAGTATCTTGCACCCTGTTGTTATGTGCTGGACTGTCTCAGGGGCCTCCTTGCACAACCTACACCTTGGGTCTTGTCTGGTGTGGTGGATCTGGGCCTCTATTGCTCTGGTGTTTATGGCCTGTTCCTGGGCGGCCAGGATGAGGGCCTCTGTGCTGTCCTTGAGTCCAGCTTTTTCCAGCCATTGGTAGGACTTTCTGATATCAGCCACTTCAGTTATATGCCGGTGGTACATCCCATGTAGGGGTTTGTCCTCCCATGATGGTACCTCCAGCACCTCAACTTCTGTTCCCTATTGTCTGAGACATTCACTGAGCACATTGTCTGATGAGGCTTTGTCCCTGATGTATCTATGGATCTTGGATGTTTTGTCCTGGACAGTGGTTCTCACACTCACTAGTCCTCTGCCTCCTTCTTTGCGGCTCGTGTACAGGCTCATGGTGCTGGATTTGGGGTGGAACCCTCTATGCATTGTTAGTAATTTTCGTGTGTTAACATCTGTGGCCTGTATCTTCTCCTTTGGCCAGCTAATTATTCCTGCAGGGTATCTGATTACTGGCAAGGCGTAGCTGTTTATTGCCTGGATCTTGTTCTTGCCATTGAGCTGGCTTCTCAGGACTTGCCTTATTTGTTGGAGGTATTTGGCTGTGGCTGTTTTCCTTGTGACCTCATCGAGGTTGCCATTTGCTTGTGGTATTCCCAGGTACTTGTAACTGTCCTCTATGTCTGCTATTTTTCCTTCTGGGAGTGAGACACCTTCTGTGCGAATGACCTTCCCTCTCTTTGTGACCATCCGACCACACTTCTCTAGTCCGAATGACATCCCAATGTCTGTGCTGTAGATCCTGGTGGTGTGGATCAGTGAGTCGATGTCTCGCTCACTCTTGGCATACAGCTTGATGTCATCCATGTAGAGGAGGTGACTGATGTTGGCTCCATTCTTTAGTCGGTATCCGTAGCCAGTCTTGTTGATGATTTGGCTGAGGCGGTTCAGGCCTATGCAGAACAGCAGCAGGGACAGAGCATCTCCTTGGTATATGCCACATTTGATGGACACTTGTGCAAGTGATTTGCAGTTGGCTTCAAGGGTGGTTTTCCACAGCCCCATCGAGTTTGAAATGAAGGCTCTCAGGGTCCTGTTGATGTTGTACATCTCTAAGCATTCAATGATCCAAGTGTGCGGCATTGAGTCATAGGCTTTCTTGTAATCTATCCAAGCTGTGCACAGGTTGGTGTGTTGGGTTTTGCAGTCTCGGGCAACTGTGTGGTCTACAAGGACTTGGTGTTTGGCTCCTCTGCTATTTACGCCAATGCCCTTCTGTGCCATGCTCATGTATTTATTCATGTGTTTGCTTATCTTAGCCGCTATGATGCCTGACATGAGCTTCCAGGTTGTGGAGAGACAGGTTATTGGTCGGTAGTTGGGTGGGACTGAGCCCTTTGATGGGATGATATATATTTTGAGCTGATAAGTCATCAGTCTTTCACTCGGAAGACCCGGGTTCGAATCCAGGCTGAAGCCGGCAAAAATTGCGCTATCCCTTAGGCAAGACCCTTTGAGCTACTGCCTACCTCAGACCATGAGAGACATTGAGAAGCAAGGAAACATGCTGGCTCAGACAAGGTCTGCGTCAGGTGTTGGGCAACCAGAGCACCTTGACGATAAATGGGCTACTGGAACAAGACGGAAATGGGCGAGAGGTGAAAACTTGGATCTGTTGGAATAGTAGCCCTAATCGGAGAGGCTATATGCAAAGACTGAGGGAGGAATGGTTACTTCGACATCCCCAGTCTACACTAAGTGCTAAACAACTAGTAGCTCAGTGTTCCAACATCTGCAAACGGCAATTGCTGTCACAACTTGAGATTGACGAGGTACAACACAAATGCTACGGCAAAGAGGAGGAACCTGGATGTCAGGATGGGCGGGGCTTAACGACGAGCCCCCGCCCAGAGAGGCCACAATGAAGGAATGAGAGACCAAGTACCATCTCTTTGAAGATGTGAAGAGCTCCATAGGGGTGCAATGAAAAGGAAGGAAGTACAGCCAGATGCCCCGGTAACCAGATGTCCAAGAAAGAGTCTCAGGTATGAAAAGTTTCTGCCTACTGGCTAAAGAGCGACTGGCAGCCCAAATGAACCAGGTGCTACAAAATGTGAAAATGTTTGATCCACTCAATCTGAAGCTTATTCCCTGGGTTTCCGAAGTGTCTTTTAATTTTGGAGTTTGATAAAGGTGGAAAGTGCCTATGCCTCATTGAACCTGACATCACATTTACAATTAAGATTGATGATGGTCTGGCATACATAAAAGTTGTGACCTTAAAATACTGCCAAACACTATTTTAAAGGGAAACACAGGGGAAACAAATTATCTATCTTTCGAAGCATTGTACATACAGATGATCCACATGAAAACAACATGCATCAGAGGCAACTATTTTATTTATTTATTTTTTTTATTTACAAGCGATAGTGAGAAGCTTTAATTAAAACTAATGTGCCATCATGTTTATTTTCCTCATCCATTCTTTCAATTCATAGAAGTCCTATACTGCATACAAATTGATTGCTGCACACATTGTCTCTTATAGGACTTTTTTGGCACTCTCAGCCAGGACAGGTGCAACATGACAAGCTACATTTTTCAGCAGCTTGGTTCAGAGAACACTTAGCAAACACCAGCAATGCAGCAATGTGGAATCCAAAAAAAAAAAAAAAAACTACAAAGATATTACTTTCATTGTAAATATATGTGCGAAACATTGTGGAAATGACTTTTTCTACTGGACAGGGATCTCAATTTTTCTCTTTAAAATATAAAATACAACATATTACAAATTGATTATAGTAGTGATTATATGGCTCACTGGGTGATTTGCTCATTTTGTGTTTGTTTTGTCCTTGTATTTTGAGGTTGAATCTTTCTTGGGGTTGTTTTGTTAATGCGGTGGTTCTTCTTTTGTTCCCTATATTTCCTTGCATGGATTCAGTCATTTTGTTATTTTCATATCTTTAATGGCAGATTACGTTTCCATTTTAAAGTGCACACCACCACCTAAGGTACCTGGACACAATCTAAAATGCTATTTCACAAAAATATGTCACGTCATCTCCTCTGAAACATTTCTTCAGTTGCCTCTAATCTTCCACACCCTCACAGTTGCACGCACATATATATCTGCATTACAACTTACAATCATGACTCTGGGATGGCTGCTAGTTTTCATTAATTTCTTCTTAGTTCTTCTCATAACTCTGATTTTTTTTTTTACTTTTTCCTTCACCAGTTGCTATGTCTGTTTACTCCAACACTTCTACTTTCCATATGCCATAATAGTTTGTTGCCTCATCTCTCCTTTTTGCTACCAGCATTTATTTTTTACTTGTAACTTAATCTTTTTACTTTCAATAGATTCCCCTGTTAATGTTTCTGCCTGCCATGTCCCAGTGTTTGGATTCAGCACCTCATTGAACTAGGACATCATATAATTAACATTTTATTCAAGAAAAAAATATTACCTGTAAAGTTTGCAAAGTTAATGTAATGATTTAATATATATGATTAAAGAGTTAGCTTCAATCCAGAAGAATTATTATGTTGGATTTCTTTACACTTTTCATTGTAACATTAACAGTCTACTTTCACTTTTGTAACCTAAGAAAATTTGTGACAACCAACTCTGAAGGCTCCTACATATTCAGAAAAATTGTAGGTTTTCTGTCAGGCGTGCAAACTCCGCACAAACTGTCCAAAGACGGTTGAGCTTTTCTAGCATACTGACTTCCAACAATTCTCATTTCAAATGTTCCCTGAGGTATTTCCACTTTGCTCAGCAGAGTATATTATCTTTACAGAGTCTGAGTTATTTCCTCCAACATATTTTTTGTTCCCTCAAAGTCTTTATATTTCCATAATGATGTAGTATACAAGTTTCTGTATTTCTAAAAGATTTCTGTCAATTTGACTATTTTGTTCACAAGATGGCGCCGACTCTCAGCTTCATCAGCTCAGTGTTTTCACTAATCTGTCAGAAAACACATTACTGTAAACACAGTTTTCCATCAAGTGGTTTCCCATGCAACACAGTTATTAAAATTGGCATTTGTGTGGCTTTGTCCAGCCTTCTCATCCTTCTGATAAATGTTTCAAGCAATAACCTATTTAGGCAAACTGTTCCTGGATCTGTTCTCCTTGTTGGAACAATGCTTTGCAACTACAGTCTAAGCGAATGCAGACGTTTGATTCACTTTTGATTCACCTAGCATTATTTATGCTTGGAGATCCATGAATAAAATATGTTCAACTTCCCAAACAATTCTTTTTAAATCTATGTGCAGTTGTTTGAATGTCAAAAATCCAATATTTTTACATTATGAAAGTCCATTTTATTTACCCACTTAAGGACTGCATTGTAGGACTGCATAGTGGCCAGTGTAGCTCTCCTCAGCAGTCAGTGAGAGAGATGTTTAAAAAAACCAAGGACAGGTCAATAGTCTATCACAGAGCAACATAAAGACAGACATTACAAACAGAAGCTCAAACACACACACACACACGCCCACACGCGCACACCTGAATACACACACACTCATATGCACGTATACAGATGGATGTCTTTGGACTCTGTGAGGAAGAGTACCCATAGAGAACACAAACTTCATGAAGAAAGGCTTTGGCCTGGTTTCAAACCCATCACCTTTCTGCTGTAAGACAGTAGTGTTAACAACTGATCTACTGATGCAACCCAGTTAAAACTGAAGTAGAGAATTTTGAAAAAAACATAGAGGTGGGTGTCCTGCCCCAAGTGGAGGAGTTCAAGTATCTTGGGATCTTGTTCACGAATGAGGGAAGAAGGGAGCGGGAGATTGACAGGAGGATTGGCGCAGCATCTGCTGTGAAGCAGGCGTTGTACCGGGCCGTCGTGGTGTAGAGAGAGCTGAGCCAAAAAGCGAAGCTCTCGATTTACCGGTTTGATCTACATTCCTACCCTCATCTATGGTCATGAGCTTTGGGTCATGACCGAAAGAACGAGATCTCGGATACAAGCGGCCGAAATGGGTTTCCTCCGTAGGGTGGCCGGGCTATGCCTTAGAGATAGAGTCAGAAGCTCGATCATCTGGGAGGAACTCAGAGTAGAGCCGCTGCTCCTCCACATCAAGAGGGAGCCAGGTGAGGTGGCTCGGGCTCCTCTCGATGTGGAGGAGCAGCGGCTCACCAGGGAGGCGTCAGGATACCTCCTGGACGCCTCCCTGGTGAGGTGTTCTGGGCAGTATATTTTTCAGTATATTATTATATACTTTATTTTATTTTATATTTTATTTTGTGTCATTATTGTATTAACACAATTATATTTTTACTTAGCATTGATTGCAATTACAGCTAAGTAACATATGCTTTTGTTACTTACTTGCACACTCACCCTAAATTACAATGTCTGCTGGCTCAAAATTTTTTTCATCATTTGCTGCCCAGTCTACTCCATTTCAGCATATCATTTATAAAAGCATATAGCACTAATTATATGCCACTGCACAACTGTCTATCAAGTTAAGCAGGTGTAAGCAATTTGCATACTTTTGCATCATATGACAGTTGTCCACAGAACACTGTCACAAAAGTGACATAGAGAAAGAGAAAATGGTATCCTTAAAGAAACTGCTCTTTCCATAGGTAATCCTGAGGCGCTCCACAAAACTCCAATAACACCTTATCACTGTATGAGGGAACAGTGAGCATGACATTTCTCAAAGGAGTATGTTGATATTTCTGAAGCACATCTTAAGATTGTTAAAAGACAGCGAAATGATTCAGCATATTGCTTGATCATCCCAGTTAGAAATGTATTTTTGAATTATGTATGCTGAACTTTTCCATATAGAATTCCAACATTTGTGTTTTAGAATCCATGCATTTTGTCTTAATAAATAAATAAATAAATAAATAAATAAATAAATAATAATAATAATAATAATAATAACAATAAAACACAGGTAATGATCAGAGTGATGAGAATAAAGAAGACTGTCCTAAACCCAGTTGCATTATGTTGTACTAATGGTACAATAGATCACAGACATCAATGACTATGTCTAATTTTTAATTGAATAGCACTTTATAGCAAGGTCAATTTTAGCATTAGACCTTAGATTAACAAAAACATCAGAATCACAAGAAGTTGTGAACACTAAAAGAGTTTTTGGGAAAACATCTTCTATTCATCTGATTTAAATGCTTTGCCTTGCTGGTTTCACTGGTTTGACTTGCTTCAGTCTCTTTCTCACTTATCTCTCCTCCTCCTCCTCGGGCTCTCATGCTTGGAAAGAGCAGCAGCTGTCCTGTCCCCTGGGTTTAGCATGATGCAATGGATTGCCAACAACACACTATAGCTACAAGGCCTCTGCTAATCACACTATTGATCCTGTAATTCCCCCCATTTGAAACTCTTTAGCTCAGTGGGCGGTATCAATGAATAACGTCTAAGTCTGTGTTTCTTCCCTTGTTCGTCGAAGCACCTGGTGTCTCTGAGGAGGTGACTTAGACCTATGCGCCTTCTCCAGATCACAGCCTTTCCGCCTCTTTAGTATTCAGCTGCCACAGACTCCACAGGAAAGTCTGTCACGTTGGGAACAAACACAAATCAAGCATGGCTGATCAACCTGCCTCCCTTTGAGTGTTTCTGTGCGGAACTACATTGTGTTATGCAATGCTTTGTTGGCTCATTTTTCTTTGCTGTTGTGCATGTAAGAATTTTTTACCTAAGAGTCAGGGGCCACTATCCAACAAAGAAGAAGCATTAAAATTTGAACTAAAAATGGAATATCAATATACAAAGTAATGGCTTGTTTTTGGGAAGGTTTTGGTTCATTGCATGTTATTTTAAAGATGGTGTGCAATGAACAAAAACTGACATCTACTGACCTGTGTTAGCCTTGTGAATGTCCATTGTGCTTATTTGTATATGAGAGAACTAATCTCATTATTTACACTTGAAAAAAAAGCAAAAATATTATTCTTGTTTTATACAAGTTAAAGCTACAGTACATAAGCCTTGTAAGAATATTGTCATGATGGGTCCTAGTTTCTTTACCCACATACAGAACACCACCAGGAGAACAGATAATCAGATAAATAAAGTTTATTTTAACAATGATGAAAAATGAGAATGTGTGGTTCTTGTTCTTGAGGATGGCAACTGGGGTTGACTGTACTTTGAAATAAAGATTAACTTCCACCAGGGGAGTAATACAGTGGTTTCCGGGGTTTGGTCTCCTTGTGGAGGTCCTCAAAGTGGTCCGAGTTCCAGAGTGGAGTTTTGATCGGGTGAGTTCTTTGGTAGATGGTGGAGGGTGGACAGGTAGGTTCAGGTGAGGAGGAACGAGGAGTGAACCGACTGCCAGCTGGGAATCCAGGAACAATTTATGGTTTATCTGCAGAGGTGAAGAAGGGACTCAGGTAACCAGTGGGTAACGATCCACAGCGTCATGAGGGGAGAAATCCAGGAAGGCAGGAACTCTGGCTTCACGAGGTATTTCCAGAGCATCACAAGGAAACACCTGAGAGAGAGGCATCAAGAACATATTACTAGAAGCAACTTCAGAGAAAACACTGAGAGCTAGCTTGGAAAGGCGTAATGTATCATTACTGGTAAACACTGGCAGCCTGCTCCTCACATACTCCTAGATGATTAGATGATGAATCACAGGTGTGTAGGACCCAGTCACACCCTCCAGGGGGAGCAGCCTCTTGGCACTATTTAGTGTAAGGAGAGGGAAGCAGCAGGCAAAAGAAAACCCCCACAAAAGAGGACCAAAAATCTGGTTCCCAGCTAATATGTTTTTACATATATGTTAAAACTGTCGCCATGTTGTGACAATCAATGTAACACAAAACAAATAATCTGTGAAAATATTGAGTTTCTCCTTCTCCCCGAGATACCTGAAAAAATGCTCTGTTTTTCTCTGAAGCATAAACAACCAATCACAACCAGAAGGAATGCCGTATTGCTATCAATGAGAAAATGTGTTAATGGTGGAGAAATAACTTACGGTTCCAGGCAAACCATTTATTTGCTTTCATTAGTGGCCATCCTAACTAGCCTGAGTATTCAGGGCAGCCTCTATTGTAGTGAACCAGCTGTGGCATAGCAGAGAGCAAAGGGGAGGTTGTGGGGAATGCTTGTCCTGGCTCTGATTAGTTGTTTCTGATGGAGCGGTGTATTTGTTCAGATGACAGCAGGTCCATACGGTTGGATTTCTTCACAAATGATCTGTCTCATACCAGAATGACAGAGTACTACTTTGAGTCAAGCTTACTTTACTCATTGTGTGAAAATATGCATGTTTTTTTTTTGTATTTCTTTTTGCAGATCTACAAAAAGATGAAATTAAAGACTTTATACAAAAATTACACATCAAATCCACATATCTGAATCTGAGAGGGGGACTTGTTTTAAAATATATTTTTGTGTGATTTTGCACTGAGACAAGGCTTTTCATTTCATTATCTCATATTTGCCTGTCATCAATTTTGCTTATTATATTCTAACAGCCTGTTAATATTTTTTTATGTATTCTAACTTCATTTAGTTTGCTTTTTGTGATAACCCCGAAATAGTTGCTGACTGCAAAAATATGTTCCCTTAGTTTAAAAACTGGTGTGCACAAACTTATAATTAATCAGTTTTCATTTGTGTATGTGGCTTTACAATAATATGGATGTACTGTGCTGTGCATGATTTGTTTAACCCATTTTCGGTGTCAATAAGAGTGTAGACATGAGGAAGGAAACTTTTATAAACCCAAGACCAGATGTACACTATTTTAGAAAACATTTACAACATCCAGGTAGAGAATCGAGTAAGATCAGCAGTGTTATCTGAAAGGTCACAAACATTTCAACAGGTATTACGAATAAGTCTTTTTATGTTTCCTATTGAGATGGTTTCAGCAGTTCCTGCAGGAAATTTCTTATCAGCAACATTTTAAGTATTTTATTTGATTTTAAGATCTTAAACAGTTTAGCTGTTTTGCCCAAAAGAAAGGAAGAACATTTTCATAAGCTTCCTCTTTTCAGTTCTGTTTTGCATCCAAAACACAATTGGGTTCAATCCTCGGGGTATTTTAATAAATTTATCTTTCTGTATCAGACCTCAATATCAATAGTTTATTGCAAAGGGAGTTACTTGTTCATTCCTGTCACATGAAGACAGAAAGTCTTTTTTCCTTTATCATGAGGAGTTCATGAAAATGTAAATGCTTGATTAAAAATGACACAAAAGCCAGATTTAGACATATACAAGACATCTTACAGCTATGATCTTGGACTTATGATCAACTCATATACAATATATTTAAGTTTTTAATAACTGGCTTAATCTATTTTGTCCAATTTACACTACGGTTATTATCCCCTTGAATGAAATGCAATTTCTTATGATTTCTTCTGGCCTTAATATCATAATCAGGAGATAATTTGAGACTGAATGTAGTCTCAGTATAAAGGAATTCAAATTTGTAAACCTTATTCTTTATATTTGCACTCAGTGTAGATCAGTACATCCTCTATAACATTCATGGCCATGACCTATGCAGACTTCTCACTGCAAGAGAATCAAATTCATTGTCCTTCTCTCAGCATTCTTCAGCTCCATTGGCAACCACTGCCAGTCAGAAGAGTATATGGAGAAGAGAGAAAGTGGCACTTACAAATTCAGGGAGAGCATACTACAGATAGACCTGAGGATTATAGAAATAAGACTGACAGAAAAAAGAGAGGAAGAGGATTTGCATAGACTGCAGTTTCTGAATGGATTTCAAAGAGAGACCATATCTGATGGATTTGGAAGCACGCCGAGGTTGTTAGAAGAATACATAGGTGAATTCAGAGTAATGTTGATCCTAGGATAAATGTAATACATGAATTTGGCTATGTTCCAAAATGAAGCAATGGGATTGGACATCTTATAAAATACAATCAGTTGAACCACAATTATCATGCTTTCTGACTCTACCAAACTATTATTAACAAGATGCCTTGTAAGCTATGTAAAGTGTCGTTCATATTTTGTATGCAATATTATTATGTACAGCAATACTAGTTTTTTTGTTTTGTTTTTTTAAAACTTTATAGATATATTTCAACTATGGAAGAAATAAATAAATAATACATTTTAAATCTAATGGAATATAAAACAGAGAGACATGATCTTAGGTCATATTTTATAGCATGAGCAAATGACTCACGCAATAAGTTCCAAATAAGATATTAGTTACCATTAGAAATAAAAATATGATGCAATTTGAACCTTTTAGAAATACTGTATTTGCAGATTCACCTATTTGTGGATTCTTCTGTGGAATGTAAACTCAAATAATTCAAGGAAAATTAGCATATTCAAAGATTTCTTTTGTATGGAACATATTTCAAATATTTCAAATAAAATAACATTCAGGTCAACAAAACAGGTGCTATGCTACTTGACATGCTATTACGTGGTGACTGTGAAGCACCCAAACCAGGATTGTTATTATGTTAGGTTATTCTCCACCCTGCCTTGTGTAAACTCACTAGTTTTCATTGTTCTTGATTTGTTCATCTGCGCTACACTGATGGAACTCTTCAGTCATGTGCAGTCTGTCCTTCCTACCATATTTCTGTTTTTGTTTTTTAATTATTTCTTCATAATATTCAGTTCATGTTGGACTTTGTTTTTATGGGTTGGGGTTTTGTATATTTAAACAGCTTTATTTTTGTTCCACTTCAGCCTCCATTTGCCTGCATTTGGGTCCTCAACAACCTCCCACTGTTTTTGTGAAAAACAAATGCAAGGTGAGGGTTACAAAGAATAGTGAGGATTCAGTCTTTTGCAGGTATGAGAACAGATGTAAATAAACCCAGCACACCTTTCCTTTAACTCTTTATAAAACAAAGTGAGACACCCTCTAATAAGCATGAAAATGTTTTTGCAGAACTGAAAAGTGAGACAAAGACTTCTAAATAAAGTTGTTTCAGTGCCAAACTTAAAAAGGTAGATGAAATAAACTTCAAAAGAAAACAGGGAAAGTGATAAAATGGCTTTAAAGCGGTTAGAAATTTGAAGTTTGGAGGAAAAGTTAATTTAGATGAAAAATAATTTAGATGAAAGCAAGCTAGTCACCAGTTTCCAAAGATTCCTAAGGTTTGCACTACGTTTAGCTACCAATTGTAAACCAAGTTCAAGAGATCCTTGTATTGTTTTGTAGTGTGTTGCTGACAGACGTGTATGACATGCCAACAATATCTCAATACTTCATAGCAAGCTTCCAGCTGACTTTTTATCCACCCAGCTATTATTAGTTCTGAAATCTCACAGGGACCCCTGGATGATGAGGGATTTCCATTGTTCTGTCTCTTACTCTATGGTTCATGTGCTGCTTCTTTTTCATTATGGTCCAAAGAGATAATACCACTCAACAAACCCTAACTGCTCATCCCTTCATTTGCTCTCATCATTATCGAAAGTAGTGATTGTGCTGCTGTGGCACCCTCCTCCCTATTTTCACCCGCAGCTCCTCTTTCTCTGTTATAAGAGGCACTCTTTGCACTCAGCCACAGGCCATTAAGTTGTCCCACAGCAATAAGCCTTTGTCTGTGTGACCAAACAGTTGATGCTTGATAAGCGTAATCCTGGCTTGTGTTTTAGCCCTCTGAATATTGCTGTGTGGGCTGTGAGGTCCTTCACAAAGCAGCCAACACTAAATTGCTCACTTTTGCTTGTCTTTTGTCTCCGTATTTTTGAAACACTTTCAGCCGCTTTGCAGTTCCTCAAGCAATGGCCTCTGAACATTGAAGTTCACTGAGGGAAGGATGTGTTTGGTTGCTGAACTGACCACATAGAAGAAAGACATAGTGGAGATTCTGCTAGGTTCAGTCATCACTTTTCCTGCAGAGATTAATCTATATTTGTCATTATACATTTCAAAAGAACACATTTGACATACAAACATCAAAGTTATGTGATTTTTAATTATAGTGACTTTAAATGCAACAGTGATAAGTATTGAACGCAAGCATATATTTCATTACATTTTTCTTCAATTAGGTTATGGACATGAAACTCACACCAGATGTTGATAAGGTAAGCCACACATATAGATAAATTAAAACAAATTAGCCAACAAAATCCTGAAATTGTTTAGTAAATGAGAAAAAAATCCTTCCCTTCTCAGTGCGAATGGATATTAGCTCGTTGAGTCCAATTTTATACCAGTGAAAATGTCTTTTATTACCAAGGATCTTCAAGCACAGGGCTCTTTCAAGAGCTTTGCAGCCTTATTGTTGCAAAGCATACTGATTGTTTTCAGACATCATTGGGTTCATAATCTAGAAGTGGGAAAAACATATAAAACATATAAACCAGCTACAACAAGGTCTTCTTTGAAAGAGATCTGATGAGGGAGTCTGAAAATAATATGAAAAGAGTTGGCCAAGAAGTAAGGGCCTGTAGAAAAACCTGAAAGCAATGACTAATGGATTCAGGGAAGCACATGAGACTCTACTGACAAAGATAATAAAACTTATTTATAGTTTTCTGTCAAAGTTTGGACAAGCTTCAGAAAAACTGAAAGACTACCCTGGTTAGAAAGTTGACTGTGAAGTGAATGTCGCTTTGGAATGTCACTTCACACACTTTGTGTAGTGGAGAAATGGCATTGTACAAAGCACCAATGCTTAGAGATGAGAAGAGCATGCTGCCCCAACAGGAAGTGATACTGAAGGACTTCATGTAACTGAAGGAAAGATTCAAAGAAAAACTTACTGGAACATTCCATGTCAGAATCTGGGCGTGAAACATGTGTTGATATTTCAATCAAACAATGATTTCAGAGTAACAGAAAAAGGAAATGCAACTGGTTTCAGAGTGAGAAAATAAAGCTGCTAAAATGTCACTTTGATGTTTATGGAAAGAACTGAATATCATAGTGCATGAAATACATGTTCAAGATTTGAAAGTGGTTATTTTGGAAAAAGGGCAAACAAAATCACACCTTAGCAATGCATTTACATATACAAGATGTATTTTATGCACAGCTTCTATGCCCTGGCAATAGCATGATCACCCACATTCTACTAGGTTCAGTCACAATCCCATTATTCGAATTAGCACTCAAAGTGGGAGCAGCCAAGTTGGACTAATTGGCCCACAATATGCAAAGAAGGAACAATTGAACAGAAATTCAATATTTAGAGAGGGTGATTAGTGATTGCAAAAACATCTCACTGCTTGCCCAAAGTTTAACAAGAAATAGTATCATGGTAAGAGCTCTGGCCTGTATTTTCATGTGTTAGTCTTTCCTTTCTTCCAGCATGAACTGTCTTGATTTCCAGTTTACAGTGGCTTAAATGTCAGTGCCTTGTTTTTCTGTTTGATATGTCAAAAGATGTTAACATTCTATGCCTCTACTCACCTCCTATTTGTGCAGGCTTGGGCCAAGCTATTATTTCCATATGTCCCCCTGGGGCTTCTATATATCAGGCTTTGACCCACAATAGAGGTTCAGGAAGGAGGAATCATTCATTATTTAAAATTTAAAGAGGAGGGTGAGGCAGAGATCCTTACAAGGCATCTTTTTTTTTTTTTTTTTTTTTTGACTGCAGCAAAATATGTGAACAAAGGGAATGAACTGTTATCTGCTGAATATGAGGACCGGAGTGTATATCTTCATTCTGACAATTGCTGTGCTCACTCCCACCTGGCATGGGAATCAATGATCAACCAGTTTTCTGAAATAGCTCAATGGTGCAGCTCATAAACTATCAAGTGGTAACTATATAGTGTATGTAGGGAGAGCACAAAACAATGTTACATTTCAAACAATGGAAAGGACAAGGAATTGAACAAGGTCAAACAGAGAATGCGGCAGTCCAAAGACATGCCAGTTTCCATAGTTCCAAAATCATCAGGCAATAGTGATGGAGTTCCTCGCACCCTTATCTTCATTTCTTAACCCCACTGAGGATTTTCTTTCTCAGCATGGCTCAAGTAGGTGCTTCAGTTGCCCCAAAGGGTGGCGGAAAAACTATTGTTACAGGAAAAAGGGGAAGGTGTGAGCAGCATGTATACAAGTGTGACTGACAATGCTAATGCTTTGTCTCATACGATACTGTCACAACATGGTGAAAGTTTTAACAAATATGTAAAAAAAAAATTTTTTTAAGTTATCTACCACAATTTTGACTTCGTAAAACACAATCAAAAGGTTGCAACTCCTCATCTCTGAATTTAAGAGTACAGATGAGATGGAATAAAAATGTGAAGGCACTGTTCTTTTTCAGTTTTTACACCATGTTCCAAATTATTATGCAAATGATATTTTCTCAGATTTTCTGAAATGGTCAATGCAAGCGATATTTTCTCAGATTTTTTTAAATGGTCAATGCAAATGATGGTCAGTATAATTTCCAAGTCATGAACTATTACAGTATAAATCAAATTTTACTGAACAAAGCTTCCCATGAGAACAGTATTTTTTTTTCCAAAAATAAAAAACTCAAAATAGACTGTTCCAAATTATTATGCACAGCAGATTTTCTAAACATTTTATGGATTATAAAGAACTGCAAACGGTCATTCTTTGAATGTGCAGCATTAAATGGTCACATGTACTAAAATCAAAAGCTATTTCAATCAAAAACATCTTAACAGACCAAGTTACATGTTAACATAGGGCCCCATCTTTAATATCACCTGCACAATTCTTGCATCCATTGAACTGTGAAGGATAGTTTCTGCTTGAATTTCTTTGCAGGATGTCAGAATATCTTCCCATAGATGCTATTTTGTTATGAACTGAATTCCACCCTCAGATCTTCTGCTTGAGGAAACTCCAAAGGTTCTCAATAAGGTTGAGGTCAGAGGAGGATGGTGACTACACCATGAGTTTCTTCTCTTTCATGCCCAAAGCAGCCAATGACACAGTGATATTATCTGCAGCACGAGAGTTTGCTACGGAAGGAACGGCTCTTCTTTTTGAACCATGAAAGAAAGTGATCAGTCAGAAAGTCCATATACTTTGCTGGTCATTTTCACACCTTCTGGGACTCTCAAGGGGCCCAGCAGCTCTCTCCCCCTGATTTTGGCCCAAAAAATGACTCCACCACTTCCTTGCTGAAGTCACAGCTGTGTTGCTGTGGTTGCCATCCACCACCAATCCACCATGGCCTTCCAGTGTGGTGGATGGCTAACCCTGGATGATGGCTTGTTCAGCCATCAGTGAACAAGTCTGTTTGAAAATTAATCTTCATGTACGGCTGGGCCCATTGTGACTGTTTCTGCTTGTGAGCACTGGTTAGGGGCGGCCGAATAGTAGCTTCATGCACCACAACCTCTGGAGGATTCTCCACCTCGAGGTTCCAGAGGCACCAGCAGCTTCAAATAATTGTTTGCTGCTTTGTAAGGGCATTTTAAAAGCTGTCCTCTTAATCTCATGAATTTGTCTAACAGAAACCTTCCTATATGCCTTTATCTGTACAAACCCATCTTTGTTCTGAATCAGCCACAAATCTCTTCACAGTACGATAATGCTTCAGTTTTTGTTAAATATCTAATGTTTTCATATCTTGTTATATGGCACAAATAGTGTATTTGATGATTTTCTTCAGCGGAAAGATCCTTTCTCTTTCCCATATTGCTTGAAACCTGTGGCCTGCTTAATAATGTGGAACATCCTTCTTAAGTAGATTTCCTTTAATTGAGCTCAGCTGACAAACTAATCAACCCAGCTCTCTGAAATTATTTATAGTGATTCAAAGAGCCCTGACACACAATACCATCAATAAATCTAATAGCACAACAAAAAATGTAATCTTTATAAAAACTGAAATCCAATTTGCATAATAATTTGGAACGCGGTGTAAAGTGCACCGCGGTGCAAGCGTGCAGGAAAAAAAGACATAAAATATGCTTCGTTTCCTTCTAAAATAATAAGTGGTCAATGTTTTTTGGTCCAAGTTAATGTTCTTCTGAATGTGCTCCATACCAGGATGAAGGTTTCATTTGAACAGTGCAATAACCACAGAAGTGTTTAGATAAATGATTTCTTATGCATCACTTCATTAAGAAGTGCCAATTTTGGTAAAATAAATCCTGTCTCTGACCTATTGTTAGTCTTCCATAAAATACATTCAGGAACATCCAGGGGGAAAAGGTTCCATTGGACACAACATATGAAATAGGTGTGCTCACACCATTCTCAGAAACGACAACTCACCTTGTGATATTGCTTTTACTTGGCCTGGTGGATCTGTATCCAAAGAAATTGTGCAGACTAAAAACAAACTTGTCAACTGACACAATACTCCAGATTTTTTTTTCTTTACATAATTTGTTTGTGTATGTTTAAATAGGGCACTGTTAGATTATTGAGACACATAAACAAATTTCTATGAAATGTAAACATTCAGAATTTATAAAGAAAATAGTTAAGGTTACCTGGATAAAAAAACACACATATAACTATACTTAACAAAAATAGAGCACCTTTAGACTTTTTGTTTTTTATAGCCTGACATATGGATTTCTAACATATATATTATAAAATACTGAAATTTTACTGGATTTTCAACGTGCAGGAGAGCTGTGCCCCGTATAGAACCAATAGATAACATCCCACCCCATAACTTAAGGCTCAGACAGCAGGCCTAACATATATAACTAATTGGAAATTTGGAAGATTCTGAAAATAATTAGCCAATTGTAACCCATGTGTACTTCTTTTTGTGCTTTTTCTTGAACATGTGTCCTTTCATGCCACCAAAAAAGCTATGATCCTGGCAAATCATTACTTTGTGATACAACACTGGAACCTCCTGCGGTGCCAAATGGGCACAACTGAGATTAAATTAACTACTGAAGACAAGTGGAAAAACACAAGAAGGATGCAGAGGTGCAGGTCAATCCTGTTGCATTGTTCCTGAAGAGGAACTAAAAAATAAGTCGTAAGCTGCAGACTACATTAACTACCCATCCAGGCAGAAAGAACGCAGCTGATTTAATATACAACCTAACCTGTGTTTTTCTAGAGAAACCAAACCAGAAGTAGAACCCAACAGTAAACCTGCAACTACTTTAAAATGTGCTTGTTACTAACTGTATGCTCAAGGAAGATTTTTATGCTTGAGAAAGATACTTTAAAAATTGCCAAAATTTTACTAATGCTTGGCTCTACAAATTTTCTCTAGCTTTAATATTTTCCTGCTATTTTCATGTATTTAATCTGTACATTGTGAAATAGGTAATAGGTAATTCTGCATTAACTCCCCTTTTTAGGTTGGCCTAATTTTTAAAGGTAATATTCAAATTTTCAGTAACACTTTATTTGACAGGGTGTGCATAAGACTGACATAACACCTGTCATAAACATGAAGAAATATTTATGAATGGTTATGACTGTTGTCATGAAGTGTCAGTTGATAAATAATGACACTTTTAATGCAAAATTGCATTAAAAGTCCCAACTTTGCATGATTTTGCAAACAATGTCACTTTAGTGCAAAGATCACCAAAGATGACCACTGTATGACCAATGGACTATGGCACTAAGCATCCCATACAGTTCAATTAAATATCATTGAACTGCATGGGATGCCTATACCATTGAGAAATATAAGGAATATGGCACATGTGTAAATCTGCCTCTATCAGACTGTCCTCACAAACTGAGTGACCGAGAAAGAAGTAGTGTGATCAGTGTGAGAGAGACCACCAGGAGACCTATGACTACTCTAAAGGAGTTATAAACTTCAGCAGCTGAGATGAAGAGATTCTGCATACAATATCTGCTGCCCAGGTTCTTTGCCAGTCAAAACATTTAGGAAAAGCGTTCAAATAAGAAGCTATGTTTGGTGGTCACCAAAAGCTGGTGGACATCACTGCAAACAAACCACAGTGAAGCACAATGGTGACAACATAATGCTATGTCCTCACATATTTTTCTGATGTCATTTTACCTTCTACTTCTCAGCCATGGAAGGCTTGTGAAACTAGAATGTAAAATCAGTCAGCAAAATATCATGAAATTCTGGAGAAGAATGTGTTTCCCTCTGCAAGAAAACTCCAGGTTCTGAGAACATTTATTTTCCAACAAGAAAACAACCTGGAGCATCCAGCTAAAGGTATACAGAAATGGTTTGAAGACAGCAAGGCAGGTGTTCTGGAGCGGTCGAGTAAAAACTCAGACCTCTGTCCCATAGAAAGATTGTAGCTGGACTTGAAAATGGTGTGCTCAGCTGATCCTCACATAACTTGACAGAGCTTGAAAAGTTTTACAAGGAATAATGGAGTAAAATTGCACCGTCCAGATGTGCAAGCCAGATTGAGATCCAATCACACAAACTCTGTCCCTGTGATCACAGCCAAAAGTGCATTTACTAAATGCTGACTTAAAAGAGTGGATATTTATGCAACCATTTATGTTATGGTACTATTTTGCACTCTGCCATCTCTTCCAGTATCTTAAAGATAAATAACTGATAACTAATGTCTACACTGTGCTCAAAAGGTGACCCAAACATTCACCACGGCTAAATATATCAATATTAATTTTTTACATTTTCATAGCATCCTTGTAAGTCTGAGGTTAAAGTTTAGCTGTGGAGGAGAAGAAGAAAGTTTGCCGTATTTAGAGTCTCCTGGAGTCTGCAGAACTCTCCTTTTTATTCTCCCAGGGTTTACTGAGTGAGAACTATAAAAAATCCTGCTCTGATAAGAGGCTGGTGTGCAGACCGAAGGGCAAAATAAGCTAAAAGTATTTGATCTTCCCGCCAGCTGATTTACATTTGTGATTCACAGCTCTAATCTTCCCACTTAAACCACCAAATAAAAGAAACAGGATAGGCTAAAGAGACTGACAGAAAGTCGCTTAAGGTCCAGTATCTCAAATATTCCTCACTGTTATATTTTTTCCTCTTATTCTTTACTGGCTGGATGAAAGTCCCTATTCCCTGCTTCGCCACTCTTCTTTCGCTTTCAACATCTACACCATCACTTTCTGGTAACTTCACTCTTCTATGCCAACTCCTCTTCTCTTTCCCCTCTGTTCTCATCTCCCTGAAGGGTCTCCATCTTTACTCTGAGATAAGCTTCTACAGAAAGGCATGGGTCTTTTGGGATGATGGATGCAGTTTAATGAAGCATTTTCTGAATGTGTTTAAGCTTGTGCCTGTGAGTGTGTTGTGCCAAATTACCTCTTACTTCCATGAATACGCAAATATTAAGTGAGACACACCTCCTGCTCACTTGATAACATTATAAATCTCTGCAGTCCTTGAACCATAGAGCCCCGTTGGACTTAACATCAAATAGCTTCCTGTTAAATTTATTCAGCAGTTCTTAATGTAGTGGATATCTCTTGTGTGTTAATCTCGTGAGATGTAGTGCACTCAAAAACATGCTGTGCACAGAAAAGTGTAAAAAATTAATCTTAATTCTGCTTGTATTTTCTTGCTGTCCTCTGCATAAATAAAAGGAAAGATCATTTTATTTCCTGTTTTGTTGGCTGTATTCCCACATTCTGTAAGATCTTCTCATCCATCACCCCATTCTCCCCCTTATATAACAAACCCACACATATAAAGGCACCCACCCACACAGGCACCCACATGCACTCTTGCTGCCTCCGTTTGTTCACCCCACAGGCACAGGTGGTCTGCTCCTAACCTCATGAGAAACTCGCCTGCCTCCATTGCCTGTGAGATTTCCCATGAGCCTCCATGTTGCCATTCTTAGTGAGACAAGAAGGAGCTATGGTTCAAAAACTGATCTCTCATGTTCGGATGCGGCCGCCCGCTGCCATCTGGCTGCCCAGCATCGCGTGGCATTACAATGATGTGTGCAGATGTATGGAAATCTGTTTGCTCTTTTGCAGGTTGTTTGCTTTTCGGGGGTGTGAGGGCGGGGCTGCAGACTGGCAGATGTTAATAGTATGCATGTATGCACATGCAGTGCAGTATATTTAATGATTCTACACCTCCAGTGGCATATTTTTCACTGGGTGTGGGACTTAGTTGACATGATGATGCATCTGTGTACGTTATGAATTATTGGTGCATAGTTTTGTGTTGCTGCTGAATGTGCAACTATGCCACAGTGCTGGCAAATGGTCTTGTCACCCCTCCTCCACCTTACATCACCCCCAGAAAAAGGTACCAAGAAAAAAGTATTCAAAGAATGACCAACTGTTGCTTTTGTAGGTCATATGCATGTCTTTGGTTACAAAATATAAAAATAGACTTTTTGTATATATGACAAGCATACCTTAAAATATGTTTACCAGAAAAAGGCTTGGCTTTTAGTGGGCCCATATACTTTAAATGTATGTATATTAATTCCATTTGCAGTCATGCAAATCAGTTTCACAGAAAATGTGATGGAGCATTATCTATGTAGGAAAGATGTATTAGGAGCTCTACCTACTGTACAAATTATCTGTAGTCTACAATTAGTTATAATTTAAGTATATTTTGCGCATTAATAACAGTGGGGTGGTTTAGCCCTGTCGGTCTTTAACAATGATATTTTTGATACATTTTTCTTGCATTTTATGCTTAAAATGTAATATGTAACCCTCTGCATAAATGCTTTCTGCAGGTCTTTGTGTTGTAAATTGAGAATTAAATAAATAGTCTTATTGCAGATACTACAGAGGCACTCTGAGATTTTCCTGGACTTAAAAACAAAAAGATTTAATGGGTAGTTATGCTTTTACAATACATCACAGTCAATGGCACAAATAGAATTCACATGATGTTGCGCCTGCTGTAATCAATAACCTGTAAGCTAAGGATGGATGGGAGGCTGTTATGCCCATAAAACAAGGAGCTAGTTGTATTGACATGGCCATCCATACTACTCTGCTTGCTCTCGTTTAAAGGGAGAGGGGGATTCTTCAACCTCTATTTCATGTTTGTGGTCCTATGAAAGCAAGCTGAGTTATTGTTAAGCTCTGAAAAAGGTTTTGCTCTTGCTCTTATTCTTGTTTTGAACATCACAAAAATCGTTCATAAATATTGACAAAATTAAAAGACTTTCGAATAACTTAAAAAAAAAACCATCACTGCTGTAATAACAATTGTTTTGACATGTAAATGTGATAGATTGATATACTACTTTATTATTATTGTTATTATTATTATTATTAGCACTTAAATATGTAAAACAGTGGTCTCATTTAGACTTTATTACATAATCAATCATAAATTTGTCTGAAGGATGAATCTTGGATGACTAGAAAAGTACCATTACTCACTGAAGAAGTGAAAAGATTTTGAGCATTTAAAACTAAACCTATTAAAGGTTTATCAAAAGCTTACTCGATTGTTCTCTGGAGTTTTAAGAATAAATTATAGTTTAATTTAGAGTTCCAATACCAAAGGGTAATGTAAGGAGGCAAAAGTGGGTGGAAGATAGAAGTGGGATTCAAAGGAGGAACCATCTTTGGACTTTAAGCTTCTCACACCAGAACATGGTGTCCTTTACCTTGTTAGATATCCCTCTGTACTCAGTCAGGTAACATTTAATTAGGCCTTTGTCCAAACTGTTAAGCCCTGTCCGAAGACACCTAACCTTCGGAACCTGTGTGAATTAAGTCTGTTGTTTCAATAAATTAAATTTTACTTCTTACATGACACATAGTGCCTATAAAAGTGCTTATACTTGCATTTTCCAACAGTGCTCAATTGCAAACTTTAAGTACATTAAAGTTATTAAAATCAATGCCACTTTGTCTGCTGCATTTGCACCCTGTCAATAATGCTTTGTGGGTTTCCCATTGTGAAGTCAAAATGTGCTGTACAAATAATAGTTGGAAACAACCTTTTTTCAATATATGTTTTCTATAATAATATATCAGAATTCCAATAATCTGTTATACAGATATTTAAGTCAGAAAAAAACATATTTTGCTTAATGCTTTTTTGTATCAAAATACATGTTCTGAACAACAGCAGTGAGGTGTTACACCAAACAAATCCTGCTGTTGTTTCTGTAATAGTTTTTTTTTTTTTTTCCTTTGGCCCACAAGCAGTGCTTTTACAGTACTGTGTTGATGATCACATTGAAAGATGTCAGGATAAACTGAGCTGGAGACTGCAGCCCCAGAGAGGAGATTTGCGTAAAAAATATGGCGCTTTATCAGAGCAAATGCTCCCAAATGACTGCAACTTTCTTTAAACATGCATGGAAGAATCAAAGTGACACTTCAAATATGATTATGATGAGGGAATGACATTATAACATGATAAAAATCTCAAAAAAGTTGACATTACATAATACCTCTAATTTAATATATACTGTGCCAACCTCTGGGAAGATTGGTAACTGTACATAATGTTTTAAACCTTTGAAAAATCTTCTAAAAAGAAAGGCCTTCAAACTCTTCACAGGTTTTTGGAAATTAAAAAAATGCTTCTTAAATTTTTATTTTTATTTTCATTGTGTCAACATACATCTGAGTCCTCCAGATTACAAACATTCCAACACTCCAACTTTAACTGGAGATGGCTACACACCAATTTTAAAACATAGTAAAGATCATCCATCTAGATCATCCATCTAGTCAAGATCTCTAGACTTGCAGAGTCTATAGATCGACCACCATCTGCCAAAGGCAGGGTATATAAAACACATGATGCAAAGAATGTGTTCCTTTTGTGTAACAAATACTGCAGGGTAAAAAATAATGGATGTCAAGATGTAAGGTCTATAATATAAAATATTTTAATAATAATTGTGAAACCTTTAATATCAGCTCCGATATGGGTGTGGATTATAGCAAATAACACTTGTGTGAAATATCTCCAAAGTAATCGTATAAGGAAACTATACTAGAAGTCTTTGGTCTGATTCATTGCACAGTATGTGATTTAAATTGTTTGCTGATAGAGTTTGCACAAAGTCACAATATAATGAGGGGTCTAGATTTAATTTTTTTTTTTCTGGGATGTGATGTCAATAATTCAACAATTCACTTCAATAAACTGAAGTCTTATAAGCCCAATAGAAATGTTTTTGTTTTGTGCAACGTTTGCCACAGCTTCCATATTATAATAAATCATTGCCTTTAGACCACTTTTCATGCCATTTACCACACAATAATCCTCAAAGATAGATGTTACCAGCATGGCTCTTCAGAGATTAACTGCTATCAAAGCACACCCCTGCACACAATGCAGTTAAGAGGAATATGTCATAACCAAAGCATTTTTGCTAAATTCTTTTCTGGCAGTTTTAAAGACAGAGGTCACAAGAAGAAAAAAAGTAAAGGAAATAGGATTACAAATAAATTTATGTTGTGTAAAACACATTATGACAACACAATGTTGTGTTTCTTATGACAATGCTGTCATAAGAAACACATTCCCTTACTTGCATTGCTCTATTTTCCCTCTCATCCACACACACAGACACACGCATGCATCCACACTCAAAAATGTGCACACTCGTATAAGGTAAAACCTTTTAAGAGAGCTGTTAGGTGGCAAGAGATTGAAAGGGTTTCTTTGAGGGCTACATTTATTTATTTTTTGGTGGTAATTTAAAACATATTTTCTAACATCTTTTGTTCAGTTTCAGTTGAGTGATAATTTTACCCCTTCATTCCAGCATTGAGTTGATTAGATAAGAAATTATCTAATTGAACAGAGAATTCTCTCTATGTTTTTCTTTTTTTTTAAATATGAAGGGCATCTTATGCATAAAGAAAAATGTTTTTCTAATTTTTGCACAATAATTTTGACAACAGCCATAAAGTTACTCCAAAAATACTCTAAATGCTGCAAAAAGTATCACCAAGATGGGAGTTCCGTTGGAAGAGATTAGTATTGATTTTCTTGCAAGTTTGTGTGGCTTTTAAGATATTACTTTCTCAATTAGAGCATCAGCACTGAGCCATTAAGTTAAGCGTTGGTTTACACCTACTGTATTTTCATTACATGGCAGCTAGATGATAATGGAGCAATCTATCCTTACAAATATTTAAGAGTTTCTCATTTATCCTCAACTAAGAAGTTTGCCGAGAGAAATGATGGTTTCACACACTTTTTTTCTTGTTAGGCTCTTTTGAATTCTTGTTTATGACTTGAGAATGTTGAATTTCATGTTGCAGCAGTTTTAAGTCCTTTTGGATGGCACTATAATTTATAGCCAAAGGTTTCTGTTAGTCTGTTTTCAGTGCAAATTTGCTGCAGGTGCTTGCCCTAAATTAATCCCAGACATAAATCCTAGTGATTTAGGGCAAAATTAGGGGAAATTTCAGGGTATTTTTAATGAATGTCTTGGAAGTGAAATACCAGTTTTTAACTAATATTAGCTGAACTCATACTATTTATGTATAAAATCTATCTGAAGTTAGAAAGCACTCTCAAGAAGAAAGAAAGGACGAATGGAGAGACGGATGGACAACACAAAGACATGATATTTTTCCGACATGCCAGACAATTTAGAAGGTAAAATACTGTAAATTCTGACACCACAATAAGGAGCTTAGCTTGGCCCTGCTGTTAGTGAAAAATTGCCCCCACATGGGATAATTTTATTATGACTGCATCCCTTGGCAAAATGTTTATTTGGTTAATTATCATTTCTTTTTTTATATCCTACACTGCAGCTGCAGAAGATATCTGGCACATGCAGCCAAGCAGAGCCAGTAAAAATCTTTCTCGAAGTGTAACCTAGAAGCAACTCTGCCTCTGGGTCTCTTAATGGTCTCTCTCTTTCAGTACAAGTTAAAATGTAAATTATTGAGATTTTTATTTTTCAAAACGGCAACCTGGGGAACAGTCAGGGGCAGCTTTACAGTGGATGCCTATCTCAGCAACAGTGGCCCAATATTGTAGACGCAAAACCTTATGACCATGATACCCCTGAGATATTGTAGCACACAGCACAAGTATCTGGGCTGCAATAAAGGAAAGACACCTCTAAGTATAAGGTGCTGGATGAAGACAAAAGGCAATCCCACTTCAATCCCTGAAGAGCTTACAAAACGAGTAGGGAAGAAAATAGTCATTTTTACATCTTAACCATGACAGTCCCATTATCTCACACTAACATTTACAGGCTTTCAAAATGTCATAACACTCAGTTAGATTGCTTGGCTTGTTAGTGAATGAAATGGCCAACTTAGTTTATAAAAGACTGCTCAAAGGACAGGTTCCATGAAGATTCCCACCTGGAAAGAACCACCATCTGCCTTTGCAGAAAAGAAAAGAAAGCAAAATACACAAACCTACTATTTTGAGATGGAGCAAATTCTAAGTAAATTGTCATTCATAAATTCCAAACACAAAGACAAGTTGTGCTCTGCTCTCTGATTGGGCATAGAAAGAAAAAAAAAAAAAAAGAAGAAGAATCTAAACAACAGCTTACAGCAACAAGACATCCCCGTATGCAAATTTCCTTTTGCAACCATTTTGCCTTCAGCTAAGATGATTTTCAAAATTTATTTCATTTATTAAGAAAAGTCAGTCAATTGTAATGTTTAAGCCAATACCTCCAGTGGATTTGGAAGAAGCCTCCAAGATATATAATTGGTACTCTGACAAAACATTATGAAAAATACTGCATTTTAATTTTAAAGTGTTGACTTATCAACTCAAACACAAGTTTGGGGTTGTGTATTTGAAGTAGTTTGATGAAGACTCATGGATATGAAAATACCAGTTCATGGATCATTTTATTTTTTAGTTTTCTATTTTTTACATCCATTTACCTTGGTGTATATATTTTACTTTATTTAATATGTGCTTGGGTTGTGAATATGGAATGACATTGCACTCTGTAGATTTGTTTTTGAGATTTAGAAAGAGAAACTAAGACATTTGAGCTAGATTTTTAATAACCAGGTTAGATTTAAGTGCACATGATTAAAGATCCAGGTTTTATAATAACAATGTCATAAACCCAATTTCTTAATTATATACTGGCTTCTGCTAGATTCTAGAAAACTTTTGTGCATGCCTGCCATTTTCAGAGCTGTGAGATGTAAAGCATTGGGCACCAGTTCTTTTTATCCTCCTTCAGGTCACCTTAGAGAGTGCCGTGTGATTGCCCGCTCAGGGTCATATTTTGCAGTCTTTGAAACCTTTTATGAAGAGAAAAATTGGCAAAAAGGAACTTACCATATTTTTTCTGCTTAGTATATTCTCAAAAGAAGAATAAATCAGACCTTTTTTTAAAACATCAAGGTTGAGAAAAGAAAACTACCGTTGAATAACGTGCCCAAACCATCGGATAAACACGGTTTTCAAGACTGATGAGATTTTCAAACATTTAATTTCTACAAGTTTAATTATTGAGCGGCACCACTTACTTCAAGATTTCTATTATTTGCACCATTTTATTTGTCAGATTCATATCATGTTTGTGCTTTGATTCATCTTTGACTTTTTTTCTCTTCAAACAAAAGAGGTATTTCATTAACCACAAATAGGGAAAGAATTGATAAGGGAGGAGGGAATGGTTAATCTACAAGGCCGTAGATCAAAACACACACTTTTACAACAGAAGAACAACAGTGATAAGGACAAAAGAAAACCTTAGGAAGATAAAGGAGTCTTTGAAGAGAGTTTTAAAAATTCTTTAACGTTTTTATTCTGCCCACAAAACATGATAACTGTGATTAAAATATCCTTTTGAATTTGTCCTTATTTCACATTTGGTGAAAAGTAAACTCTGTTTTTTTTGCAGTTTTGAAAAGACAATTTTTTCAAAAGAAATGGTTTGTTTTCTCTTAATTATAGCTAAGTAACACAACATGAAGTTCATGGTGATTTATGTTTTTATTTTTTTATTTTTTCATCTGTTTTGGTGTGCACTGTCACCTTTGAGGGATTGTGACCTTTCGCAATAATGCAGGATTGACACACTGTGGTCAAGTCTTTAATAAAAAGCACATTGCATGACTGCATGCTTCTGGAATTATCAAGGTGTAGTAGGCGCACCTTAATGTTGAATTCTGTCTTTATACACACAATTGAACGGGTGTTTACCTGAGAAACACAGCCTTTTGGTTTTCACTGTCTGAGATTTTTGTCACAGGTTGTATGTCTCATAGTGCCAGTTTCAACATATACTGTATGTGAAAAATATATTTTTTATAGAAGTTAGGTACTGCAACTTTAAGGTATATGCTGCAAATAATAGAGAAAATAAGCAGTTTTCGCTATTTCACTATCTATAAGAGGAAAACAGGCAAACAAATAAAATCTAACTGAAAGGGATTCATTCTTAATCCACCCCTCTTCATTTTAGTGTTGTTTTAAAATTTTATGATCATTTTATGAAAGAAAAAAAAAAATTAGCATTAACATTGATGCTGGAAAAGCCAAAATGCCCTTTAACCTGAAAATATAACCATCAATGGTAGAGCCTACAGAGCTAAAGGAACATAAAATACAGAGCAAATGAGGAAAGTGAAGAGATAGTACAATAAATAAACACTGATGCTGTTTGATGCTCATTAGAAAAGAATGTGTCCATAACTAATGCATGCAGGTAATTTGAGTTAGTCACAAGGATTTCGCAGGAGACACCATTAATTTCATATAGCATGATCAGCAGATGTTAACTAATAATAATTTTCCACCATGATATATAAAAAAGGTAAGACCTCCATTCAAAACTATGCCTGGGACTGAATTCTATGTAACACAATGTTTCCTGCAGGCTCAACCTGCCTCTTAATTGAGTTCACATTTGCATTCATGTCAGAAGTTGACCATGACTTTCTGACAGGAAGTGATGTGAGTCTTTGTCTTTTACATGACTGCGTTTCCCATGTGTATGCTGTAGGATTTTGCTGTTGCTTCCAACCATCATCCAAGGAATTAATGTGCTCTCAGATTTAATTGACATGGGTTTAATGAAAATCCCCTCAGAGTATGTAATTTTGTGGGAATCCTTTCCTCTTTTGATAGTTTAGCGAAAGGTCCACTTTCTTTATGACGAATTCACCTTCATGAGTATTTCATTGACACTGAATTGAATTCAGATGGATGCATTAATTAAATTCATGAAGGCACTGTGTTTTACATTACTATCTATCTAGAATTGTTCTTTATGTAATTTATGCAATTCAGAAATAACTTATCTTCCCTAACCCTAACTCTCTTATTCAGTTGTTTGTTTGTTAAAGTCAAAAACATGTTAATTTTAAACAGTTTTCAAGGTTTATAGAAATGTCTGGACACTCAGACATTTTGGCCTGCAGACTGACTAAACAGACTTCTGGCTACATTTACCCAATTTCCATCCAAACCTTAAAAGCAGCAAAATAAATGAGAAAGACACAAACTTCATCCCACACCTCTGCTTTGAGGTGGCTATTTTAAATAAATCAGTTGCCTTGGATCACATCGTCAGATCCTTAATATCCCCTCCAGCTTGTAGTGTAGCTGTTCAGTCCCCTAAAAATAGACTTGATGGATTGTTTTTTCACCCTGACAGAAGGAAGAAATTCCCTGAACTAGTCCCGACCTCTACGTACAAACTCACTCTACACATCAGCAACACCAAACTATGACCCCTCTTGAGACCAGTTAGCAAGTTTTGGTATTTTGACAGCCTTGGTTTGGTGTTGCTCAAATTTCAGGGACATTATATTCAATGACTCCTTCAAAGGTCAATCTATCTAAACATTCTGTGCACAAAACAATAAAAAAATTTCCAAACTAAAAAACACAACACTTTTTCCATGCACTCACTTCATGCTGGAATGAGAGTGCAACCATTTAACCTGAAATATGTAGTGAAGTGTGCTTATGAAGACACTATTTCACCAATTTTGCTCCTCTTCACTCAACACCAACATGTTGAAATATATTGATCAGGCAAAGTTCTCTAAAGCCAAAGGCAAATATCCGCAGTTTAATACTTATACATTTTATGTTGACAGAATAAATAATTCAGAACTAAGCTGTGAAAGCTTGACTTGGAGCAAAAGTAAGGAGCCACATACATTTTTGCAGCTCTAAGCCTATTTCAACAGGGAAAACTCCCGATCTATCAGCAATCCTTCTAAACTGAGACATTTGTCTCTGTTGTTTCTGTACTCTTGTCCTGCTTTGAGCTGAGTAAACGTCTTCAGCTTGCTTTGGAACAGATGAAGCCACAAAACAAAAAATGACAGCCTGTAGAAGAGTATTTTGGCATAACATCACTTAGAGTAGGACAGCTGATTCTGCTTTCAAGAGTCAGTATGAAAATTGGAAAACAGAAATGGAAAAATACACAGAGATAAAAATGTTGCTTTTATTTATCACCCCCCCAAAAAAAATGCCAAAATAAAACATACATTGTACTTATGGCTTGAGATGCAGCTCATTCCCACTATGTATGTGAGAGGAATGATTCTCTTAATCTCTAAACCATTTAGGTGTGTACTGCATAGTGTGGCAGCTTCACTGTATAATGAGATTCCCGATTACTTTAAAGTAGCGCTGATCTCATCAGTATGGTGCAGCCATAGTGATGTTTCACTGGCTGATTATGATTGCGCCTTGGTTTTATTACCACCCAGAATTTACCACCAGCATTTTTCCCTTTATGAATTTTTTTTTGTTTGTTTTAAAAGGTGATGGAAAAATTGAAAGACCGTATATCATTTTTCCAGATTACAATTCATATCCCTGATCAATTGGTGTAGATGCGTAGACATTTCCAACTTTACACCTTCATTACATTAGGAAAAAAATTCTCTTATGAGTATTATCTCTAGCCTGGATACTGAACTACATGCATCTCACTATGTGGGAACTGACAGATCACTAAAAGAGCAATGGATAGGAGGCTTCTGAACCAGGAGCACATGTTGCAGGATTTCCTCCTGATGGCAACTTTACGGGATCAGAAAACCTCACATTCAGAGAGTCTTCCTAATTTCTAATCAATTCAGCTGGAGAAATGATCCCTGATTTGAAAAATTTGACTGAAAAGGAACTTGCGATTATTCTTTAAAACAGACAGCAGAGCACACATTCATCCTCCAGAACAACATCAAAATCCTGAGACATTTGATTACGCACAAGTCGGTGTGCAATTCAGGTTCATGCAGACCAGGAGGACGTTGTGAGACTGTGCGTTCAGGCCACAGCAAGTAATTCATAATTTAAGTTCAGTAGTGTAATTTCATTGTTTATTTGCAGTTACTTGGGTCACCCTCAGTGCAAAGAAATGTTATACACATTCATCTGGTTAATATGTAATGGATTCCCTATTTCACTTTTTTGGGTTGAATATTAGTTACACTTTATAAACATGAATAGCAATTGAATATGTCATTAATTAAAAAAAAAGACAAATAAGAATTGATTATGATTTTTTTTATTGCATCAGTCAAAATGAATGACAACAAAAGAGTTACAAAACTCTTACAAAAAGACATGCATTTTCTTTTGTAAAATTATTTCTTAATTTACATGACCAAAAACATACTACAGCAGAGCTAAGAATTCTCCATCTTAAGTGTGATTTGGTCCTCAAGGCTAACTTTGCAGATAAAATGTATGAAACAAATAGCACAAATAGTAATAATGAGATTTCTAGAATAGGTAAAGCTGCTCATTTTGGTCAAGTCCAATACCTCTGTCACACTGTTCAATATCCTCTCAGCATTTCAAAGACATATTAAGATGCTGCATTATGACACTGTATCAAAAAGAGTTTGAATACCAGGTAAGCCATGCTGCCACTGAATATGTGAAAAGATTTCACAGTAAGATCATGCAACTTCTGATATGTCAAGTATAAGCCATGCCTTCCACAGGGTATTTCTAAAATCAACTCAAATGTTGTAGCAATGATTCAATTACATGCTTGTGCTTAGTGTCATGCTATGCTATGCACACACCCTTTCTATACTGATGGAGATTAACTTGCTTAGTGATCAGACTACTTCCATCTGAAATAATCTCACCTACTTTATGTTTATTTCATATAATAGTTACTTATTTCCAAATTAAGAACAAATTTGAGAAATTATATGTAAAGCTCCAATAACACTGGAAATTTAACAGATTTGATCGAGATAAGCATGCACTATATGAAATAAGTAACATCAAAACCAATACAAATACCTGAAATAGGTGCCAGGACTTGATGTTACACACAACGTGGTTCATATATTTTATGTTTGGATCTACGCAAACATAAAATCTACATACTGAGATAGGAAATAGTGAGAGCAGCTTTAGCTTGAAGTCACATCTTATTTTTGCTGCTTCTAGAAGTCCAGCGACTGTAGTTATGAGTCTTTTTTTTCTCTGGGGCATTTTTATAGAGGCCTTTGGGATTTTCAATGGGTGCATTTTGTCCCTAAGCTGCAGAAATTTCTACATTGTGCAACCTTTGAAATGTAAAAAGTGCATAAACCGGCAAACAAAATAGCAATGTCTTTTATAGAACACTTGATTAAACTTCACTGTTTGGAAAATGAAATTAAAATACAAAGAAATATAAAGGTAATGTCAGCTGTCATGGTAAAGAAACATCAACATAAGTTGTTCAACTGAAGTGGTACCCATTTTGACACCCTTGAACTCCTGGACATGAAATTTCTCAACAACTGCAGCCAGTGGGCAGCAGTGGCTGTGTTCTGGTTCCTGGACTGGACTGAACAGGAGGAGTATTGGGGATGCTGCTGGACTATCAGGCGGCATACAGCCCTGCCTGTGACTGCCTGCCGTCTTACGACTGGCATCACTACACAGACTGTGTACCGTCATCAGATGTACACACACACACACATACAGACAGTGTGGCACAGCTAACAGTCACAGTGTAAAATCACTTTGTAGTCAGTGTGCATCATACCCTTGGGGCGTGTGTGTGCGTGTAGATGTGAGTGGGTATGAAGTGCTGTGTGCCCTTGGGCTCCTGGGTGCAGAAGGGAAAGGTTAAGCTGTAGCCAGATGTTGGAAGACACCGCTCCAATAGTCCCCAGAGTGAGCCAAAAGGATTATGAAAACAGCTTTCGTGACTGTTATGCTGTTTTGTTTATTCAGGAACTTGGCTGGGAACTTTTACAGAGACAAAAAGCAAAGACACAAAATAAGGCGGCATCTATTGTCAGCGTGAAATACCATGGCTTGGGGTTTGCAGGTGTCAGACTCCTTAAATGGATTCTTTAGACTTTTTTGAAATGGGGTTAATTATCAGCAGTTAATATCATACCTGCTGTAGACACTGCTAAGAATTGTTTCAGTTTTGAGAACCAGATGGAAATGTATGGCTGTAATGTGACAAAATCTAAAGCAGTATAATTTCTACTAGAAAGCACTGTCCTGCTAACCTTTCTGGGTCTTATAAGCTCTAAAATTGTATTTACATGATGCTATGTGCTTCATTCCTCTTTCAGTTTTTTAAGGTAGTGACATCACTGTCTTAAACAGTGGAAAGGTCCTGTGAGGAACATAATTCTTACTATTTGAACTGTTTTACATCTTAGCCCTCTGGGTAGTTTCCTTCCCAAGGTGCAGCGTGATAAGAGAAACTTGGCCAATGGGATTGTCTGACCTTTGCTCTTTTCTCCAGCTGGGTAGATCAACTCTACTACTTTAGTAGCCCCCATGGGCTTTGATAAGAGACCAAATTTGCATTAGTGTCAAAAAATAACTGTGGGATAATGTGCCTCCAAAGTACCTTGTTATCAGCATTTTAAGACCCTTCTTTGTAACTGCAAAATGCTAAATCAAAAGATTCCACAAATCTGTTGAAATGCAGTTTTTTTTCTAACAAAAAAACTGCATTTTCTCTGCAGATACCTGTGTATCTGCTGAGAGATACCTGTGTAGACAAGGACTAAAATTGCCTTTACATACTCGAACCAATGTTACTAAAGATTTAACACATTTTCAATCCCAACTCCTTAAATCCTATTCTGATTAGTTCCTTTAAGGAAATGAGTGCTCTTCTGCATTTTTTCACAAATAGTAAACACTGTCTGGAAATGTTATTCAACAGAACTTTCAAACAAACTAGTAATTCAGCTGTTGTCACAGTGTGATTCATTCCCAGCATGTAAATAATGTTTGAGTCAAATAGTTGCACAGGTGTTTTTTAAATTTTTTTATTTCACAATTACTCACTCCCTTGATCAAAAACAGTATCATTACAAATAAAATATAGCAACTTAAAAGCCTTTCTTCATAATCATTGTTGAAGGCTTATTAAATAATAAAATGTCCACATTGCAACAACATTTTGATTGACTGTTAGCCTTAACAGCTCCTTAAACATTTCATTTTGAGTCTATATGACCTATAGTCTATAGGTCTATAAGACCCTTTGCACTTGACGTCACGCTCTTCGAAACTCCGCCCACTCCTCCATGACAGTGACTTGAAAACAACCTATGCTCCCGTAAAGCCTGTCAAAAAATGCACAGTTGTAGCCTTATATTGCTTTTTAAATATATTGCTTAAGTTGATTTCGCATTAAAAATAGTCATATGATACTGCGCAGTCGGCTGCACAAACAGACAAGGATGCAATCCAAACTTGTAATTTTGTCGTATAACTTTTAATGAGGAAAGCAGCGTGGATAGAATATGTCAATCATGAGTGGCAGCCCTCGGTGTAATCGCGGATTTGCAACGGATAGTTTTTTTTACAAGGTAAGAAGACTAACGTTCATATACTTTATAAGTATGATTAGAAAGATATGAAATGTGGCATCAAGGAGCAGGTACACGTCTAACTATTAGTAACAATGGAAACAATACCATGTAGCCAAGCCTGTACGAAAATAACCGGTTAGCATCTCGTCTTTTGTACGTTTTAAGGCTTCTCCGGTGTAAGGGGAAACGCCGTTTATGACATGGCGATATAAATCGTGTGGTGTGAATTCCGGCAAAGTCGGTGATTTGATCAAGACGTCAGGAGAAAGGAGATTTCTAAGCTAGCCGTTTCCAACTTTTATAAATCCCGCCGTCTATGAGCCCCAACCAGGCGTGTTACATTCACAGACAAATTAGTTTGACTCGAACAAGTAGAAGTCACGAAGAAGCCGTAAACTCCCCCCCCCCCCCCCAAACAAACACTTTAGTCGCTCTATCCCTTACTTCCGATGTCCATCATGGCGCATTCAATGATTAAGTGACTTAGTTGCAAAGGGTCAATAAAACATGACAAGCTTTCATTTTTGTAGCAGTGCATCAGTAATTTCTCTTACTGAATTAAGGTGTGACCTTACTTGACTTATAACTTTTAATTTCCAATTATTGATAAGAAATTGCTAAATATGTAGCAGGTGGTAGCCTTGTGTGTAACTGTTCTCACTAAGCCTACATTGTTTTTTTCCACATGCACATAAAGTGGACAGATGATTCTAATTATCAAAATTAGAAACCTTTGAATAGAAATATCCACAACATACTGTCAATAAAAACATACCAGTCTGCAAAATTTGGATTTCTTGTAGGTATGTTTTTATCTATAAATTATAAACAACAAAATCCATCTAGACTTCTTTCTTTATTTCTTTTCCAAACCAGACATGTTTTCTTTAAATTAAATTTGACATGCATTTGATTAAAGACAAACCCCTATTAAATATTCTGCTTTTTCTCTGGACTGGAGAACTCCACAGTCAGGAGGTTTTTTTTTTCACATAAAATCTACATCAAAGTTAATAAAGATTTATCTATTGTCTGCAGTAATAGAAAAGTGTTAATAAGCAGACAGCAAACTACAACCACTTAAAGAAGATAGCAATTTCTCCCTATTTCAATAATAGATGGCGACAGGATAAAAGATACAAATCTGGTTCTTGCTTCAAGTGTGGTGTCTGAGCTGGAGGAGCAGCTGACTGTTTGACAGTGGATGCTGAAAGGAGTTGAAAAAGGAACTTTGATCTCACAAACTGAGTATAAACAGGGAATGTCAGAAGGCTTATAAGTGGCAGCCAGAGAATTTCAGGACAAGGTTAGCCATATTTACACTCGCCAATTTATTTCTTGGGCAAAACAAACTAAATTTATGTTAAAGTGGCAGTCTGCTAAATGTCTTCATCTTTATAGGAATGCAAGAGCCACTAGAGTGTGCAAAAATAACACTCTAGTGGCTCTAGAATAATATTTCCAATATGTATATATTGGAAATATTTTGCCAATATATACATATACACACATATATGTTGCCAATATTATTGGCAATATATACATTACATGTTCTGCCTCACAAACAATCTTACCAGTCTCAGTTTGGACATGGACGACATGACCCTCTAACCTGAACAACCTAGGCAGTGTTACAGAACAATACAAAATGTGCTTTTTGTGTGCAAAGAAGATTGTGTGTCCACTGTATGTCCACTGTGTGTCCACTGTATCAAAATCGGTAGGCATGAAGAAATTACAGAGTAGGGAGCCTTTCTGTGGATGTTTGTATCATGGAAGCAGTCACGTTGAGGAGAAAATGGAGCACTAACAGAAAACAACATAGCCCAACTAACAGATCTTTTGCTAGTTGTTTCTGGAAGGAATTATTTCTTAAGGTAAACTTTCAGACTGAAAATTATTATGGTTATGTAAGGTGCTAAACCGAGGCCTTCTACAAAATGATTCCTAGATCATGTAGCTAACTGGGTTTGGCTTTTCTGTTTGGAGGCTACACTTAGATAGGTTATGTTGAAGTTTCATTCAGTAATCTCAAAATTTGAAGGTAACTTGATTGTAAACGCTAAATCAAGTGTGAGTGCAGGGTTGCTGTTGGTTATAGGATGGGGCTGGTGATGACCATTGAGTGTGCCTCAGGATTGTTGCCTGTTTAATGCTGGGATATGTTCAAGTTCTTTCTCTTGTCTACACAGAAGAAAAATATAAACACCCCATGTCAAAAAATAAAAGTTTTATGAACATTTGGGTTACACAATGTATAGAGTAACTCAAAGTATATTTTCAGTAATTACTGATCTTCATATTGGCAGTGATAACATCGTGGTATGGCCATTGGTAGCGGATTGACAGTCCTTTGAACATGAAAGCGGTCAGGTTGAGGAATTTCATTCTAACCAAGTTGGTTTCTCGTAGGTGGTTACGGACAGTCTGAGGTGTGATGCGTCTGTTGTGCAGACCAATAGTCTCATCAGCTGTGTGTCGCTGGTCTTAGCCGATCCCACAGATGGACGATCTGGATGTGGCAATATTGTGCTGGAATGGCGAACGAGGACGAGGTTGATTTGAAGTAGTGTCAGTCTGTTGGTAACAAACTCTTAAACTGCCTACGGTCCAATAATGAATATTGAGCCATGCAGGTACTGCTCTGGTGGACATCCCTGCTTCCAACATGCCATTGGCACACTCGCACATAACATGCAACATCTGAGGCACTATGACTTATGACAAAGTTTGACATTTTCCGGTGGCCTTTCATTGTCCCCAGTCCAAGGATTGTCCTTGTTGCTCATTTTGTCTGATCACCCACTGGACATGCCCCACCCATCTAGTCTTCCACATATTGTGCCTGTCAGGAGGTTTTATTTTAAATAAATAACTTGACTGTATCCTTGATTTATAAGTTTTGGATAAATTCTGGGTAATTACTCATTTACGTTGTTAAAATGAAACCACTGAAAAAAAAAATTATTCATTCAAAAACAGTCAAAAGAACCATTGGCATTAGAGTTAAATGTGTTGCATAAAGAACTCATTTCCTTACTTGATTCACATTAGCAACCAGTGAAAAATAATAAACATCTGATATATTCAGCAAACCATCATTCTAATGTCACTTTTGCAGAACAATTTATTGTTTTGACCCACACTTTGAGTGTTAACAGGTTTAAACGCCTCAGCTCTATTATTCCATACAGTCACACACAGATAGGAAGAACGCAAGAGACTCAGGCTGAAAGAGACACAATGAATATAAAGTAGAAATGTGATGACGATCAAAATGGAGTTTTTCTCTGTTCCTTTCCATCAGCAGTGGCTCTCAAACTCTCCATCTACCAGCGAGCCATGATCTTCTGACAGTAGCAATCACAACCCATTGAAAATGTCCCTCTCATCAGAAAATGGCAGCATGGAGAAATCTATAAAAGGTTTTAATGTTGTGAGCCAGCCATGATTGCCCAGGCTTTTTTCTCTTATTCACCAGATCACAGTGTCCCATTCCCTCCTTGCTTCTCTCTGCCAAGATAGGCAGAGAACATTATGTATAATGGCAGCTCCATTGTTACAGGTAGAAAGCCCATATGTTATTAATACTAATTGTACTTGCTTGACAGTGATTGTTTTTCTCTGCTTGGTGATTGTCTTTTTGGCCTTTTCTGCTAGGATTAACCAGGAAAAGGAAACGGATATTAACAGACATTTTTTTTCATTCTTAGGGATGGATGCAAAGATACATTTTTCCTAATACCTGTATATGCATAAAATGCAAGGGAGCTGATCATAAACAAGGTTTTAATATTTTTAGTAATCAAATTCATGCCAAGACTTCTAATTTTAAGCAACATAAATAATAAATATATGTAACCGGTAAAAGGAATGATGGTTGACTGTGGAGTTGCCCGTTTAAAGATATTAAAACTGATGTTTTTTATTCATCCCTTTTACAGCATTTTTTTTTCACCATACCCAATGTTGCAGTGATCAAAAGCCCCACACCGACCAGTCCACAGATAATAAAAGAAGGAAATTATTTACCTCTACTAATGAAAACCCACCTTGAGAGCCATGCAGCTGCATTTTAATCACTCATTCAAAAGTCCAGCAATCACACATCAGGGAAATTTGGTGGTAGGAGGTTATGTTAATAGTTTGCAATTCGGATTGGATGGATATTCAGTTAGATATTCGCTTCAGATGTATTCATGCTTTACATGAATTTGTCTGATTATGCTTTCATATTTTACCCTGACAAAACCCTAATTTTGACTGCTTCTAACTGTTTGGTGAAACGTTTAGTTCCATGGATTTTTAGCAAAACACTCCAACCAGATATTTCTTCACTTCTGGCAGCAGTCGGGGAGCTGAATTGCTCCAGGGCTGAGAGAAAGCATGCTGTGCTGATGGCCAACAACCTCTTGTTTCCAGAACAGCATGTCTGTTAGACCTGCCTCAAGCCAAGTAGTTAAAGAGTATATCTTGTCACTGATTTGATCAAGGAATTAACTGCTCTCCAGAAACAACAATGTGTCCTGCCAAAGTGTCCTTACGGATACTTAATTTTCATCTGCTCACTCAGTAAAAATCTTTCCATCAGGTTGACAGTTAATTCTCAAACATATGTAGAGGAAATTGTAATAACATAATCTTTAAAGTTGGCTTCCTGACCCCTATTCCAATTATATTTTATGTGTTTTTCAGACTTGCCTCAGGCATTGATGGCATTCCTGCTCAAGTGAAGGTGACAAAGCATCCCTGGAACCGTGTCCCTAATCACAGGTACAATCATCGTCCATCATCCTACGGTTATTCTCAGTGGGCACATATGAGCAAATGTAAGATTTGCATGCAGAGGGTCTCTGACACTCAGAACAAGACAAAAATCTTATGCTGACAAAAATTGCACTTATTAATGTTCAACTGTCACATTTTATATAAAGAATGCAACCATAAATGTCATAAGATCCACAAAAAAGGATACTAGACAATCAGTCAGCATGTCCTCATTCACCACTAAAGTCAATATTTATAGATTACTGTGCTATATGCTGCTTTTCTCTAAACCCCAGAAAACATTTGTCAGATGCTTTCAGAGCACTATTTCAGTAATGTAAGAACTGCATCCTCCTACATTATCTACACACATACTATAAAGATAATTCATCATTTTTGACAATATTAGTTTCTTTTAAATACATAATTTAGTAGTTTTATTACCTAAATGTAAGTTAACTGTGTATATGTGCCATACCTGAAAGTGCTAAGCAGGGACTAGTAGAGTTTTTGTGATTATTATTCATATTCCCCGCATACAGGATTAATAGCCATTTTAAAGACTACATGATCAGCACTTCATGTGCTACTCGGTTCACACCCTTGTCTTTAGGATTATCTGAAAAATATAAATTACACTACTATCTGCCTGCAACAAGCTAATTGACTGTCATAATGTACCTTGAACGCCTGCTTAAAGAAAAATATAGCTTACCTCCAGACTTCCCGAGCTCCAATACGAGATGTTTAATTAAATTGTTTTAGTTTAGTGGTGCTCTTTGCTTTATAGCTCGTTTCCAGAATATTTGTCACTGAACAGCCGTGATTAAGATGAAACTATCTGAAAGCTTCTAGATGTCAAGACTTGTCACATGAATGATCAAAAGTGAAGTGGGTGAGAGTAAAAATGTTTTGTGCATATGTGAGAAAATTTTCTGATTGAACACTGTAAAACTCAACTTAAAGTTTACCTGTTGTACTCTTTTAGTGCAATTTAATAGAGCATACCAGCACAAAATATACCTGAGAAGTGGAAGAAAAATGAAGTATAATTTTATTTTATTTATGTATTCTGTATGTGAAAATAGTGGTGGGTCTATTTTGCTCCCTTCTATCTGACACCTTTAAATTAAATTTCCTACATTTACTTGCCTTCAGAAGTCACCAATTTCATAAATAGTGTCTATCCATGTGGAATTAATTTCACAACCTATACTACACCTTTGTGAGTATCTGATTTACCAGATAGCATTATTAGGGAAAAACAGCATTATGAAGAATAAACAAGACTGCACATGTGTCAGAGATACATTTATGGGAAATCTGGCCTTCATAATAGAGCCACGGAGATGTAGCCAATGTTGTAGTAATAATAATACTATTAATAACAATAAACTAAAAAACATCCTGTTTAAAGTTTGCTACAAGTTTTATAGATGCTAGAAAGCATGAGGATCTTGGTTCATGGTTCAAATAGGACACGTTGTTGAAAATGCTGCATGTAGAGGAAAATTAACTTTATGCATTATTCTAAATACATTATTGCAACAGTGAAACACAATCATGACATCATGCTGTTTGAAACTTTTTCTTCATAGGGAAAGGGAAGGCAGTCAAAGCTGAAAGGAAGATGGGGCATGGTGGTGGCACAGGGGTAAAGTGCGTGACCCAGATGGAGGCCGTAGTCCTTGACACAGCTGTCACAGGCTCGGTGACAGTGACGGCAAGTTAACCTTCGCCACATGTCTTCCCCCTCTCTCATGGCCCACGTACCAGTCCAACCACATTAAGCCAAATAAAACCTTAAAAAAAGTTGAAGGGCAGATGGATGGTGCAAAATATAAAAGAATCATGAAAAGGCTGCAAATGACTCCAAACTATAGGAGAGGTTTACCTTCCAGCAAATGTTGATAATCATCCAGTGCACAACCTGTTTTATGCTACTGAAAAGCCATAATAATGATTTCTCCAATGTGCATTGCTCAATTAAGGTATGTATCTGTCATGTCTTTGTATCATAGCAACTGTGACAAACTTGCACGTATTATGTATTCAGTGTTAAACATTATTGGTTGTTTGGTTTTATTGTTTTCTTACTAAGCAAATGCTTGGTGTTCAATGTGCATACCAAATTCAGTACTGTCAAATGCAAAAGGAAAGAGCTGCCAAAAAGTAATAGAAAGTATATGTACCAGAGTCAATTCATGAAATATGTTAAGTTATGTTAGGAAAGTTTTTCCTTCTAGAGCTATTCCACAACATTTCTTAACTGTCCAATTCAATCCCTCTGTAAAAAATACATAATAATAAACATTGTGAATGTAGCCTTCACCTGACTTCCACATGTTGAATTTGACCACTTTTTTCTCATTCCAGTGATAAGACACAGTCTGTCACCCTCTGTTGAAATAGGTAATTTGTTTCATTGTGTCTTAAAGTCTTTTCTATAAGCACACTTCATCTATCGTTTCACAATAAAAACATTTGAGGTGGATTTAAACTTGTGCCTTTCACCTGTTATAAATGTTGCCATGTTGTGTAGGCTTTTTAATCTACATTTTAGCTGAAGAGGTAGACCTTCATATAAGCTTTAATGCAGAGCATAATTTTATAATTGTACAACGTCTTCCAAAAAAGTTTAATTGCACTCAACTTGCCCAAGGTGCAGGGCAAATATAAAAGATAATCTGCAATCTTTAATTTCTAGCTTTTGGGAGGATGGCAGAAAGTTGAGAGGGAGAGAAAGAAGATGAGAAGCATAACCTCTGTCAAACTGGCTGAGCATCGAAAATGGTAGGCTGCTTTTCCTTTTTTTTTTTTTTTTTGCATGGTCTCTTTGGGGCCTGATTCCCTTCCCTGCTGAGCTATGCCAATGATGTTCTTTGAAGTATGCAGCTGGGATGTTTGCATAGACTCATGTCATTGCAGTGTATGTACAGAAATATTCCATTCACAGTGAGATTTACAGACACAAAAATGCAGTACGCTGAATTAAAATTTCCATGAGAACTGTGCTTAGTTTACACTTTATGGTGAAACTGAAAGATTATATGCTAATGCTCCTTATGTGCTCTATGATGTGTTAGTGGTGAATAACTTTTCAATTATGCAAAAGAAACAGCTGAAAAGAACTGTCATTCCAACCACATTCACATTTGTGTTTCACTTTAGCAGGATTTCTTTGAAGTAAAAGTGCTGGTAGATAAAGAAATACTCTAGTCACTTTAATTGTGAGATATTCTTGCATTACATTTTCACTTTGATAAAGGAAGTTTACTCCCATCTCGCCTCTGTATTGCTAATTACATTAGATGTGAGTGTAGTAATCACAATATGTCACTTTTTTGGTTTGAAGTGTGTCTACAGACAAAATTAAAATTTGTCTTTATCTCTTAGGTTCTTAATTTCCTCAAGTCAGCCTTGGCCACTCCAGTCTACTAATCATCATACCTGTTTAACAACTTCTTATAAAAAAAAACAAGCATTAAATGAAAAAACTAAATTCCACTTAATAAGGTTCATCCTCAGATTATTCGGTGCTCATTAATAAACCTCCCTTTACCTTGAAACCTCAAAACTTCCACTTTCCCTCAATATAGCCATCTGAATACTTAAGTTGCATCACTTCTTTTAAGACTTTCTTTGCACTTGTCACTCATGTCAGTGAGTGACAAGTGTATACTTTGCTAATATGAACTAGATGATGGTGGAAACCTCTGTGATCTGTGCACAGTCTGTGACTTTAGAATGTGTGAAAAACAGAGTAAGAAATTCTCTTTTATGTATTGAGCATGTTCATGAGGCATGTCATATGTATTGCAAAGGTTGGCCAAGGTGATTTACAACAGGTTTTTAATCTCAATGGATTTTTATGCTGACAAAATAAAAGTTAAAAAATAAAGTTTTACCAAGTGGCAACCAGATGATATACACATTTTGGAATTTTTGGTGAAGCTTTGAGTTATTGCAATCTGCAATTCAGTGTAATGGAAATCCAGGTGACAAAGTAACAATTGAGTGTAAGTTTACAGGTAATCTAAAATATAGTGTCCTATTTTATATTTATTGCTATGTTCTTGTGTCTGCCTCAATTTTTCCATTGAAGGATTATTCTAATACAAGTTAATATTGGATATTTTACTTCATTTTTGCTTCATGTAAAGTATTACATATGACTGACAGAAACAAAAGAACATTTCCAAACAGAGATTGTGTTCATAATTGAGTAAAGGTTCAAGGAAATGGAAAGGACATTGAATTCTTTGCTCATTTCCCTGCAATTTTATTCTTTGTTTTTTTTGTTTTTTTTCCCCTTTGGTTAAAACCACAAAAACAAACAAAAAGAGAAAGGAAGAGAAAAAGTCAAAATTTACAACTGAATTGTTGGAAATCAGAATTTCTGACTTTTGACTAGCATATCTAAAAAAAGAAAGTTCAGATAAAATTTTATTCAGGTCCTTTTATTTGAATAGCTTACAACAAATGTCATCTCGAGGAACGTTTCCGATTTTTAACCCAAAATATGTACTGGTAGTCAAGCCAATCTAATCATATAAACAAATTAATGTTACGCAAATGTGAGAAGTGTAACCAAAATGTTAATAAAAGCAGTACAATAGAAAGATTAAAATTAAATTAATGTAAAATTAAAATGATAAAATTAAACCTTCCCAATAAATGTATTTTAATTGTTGTGATACTTGTTGGAATCAGTCCCCAAAAATGCAAATATAGATACAAATTTCAAATACCTCCCTTTCTCTTAAACTAGACCAAATTGAATGTTTATTTGTGAATGTCTAGTTAGTCTGTATGTAAACATTTATGACTGTCCCAAATACTGCTATGCCTGTGACATTTAAAATCAATATAATCATTTAACTCTGAGCTGGAGAATTATCCACTTTCATAATATTGCAGGCTGCTCATAGAAGGTTACCGCGCATGACATCTGTCTGGCTCAATATATTTAATTAAATTTTTGTAATTCATAATAACTGCTGTTCAGCAGCAGCTCATTTGAAGTGACAGATGTGTTGAGAGCTTCACTAACGGTATTTGTCCAATGCTGACTATTTAGACCATGAGTACAGTACAGATGGGGGTCAGCACAGGTGGTTCTCTATGTGATTTGACAAATGTTCAACTGCATGCTGATGTTCAACTCATTTTAACGTGGTATTTGCTGATCCACCAAAGGCTACTCAATGTACCACTGGAGCAGAGAAGTAGATCACAGCTCGGAACAGTTGAAATGAGTACAAAAGAATTCAACACAACAACAGATGTGAATAAATTGTAAATCACCATAATTGTGTTCCAGGAGGCCCAGAGAAATAGATGATGTCATTAGGGGCACAGCCGGTGCCTGGTCCCAGAAAAGCCTCTCAGGTGGAATGTACTGCAGTCCCACTATTCCCCTGTCGTAAGGTAATGTAGAGTCCAATATCAGCTCTATACTCATGAGGGGGAGGGTGCTTTCTCGTTGAATAATTGAGACCCAGATAAAGAGACCTATGTTTTTGCGTTAGACAGCAGCATGGCCTCATTGGCTTTCAAACTCCTTTCAAAAGCTGTATTTGTGCACATTTTATACAAAAAAATCTGAGCTTTTTTTTCAGTCTTTCTCTGACTGCTCATCTCTCACACACAAAAACAGACATATTGAAACTACTCCTGGGGGATAATTGTCTTCATAAATAATTAGGCATTGGTCTTTCTCTTGCTAATGGTTTCCCCACCATTTAGTTAGGCATGCTTTAGGTCACCGATAGGGCTGTGCCTTAAAAGACAAATGGAGGTAACTCTGAGGTTAAAAGCAATGCAGACTCATTCGTTTGTCCTGAATGTCCAAAAAATTGCAACACAAAAGTTTTTTTGCCGGCCACAATATAACAGGGTCAAATAAACACTGTCCACGATTTTTGCATCTTGTGGTGGGGGTGAAGGGGTGACTTATAAAGAAGCAAAGCACTTGCTTTACAACTACAAGATGGATTTGTTAATAGATAGTTTATATTTTTGTTGTAAGGTTTTTTGGAGTGTCTAAAAATTTCTCCTGAGGTCAGAATTATGCAAACTGAGAAAGGTTCAGATCTTAGACAGAGGCTTTACTTGAAAAATAACACTATGTCTATGCTAAATATATGTACAACCTGTCACTTGTGCATGAGAGTTTATTACTACAATGCCGCCAATATTTGCTCAACTGAATAAAGTACTAATAATGAAGATATTCCTGCTGCTGATAAGCCAAGTCCACCAGGAGGTGTTCTATTTATTTATCAGTTCTTACTTTTAGAATATATTTTTAAAAAGTGGCCTCTTTTCTTAAAAAGGCAATTGCATTGTGATTGTTGTGTATCTAAACCAATGGACTGGTAGAAAAGCAACCAAGTTCCATGAATCACACCTGCTTGTTTTCCTTCCTATTGTATTTAAGTCTGTGTTTTCTGCTCACTTGTTGGGTGATCATCTGTCGTTATCATCTCTGGTTCCTGTGCTCCTTGGATGCTGATTGTCAGCTGTTTATTAAATATGCAACCTTCTTTAAAGCTTCTGCTGATGTCCTTTTACTGCTTCAACCTTTCACCACCACTCACCATGACAGTACAACCAGTTCAAAAGAAGACCAATGTAATTAAATTCTGAATGTTTCCATCAGCAGGCAGAAAAGAGCATGCGGTTGTGCACAGCTATCCAATTTGCAGTTTTAGTCTGCCATAAAATAAATAAAACAGGTCAAAAAATAATTCAGATAATTGAGTTTAACCTGTGACCTAAATCCTTTTGGTCCTCTTGAAGCCATAGCTCAGTAATTCTGCATAAGCTGGTGGTGCAAATCTGACTCGAATTGTTATAAGAAAATAATTTATATTTTCCAAATGGATTCTATTTGAACCACTGTGTTAAAACCCTCACTGGTATTACAGCATTCCCACCTTGTCTTCACCTTTAAAGCCCTGTGGGACCAACCATCCTTTACAGTATATGGTTAATATCACAGATCTGACTGATGAAAGGCCACACCATAGTGTGAGGTATTTAAATTCACCACACTAATCTAGTGTGGGGCGACTGACTGATGAAGTAGCCTATGGCTTCTCACAGGACTTATGAATAATTTAACAGTGGTTCATGTTTAATAGGTTCCATTATAGGGAAGGCAGAGGGGTACTACTTATGATTATCGACATTTGGTTGCAAAGCTTAAGCCTTGTATGACACTTTTTAAAATATTTTCACAAAAAGTTCTGTCTATCTTTCAATTTAATTGATAGATAGACAGGAGGAAAGTTTATAGCATATACAACGGGGGCTTCCTGGCTTTTGCAACCAGATGCCATTGTGGGACCATGGCAAGAATTTAGTGCTGTGAAAACTACATGGAACAGCATATGTCATGTAAAGCAAAAATTTTGTATTTTGTGAGTATTTTGTCCATGAAAAAGCAAGAAGAGATAAGGTGTGAATCACAGGTAGCTGTGGGCAATACACTCCAATAGACTTCTTATCAAATGGAGAAAAAAATCCTTCAGGGAAGACTGATTTAGCAGTTTGAAGTGGAAGCAACATAGATGGGCAAATGGGTTAATTTACGCTTTCAACCACTTAAATTTATTTTTCATCTGATGCATGTCAAGTATAAAGAGGAAAAACTGAAACATGAAAGGATAAGGCTATATGGTTTATTTATGAAATGCAACCTTTTTGGAGAGGCCAAAAAGCTTTTAAATGTCTAGATTCTGAAATGTGTAGTAAGATATTTTTTTCTTATGTAACATCAGAAAGAAAACCCTACAATTGTTATCATACACTGTTTTTTTTTTCTGTAAAATTTTAGGTTAATACTCTTTTTGTGATTACTTATTTTATATATCACAGTATCATTTTTCAATTAGGCACTTATATTATTAAAAAAGCCACAAGCAAATTACCATCTAATACAAAAATAGAGATGCAAAGTTGGTGCCTATCTACAGCAGTCACACGGCAAAACAGACAGAAGATAAACAATGATGCACTCACACACTCCTAAGAAAACATATAGCTGGGTCAGTTAACCTAACATGCAATGTTTATATATATATATATATATATATATATATATATATATATATATATATATATATATATATATATATATATATATATATATATATATATATATTTAGGGAAATATACACACACAAAGAATTTGACTCCTCATAGACTTCACCTCATGTCTCTAGTCTTTTGTGTGACAAACCCATCTCAACTATCCTACATAATCAAATAGAATATTTTAAACAGGATAAGTGTATCGCCTTGCACTATTTCTTTTCATCATGTCAGTGTAGGATGCTGCAGTGATTCATTTTTGTTTGAAAAAGATAAAGGTCACAGATGTGTCATTGTCTGTGCCCCTGTCCAAACTCCCTTGAGGCTTTCATGACGCTGTGTGTTATATCTAATCCACAGCATTCCTCTTATTTTACACTGAAACATGATGTTGCAGCACATTTGGGCTGCCCACACAAATACATATCACTGGAAATGTGTATTTCTTTTTCTCCTGGCACACTGTGATCATGCTTTATTTCACAGTGGAGTAAGTTGGATTCTGACTGAACTGACTCAAACCTATCTAGACAAAAATCACAAATTTACTCAAAGCCTTCAAATGTAGAAAATGTGGCAAGGACACTAGTGCACATATTAATATTTTTTGAGTGGGCCCTTTGGTGTTTCCTTTTTGGATGAAGATCACTGTAAATTTGAAAAAAAAAAATTGGACTGGCCTATAAATACTTAAATCATCCCAAGTGTGTCTTTTGGGAGATAAATGTCTCATACCTCAGGGAGGATCTAAAGAAATTCTTGGATTTGTGGTGGGTGGCTGCAAGACTGAGGAATTGGAAAAGTTCCCATAAGCTTCAGACCGAAGAATGGATTAACTCATGACAGCGAACTGTTAATTCCTAAGATAAATCCAGATAAAATTAAATCAAATATGGGGTCAATTGTCAGATCAAAAAGTAAAGAGCTCACTGCATTATTTCTCATTTAGTGCCACTTTTTACCACATATGTATGTTTTGGGTGTCCTTTTTGTGTATGTTTTAAAAGATGGGAAGTTAATTTAAAAAATGACAAAAATTAAAATATTTTTGTTACGTGCTATGTGCAAGTAGCATGCAATGATGAATAGGTTTAGAACAAAGCAGTTTTTGAAAACATGTCAAGTAGTTCATGTTTATAGAATTTTGAACCTTCTGTTTTCCTGAATAGCATGTAATCTGGTAGGTTAATGGAAATGCTTACTTTTAGACGAGTTGCACAGCTGTCTTGTGCTGAGTTGACTCAATAGTTGAGTCTTCTGGTGAGTCAGTAATTGTTTTGTTAGAATATAATCTATTTATCCTAACTACTGTCTTTTTAAATATAAGGTTTAAAAAAGCCTTCCAGCCAAACTGTTGCAGTCTCTGAAAAATTAAGAAAAAAAAAAAATTAAACACTTTTACTTCCAAGCCTTTCACAATATGTTCTGAAACACCACTGCAACTGATCTCAAAATTTCTGTTTTTGTCATGTAAAATAGATGACTGTTACATTAAACTATTGTACACATACCTACATCCATAAGTGGAGGTAGGGAAAGATCCCCTCTGAAATCCTGTAAAGCCTCCAGCTGATCTTGTAGAGAGACCTCCTGTGACTTAAGAGTCCGGTCCTTAAACTCTACTCAGTTCTGCTCCTGTTTGAGAGATAACTTGAGATTAATACCAAAAACTGAACAGAATAAACTAAGATATCCTGAGGTTTTTGAAAGTATATCTAGCTTCCACAGAAAAAAAAAAAAGAAAATACAGCTTTTACTCTGGCATATGTGCCAGTGAGAATACACAGTTATGCCAGCAAACCACATCTTTGCTGTTGGGTAAAGATATGGCATCAGTTCCCCATATGTAGCGGACAGGGGCCATCTATTTTAACATCTGATGTTTGAAACAGAGTGTATTCTTCAGAGTAGATAGAGAAGCTCTTTGTGCAGATGGAACAAGCTTTTGTCATATGGAAAGATTGTTTTCATCAAAGTGCATCCGTCAGACAGAATCCCTGGGAATGACACCTCAGAACACGAGTCGTATCAAAAAGCTACTTTTCTACGTAGCTCATAATTAAAAACAAACATGTTAATACGAACTGTAAAGTTAATAAAAAATACCTTCCCTTGTTGCCTGGCCATTTACATCAAAATTATATCATACTGGACTTTCTGTGGAGAATTCAAAATCTTGTCACTGATTCTGAGGGGAACAGTTGGTTTTAATGTTACATACATTTTTCATTGATTGTTTTGGTTCAAAGTAAATCTGCGTGCTTTAAATATTGCAGGTCAATCTGAATTTGGCAATTCTTTTAATTTCCTTTAATTAACCATGCAAAAGGCTCCAGGTTGTGAAGAAAGCTTTGCAATGCTTCTCCATTCTCCACGCTGCCCTCGCCTCAAAACTTCTTACCTTCAAGTCTCAATATAGTTGAGACTTGTTGCTGAGTTTTTCAAGTCAAATTAATCGACATGGTCCTTAAGGGGAAAATCACTTCATCACTGAAAGCAGTGGTAATGTTTTCATAATCTGAAACCACAATACATGTTTCACCGCAAAGCTCATCTAGTGAGAAATCTTATTATTTTGTTTTATCCTCACCCTGAGAACATTATATTAGCATCAACCTCAGCTTTTTTTTAGTATATTTTTCTTAAATTGCACTCTGATAGTACTAAAAAGCATGATAAAATGTATAACATCTTCTGTTAAATCTTTGTTTGAATATAATTTTAACAAAGATAAAATGATCAAAGTAACAGAGAAATGCACCTGAGAACAGTTCTGGACTAATCTGTCCCGCTCACCAGATGCCATGCTTTTTAAATAACTAACTAGACCAGAGTGGTTTTAATCTGCGAACTGTCTAACAGGATGAGCGAAACTGGCACCTTATCATTTTTAAATAAAAAGCTCTTTAACTACATGTTTGGATTTTCTTTTCTGTTTATTGCTTGTACTGCTCACGATTTGAAATATATTAATGACACGTTTGAGCTGCAACAACCACAAGAAGACAGCAGTCATTGTGACCATTCATCACCACTAATAGGTTGTAGTTTAGGCCTTGACATCGAGCATACATCAGAAAGACTAAGGGGACTGGATGAAAAAGCTTGACAGCATAGCAAAGGGCTGTTGAGATAAGACTGTGGCATTCAGTGCACTGACTGACAGAAAACATAAAAATAACTGGACAAATACCAGAGTAGCGCTTTACCATAAAGAGTAACACTGAAAACCAGTCATTATCTTGTAAGTCATGAGTGGATCTCTAACGAAGTACTTGGGGAGGTTTAGTTTTAATCATTTCAGTTTCAGGTTTCAGAAAAGGCCCAGATGAAATACAGTTTTACTAATAATTCCTGCATTTCTTTTATTTCAGACATACATGTTATGTTTTGTAGCACCTTCATCAGACCTCCAGAATAAGGCAAATGTTTTTTTTTTTTTTTTTTTTTTTTTTTTTTTTGTCAAATTAACAAGAAATCATCACATTGGTAACTTTAACCTAACAGAAGTACAAGCCTCTAGTTAAGTTAATTAGCATCCTTGCAAAGTAAATGATTGTTCAATGTAGGCCTGCACCAAACTACACATTAACTTAAAAATGTATCTATACTGCTGGCATTTAATTCAATGACAAATTAGTTTTTTAATTTATTTTTTCCAGGGAGATGTGATATTATAAAATAATGGAAATAAAAGTATAACTTATCAAACAAAAAAAGCCTCTGTACTTATATATTTTATTTCTAAAGATGAAAACTACTTACACCCTCCTCAATTATCAATGCAAAAACCCTTATTGGCATTCCAGCAATCATACACTTAACCAGCTTTATCCCCATGTGATTCTTCCTGGCCATAGCCATCAGCATCTACAACAACTCTTTCAAGAAAACTGTACTGTCTGAGAAACAACATTTGACTTCCCTGTGGAATTAATAAAGTGTTTTTTTTATTTCAACTGAAATAACTTTTGTAAGCTATTCTGAACCCCTTTCATGTGGAGCATTCAAACTGCATGGCCAACGTAGCCCAGGTTAGGCAGTATGCAAGTCTAAGTGGAATTTTCAAACACTTGAATTTGAAAAGTGTAATAGAATTATCTGAAAGAAATCTCTCTCATTATTCTTGCATTTAAACTACAACTTTTCCCCTTTGTTGATCTGTAAGATATGCAGAGAGAGATGCCACGTGACACGTGGCTAAATACGACCACTTATAAACGTACAATTTAACTACCTGGAGGTCACGAAGAAATGCCTGTTCTCCATCTGTGCATCTGATAGCCTGGGAAGGCAAATAAGATGATAGGCTGTGTAGAAAAATTCAAACTTTAAATTTGACTTCAAAACTGCCTTCTTCACTGGAAACATGTGGAAGATCACAGAGAGACCTACCTTGGCAGGGTACCTTCTTTTCGATCCACAGATTAGAGATTCTCTGTGTTGATGACTGTCTGAGCCCTACTTGCATTGAAATCCAGACAGGTGGCTGTGTGTCATTAAGGTTTAATAAGACTCACCACAAAGTTCCTCATTAATAGCTGCCCACAGGGCACACTCTGGACCTTTGAATAGAAAGGGAACCGAGCAAGGGAGCAGCAGAGATGAGTGGGTGGGGTGACTTGAAAAAGAGGGAGATGGCACTTTCATATGGCTTTACTGATAGAATACTAATCAAGCTGGACACATGTCTGCATGCACCCATACCTCACATCAATAAAGCCAAAGGAATGTCCTTCTTTGAGCCTCCCTACTCTGTGTGGAAATCTACTGCTGCCTATGAAATTTCAATTTAAACACAAGCCAATTACTTCAATTCAAAAGAGTTTTTGAGACTCTCAGCCTAAATATTTGAGCTGAGGAAGTAAGTGGGGTTTTTAGGAGTAAACACTCTTTTTCAGCAGACCTGATACTATCAAGGGTGTATTTGTACATGCAAGAATGTGCTGTGCATGTGCGAAACTTAAAAATAACTCAGATTATATCAAAGTGGTGTTGTAAGTCTATCCTCCAGATACGTACTTAAAGCTGAGCACTTAAAAACACTTACTTGTGAGTAAAAATCCCCTGCCAAAGTCAAAACTGTTGATAATGCTCTTGTGTTTGAATAAAGTCCAGTTTTAAACCATCTAGTGTAGTTACAATTTAGGTTTCTCATAGAAATACCCGCAACAAAAACTTCCCATTTGGGTACTGCACACTGGGAGACCATCTTTGATTGCAGGGTGAAGAGAAGTGTCTTAGGTGTAAACGCATTTCAGCTCAGAGGGGAAGCACTTAAAAGGCTCTCCTCTTCAGAGTCTGAGATCCGTGAAGGGTAAAAACATGTTGGGAAACTGGAGTGCTCAAGTGTAATAAAGACAATTGAAGGTATGGAAATGTCCATTTAAAATTCAGAGCGAAGTAGATGAAGTGGGTACATTCCCTGTCCTTCTAATATGCATGGAAGATTGTCTTACCCTAAAGCATTATAAAACGATTCCTATTCTAATGAAGTACAGTACCTGGTTAAAGTTGTCATATTCCTTTAATGTTTTTTTTTAAACTACAAACTTCAAAGTACTTTATCTGGATTTCATATAGTAGACCAACACACCCAATTTGATACAAAGGAGAATAAGGCTGCCTACCATCGCTTCATGAAAAGATTAAAAGTAAAAGGTATGATTCAATAAAATACTACAAAAAATTATTTTTTTCTAGAAAAGATGTAGTTTGAAAAATTCAAAATAGGTTTCAGTCACACATAGAGTTTGAACAAATTGTTAATTACATTGAACAGTATTTGTCTGCTCCCGGTTTAATTACTGGAAAAGAAGTCAGATAATCCAAACACTTGAGGCACTAATAAAAATACATAGAATTTATCACTGAACAGATTATAATGAAATAAAAAAGTATCTCAAAATCTTTATAATCAGGTAAATATATATATTCTTTTGGTTAGTTTTTACATTTTCTTTTAATATGTATCATTCATTGTTCATCTTTTGGCATGATTTGCTTTTTAAGTATTTAGCAGCCAAATGAAGAACAACTTTATGAAATAGGCGGCAATCCGAATGTAGAACCACCTTTGTGAATGAATACTTTGCAAGTCACTGTTGAGGTCATTAGAAGGGAGGTGTGCTTTATGATGTCAGCAGAAAGATTCTTAGTAAAATATATGGATTTAAATCTGCTGCCACTGAATTTAATTTCTCTGCCAAGATATGTTACATAGAATAACACATTTTCACAACAAAAATGTTTTACAAATTTGTGAAACAAAAGTAACAATTTCTCTGTTTTTTTAAGTTTGGGAATGTCATATTACTTAGTTGTGTTGCAAAAATGATAAAGAAAAGATAGCTCCTGAGTCTACAAGTTAAGAGCTTCAAAACATCACAAATATGCCACTTGTTATGAAAGGCATAACCTGGTTCTCTGTTCATGTTTGTTCTTTGTTTGAACATTTGTTTTTCTCTAATTCGTAAACACATTTAGTTTAGTCTGGAAAAGTAAAAAAAATAAAACCATAACAAAGACATATTACACAACAGAAAGTCTGTCTAAATAAATAAAAAACCGAGTTGAGTCTCTCTTTAATGCAAAGTTTTTTGCCTATTCAGAGGACAGAGAATAGATTCAATGCTGTCAGACGGAGCTGAGGCTGGAACATGCAGTCTGTGGGCGTGTGAGAGTGACAAACCAGAAACGGCTTGTTTTTAAAATGTCCTCTCCATCTCTCAAACTGCGTAAAATATAGTGGAATGCTGGTTCTGCTAAAAAACAAATAGACATCATGGTTTCACTATGCTTCACAGAGTTGAAAGGAGAAATGTCACCCACATATCTCAGGTGAAAAGGCCAACAGTATTTCATTGCACATGTTTTCACATTGGAATCATTTAGTAAGATCATTATTTCAGAAAATGTCTCTTTGACAAGGTACCAGTGGAATACCATTGTATTTACTGGCATTTATTTGACTTTATGTCATTTTTCTGATATTCTAATGATCCTTCTTTTATTCACTCCCTTTTATTTCATTCTTCAGGTATAAAGCCTGCTATTAAAATTAAGGAAAGATTTGTATTAACAAAAATGAGAATGAATTTCAATCTCTATTAAATCAAAGTCCACATTGTAAGGAGCTCTCAATTGATATTTTCTTTTCCCCATCAGTTCCAGACGAGTGAACATAGTAGTGGAATACTATTAGGTTTTTACAAAAGCAAATCAGTCAGCAGAATTAATTTTCTTGAAAAATATGAGCCCGGGTAAAGGGAATTAATATCCACAGTGGAGCATTATGTTGATGCTGAATTTTCAGCACTTTTGCTCTGCCTTTCCTTCATGTGTGGTGAAATCTGTCTGCTGTGCCAATGTCTGGGTGTTGTTTTTTTCCATCTGAAGTTCAGAGGGAATTGCAATGAGAAGAAATTTGCAAACATAAATTCTCTTGAAAGCTTGCTTTTTTCAATCAGAGCAAAAGCAAAATCTAATATTACAAGTGCAAGTTTATGCTTCAAGAAATAAACTCCGTATTGAGTATGCATTGTAAAAGGACAGAAAGAAAATAAGATTTCACAAAAAGAAAAAAACAATCTACAAAGTGTCTGGTTAAGAAAACATGTTATTCATTCACACACACCTCTACTCTTTAAAAAAAAAACTGCAAAGAGGCAGTACGATTTGTTTTTATCTACATTTTTTATCTATTCTGCTGACAAGTAATGGAAACTCAAAGTTCAGCACGACAAGCTACTTTTTACATCTCAAGTTGTCTACAAAGGCTTCCATTGCCATTTTTCAAGGCTAAAAAAAGTAAACAATATGTTTGAAAGAAATTTTGTGTGTTTACTTGGAGTACAAACATGAATTTATAGTGGTTCTCTGAGCTCTTTCAGCTGAAAACCTTAAGGTTTTATAACACAGGTTAATAATAGGATCATAAGAAGAATGTTCAATTTTGATGATGGAAGCAAAATAATTTATGTTAGGTAATGATGATATCTGCTAATTTTCAGACAAAAAAAAATGTCTGATTTAAACGTATTCCACAGGAAGTGACTACCAGTATATCATAAGTCGTCTGTCACTGATTTACAAGAATTTTGACAGGCAGAGAACAGCATGTGAAGCCTGGGGAAATCACATTTGGCCGTCAGCCCTTTTACCCCACAGGGATGTGTCCCTGTGTCCACTGCTCTTATCGCTCCACACCAAGGAGTCTACCTCCTCGGACCCAGCTGTCAAACTCTTCAGATTTGCACATAACCAAAGATCACTCCCTAACCAAGAAGGCAAAGAGTCTGCAATGAAAGATTGAGCAGCTAGGGAGACACAAAGCCTGTAGAGATAATATCTAATTATATAGGAGAAACATGAAGACTGTACCTATTAAGGCCCAATATAAGAACATCATTTAAAAAGTGCTTGGACTCATTTTGAACAGGGCTATGTCAGGAAATTACTTTCTCAGCAAAGAAGTTAGCAATGCCTGACACACAATTTCAATGCTACATTCACTGAGTGTGCCCTGTGCACATCAAATCTGGTTCTCAACAGCTGCATGCCAGGACTGGAAAAGACTGCAATAGACAGTCAGCACAGGTGAAAAAATCTCAGGCGTAGCTCTACCTTCCCTTGTGAACCTGCACTCTTAAAGAACCAGGAAGCAGCCAGGAAGAAATATTGCTGACTGCACATACCTTCAACATACATTTTTTAGAATTCTATTTATTCTGGCAAAAGGAAAAAATACAGCCTTACGCACCACAGAAAACTAACTTCATTTCCTCTTAACTATACACATTAAACTGCACTGTAACTTTGATGTTACTAATTTTAAAGTTATATTTACAAATATATACAAAACATACCTTTGTGTGTATATGCTGTAGAGTCTTGAAAATATACAAAGCAAATGTGTTCTGAGTTTCTGTATTTTTCTGTAATTTGATTTAACATGTTGTTGTTGTTTCTCAATTTAAAAAAATAAAAAATCAAGAATTCAGTGCATATAATACACATTTAGGCTGTTGCTCACCCAATAAAGTGAATTGTCATGTAATTTGTCTCCATCTCCCATATCAAACTAACAGACAGTCATGCTACCTGATGAATATTCAACACATACCAAGGACTATGCTGGATCCACTTTTCATTTTAATGGTTCTGGGCTTTCTCCAACTGTAGTAATCACCTCATCCTCAATTACTGCTTTAGTCATGTTACCACAGTCATTTTGCCCCAAACCTTTTCACCCTTTTACTTAACCAATGTATTTCTTTTGTTACTTCTTGATAAAGCTTCCGTTTTTTTTGCCATTGATGATCATTATCCCTATTTAAGTAGCTGATGCTTATTATCCCCATTTAGGTTACCTATATATTATTTGGCCAACACTTCCTAACATTACATCTATATAGAAGGGATAATTACTTATCAATGGTTGTCAAGGTAAGTATGAAATTCCCCAGCAAGCATAATCTTATCCATACTAGGTGGTTATTTTTATACCATAAAGGATGAAAAGATAAGAAAGGGAAAAGTATGAAATGCCAACAAACAAAACAAACAAACACTAAAAAAAAAACATGACAGGCATATGTCCACTTTTTGTACTGATAGCATACCACAACATACTGAGATACTGGAGGAAAAAGTCACAAGGACAAAAGCCACTTGACTCATAATTTCCCTCATTGTTTTCAGAAGAAGTTGAATTATCAATCAAAACAGGCTTATCTTATCTACAGGGAAAGTAATTGAGGTCAGATAGTGCAGTGCAGTCAACATTTCCACTTCAGCACATGTCCCCAATTTTTCTCACTTCAAGCTCTGACTATCAGACGATGGAAAACAAAGCAGAAAATATTGTACCTGAGGTCAAACACATTAACAGAAAGACAATTTATGGAGCAATCTGCATAGGTACGCATTGTTTAGGCTTCAGGGATACTACATTGCTTTCTGATTAAATGTTCATTTCCACCTTTATATATGAGCATTTAGCGTGCAAGTTATGCTGATGCCATTACTGTGGATAATATGAGTGAGGTGACACTACATTTGCATTCAGCATGTGCAGATATTCTTGTATGTTTAACTTCCCTTAATCACTCTAAAGATTCATGTGAGCACGCTTTGCATGTCTAGATCAAAGAATGAGACCTCATGTCACGCAAAACCAAAAGGGGGACCTTCTTAACTTCTCAAGGTTGAAATAATTTGTCTCTTATGACTGTAACTGGTTATTGCATACTTCCTGAAGCCAGACATCCAACTGAAAAAAGATTTAATGACTACATTTACATATGTGCAGTCTGTATTGATCCACCTAAGATCTGCAGATCTGCAGTCAGCACATTCTGAATCACCACCATTAACATTAGTGTCATAACAAGCCAGTTTTAAAGGCAGGTCTGTAAAAGCAATGCAAGTAAGTTTATTGCACAGTTAGCTTTTAGCAAATTTACATGAAAAGAAACAATCCATTTATGGTAAGTATATATGTAAATGGTTTAGAGATCTCTGTTTTTTTTCTTTTTTTACTGAAATTCATTTTAACTTATTGAATGATGTTTAAATAGTAAAGTTCAATTATACCAGCCAATATTAATGTTTGTGACTTTTGAAGTTGTTAATTCTATTCCTGCTGCCACAAAAAAAAAAAAATTAAATAAATTTAAAAAAAAATTGTATAGATCCAACTTTCACTTAAAGCTGAGAAAATGAAATTAATCCCTACTATGTGAGAATTAGAGTTTATGGAGAAGCCAATAGAGGTGAACTGTGTCTGTAATTACCACATAATACTGAAGCATGTCTTGTTGGCAGTGAAATGTGAAAACTGCCTGGCCATCATTTTTCTCTTATATATGTGATTTCACGCAAATGTTCAAAAACCCTTGGAAAATGGGTAATGGCTTGGATTGTATAATGACTTTTTATGTCACAATTCACTACAACTGATAAGAGGTAGCAACTGCTTCACTGGCCTGAACACCTAAATGCCTAAAGGCTGTAAATGTTTTAAGACCATTCTAATCTCTGCTTTAGATAGAGTAGTTAAAGGTATAAATGCATGAAAATTGTTCAGCTTATATAAAAAATCTATATCAAGAGATAGGCAAATTATTAAAATGACTTGTAATCACCACCAATCAAAATAAGATATAACTACCAATTTTTGGTCCTTCTTTGTATTAAATTTATCACAGTTTTAATTTAACTGTGCTATTTTTCTCAATCATATCTGTTCTCAGTACCATATTTTGATGAGGTCCCTGTCAGAGGCTTAACAGCAATACTTCTACAATCATGCAAAGTTATCAGAATGGGTAAATTACAATATTCTATAAACATGTAATTAATGCACAGAATGCAATCTGCTGTAAATCATATGAAAGTGGGTCAACATCTTGCTTTTATGCTCAGTGCCTGTTATTGTGCTGCCGCAAGTGGAGCCTCTGTATTGTTCTCAGTCCAACCTACCACTGATTTTGTTTACTTTGACATTTTATCCTGAAAGGAAAATATATTCTGTGGTGTGAGTTTTAATGTCTTTTAAATTATTTTAATGTGTTATTGTGTATCATTGAGTTGCATTTGTAATCGTATTCTATTTCATTGTAATGACAATACATGCTATTAATTCTATTTATTTCTGTATTCTAGTCATTGATAGGACTTCTCAATGTCAGCTACATGTTCAGTTGTTCGATCAGTACGTGTCATGCAGCAACTTGTTTTTCTATGATGCTTCCTTCTGGTTTTTGCTTGGGCACACTGTGTTTCTGGTGCCTGAGACAGTCATTTAGTAGATAAATCAATCAATGAAGGGCAGCTTCGCGGTCACTAGACCTCCCTTCCTCCTCAGGATGCTGGATTGTGAGGAGCCTCTTTGTCTTGATATCTATGGCTTCTATCTCCTCCTTTGGTCATGGTGGCATTCAGGAAGGGAATCTGATGATCGGCAGGGCATAGGTATTGACAGACTGGACTTAGTTTTATCAATGTGAACTGGAGTTGACTCTTTACCTATGTTTCTTACCATTCTGATTCTTGGCTCGGCTAACAGGAATCACAGCATGGCAGCCATTTTCAAGCCTGAAGCTCATTCTGTGACATGAAGGCAGCAGCTGGCTTATCTAGTCTATGTTGCCATATGCCTTGTATGGTGTGTTCAGTAAAGGGAATCAATGAGCCTTCATTAAAGGTCTTAATTAAGAATGATAAATAAAATAAGAATAAAAAAAATCCAGACTTTTTCATCAAAGCACAAAACTATACTTGCTTTAGGAGTTTATAACTTGAATTTCTGTAATACTATCACTACTGCCATCAAAACAACTTCAACAAAAACCTTTTACTTCTCAGCTGTTAAATTGGCACACAGCAAACTTATTTAACTGTCTTAGAAAACCAGTCAATCCTCATATGTGCCTGATTGTGGAGTATTGAAAAGATGGCTTTCAATTTTCTTTGCGAATAGAAATTCAGCTCCAAGACCTAACATAAAATAAACATTCATGAGTTAATATTTAAATGTATTTATTTTATTTATTTATCTTATTATTTTGAACAGACAAGAAGCAAAATAGAAAAATAACACACACACACACACACATATATATATATATATATATATATATATATATATATAATATATATATATATATATATATACACTGCTCAAAAAAATAAAGGGAACACTCAAATAACACATCCTAGATGGACAGTTTGATTTCACAGAAGTTTGATTTACTTGGCGTTATATTGTGTTGTTTAAGTGTACCCTTTATGTCAATGGGTCCTAAAAATCTAGAGTGTCTTTAGTCTGCAAGGTTTTGTAAAATTTAGAGCTACATTTGTTGAATTATTTAAAAATATTTATATTTGTTTATATAGATGGTCCTAAATCTTGTACATGTCTCCTTAGTAACCTTGAGAGTAAAATAAAACAGTTATATTTAATTAACATGTTTAAAATCATTTTCTAAAACAGCCCTGCCTTTTTCAGGAACGTCCCCCTGCTTTGGTTATTTGTCAGGTTGCCTGGTCATGTCTAACTGTTGGACAGCTGTGAACCTGTGAATGACTGATCATGAACCTGTGAATGACTGATCATGAGCGCATAGAGAAAGGAGTTCCTGCCAAAGTACACCCCTTTTGGGAAAGGCAGGAATCATGCCTTTCCCTCTGAATACATTTCATTCAGAGCTCACTGTGATCTTGTGATCAAATCAAAAGACACACCTTTGTAACACAGCAAACACGTGGCAGAGGCCCTCCGCTGCTCATGGAGGATTTTACACCTTACAGATGATCAAAGCAGCAGAGACTGGGATCATTTGTCTCTTAGCTCTATAAATAAATATTTTAAGAAATTTATAGTAAAAAGGGGACAGGTTTGTATGTACACCAATTGTCAATGTAACAAAATTTAAAGGAGTCGCTTAAAAGTCACAGTGTTCACAGAATTTACTGTTCTCAGTTATCATATATAGAAACATATCGGAGATGCACATCAGTGGATGAAGATTTTCAGTTACTGAGCTTCTGAAGACTTTCACACTGCTAATACTGAAAAAAACACTAAACTGTCACAGATAAACGCAAGAGAAGGAAATATAACAATGTTGCTTGGCAACCAGTACATTTTTCTTCTTTGGTAGATATTTTTTTCCTCTTTAAACAAAGTCAGATATTTCAGTAGTATGAAAAACTAGTGAAACCAAAATGTTGCTTTTAAAATTTAATAAACACAATCAGAAGGACTCAGGGATATGTTGCTGGTTTGTGCACCTTTATGTGAAGCTTCTGTTTTCATACCACTGAAAGTGTTTTTTTAAAACCTACTGCAGAGGTTAGTTCTGACACTTTTGGGGACTTGTTTGTTTCTGAGACCCCCAGGTGACTAGCATCAATCTAAACGCTATCATCTACATCCTATAGTCAGCAACCAGATAGAGTTAATGGATTCAACTTGAGAAGGCAACATTTTAAGGCAGCTGCTGCCTCCAATGTGCTTTTAAAACTTGAAAATCTAGAGGCAAACCATGCAAGACATTCTGACTTTTTCATCTCATCTCCTACACATAGAGATAAGAATGTATATTCACAAACACACCCAGACACACACCACAGCAGATGACAAATAATATCAGATTTGTGCATAACAGTTGCTTCTATTTCAAAATCACATTACATAGCCAGTGAACAAATTAGGTTTGTAAGAAATTAGATAAATAAAATGTCTTTGCTTTACTGAATTTGACCTAATGAGGCACTGTCAAGCCTAAGCATGCAGTGTTTCTCAAAGGTATTCATGTCTGTTCAACTTTTTAATTATTATTATTTTATTTATTTTGTCATGGTACAACAATAGTTGGTTTTTTTATTAGGATTTTGTACAACTGACCAAGTCAAATAATGCATAATTTTGAAATAGGATTAATTGATTTCAAAATCTTTCATGAATGTCAATTTGAAAACTGCTTGAAATTTTTTAGCCTGTTTTACACTGACAATTGTAAATAAGATGCTTTAATTCAATCTCAGTTTTCTGTGCAGACCTGATGGGTTTAGTGACATTTGTGAACAGTAACATATAAACCAAAGAACACACATCATTTTCCAATTCTGGGCTCAATAAGATATCTTATCTTTGACATCCTATGGCTACAGCTATGGGGAAGTTTAAAGGGCAACACATTACAGAAAGCACTGTTAAAGCCATCATCTCAAAATTACTCAGATTCTTACCATGACATTTCTATATTTAAACTTTTATGAGCAATAATATTGTTTAAGATGACTGTAAAATTTAGAGCAATAATTAAGCTATATTAACATGAAAAACAAAACTAATGTTGAAGCTTTAATCACTTTTTTGTTATGCATATAAGCCATATGTTCCCCATTTTCCATCCTTTTCTGATAGAAAGAATAATTTTTTTTTCTATTTGTTTAAGAAATTGAGCAGAGCAAAGCCGACAGTGTGTAAAAACAACTGTAACATCAGATACAAAACTTAAAGCATGGTGTGTTTAGCTGTAGTACCACTTTGTTTAAAAAACAGACTAAGAATAAATAAGTACATATAAATCTGTCTTGCATGGAAAAGAAAAAGGTGAGTCAGTCTCAAGGATGAAAATGGCAATTTTGTTTCTACAATCTTCACTCCACTTTGTCGTTTCCCCTGTTAAGTAAGTATTCTTGACAGGCTTTGACTTATGCTCTATTCAGAGTGCTCCATCAGCATGGACATCTTTGAGATTCAGGATTATAACCTTGAGTCCTTGTAGGTGAATGATGTGTTCAGAAATGTGGACTTTCTAACTTTCTGAGAAAAAAAAGTGTATCTTTCCAAAGTACATTGCTGTTTAGATCCATCTAGTCGTGCATAAATGTTACCCGGACGTATAAAAGCCTAACAATATGCACAAGCCAAGGAGATGACTGCTGCAGATTATTGCGCTTTCTCCATTTATAAGCCACAGCTCTGCAGTGAAATTGTTTTAGGAACACTAAATGCTAATATTTCATCCTCATACATACTTAAGATCTTGGTGAAAAACATGCCTGTGCTATAAATTGCCTCTGCATTATGAACAAACCCTTCTGTTTGCACACACATACAGAATGTAATGCAATGCCTTGGTAATACTGTATGACTTGAAAAACTCTCTTTGGGAAAATAACTGGATTTTAGCCTCCAATATAATGTCTCTGAGGGGCACAGAGAGAGATTAATGTGGCAAATATGAAATACTATTTTTAGGACTACAGGACTGTTTAGCACCGAAAGAGTTTTGTTGCTGCCCCACTACTATGGCAATCTAGGATTAAATATTTTGAGGAAAAAAAAAACACTTTTTCTGCCATGTACAGTAGTTACAAGCTTCCTAAGCATTGTTTAAAAATATTAGGGTGAGCTTCAATCACTTCTCTTTTAGTTTCTGTTTTTCTACTGTCTTTTCTTGTTCTGGAAATTATATACGGTAAAGAGTTCCTGCAACACAGAGTCTGCAGATAGTCTCAGTCATTCAACTATCTGGGTTTCTTTGAAGGTGGTTCTTCTGCCTGCTAGTAGATAGGATCAAATCTGCAAAGATTATCAAGCCACAGTACTTTGCAACAGCTTCGGGTGGATTTTGATCTAGCTTTGGGCAACGGCAGTCTCACTGATATCTGATAGTCTTTTCTCCCTTTTATGCTGGTGAGGATGAACAGCTGGATCAGAGCTAGTGTACTTTGGAAGTCTGTCAAAGAAGTGAGAAACCTCAGCTATAGACAGGGTAAAACAAAGTAAGTGAATATCTTAATTTTAGGATCCTGCACCGTCTTCTGCACAATTGTGCTTTTGCCATAAAATTTCTGTGTTTGCTATTTTGTAAAATAAATTCTTACAGGTAATAATCTGGTGTTCCCTTTTGTAAAATATTTGGTTAAATTTCCAAATATTTGCTACATCCATTATGCTGCTAGATTGACCCACACAATTCAAATTTTTATCACAAACAAGCATGTAATGTGTTTGGATCAAATGCCTATTATGACTTCTCAGACAGCAAAAAGATGAGATTTTCTATTTACACTCTACTTATTTTTACTAATCAGCACTCTATTTCTTTAGGATTGTTTATAAACGGAGGCATTTCAACAGTTCTTGTAATTCTTAGGCTTTTACTTTGACTTTCTGCTTTTTGTTTTTGTCTGTTTTTGTGGGTTTTTTGTTTTTTTTTGTCACACAACACACTGTTTATCATTAAATCTGCCTCCTTTCATCGCTGTTGACTTTGCATCATGTAACTGTTGCTCAGATTTTCTCATTTCCTATCATGGAGCTTCAAAGCTTTGTTTCAAGCTGCTGAATTGAGCTTTGGTGTTTTACGTTGCTGTGATCCATTTACCTTTTCTTTTAAAAAGACACTGTCAGTGTTTAGGATCTGAGAAGACACACTGCTGTGGCTTTGAAAGCAAAATGTTTTTCTCTTTTTCACCTGATCATATGATTTTTTTGGTCGCGCAACAGCTTGAAGCCGCCTCTTCTTAAACAGTAATTTGCAGTTGTTTTCTGTTTGTTTTCCTCAAGATTATTGAACAGCCCTCTAGCACATAGTTATTTTCCAATTGTCACACTGTTCTATTTCATGTCGAATACAATGTGAAGTTGTTTTTTTATTATTATTTCTTGCTAGTAGAGCTAGATGGGGACATAGTTGTTTGCAGTAACATTTGGATTTTGAATTCCAACTTAGCCCTTTTTACATGGAGTTATCTTGTTCTCATATTGGGGTTTCTCTGGAACTTTGACTTTCTTGAATCCAGAAATATGCATGATTGGTTAACTTGTCACAGTACTTTGGCCTTAGATTTGAGTATGAGCATGCATGTTTTTCTTAAATTTCTCAGCGTTGCCTTCTGGACATGTGACTGATGGAAAATCTGTCCAACGTGTTCCAGCCCAGTTGCAAAGATTAGCATAGAAAATGAATGAAAGGACTTATTAGCATTTCAAATACTTGTGCATCTCTATATTTTCAAAGAGTTTGTTATGGTTATAGATGAAAGACAAGCTCACAAAGCTGATGGTACAGTTTCCAGGAGATCATGCACACCATATTTGTTTGTTGAACTCAACTGTCTCTGACAGTAATTAACAAAGTAGATTTTATTGGAAACTTGATTTGGTTATTTTTTGAGTGTAATATAAGAAGTTACAGTGCTTGAACATAGCATAGAACGAGTCACATTTTGCAAGAAACAAAATTTTGCAAGAAATTATAATACTTCAGACGTGTATCCATGCAGGAGACAAGTAATCATATACTGACTTCACAGTATATTTTTCCACCATAATGCGCACAATTTATTTTATTTTTTATTATTTTGCAGATTTGCCTTGGAAGCCCATCTGTTTTCATCTGATGATGTAGTGTCTGGGGACAGCAGCCGATGTTTGGGGGATTCCAGCGCTGCCAGCACACATCCAGATAATGAATGAAGGATAACCAGGCCAAGACTTCCTGTTCCATGTACACATGCTGGTTTGAATGCTAATCATTTTATAAAAGGAACAGGAGCTAAATTATCAATAATTATGTGAGGAAAAGGAATTATTGTAGTTTCTGAATTAGTTCCATAAAAACTGTTCCCAATACATAGTCTATTTTGACAAAAATTTGAGACTGAAAATTTGGAGGCTCACTGCAGACTTTCGCAAAGGATATATATTTTACAGTTTGATGATAAACTAAGTTAATCAGTATGTCAGGTCCTTTATTTTGACTTTTTGCTTAAGCTTCAATAATTTTATACATGCATCAAAACATTGCTCAAATATGATTTTACCAACATAACCACTAATATTGGGGCATGAGTTTATAACAATGAAGATTCCTCAACTAGTTCCTGTAACTAGTGATGCAAAGCTAACCACAGAAGTAATGATGAGTTTATATTTGGTTTTAGTGAGTATGTTTGTGCTAGCTACAAGCTGTGTAACATAATTATGCAGGATTTAGTCCTCATCTTACCTGGTGATGAACAAGACCACAGGAGTGTGATAAATGATTGAGAGAGAATAAATGCAGAGAAAAATAAACTGTATGGAAGGTAGTGATGATAGGAATGCCTGGTTGCTCATCTCTGAAACTCCAAACAGAGAAGTGTAAGCATGTAAGGTGATTTAAAGCTAGATTCTAAGGTTCAATTCAACATTGCTGAAAAAAAAAAATCTTCATTGCATATAAAGCTGGATCTGAAAGAATGTGATTAAAACCACAGTAGGCAGACGAACATTGCTGAGGTTGTCTTTGCAGGCATTCGAAAAAATGCCTGCAAAAAATAAAAACAAAAAAACAAACATTTTATTTGCCAATTGTTACATTTTTGACCCATTGTTTATGCTTGATAATCACAAATGTGTTTTCATATGAAATATTTTCTGTTGCTTTGTCATGATTTAAACTATTCTGTAACCTTAACTGAGCCTGTATAGTTTGAAAGATTAATGCAAACTAATCACTTATAGTTGTAATGCTTAGTTATTTAAAGCAGGTATTTGTGACTCTGTGGGGCTGAGCGTTATGCGAATTGGTAACTCTTTATATTCATTGCCAGTGTGTTGTTTTAATATATTTTTATCCACCATGAAAACATGCCCACAGGGATAAATGAAGTTTATTGGATTAAATTAAATTGAATTGAAATGGCCCTGCAATGGCCAAAGTGAACCTTCAATGAGTCAAAGCTGCTCTAATTTGACACACAGCACAGACAAATGTTTATTAAATGAAAACAGCAATGTCTTTGGTCTGCATTGTTGTTTTCTTGGGAAACAAAAGCTCAAGTTTCGAAGGCTGGTGTCTTCTACTTCAGGGGCTTTTATTCATATGGCCTTATTAATTGATTTTTAGTTTTTGTCTGCTGGGCATTAATGTGTTCAAATTGTATGCTAGCTACTTTATTTTTCAGTGGCGTTTTTCTCTGCAAATTGCCTTCTACCAATTTTGCATCAAAACTTTGTGCACCTCATGTCACTTAATTGTACAGTATTCTAGAACCAATTGCAAAAATTGAATTCTACTTTAGAGATACAGTGCCTTTAGAAAGTATTTCTACCCCTCAAACTTTTTCATTTATTGTCATGTTGCAACAAAAACCCAATGCACCTTTGGAATTTTGTGAAAATCAAGCAACACAGCAGACTAGTCCGGGATTAACTATAGAGACAGTTCAAACAGATTAAGATAATAACACAATGTCCCTAGCTCTGGATATCTTAGAGGGAAGTGTTCAGGTACACATCAGAGATACTAGAGAGCTTATGGTACAACCTCATTCCTGCCACACATATGGCCATTTACTTAAACTGTCATGGCAATTTTAAATACTTCCTAAAACCTGCCAAAAAAAAGAAAAAAAAACCCAAAAAACTAGAGATTGAGGTAGAGGGTCATAGCAGGACAGTGACCATATGTTAGGTCTCTGTCCTATCATATTATTTAGAACCAAATATTACTTCCATTATATAATGGAAGTAACTAACACCAGTTTTAAAGTCCCTCCACAGGCTCCCTGTAGCTCAAAGAATAGACTTTAAAACACTGCTGTTAGTTTACAAATCACTGAACAGTTTAGCTCCACAAGATATAAAATATCTGGTGTTGTTGTATCAACCTTCCAGACCTCTCAGGTCTTCTGGTTCTGGTCTGCTCTGTATCCCCAGAACCAGAACCAAATGAGGAGAAGCAGCATTCAGCATATATGCACCAAAAATTTGGAACAAACTTCCAGAAAACTGTAAAACAGCTGAAACACTGAGTTCCTTTGAATCTTGACTAAAAACCCACCTGTTTAGAGTTGGATTTGAAACGTAATCAATTGAAAATTTAATGATGGAACTTGACTTAATGTAATGTTTTGATTGTTTATTCTATGTTGCATAACTTTGTGTTTTTGTGTTTGTTATGATGTAAAGCACTTTGAAATGCCTTGCTGCTGTAATGTGCCATACAAATAAAATTTGAATGATTTTGATTGATTCGGTTCTAAAGTGACTGAAATAAAAAGTTCAGGGGTATGAATACTTTAGCATACTAATATAGCAGGTTTGATTTATTTCCTTCAACCCTCATAAAGCATGGACATTGAAATGTAACCCTAACGTTAATTGTCATGCCTGTGGTACCTAGATATTACCCATTTACTCAGCTTCCCAATAACATTTTAAAAGAAGTGGAAATCTATGTAGTTTTGAAAATTGCTTTCAAACTTTTTTTCCTCACAGTGGCCACCCTGAGGGACCACAATGGGGGGAATAGAAGAAATACTATCATTTCTTACAGCTCTATGGTTTCTAAATAAATCAATTCTGTTTGGTGAATTCGGTCTGTATGAATACCTTATGCAGCCCATGTTGTGGATATGGAATCAGCTTTAAAGCTGCTTTTTTATTTTGAAAAGATGGGAATATGCCCAGGGGTCTGATATAGGATCAGTTTCAAAGCAGCACTTCTCTTAATTCTTTTGATGAAATGAGGAATTGTCTGGGGGTTGGGAGTCGGGTAGGGCAGTCAGGAATGTTTGGGGGAGCTTGTGGTTGGGGTTTTGCAATTGAATCTCCTTTGAAAAAAATCTTCTTTGCAGTCAGCTGCAGGAAAATGATTTCCAAGGTACTGATTTTTGGATCAGTTTAGAACAAGTTATTTTAGAAAGAGTAGCTGTCCATGTTGAATTGAGTCTTTCCTAGTTTTTCAGATTTAAATGAAGACATTTCAAAAAGTTGTTTCAACATTTTCCCTTTGACAGATGTAAAGTTTTTTCCCCTCGTTTGAGACAATCAATGTCAAACAAGACCAATACAGATTTATGAGCAGATTTCATATAAACTCGTTTCTGTTTAAAATGGGAAATTATGCACTGTGCTGTTTTGGGATTTGTCCTGATGTAATACATACATCTAGCTGAACTCAAACATGTAAATACACAGCAAACGTTTGAAGTTTTACTCCTCAAAAAAATTCACAATCTGCTATTTGATCACTTACAACTAAACACAGGTTACATGCAATTTTCAAATTTTATATTATAGCTGAGATTTTACAAAAAAATGACAACTTGTTCAACCTCTCTGTAGCTCATATAACTTTAAACTACAAATCAAGGTAAAATTAATCTGCCTATTTACATAAGAACATAAAACAACTTAAAACTGAAATGCTTGTCTTGAGACTACAATATATTTTCTTCATTTGATTATGGACATGAAGTTCATTAGTTTTATGAAAACACAAAAAATGTGATTTGAACTATGTATTCATCATATTGTTAAAATGTGATGATTACATTATTATTTAAAAAATAATATATATTTACAAATAGGAAACCAAATCTTTCAGTAAGCAATTTTCAAAACATACTCAAGTTAAACTTGTCTACGACATTTTAATACTTAAGATATGTTCAGCTTGGTAGGTCTTAATAACATTGTGGTTAACACTTGTAGATGTTTTTTTTCTTTTTTTTTTCTAATTCGTAACATCCCACAGCCCCTTTTTTTTCCTTCTCGCCCTCTCTTTCTCATTGACATGTATTGATCTGTGGGTGGTCGCACCTTGAAGTACGATTTTTACAGATATTTATGTTTGTAGCTGCAGGCCTATAGATCCCATTAGGGGTTGAGCAATAGGCATGGGTTGTGCTTCAGCACCTTGCTACTGAAGAAAAATTTAAAATTCAAGAGACTGGATCCTTAGTCAGCACTTTCACCCCCTGAGCTGGCAATGTAAAATGGCCTAGGATGGCCAGCACAGTGAGACATACTGTGAACACTTAGAAACAAGAGAAAATATCATTATGTAGCAAAAATGTTTATAAATTCAACTTTTTAGTAACATGACAAAACAATTGTTTTTTTTGTTTTTTTTTCTTTTTAAGCAACATACTTGACAAATGAAAGAAAATCCAGTTTCATGAGATAAGCTGCACCATTGAATAATTTGAAGTTTATGTAGAAAGTTAGACATCTCTGAAGTAAACTTTATCTATCCAAAAAAATAAGAGCATTTATTTTCAGATAATTATATCACTAAAAAAATTTTACAAAAAAAAAATTGTGATCACTTGTGAAACAAGCACAAATGATGATAGGATGGAGAAGCAGACCCATCTATGCATTAGGGCATCAGGTGCAATAATAGGGCAGCTACTCTGCTCTTATGGCCATCAAGAACAAAAAGCTGAGTCAGAAAGTGAAGTTCTCAATTTACTGGTTGATGTACCTTTACCTTTATGGATCAAGTCCAAAAGACAACACTATTGTCAAGTAGTTCTTCTTTAACTTTTGCAGCTTACCCACTCGAATAGGGATGAATATATATTTATTCAAAAGACCAAGCAGTTTTCTTCATTTATCCTCCATTCATTCATCAGTGTGTCAGGACGTTTCTCAGTTGGTCCAGAAGAAGGTAAAAAAGCAAAACTTTTAAACAACAACAAAAGAAGAAAAAATAAATAAATATTAATACCCTGTATTATTTAAGTTTACATACATTAATTTTACTATGACCGTATAGGAAATTCTAAACAAATCACAAAAATAATACTAAGCAAACCACTGTGAATCAACCCACAAAGTTAAAGGACAAAATAACTAATTAAGTTCATTTCAGATGAATATTTTCATTTCAAAAGTTTACTTTTTGATATTAATCATGAATGTTTATTTTACAATAATTACACTTTCTAGTTATTATTTTACCTAGTTTAAATGATTTAATGCTTAACTAATAAATAGTTTCACTCTTAACTTAATCAAATCAATCAGTTAAAAATCACAATACAAAAATTATTCAAACCATAAAAATCATATCACCAATTAAAATGCTAAATTTCACATAGTATTTAAATTCAGATTTAGCCGACATAACAAATATTAACGAGCCGTGGCTAGGCTAAAACTAATCCAGAATGTAGACAGTCCAATAATACAGTCTTACTGGCTTCCTCTCTATTTGTTTATAGATGTATCTGGCTCTGCACAGGCCCACAACACGAGTAGAGCACTGTTCAAATGTGACACCAAACTCCACTTTCCTTTTTTATGGTCCGTGTAGTACAACCACTGTTTTGCCATGTTTTTTTTTATGATTGTCCATTCTTTACAGCTAGTGCATGTATTTTCTTAATTCATTGATTTTTTTTCCCCCTTCTCTTTTTACTTAGTTTTTCTTTCTTCTCTTATACCTTCTCTTATTCTTTTAATTTTACTTCACAGCCATCTGAAATTTGCTCCTTATGTAGGTTGACTGCGCTCACCCCTGAAAAAAAAATTGTGTGAAGGTAGGAATAAAGTATCTCTTCCTTTACTCTTAAATGAATTAGCTGAGGTGGTTTGGGCATCTGATCAGATTACCTCCTGGATATTTGCCTTTGAAAGCTTTCAGGGGGTATCCCACTGATATGGAAATGTAGAAACTGGGAGCCACAATGTTCAAGATATATTACTTCTGCGACTCAATCACAGATAAGCAGATGACAATGATGTGACATCAAATTCGGTTATTTACTTGGACTGTCTGTCATTTTGAGTTTGTTACATGGGATTAAGATAAAAACATTTATTTTACCCCTAAAAAAACCTTGCCTCCTCTTATTCATTTTTGTCCTTTTAAATCTTTGTTCTTCTATTTTCACCTCCCTGTGTTCAGCTTATGGCGACAAGCTTTTAAATCCTTGTTGGTACATCAGCTTCCTAACCTTCCTAACCTCACTGACTGAGCTTCAGAGGCTCTGTGTGATGGTGTGTAATCTGCAGTTGGACTTCCCTTCCTCTGTCTTAGCTTTTCTCACTCTGGTTCATTCCAGTCCGCTGTCACCAATAGCATTTCTCACAAACACATGCACACAATGCAAAAATACTCCGCAATTAAACAGGTAAACCACCTCATCAAAGCAGCTACACTTGGAAGTACACATTTTTTCCCCCTCACTATAAATTTCAAGCAGAACCATTTGTTGTACTTAAGTATTTGAGATCATAGAAATGCTGCATCGTTTTATCATTGTAACTGGAAAGCAAGCTCCTTTTGTTGCTTTCAACAACATACTTGAAAGATGTCAAAGACAGTTAAGTTCTTTACTGTTCTTTGAACGTTTTACAGTGGATATAAGTCATGCTGGGGCTAGAAGAGATGTCTTTGAATAAGAACTGGAAACTGCAACATTTATTTAATGCAACTTGTGTTTGGACTTTGTTTTTGCCATATGAATGGACAATAACACCTATAATTCTGATCTTTTGGTGCCCTTATGAAAGGCACACAATGCAAAACTTCCATAAGATTATGCAAATTTATCAGGACGTTGTTCATAAATCGTGTTTTTTTTGGGGGGTTTTTTTTGTTCTTTTTTAGAAGAAAAACACTTTTTTTTTATTTATTTTTTTTTTAAAAAGGTAGATTAAAGAAGAGGTGATTTATCAAACATTTCCATGATGGACTAAACAAAATACCCTTTCCTTGTTATGTATTCTATATGTAACGGTTCTGATGATTCCCCTGTTCACCCCACCTCTTTTCTTCTCTCTCGTCCATCTCATTTGTTGCTTCCTTCCACCACCACCAGGGGCTTTCCACGCCGCGTCGTGCCGACAGCAGGTCTTTTTCCCCAGTTCTTTTACCCTGCGCTTCTAGGAGCGGAGACTCCAGATGAGCTGCACGGTGGCAGACAGGGCGCACAGAACTGCCAGTCCCTCTTATTCCCATCTCCCGTGGAGTCGCATAGGTTGGATGCCTGAGAGGAGCGAGAAGTTAAATACCGATCACTTCCGTCCCGCTGCAGAGAGTCAAGTCAAAAAGCGTTTGTTTCTCCTCCACAACGCATCAAAGGTAAGAGTTTTAGGATGCTGAAATTAAATGATAAAGTTCATAGCGTGTTGGCATGCTCTTGTAACCCACATATGGACTTGCACCTTGCTTTTCGGTGCTGATTTGTTGCATTTCTGCAGCAAACGAAAGAAAGAAAAAAAAATCCGTAATATTTTTAAAATAGAAAAGGGTTACATTAATTTTCTCGGTTTTTGTGTGCTGATAGTTGAACCTGTGCGGAAGGATGACATCCTTGGCGTCATATCGAGTCCTTAACATCTTTTTTTTTTCATGGCTGAACAGCTACACCCGCTAACTTGTTGCCACTTGTAACTCATTTAACGTTTGGTTAGTTCTGTAATGAGCGCTGCGCATAATTTAAGCGATAAATGACCTCTTGTACTAAAGCAGGAAATGGTCTCCGATGACTTATCCTGGTTATTCCATGACTGTTCATGTGTTCATTCGTAAATACGAAAGCATATTTTATGATAACATTTTTGCAACTAGTTAAAGAAGCAAATCTGTGTGTTCATCTCAAATTCCAGCCTCAATAACTTTTGAAAAGAAAAAAAGAAAGAACAAAAACAATTTCGTCAGATGCATTTGGAATTCTCAGCTTTTTGCACCTGTGCAGGATGGAACTACACAAAAACAGTATTTTATTTAAAGAGGAAAATTGTAGTAAGACGAAGAGACGCGCCTTCTGCTCGGTAAAGCTGCTTTCTAAAGACTGCAGCCACTTGATGCGCCAACAGGATGCATTTGGGGAAGTTGGATGTGTGCCATTGTGCTCTGAGGCCATGCAGTTAAATAGATCCTGACATAAAAGCAGACAGTGTAATCGTAAGATGGTGTGATGGACTTGCGTTAAAACATAATGAAAGTCTTGTAATGATTCGCTTTTATGGATATAAGCATTTTTTTTAACACAAAACACGGACTACATGTTATTGCCTGTTTTCTTCTTTTTTATTCACATTACCATTTACTCAAATGGGATTAATGGATATTCATAAATCAAATTACCATGAGGAGCAGCTTCTTGTTTCTGGAATCACTAAAAATGTACATTTCTTTCAGGAATTTTTAAAAACATTTTATGATGATGGGTTGCAGCCTTTTCTGTTTAAGTGACTGTGTATAGGCATTTTTTAAATGTGTTTTAGACTACTTTCTCTTCACCCTGCATTCTTTGAAATTGGAAATTGGACAGAACAACTCATTTTCATCAAAGGTTGATATTTGGTCTGAGGAAAAAAACTAATATCTTTGTGAATTTCTGAAGCAATGATAATCCGTATGCCACCGCTGCATGTTTCTTTGGTTTCAATGAATTTGCCAATGTGGGATTACAATACACTTGGAGCTTGGATATTACTCAGTAACATTAGCTGAGGGATTATATTAGTTCTTAACTTTTTTCTCCTTAAAGTCCCCTTGTAACTGACTGTAACTGTGTATTAAATAGACGGTCAGGGTTTGACTTGTCGACGTTCACGAGATCTTGTGAATATCTGTTTACCACTTACCTTGAGCTAATTGGTGTGTGGAAGAAGTGATAAAAATGTGTGATACCGCAGCAGCCCATCAATGGGCTGCAGGAGCCCATCGATGCTGTATTCTCCAAAAACACACGTTTCCAGGAATCCATCAAGTAGAAAAAAAATCTTGTTGAGGACAGTTAACTTTATTGAATCTGGATAACAAAATAAATATCCCAAATTGACATAGAATATTTCTTTTTTCTAAAACAGACATAAATGTACTGAATAACAAATTTATTTGATAACTCTGCACCAGCATGGCACACTTAAATACACCAATAGCTTCACAAGCTTGATCAAACATGTAAAAACAACACTGTGTTCAGTCAGTTCAATTTGGAGTATAATAGTCAATGCAAAAATAATTAGAAAGAAACAAAAACAATAGGGAAACTATCTTGGTCAAATATGCAAATATCAACTGCTACAAGCCTTCTGTCAGATGGTCCAGAAAGTACGCTTAAGAATGTTAAATGTAAAATAAATAATAAGCTAGGACAAAGAAAGGAGAATTAATATAGCAAAATACCAAACAAAAAAGATATCTTCTGCACCATGAAATCTAAAAATGATCACCATTTCGGTCAATTGTATTTATCTATTGTATTTATTCTTGATTAAATCCTTTGAAATTAAATAAAAATAAAAGTAGCTGTTGACATGTGTGCAGAGAATTATAAGCAAGCCAAGTCATAAAAAAAACAAAAAACAAAACAAACAAAAAAAACACATTACAAAAGGTGCTTTCTTTACCTTTTCTTTTAATGACTTTAACATGTACATTACAAGGCAATGTAGCAGTAACCCTGATGGCAGTCCGGGCTGATACTGATCTAATTGAGACTCAAATTCTACCATTCACAGCAAAGAGCCGTTCAAAAAAATCAAATAACTCGTGAATGTATTACATTGCTACGCTTTAGGTCCGCCGTTAAGGATTGGGCACATTGTCACTGTTACCTGATCAATATATCAATATCGGATTGGTGCATCTCTAGTACAAACTATTACTGTCTGCATAAAATCAACTTATTTTCTAAATCGAATGATAAAATGCACTAATTACGTTAAAAGTTGTTGCAGCTCACATTATTGTTTTAGTCAAACTATTTCAAATTTCAGTTTATTAACCCAGTTTTCAACATCAATCAAGACTGCTTTGTCTGTCATTCACAAAAGAGAAAAAGTACAACGATTTTACTGGGATGTTCATTTTTAGATTAAATTCAGTGACATTTGAAATATAACTGAGCATTAGTTATTTGTCAGCTTTATAAGCATATTCTTTTCTCATAGAAAAGGTGGTTTTTGCACCACCTTTTTGTGCAAAAAATGTGCACCAATATTGCTTATATTTCAACTTAGCATTAGAGATGAGAAGTACAAACTTCCCCATCTCTTCTCCTCTGTCAGCTCTGTATACTGATGTGATCAAATTTCTTAATTTATTTCTAAATAAATCTATAACTCATATACAAACTCTCATCACAATCTTGCAGGAACTATACTATACTATACTATACCATCTAACAACATAGGTGTTAACATTTATTTAACGCGCAAGTAAACAACAATTTATTTACTCTTATTTGAGTCATCAGACTGCTCCCTGCTGGAATAGCATGCAGGACAGGAAGCTATATCACCCATATTAAAATTGCTAATGTTTGCAAGCCACACGTCTGGACCATTATATAATTTTTCTAGCATGTTGGCATATAAACAGTTCTAAATCTTGTCTCTGTCAAACTAACTTTTATCTGAATCTTATATGAATAGTGATTTCATGATCCAAGCCTTACATTTCACAGTTATTTAACTATTTATTATTCACTCCTACAATATTCAACTATATTAATACAAACTACCTTGTGAAGTGTAACAAAACATTTCCTGCATCAGAACACTGACTTGTCTACCAACATCACAGCTTTAAAATCATATAATACAAAATTTGTTGTGGTAATGAGAAATCCATTGATCAAGTTTCTCATGGCACATCTCACAGACTCATTTTACTGTTACACAACTAAAAAGTTGTAGGGTGGCTTCACCGTTTCTATGTCTGTGAGAAAATGTTTAGTCAGCAAAAAAAAAAAACAAACAAAAAAATCAAAGTGAGATGAGTATGTCAATGTAACATCCGCTTGATGACTCAAGATTTTCAAGTGAACGTTGCAATATTATATGATAATCACTGAATCAAATGACCTGTCAGTGGACTGCTTGTTGGATCAGCATAACCTTTAAGCCATTAGCTGATTTAGAAATTCACTGCACAAAAGGTGCTTTCTATACCCCATCTTTTAATGCATTTTATGTATGTATCTGCTTTGCATCCCGCCCTCCTCATTTATTCATGTGGTGGACTAACTAGCATGTACATTACAAGGGCCATGTAGCAGTAACCCAGATGGCAGTCCAGGCTGATTGTGATTTATGTACCTAAAGCAAACGCATTACTGTGGGATTTTGGAGTTGGTGCCAAATCCAAGCAAGCATTTTTTTTTTCTTCACACATTTTAATCTTCACATCTCATAAATGCAAAACATAAAAGTTTACATGCATAAAAAAAGCTTGGAAGAGAACTAAAAAGCATATCTCTCCCTTTTTGTTGTTTTTATCTTGTCTGCTTATATTTCTTTGCTTGCCCTCTCTTTGTCATACACATATACACATTCACGCACAGCCTCCATGAGAAATCGTTTAGATGAAACAGTGCACCGTTGTGAGACATTGATTACCGTTTACCAAGCTGCCGCATAAATGTAGTGTTAAAGGAGAGATGACTTGGACGGATCCCGGAGCAGAGAAGAAAAGAGAGAAGAAATGACACAAGCTGGAAAGAGAAAGAGGGTTGATAGATTACAGAGATATGGCAGTAAAGATGAAATGTGAGAAGGGCAGACCTGAGGATTTTTACGGCTAACCGCGAGGGGAGTGATTAGGCCAACTAATTGATCTGGATTTGTGGTGAGGCGACTAGTTCATTCTCATGCTTATCATACTCTTCCTATCTCTTCCTCTCTGTCTCAGAGACACACATAAATACACATTTTCGCTGTCACACTCCTCACACCTGACACCTGCTGTCATGTCGGCGGTCAGAAACGATCTGCCCCTATAGTCACTTTATTACCACCTAAGGGCAGGAACTGCATCAACCGTATTAGTACTGGAGCTTTATGAGAGAATCACCAGGTGGGAGGAGACAGAGAGATCAAGGTGGTGGACAAGCTCCATGGTTGATTTTTCAGCACTGTTTGTGCTTATTTCAAGGTGAAGGTTTCAGGCAATTCTTTGATGAAACAATTTGCCAGTATCTTTGCTCAAAAACATGCAGTTTTTTTTTTTCCTTTTTTAGATTAAACAGCATTTTTAGACATTGTTATCACAGTTCCCTTTGAAGAAATGGGCTAGTCAGATATAAGGTAGCATACAATTGTAAAGTACAAGATAGACTTTTTTACTGATAAAATTTTGGAATGTGTGGTGCATTTTTGTATTCATCCCTTGGAATCAATACTTTGTAGAATCACCTTTTGCTGCAGTTATTGATGCAGGCTTATTGTTGTTGTCTACCACACATTTAGACATTGAAAAGTCTACTTATTCTTTGTAAAGTAGCTGAAATTCTGCTGGAGTGGATGCAAAGTGTCTATGAACATAATCTTTTAAGTCTTGCCACAGATTCTCATTTGGATTTATGTTTGGACTTTTATTTGACAATTCTCAAACAAGACACAACCCCATGATTGTGCTGTGATCTTTTGTAATTCTTGTGGTTTATTTTGCAAGGACATCAACTAGATGGACTGAACCTCAACCCCAATACCCAGTCTTTGCCTCTAACAAGTTTTTTTCTTCATTGCCATGTATCTTCACTTATTTCCAATGCACTCTAGCCAGTTTCTCTTTTCCTCCAAAACAACCCCATAGCATGATGTCACCACCATATTTTACAATAGAGATGGTGTGTTTATTGCTATATACACTATATTATAAATTTTCTTTTACACTAGGGAGGTGTTCAGCAGATTAAAAATAAATAAATAAATGTCTATAATTTACAGTAAAATACCAGCAGCTGTGGTTGCAGCTGTGATTTTATAGTAAAATTAATCCACTGCAACTGGCTCCTCTTGATAGGGAGTAGCAGGGGCTCGATTCTGAGCCACTCCTGAATGACTCAGCTTCTCACCTTCTCTCAAAGGGTTGAGTCCAGGCATCCTGCAAGAAAAACTAATTTTGACCATTTGGGATATTGAAACCTCTCCACTTCTTTCTTAATTTACCTGCCTGGCCTTTATGGTGCTGCATGTTCACTTATATAATTATAAAAATCAGTTGTAAATACACTGTAAATCAAATTATACACAGGTGGAGTCTATTTTGTTATTTGGTGGAAAGGTGCTTTCACAATTGTTCACGTTTTTATGTGTTAATTATTGTAAAAGTTTACTGCTTTTTCATAATTATGCGCTACTCTGCATTGGTGTATCGCACAAATCCCAATAAAATAAATTGAACATTGCATTGGCATCATGCCAGGCTTTGAAATCTTATATAAAGAGTATTTATATGTTCACAGCACAAAAGTGAGAGTGAAGAAAACATGGCTTTGTTAAACAAAAAGTACACTGGTATTCCAAGTCTTCACTAAATATAGTCTACAACATAATAGGTTGTTTTGTAAAACAAGGCTTTAAATATACAATTATTTTAAATTTGATTTTTAAAAAAGATACATTTTTTGCAATAAACAGTATTTTTCTGTTGTAGAAAACGTGCACTTTGGGAAGCTGAGGGCCACTTTGCCACCAATAAACTCCCCTTTTTTTGTATAGATATGGCTTATCAACTCAGTGCCTTCATTTTTTTTTTTTTTTTTGGAAACAGTGTAAAAGTCTTGTTGTCAGAAAGGCCAAGCAGCTCTTGTTAGATTTTTACACCCTACAAGACCTATTGTGTAGCAAAATTCCCAATCCAGAAAAAAGTAGGAAGAAATAAGCAACAAGAGGAGAGAAGGAACACTAACAACATACAGACAGCTGCCGAGTCCATCTGTCCATTTGATGAAGTAAAATCTGTTGATATGGGAACATTCTCTAAAGCCATTTGAAGCCAATGGAGCACAATTGAGATGAGAATTCAGACAAAAAAGAACAAAACAACAAAAAAGATGGTTTCAAGTATGCATGCATTCTAAATATAAAATTGTTGTTTTTGGAAGAAAGATAAACTATTATGCAGGCCTATAGATGTGTGTTCTCTTGGAAATGACTTCACTTTTTATTACATGAAAGTAAGAGTAAATGACCTCTGTCTTGTATATTCCGATGGGAATTATGAAAGCAAAACCTTTTTGTGCTTCGAAACCAGAAGTCTTGTAAGTGGTAAAGCTAAAAATAAATAAATAAATAAATAAAAACATTTGACGACAAAAGAACCTGTCAGCAAGTGAAAAGAACACCTTACCTTTAATGTACAGAATATTGCCAATAATTGTTGAAAGATATTTTATAACCTGTTCTTTGAGGGTGATTTTAAGATGTGCGTTCTCCTGGAGACATCAGTTTTATCTCTTATGATGGAATCCATATGTACACAATCTACATTCATTCTTCCTCTGCCAGCCTATGTTTGTACCTCCTGCACTGGAGTGCGAAGAACAACTGCTTTGTAAACAGGCAGTTTTTCACCTGGATGTCACGGTTCACAAAGACTCTTCCTCTGAGTCTGGCATAACCCCACTGGCAGAGTTGATGCGGTGGTGTATTTCTGCATCAATGTCGGATTTAGAGGGATGAAGGCTGCCAAGGTAGGAAGTCATCCACGTTTTGAGGTTGATATATTTGATATGAATTGAGACACTAATGCAGTGACTCACTATACATATATGCTTTCATGTGCACATGCATGAACACCCAGGCACATATATAAATATAACTGAGATTAAACTGAACAAAGGATTAGAAGAGATGTGGAAAATAGTAAGTTTTTGTAACGTTTTGTTTGCAATTCTCAGATTTATTCATGCAACCAGTGTGAATGCAGGCAGTCAAGATCATTTTAATAAGTAAACATTATACTCTCACTACTATTTCAGTTTCTTATTTGCTCAGCAAGTGGCTGTAATATCAGTACATATGAGTTTTATTCAGTTTGACAGGGGTTGTCATGTTTTCTTAAGCTTGTGCCCCATGTCCTATTATGTGCAAGCAATTTAAGGCAACCTTTTTTTTTTTAGATCATTTAGATACTCATTGATGAGTGTCTTTGAAATTAGATTTATGATGGGTTGTCAGTTTTAAAGACTTAGTGTGATTCAGGTACAGCCCAAATTGAAAGCATTCTATAGTTCAGATGGCCTGCTAACTAGGCCATAAAAATTTTAACGCAACTGCTTATTTGATAAGTTTATTTGGTTCAGTGACTAAATAGAGGAATTCTTTTCAGAAAGAGACAAAACATTTTTACAGGTGAAACCGTATCACAGTTGTATGAAGAAGGAAAAATGGGTATTTGCATGCAATTGGAATTCATGCGACACAAAAGGTGAGACATTGCTGCTATGTTGTTAAAATTGTTGTTAATTTGCTTTTTGGGCTGATTAGACAGAGCAGACTGTCCACTGATATGAATATTAATAGTACTATCTGTCTGTCGATCAAACAGTGAACTGGCAACTGATCAAAGATATTTTTTCCTTCGTCTGCTGCAGCCTGCAGTCTGTGCTTAGATGAGCTCTGGTACACTCTGACCCTTAATAGAAGTAGTAATGCATCAGATGAATGAGAAAAATACCAATTTATGATTGCGTTGCTCTTCAATATTACCTCTAAAACAAGATCATTCAAGAGTTGATGAGCAGCATTGGTCTTAGCCTTGTCATTTCCTTCCTACACAATTCTGCTCGATTCTAAACTCCATTCAGGGATACGTTTCGGCTTTCTCCCATTGAAATGGATTTCTCCCGTTTAATTTCCACCAGGGTAATCTTGGAACAGAAGATGTGAACGATATTTGTTTTTTTTTTGCGCTGTTATAGAGTTGCAAAGCGACCTGTAGTTTGGCATCGGCAGAGAAGGAAATGAACGATGCCACTTCTGAACTCTGTGGAGGAACAGTAGAAAGACTGGAGCTCCGCCCACCGGGATGACATCATCAGTTATTGAATTATGCTGATTCATCTCGTTCATTGTCTCAAACTAGTGCAAAAAATTTACCTCCATCCCTCTTATGCCAATTTTCCTGCACTACAGACACATTTGACTACTTAATCACTAACAAGAAATATTGAAAGACAATGCTCACTTTTGAGCTCTAGTTTGTTTACTAGTCTCATCAGCATAGTGCTAAGAGTAACCTAGTGTTTTCAATTTGTAAATTTAAGTCCAAAATGTTGTCAAAAGCTACCAAAATAAAAACCCATCCAGGCTACAAAGATGTCACTGTAGTTGAATTGATACTGCTCTGTATGACTACGCACCTCAAATCTATTCTGCAACATCAGTCCTGCCATTGTTCTCTTACAGAAGGCGTCCCACTGTGGGTGAGTCACATGTTTGTTGCTCATCCTGCCATTTAGAACATGAATAGTGTAGCTGTTAAAGATGTTTTAGGATGTTTAGCAGATGCACTGTCATATAAAAATGAGCTGCCAGGACAATTATTTGCGACCACTGGCCTAAAATAATGTTAAATACTTCACCTGAGATACAAAAGCCATAAAAAAAGATTACACTAAATCTTGCAGTAATATAATCTAAGACAGTTATGTCATATCCAAACTGAAAGAGAGCAAGAGGTGTGTGGTAAGTGGGAGCTTTAAGAAATGTGTCTGCAGACTGCATGGATATGATTTCCTCCAGGCAAAGTAATAACACTTATTACAGTCCTTTTAGGGACTCCTTCAGAGTGGAACCAAGTTGTTTTCCAAGTATGACTCTTTGGGCACCTTGCAGCTGAGAGATTGAAACTGAATCTTTAAATAATTGTGTCTTACATGATACACAACCAATGGAGCTGGAAACAATTTCTCTCAGCTTTTTGGAAAAATTATGCCATTTTAAAGTATATGTTGCAGAGATTACTGTTCGGTCTCTTTGAAAAGTGGTAGATGATTGAATGTTTTAGGTATAAGTGCATGGTTTGGTTTTAGAAGCTATTTTCTGATGCTGTTTTCTTGTACCAACATCCACCGCCTTCCATAAACAGACTCCAAAAAAGATACACTTCTTAAGTTTTTATGTGTTTGCTAAATTATGTATTAGGAACACAGTCTTGGGAGAATATCTACGCTTTTGCTAATAGTATTAGCATTTAAAGCATGTTTACACTTTTGGATTAACAAAATATGCACAAACATACACCAGCAAGCACACATATAAACATGTAGGATCTACAAGCATGAGATAGTATATTTACACTATATTTCTTCTTCATAAAGCATTTTTGAATTTGAATTGGAGGGTAGGGAGTTCACTTTTTAAAATAAAACTTATTGGTCTTTAAGGTATTTTTCTGCAGAAATTTGTGCAAGAAACAGATTTGTTCATATGACTTCTTAAAGGATCCTCTGTGTGCCCCAGGGTCAGTGAGCATTGGAGAGCTGGGATGATTATCATCAAGAATTCATCAATTAAGTTGTCCGCAGAGAACTTAAGTCCTCCAGCTACACATCAAAGACAGATAGCCAATAATACGAAGTTATGACTAATTTTCTTCATTTTGAATGGAAAAAGCTAAAGAACCACAATAAGTCCTAGTGTAATACAATTCAATAATAGCCCTGCACAGTGGAAAAAGTTATATTATTAAGAATTGAAAGGACTTTCATCAACACTTATGGGTTTCTTGGAATCAGACAATCTGCAGCTTATGTAGAACGTACATTTGCTTTTGTACTCAGTAGCTTACTCTATAATCTTGCTGTGCATATTGGAATTTTATAAATTAATATGAATAAAAATAATGCTAAGTTTGCAGAGAAATCACATTAAGTTTAACTTAAAGTAGCAGGACGAATATTTTAGCAGATTTTCCATTCAGGTGATCATTAAATTTGCAAAAATGTACTATTTTGAGATAAACATCTAGTTTCTTACCATAGGAACTATTTTTCTGTAATTTTCTGTTATAAAATAACAGTGAGTGTTCTGTTCCCCTTTCTCTCCTCTGCCTCTCCCTTTATTTTTTGAGGAGCTTACTACCCTTTTCCTGAGCTCTCAATCTTTCTCAATCTCATCTTTGACATTTCTCATAATTATTTTCTAATTCTCCCTCTTTCCTTTCTATCTGTATCTGTGATTCACAGTGTCTGAGCTGAGATGTTGGAGTTGAAGCTTTTCAACTAGATGAAATATAGTGTGTAGCTCTGTCTAGTTATTTTTTTGTGTAGAATTTGCCTGTTCTTCCTGTGAGTATGTTGTTCCCTGAAGGTATAGATTCATACTTTGTTGTAATTTTGCCGCCAAATTCGTGCTCACCTAAACTGAAAGTTTTTAAAAGTCTGATTGGTTAAGGATTTTTCCTTAATCAGTCTTGCGTTTGCTTTTTTTTTTTTGTCTATCTTTTCTAAAATCCAGGTCTTCTGGATTTGAACCACCATTTGTTGGTGTAATGACCACTGAGCTGCTACTTTGAGTCATAATGATGAAGTAAAGACTTAAGATTGATTATGCTGTTCATTTTTGAGCTTTTTCAGCTATACCAGAATTAGAACAAAATTTACATTGACAAACAATATTACATTTCTATTTCTCCCAAAATTCAAGAGATGCCAGAATGACAACCACCACTTGTAAAATAAGTAAATAAACAATTTAAAATTATTTAAATGGTGACAAGGACACTTACACAGTATGAAGGAAAAACAAAACAAGATAAAATGGCAGGAAAAAAAATAACATTAAATATGCAGTTTGAACGCAAAGCACAATCAAATCTCAACAAGCTGATTAAGTATCAAGCCGGAAATTACAGGAGAAGAGTTACTGCCAAGCAGAAGTAAACTTGAGACGATGCAAACAATTTATAATGATACACAGCCAATATTCTATTTTATTGAACCAGATTCATACAACTCAAGGATATCAAAAAATGTCAGCATTATCATTTAAGTAAAAGTATCTCCTTACTTTTTTCTCACATTCAAGGTTTCAAACATGTAATCATTCTACTGAATTAAAAGAGAAGTTCGGAGTCAGGATTCTATACATTTATTACCTATGGTTAAAGTGAATTACCATAGGTAATAATTAATTTTCTGAATTTTTTCTTACACAACATAATGATACTGATATTTGAAGGACTCTCACATGTCTTGACAGCCATTCAGATAAACTATGAGTATTACAAGGTTATTATATATATATATATATATATATATATATATATATATATATATATATATATATATATGATTCCACCTGCATTGATGTTTCTGAGGGAGTTGCCAGATGAGTAAAATGAGGTTAAAAGTCACCTCTGTGACTCAGAAATCAGGCCCTCATGCTGACATAATGTTGACCCATGTTTCTAAAACCACCAATCATCATGGTTGTACCAGCTGAATGAGGTATATTTGATAGTAGAGTTTGGGATTTCCACACAATGTTTACACATTTATGAATTTGCTATCCTTGCATTATCTGTCACAGACAAATTTATAGTATGAAGATCTCATATCTGTTTTTAATGTTGCACAGCTGCATGCACACATATCAGTAATCTGGAACGCACACAGGGATTTGTACTGATAATACACATCTTTGCAAAGATTAAACTACTAAGCATTCATGTGTCAGTGTGTGTTGTGTGTGCATGTAGCGTGCATGCTAGACTAACTACACTTCTGGGCCTCTGTCTCCTTTTTCTTTTCGGCAGCATAATGGGCTTTGTAAGATAATACCCAAGAGACAACAATACTTCTGAGCTAGAGGATTGGGAAGCCGTCCCAGTTCACAGTATTCATTGGTTTGGCTCAAAGCATGAGCTATGATTGGAAAATCAGGGAAACCTGAATTTACTGACAATGATATTAAGTGTTGTCATGGCTCTTTTTACCTGATCATGTCCTTGCTTTTCAGTCTCTTTGTTTGTTGTTTTATAAGCAATTTTTTGTATCATTCTTATGTGCTGCTAACAATGAGAAGGCTAACAATGAGAGTCATAACTAATTCTTGAAATTTTTTTTTTTTATTACTGCAGAAAAAGAGTGGCTTTGGCAGGTGTCAGTTGTGCTCTAGTTATGCGTAAAGTGTTTTCTCTGCCATCGGGTATTGTCTTAGTTTGTCACAGGTGTTTTGTAAAATTAAGATTTAATAATTTTAACAAAGTGGAATCACTGAAGATTAATATACATTACCAAATCAAGAGAAAACAAATTTAATTAGATTCAAACTCTGGTATATTTGTTAAATTAAATACAATAGTCAGTGCATTTCATGATTTAGTTGGTTTAACATAACCTTTAATTCCTGTCAGATGTGTTGGACTATTGCAATGATTACTGTCTTTCTTTGGTAATCCTGGCTTAACTGAGACGCAGACTGTGGCTAATATAAAAGACAAACATTTTCTGGATGCTTTTCTAGAACATTATTTCTCAAGAACTGCAAGAGAACTAGATAGAAGGGTAAATCATTAAAATTAATGAGAAAAAGATGTAACAAATATTTTTAGCAAAATTATGCCATGTGGTATTTAAATCCATGGACATAAGATGCACAGTATGGACACCTTACACACAGTAAAGTAAAGGGTACAGAGGTACAATAATAATAAAAAAAATATATTTAATGCAAATACATATTCTACAAAGTATGTTTAAATCCCTACAAACAGTTTTGGATCTGGTGCAAAGAGTGAACAGCGACTCAGCTTTTTACAATGTTGTTGTAGAAAGGATCTAAGTTTAAATGTATACACCTATTTTTCTTAAAGATATTTTTTGTTTGAATAAAAGCCATGCAATTATTTGTAGTCATTCAGTGAAGCTCTACCTGTAATTTGATAATATAAATTTTAAGAAAAACTCATTGACTGTCTCTTTTTATACTGCTTCTGCATCATTGTATTATTTACTTTTTTGGGGTCTTTGGTTCTGGTTAAGTTTATAATAATCTTACTAATGTTTCTGTTTGATATTGATCAAATTTTAATTTATAAGAAAATAGCTACATTAACAGCCAGATAAATTAATGAAATAAATAAAAAACTCACATTAAACACTTAGAGGGAGAGATATTATAGGGGCATAAATTATGGCTTTGGCAGTGAAGTGTATCAGCTCTCTTGGTAATTGCTTTGGTGTGGGAGATGTTGTGTTGTGGAAGAGATTGAAATAGATAGCATAATTCACTTTGTGAGGGATGCACTGTTTATTAGAGATCTATCAAGTGAGATGGGGGTATTGCACTGTAACTCCACAGTACCTGGGCTTATTTATTGCCAAGGCTTGATGCCTCTAGAAGGACTGTAATGGAACTGATAAACAGAACAATTATGCTTGGAGCTGTTTTAGCTCGTATTGATAGAACATTTGCCACTAAACCATAAAATGTCTTGCCTCCATTTTAAATGACAGGTTGTAGTTCATGGTGTCCCATTCCTTTGCCAGTTTGCTTATGCAGCCAATTAGGGTTGTACAGAGGAAAAACAAAGGTAAAATCTCAAACCTTTAGCTGCCCAGTCAGCATTTTATTTTTCTAGTTTTTTTGTTTTTTTTCATTTACTGCATTTTGTTTTTCAAATAATTTAATTAGTTAGCCTTTATTTTTTCTCCCATAGAAAGACCAGCTTTCTTTTCCGTTGATGGCAGCAGTGGCAAACACTGCCACATCACAGTTTGCTTTGGATTTCAGTAAATCCTGTCAAGTTTACAAAGTCTGTCAGTCAGAAAAGCCATCATTTTGCCTCAGAAGTCACAGGACTGATTTTTCCCTCTTTTGTAGTTGAAGCATATCAGGGGTTTTATACTGTCATTCAATAGCAACTCAGGGATGGTAAACAAACAGCAGAACTGGCAGCTGACATTTTCAATCTATCTGACCTAACTTTTAACTTCCGAAGTAGGTTTGAAACAAAAACTTTTACAGTAACTCTAAAGTATTTATTAAAAAAGAAAACATCTGTTACTTTATTGTTTCAGCATTTTCTAAACTAATTAATGCATTTTTAAATTATATTCTGTATTTAACCAGGTAAAACTCAATTGAGGTTCAGATCTCATTTTAAAGAAGAACCTGGGCAGAAATCTGCAAAATGTCAGAGCAATGTTTGATACTAACAGAATATGTAAAAAAAAATAAACATTTTCACTCATAATTCCCCCTCTGTTGCCCTTATATACCTGTAGTTTGCAAAAGTAGTTTATCTGTACTCTGACTGGAGCTTCTTCTTACTTCTGTGTAGTGTACCAGCTTTAATATGGTAGTACAAACAAAGCAGAAGTAAAATGTTTTATTGTTGGCCTTTATAGTTACAACATGAAGCCTCCTTGTTAAATCAATCCAATTTTAAATTCTGTAGGCCACCTTCTCATACTTATACAAACTTAAAAACAGATATTGTACTTCAGATGTGCTGAAGCTCAAGACTAATGTTGAGAAATAATTTTTGCCTTTTATCCTACCTTCGCCACTGTGACATCATTTTTAAAAATGTAATTTAACAGAGCCATATGAGCTTTTGTCCTCCTACCTGCATACTCATGGGGAATTATATGACAAGGCTGGCTTTATATTAAGTCTCAGAAATGAGTTCCTGACACTGTATCTGCATTTGTTTGTGCGTGTTTCTGAAAGATTCTGTAGACTAGATAGTATGCCAAACATTTATCTTAATCCCTGAATACAGGCACCATATTTTTTTTCCACTGCAGTGTTAGAAATTGTTTGGGCACAGTTGTAATTGTTTAGTAAATATAATGCAAAAACAAAACAAAAAAAAAATACTCGCCTTTAAAGAAAGAGATACAATTAAAAAAAAAAGTGGTTCTTTTAAGATGCCTTTCCATTCATCCATCCATGCATCCATCCATCCATTTTCTTCCATTTATTTGGGTTTGGATCGCAAGGATAGCAGCCCAAAGTAGGGAGAGCCAGAGATCCACCCCCAAATGTAGGTGCCTTGATGCCATGGGAGATTCAAGGATTCCTCAAACATGCATGAATGAGTCAAAGGGAATGAACTCAAAAAAGTGGATTTTTCATAATGCCCCATTTTATTGTTTCTAAAGATGTATGTTTTTTTCTTTTTAATCTGTAGCAGTTAAGGAAGAGAATGGAGCTTGGGAAGCTGAAATACGTTGGCCCAATGCAATTTGACGTGATGTTGACTGGTGTTTGCAAAGCAGCAAATACAGGAGCGCCATGGATTTTCCAAGTGCCGATTGACCGTGTCCCCAAGATATAAGATAAAGAAAATCTAGTGACATTAGCTTCTTCAGTGGTGCCAAGATAGCTTCTATTTCCAAGGTGCATACTATTGCATACTGAGGTGTATTTGGTGTTTGAACTAATAAAAAAGCTAGTTCTACGAAATACGTTTTCAGAGGGAGTCTCAAGTATTTACAGATTTTAGCTGTTCAAAGCCAACTGTGGTCCTGAGCCACAATGATTAGTGGGAATCCACTGGTGACACAGAGGGAAATTTATCCACTGAAAGTAACATATTGATTGGTCAGAACCTCTTAACAGCACTCCATTATTTCATTCAGATGCTTCTTGTAACATTACTGTGGATAATACATGTACAGGCATTTTGGCATCTACTCTAATGTGTTAGACTAACAGCATGAACTATAAAGCTGGGTAATATTAAAGAAACAAGAAAACACATACTGTGTTGAAAAGATGTCTCCACTCCTATATCTTAAAGTTAGTGACATGCTGTCAGGTGAGGCTCTGCCTTACCTGTCATCATGGAAAAATAATATAGAATGATAAAATAATTTATATTGTTATTTTCACCCTGTGGTTTGTACTACAAAGTATTTACTTTTTGTTTAGCTTAATCAATTTTGATTATTTTTTCTTCAAAAATCACTGAATGTTTGCATTTTCCCATTCAAATGCTCAGAAGCGAAGCTGGTGAGGCAGCAGCGAGCTGAGCTTCACCTGGGATTGTGCAACCTCTTGCTAACTGCACTGGCTGCCATTCTATGGGAGCATGCTCCCTCTGTCTGTACGCCGGCAATAAAATAGCTAAAAAACACTTTATATATCAACTGATTTTCCATAATTGAGTTTATTTATATAATATACGGTGCTTTTTGTCACCAACTGTGTGTGTAACATGTTTCGTGTGCTGAGGAGTGATCATAAACGGCAGAGAACAGATTCAAGGTGAGGCAGGCAGTTCTCTGCTTCATGGCAGGGGGCGCTCATGATCCCAGACATTGTGACTCCACAACTGAAGAGTAAAAGACAGTAACAGCGAGCTAGCCATAGAGTAAAGTCAAGCGCAGCGATATATTTATGGTTTTCTCCTTTTATCACAGCAATCACTTATTGATAATCACAAAATAATCATTAAGCCTAAAACCATTCTATTGCAACAGACTGAATGTTCTGCTCTTTGTGTGGGAAATATTTAAGTGTTTTTTTTTTTTTTGTGGCGTTGTTGTCAGTTGCTATGGCAATGAGTTTGCACATAGCTGGGCTGATACAGAGAGTGAGAAAGAAGTGGTTTTGAGTTGTACTTTAACAATTTTTCCCTTTGCTGTGGAGTACAACACAAATTAATATCATTTACATCTCAGAAGTTCGATTGAGTTAACAGAACTATTCCACGGTGGCAGTGCATCTATGCATGACATGTGAAAGAATTGTCTTTTTTCCTTCCAGTGTTGTCGATATGTGGAGAATTTTCTTATTTAAACAATAACAGGCAGAGGGTCTATAGTTTTGTATATCTGATTATGATTAAGTCAGTGCCTCACCAACTATGAACCTCACCACACGTCACTGCTTAAAATTGTCTCAGTTCAGACTACTGAACTTGTACTGGTACAAGTTCAGTAGTCTGGAACTTGACTCATTTTCATTTTGTTTGCTTTGAAAGTAAAACATCTTTGTAGGGAACAGAAGTAAAATGTAGAAACAATCTCATTTTTCATGCTGGTCATTTTTCTACACATTGTCAACTTCCTAAAATAGTGGCCTACATAATTTTATCCCAAACGTTTTTTTTTTGTTGTTTTTTTTTTATTTGCCTAAAACATCTTTTGGAAAGAAAGAGGTGGTGATCTATTCATTTATTTTATATATATAAAAAATTCCCTTCTCACCCACTGCGGGTGGTTCTTATCCTCTGAGCTCGGGTCCTCTACCAGAGGCCTGGGAGCTTGAGGGTTCTGCGCAGTATCTTTGCTGTGCCTAGAACTGCACATTTCTGGACTGAGATGTCTGATGTTGTTCCTGGGATCTGTTGTAGCCACTGCTCCAGTTTGGGGGTGACTGCCCCGAGGGCCCCGATGACCACAGGCACCACTGTGATCTTCACCTTCAAGGCCCTCTCCAGTTCCTCCCTGAGGCCCTGGTATTTCTCCAGTTTCTCGTGCTCCTTTTTCCTGATGTTGCAGTCACTCGGTATTGCTACATCCACCACAACGGCTTTCCTCTGTTGTTTATCCACTACGACAATGTCCGGTTGGTTCGACCTTACCATTTTGTCTGTCTGGATCTGGAAGTCCCATAGGATCTTAGCTCGGCCATTCTCCACCACCTTTGGGGGTGTTTCCCACTTTGATCTCGGGGCTTCCAGTCTATATTCTGCACAGATGTTTCTGTACACTATGCCTGCCACTTGGTTATGTCGTTCCATGTACTCTTTCCCTGCCAGTATCTTGCACCCTGTTGTTATGTGCTGGACTGTCTCAGGGGCCTCCTTGCACAACCTACACCTTGGGTCTTGTCTGGTGTGGTGGATCTGGGCCTCTATTGCTCTGGTGTTTATGGCCTGTTCCTGGGCGGCCAGGATGAGGGCCTCTGTGCTGTCCTTGAGTCCAGCTTTTTCCAGCCATTGGTAGGACTTTCTGATATCAGCCACTTCAGTTATTTGCTGGTGGTACATCCCATGTAGGGGTTTGTCCTCCCATGATGGTACCCCAGCACCTCAACTTCTGTTCCCCATTGTCTGAGACATTCACTGAGCACATTGTCTGTTGAGGCTTTGTCCCTGATGTATCTATGGATCTTGGATGTTTCGTCCTGGACAGTGGTTCTCACACTCACTAGTCCTCTGCCTCCTTCCTTGCGGCTTGTGTACAGGCTCAGGGTGCTGGATTTGGGGTGGAACCCTCCATGCATTGTTAGTAATTTTCGTGTCTTAACATCTGTGGCCTGTATCTCCTCCTTTGGCCAGCTAATTATTCCTGCAGGGTATCTGATTACTGGCAAGGCGTAGCTGTTTATTGCCTGGATCTTGTTCTTGCCATTGAGCTGGCTTCTCAGGACTTGCCTTATTCGTTGGAGGTATTTGGCTGTGGCTGTTTTCCTTGTGACCTCATCGAGGTTGCCATTTGCTTGTGGTATTCCCAGGTACTTGTAACTGTCCTCTATGTCTGCTAATGTTGTGATGACTTCATGATGATGGAGTGTCGGAAAGAGCAGAATTTTCTTTAAGGGAGTCCCAATTTCAAACCATTTACTAAGTCAAATTTGTTTCAAATATACATCATGTTATAACAACTGAAGATAACATTGTTACTTGATTGTGCTGTAAAATAGCACTACATTGTATTAAGTTTCCCAAAAACATAATTCTACCCCTTTAAGAACATTGCCCAATTTCTCTTTGTTTAATTGCAAATTTTCTATCTCTGACATTAGATCATTGATGTAAACATATTTGTTAACAAGATTCATAAAGAAGAGTCAATTATTGCCCTCCACCCGGAATATGTTTTTCTGCTCCTTGTGTCATGTTGCTAGTACTTTTATGAATCATTGCTTGTTAATGGAATATTGACTATTCCAGTCACAGCTGCAGAGAGGGAAGGGGGCAGCTGGAAGTCCCAGGGAGACCCAAACCCGTGGTAGATCCATTATTCATGGTTCACCATGGGCTTGTAGTGAACACTGACATCCGACCTGCCTAAATCAAACAGGGCCAGTGAGTTTAATGCCCCCTGGGAAATGTCAGGTTCAGGTAAAGGTGGGGGTGACTGACTATTGTAAGGCAGGTGGAGTAGAGTAGTGTTGGTGATTGTTAGATCAAAAGGGGTGGGGATGGTTTTTGTTCTGTTCAACTGGCTTATTTTCTTCAATTATTTTTTCTTCTGTTTTTGTTTTGATAAGAGATCAAGTCAAGCTCAAAACGCATGCGAGGTGCTTCTTACTAAATGGTGTCAAAATCTAACAGCTTTCACTGTGGATGTTAAATGTTCAGATAAAAACAGCAAGGCCATATTAGTGCCTTGTCTCTGTCAGGGCTATGTAGATGTGTAACAGTAACAAGGCTCCATTCAGCCCATCAGACAGAAAGTGACAGTGAACTGAAGCCAAGTGCTATACTGAACAAGAGGCTAATTGCCTTGGCAACAATAGCATTGAAGTAAGTTAAAATCACAGTAACTATTTGGAAACCTTCGCTGCTGTTATGTTTCTAAAGTGTTTTGGATGAATAATTTACTATTCTTAAATGGCAAAGGAAGTCATACATAAAGCAAGCCATGTATTGTCAGGAGCATATCTTTTTTAAATTAATTACAGAGAGAAAAGTAAATATTAAACATTTTTCCAAAAATGTTTGAATGGACTGATTGGCATGAAATTCACATCGCGTAATCAAAACAAGTAGGTCTTTTAAGTTTTATGTAATAAAGGCACACACAGTAAGCATTGAAAAAATACATAAATAAAGCTTTATAAAGGTATTGAAAGACAGCAAAATTACTGACATCTGTTGATATTTAGTAAGCAGTTCTGTAACATTTTCGTCAAATAATATATTCTGATTTGGACTTGATTGGCCTATAAATAGTTACTCATTACCACAAGAAGTATTTCATGATTAGAGAAAGAAAAGCGTTCTTCAAAGACCTATGCAACCTTATCATTGGAAAACATTACTGAAACTGGATAGGCTTTATGTTCCAGTGAAAACCTTAGAGCCCATAAAATGGACTTGGAAAGAACATCATCTTATCATAAATAAGCCACAGGCAGATTCTCCTCTCAATACATCTGATGGCGGGGTCAAAAAGTAATCGATAAAGGAAAGTTGTCCAAGATCCAAGAAAAGTGGTCCAGACACAGTCAGAAAGATGTGGAACTAGTAGATTTAGTTTCCCCATGTGAAAAAAAGCTATGCATTCAACCACAATAATACCTGCTATACCTGCTCACTGCACCATGCTGCAAAAAAGAAAGTTTGCTATAGAACCTTTGGAAAAGTCAGTTTAATACTGAAAAAATTCATTGCACTCAAATGTGATTAGAATTAACTCTGTGAATTGCATTGCATACACTATGCTCAATGGATGGAATTCGCTCTACATAGCTTCAAAAATATCACATGACCTATAAAGAGGTGGTCAGAACAATGTGTGGGGCTGTCTTGAAACCGGCTAGAAGAATAAAGATGAAACTAGGGTGGATTTTTGAGAAAGTTAAGGTCCCAAGCAGAACACCATGAAAAACACAATTGGTGTACTGGGAAAACAAATAAGTATGCTAGGAAAATCCAACCTATCACCTCACTTAAATTCCTTTGAAGATCTATGGAAAGAAAATCCAAACATTGTGTATGAATTTTAGAGAAAGTTTCCGGGTCTACAACAATATCTTAATTGGCATCACGTTCAAATTGATCAGTCTTTGTTTAATAACCCAAACTGAAAGTACCTATTTAGGCAGACATTCTTTACCCAACTTATTGGCCAAAGCCAACAACAACAGTATTGTAAACAGAATTCAAACAGAGTTTGTTGATCTGCTGTGCGTTTATCCACACCGAAGCTTAAATATTCTGCTGACTCAAATTACTCTGTAAACAAGCTAAATTCAAAGACAAAGCTTACTATTTCAAAACCTCCGAAACTGCTACTTGTATCACGGCTTGGTGTCTTCATAACTCCAGCCAGCATATTTAGTATAAGTTGAAAATTTCTATTGTTTCAGAAATTGATGGTTTTCTTATTTTTCTCTATTTGTCCACTGGTGACATTTTCCTACTTTTGCAGTGGCATGTCACATATGTTTAGCTCACTTCAGCTGTTGCCAATAGCTAGTATGAATTTCACCAGAAGAAAAATTACCACCTCATTGAATATTTTCTATACACTATCTGCTATATTATTGAACTTTATAATTCTTTCCTGTAAATACATTTTCAATGTAATTTTTTCCCCATAATAAGCAGAACCTCAGTGCAACAAGTCCATACTGCCTTATTTCTGCATGCCAGCTCTTTCTTGACTTAATTGTAGGAGATCAGTGGAATGTGAAGTCGTTGCACAACAATGTAAGTAGTGTAATAGTTATTCTTATATATGGAAACTAATGATCCAAGAGGCTGTTTTATTTTGCACGTACATGATGTGTTCCTCATTTCCAATAGACAAAGAGGCCCTAAGGTCCTTTGTAATTACCCAAAGAGATGTTGAGTTCTTGGGATGCATGTTTATCTTCTTTGCTCGATACATCCCATGGGCAGCTGCTTTCCTGTTCCTCAAAAAAATCCTTAGTAATGCGGCGCGTATTCTTTGATCCTTCAAGCAATTAAAATCTGGGTGAAATTTTCAAAACTATTTATTCAGATAACAATGAAGTCGTTTATATATGAACAAATCCTGAAGTCAGTGTAAGCATTTCAGGGCAAATACATCTACTGCAGAAATCCCGTGTATATATTTCTCTGCAGATTTATCAGTTTGCAATTATGCTTTATATTTACAAATGTACAGTCATAAAACATTAATCCCGCTTCTTTCTTTCCTTTCTTTTCTTTTCCTTTTCCTTGTTTTTCTTTTCCTCCCCTTACCTTTACTTTCTCTAGTTGCCTCCTTTTATTTATTGCCATGCTTCAGATTAATGCATTTGACAAACCAGTGAGCAAGAAAGGACATTAATAGCTACTCAAAGCAGAAAGCTATCATGGGAACCCTTGTTGTTAGAAAATGACGTATCTGTAAAATCCGCAAGGCAGTATGCAGGGATAACAGTATTCTTCAACGCACAGTCTTTTCGCTAAGCCTAAAAAGAAAAAAAGTGGCGGAGATTTGCTCTTCAACTGTCAAGACAAGGCAGGCTGAGGTGTGGTTGGTGGATGTTTCTGTTTATTGGATGCAAGACTAAAGACCTTTGACTCTAAAATGGCTTGTCCACAAACGTTTAACATTCGACACAATTATCCAGCTTACAGTGTCAGGTTGACAATGTAGCAGTACTGCCTCCCTGAACCAAATTATCAATAAAATATTTAACAAATTCATTTGGATTTACTTGTACCTCAGTGTGAAAGTGCCTTTGGTGACTTTTTCTATAACGTCTAGGCCTGTTATTATTTCTAGAATTTAAGAATTTAATAAACAAGTTTGCCAGTTCTAATTTCCAGTTACTTTAATACGTTTGGATACCTCACATATTCTCTTGACAAATAACCACAACATGCTGCAGCACTTAGCAGTCCACATGCATAGGATATATTTGACTTCAACATGTTTTTCTCTGGTGGTTTAAAGAAGCATTGACACTGATGACCTTGCTCTGAATTTTCTTTTTCCCTGCTTTCATAGAGAAATCATTAGTAAAATGATTAAAAAAGTAAACTGTTTCAAGTGCATGACCTATTCAGGAGAATTTGTTAATTAAATTTCGGTTTTCTGCAAATTAAAACAATGCTTAGATTCTTTGCTTTTTTTTTTCCACTTTCAGACAAGCTGTTGAAATGTCCTTCCTATTTAGACTAATCTTGTTCTGCCTAAAGACAATTATGCATAAACCTAAGAATATATATTTTTAACACTATCACATTATACTACACTATAATTGAACACCAGTGCAGTTTTCCTGTTTGTTAGACATAATCTTGGTAAATGAATGATGTATTTAATATTTTTTTGGCGTTTCTCTGGGACACAATGACAAAGAAATTTTCATGCAGTCATTGTTTCCTTTGATCTTTAGAGGTTATAATACTATAACACTAAGGAAAGACGGAATGTCAACTCAAGTCATGCACACTTCACCAATACCTGGCACTCTTCTTTTAATGGTTTCTGATCCACTGTCTTGTTTCTCCTTCTTTTCTATGTGCTCCTAAACTTCTATGTCAATCTCTTCCTCATTTTTCACTCCTATCTTTTACAACACCACAGCCATAGCTGACACTATCCTTGTATGCTATTTAACAGCAACATTAATAAACTTTATAGCACTTTCACAAAGAATTCAGTGTTGTAACAGTAGTGCACTTCATTGAAGTGCTTTGTCTCATTTATTAAATAAGACACTATCTAATAAACTACAAACAAAACTTGCAGTCAATGCTCCTCCAAAGGGCAAAAAAGAATAATGTTGAGGTACAGCTCAACAGGCAGAGCAACAACTTTTAATAAATAGCATATGCTTGAAAAGTTTTTCTTTTAACCTCTCCATTAGTCCTCTTCTAGTCTGAGGATTTTAGGTTTCACACTCTACCTGGCATCCAGTCTTCAAACCATATTTTTCTGCTATTTTTTAAAAAAAAACATATTTTATGAGTAAATGGCTTTTTGGAACATAGATAAAGCTAAAAAGGCAATGTCTACCTATATCTTATTTATTTAATCCTTTATCCCACTGTCCTACTGGTGTGTTGACAGTCTGATTCTAATGTTGACAGACATTGCACCTACACGGTGTAAGCTCTTATCCACCACTAATCCAACACAATTTTTCAGTCTACGTTCTATCTTGAAATCCATCAAATCTCAAGGTTCCTAATCCTCTCCTCTAAAATGAACTACACACATGGTTGAATTTAATAGCAAAAATTCTGTCTGTTCAGCTAGACAAAAAAAGCACCCATGCAGGTAGCTAACTCTGTTATCATTTGAACAAAAAAAAAAAAAATCAAACAAAAAAAATCTTCATCCTTAAACTCTATCTTGCAGAGTTTAATCTACCATTGTAGATTCGACCAGGCTGAAATCTTCTTATGACAGAAAGTTACTTTAAGCAAATTTTATCCTCTGCATGTTTAGTCTATGCAATAAAAAATATCACTGTTGCAAAATTATTTATGGGAATATCTCTTGCACAGTGAAAAGTTCTTGGATATGTGTATATAAATAATTCATGAAGAATAATTTAGTAAGCTTTGGACTTCTAGAGTCATTGCCAACTGCAGAAATATTTACCACCAAATCAAACATGTCTTATCTTTTGCAGTTGTGGCTATGAGATTTTTTTAGGAGGATAAGAAGATACACCACACTGGCAGGAGTACACAGACTGTGAAGGGAATGATTCTTAAGTCATGTAAATTTATTTGGAATGCTGGGAGAAGGTGATATCAGGTAACTGCCAAGCAATGTTATTTTTAATTGACTGGAAGAAATCAAAGTTGACCTAAAATCTTTAGTGGGACGCAATCATGCACAACCCACTCATCCAAATACCCACTCATATTGTGGCTTTATGTGTTGGACTTTACTCTTTATTCTTTTTTTTATTTTTTATAAATCTGTATTATTCAATAAATATGAATAACATTGAAGTCATTTATTTCAGTAATTCAATTTAGTAAAAAGAAACACATTTGTTAATTTTGAATAATTAGACACAGTGAAGTTTAGAAGCCTTTATTTCTGATAATTATGATGAATTTCTGATGAATAAAAACACAACATTGATATAAAAATTTTACATTAAACTATTCAATCTAGAAATGTGAGCTTAATCAGAAATATATGTAATACTTACTTTAAGGTTACAATTTTCAAAAGATAGTTTAAATCTGACACCATTTGAATGAATCTTATAATTTCTTTAATATCACTGTAAAACTTTGGGAGTAAAAAAGTGGAGCACTTAAATTCCAATGTTTTACAGTTTTACTGTAGTGCCAACCTGAAGGGAAAACTCTTAACAGTTTGTGTGCTGGATGTTAAGTGTTTGCAGTGAGATTAGCTGTCCTTTCCCTGACTCTAAGCCTGTACAAGTTGGATGTGATTGTTCATTTCACCCTGGTCATATCATGGTTTGTGGAGCACACAGTGATAGATGAGCACAGAGCAGACTGAATGATAACAGAGTGGACAATAACCAGCTGCTCCAATTGCATGTTGTACTTAAGTTGTTGGAGGAAATGCGGTCCCTGCTGTTCTTTATTGTGAATAGTGTCTTTGTTTAAGATCCAGGTTCTAAGAAAGTGTGGTTCCTCGAAACTGGAACTGATCCACAGAAGGATCTGTGTTGTTCAGGATGGTGACGGGAAGGAGTGTAAGATAGTTGCTTTTGATCCGTTTTATGTATTTTAAATAAATAAGTAAGTTTACACTTTGTTGACCATATCAAAAAGCAATCACATGTGTGCTCGGAATAGATGTATAAGACCATTATTTAAATAAATGTTTTGTCTTTTTAGATTTTTTTGATTTCTATTACTTGGGAGATGTGTTACAATGGCATTGAAACCATTGTGTTAGGATTTGTGATGATGATAAGTTGATATATTCATGATAATCTCTGAATGTCCGATTCTACATCACGCTATTTCATTTCTCTAAACTCCTGTTTTTCTTCTACTTGTTTGTTTTGCGTTGGTGCTTGTATTATTGTTTTTTTTTTTTTTTTTTTTAGCGTGCAGTTAGTGTCGCTTTAATATATCGAATTTTGGTCAATTTAGTATCTCTGTAGGAAATATTTTGGTGATTTAGTTTGGTGAGTAATATTTGTCACTTTTTTCAGTTCACATTCATATAAATTTTACTTTATATATGTATTTCTGCATTGGTATGAAAGCCGATATAGTATCTATGCATTTTATAAGCTGTATTGATCTAACCTAAACTACACATTTTGTATATTAATGAACATTTAAAGATTTGCTCTTTTAAATGATATGTGCAGACAAAATAAATCAGTCTAAAACGCTCATTGTCAAATATACCATGTACACTTTTGAATTAGCATTTCATTCATTTTACTGTTTTATGCAATAGTTATAAACATATTTATATTCTCAAATACACTTCAATTTATGTATGTGAATACATGTGCGAATCTGTGCAAAAATACAAAGTGAAAGAAAAGCATTCAAAGCTAAGAACGTAAACCTTGATTAGAATGGTTATAGGGCATTTGGCAGAATTGAGAAAATTCCTTTTCTGTTTGTATGAAAATAACAAATATCCGAACACAAATCCTATGACAAAGACTTACCAATATCTATAACCACAGACACTAACATATTAACCTGGATAAGCATGTGCACGCGCACGCACGCACGCACGCACGCATACATGTAAACAAATCCTGGCACTGATGTGACAGGTGAGAATAGCTTACGGCTAGGTTAAAGGGGGGGCACACTACAAATGCAGGTTACCTCTCACGGGACACAGACATTTTTTAGCAGTGCGCTAGAGAAACGAAACACAGAAATATACAGAGTAATTTAATAATTGAGTTCCTCTCAATAATCCTTTGGTTGCCTGACTGTTTTCTTCTTCTTTTCATCTCCATTTACATTACAGAAGCAGCTTCTTCATTTAATCCTGCCTGGATATATGTCAGCAAGTAGTAGATAAATTGTCCTTTTTTGACAGATTTTAACAATATTCTTTCTTTTTATACATCTTGAATTATTTTGTAACAATATAATCAAAGACATCACTGTATTTTATTGGACTGTCATTTGATTGAACAACAGAAAATAGCTTATAATTGTTTGTAGATTAAAAATGATCTACTCACCCTTGTCCCTAATGGAGTCGGGAGTTGCTGGTGCCTATCTCCAGCTGCGTTCCGGGAGAGAGGTGGGGTACACCCTGGACAGGTCACCAGTCTGTCGCAGGGCAACACATAAACAAACAGGACAAACACTTGGAAAGACTAATTAACCTGACAGTCATGTTTTTGGACTGTGGGAGGAAGCCGGAGGACCTGGAGAGAACATGGAAACTCCGTGCAGAAAGACCCTGGGGTGGGAATTGAACCCAGGACCTTCTTGCTGCAAGGAAACAGTGCTACCAACTGCGCCACTGTGCATCCCTTTCCATAGTGTCAACACTTTCAATTTACTTCTACAGTTGAAGATTGTTGCGGTATATTTGAACCACTTTTGCAAATCTAGAGACACATTGTTGCCTTTTTTCTTTGCAACATGGCTGAAGCTGAGTTAGATTATAGTTTTCAAAACTTGAAAAATAAATTCAGTTTTACAGAGCGGGGGAGCCATTCTAGCAATTTAATTTGTCTTAATCTACCCCATTCCCCTCTGTGTACTCTACCTGTATATTGACCATTGTCTTACTAAAAGTGAACATTCAAATGATTTCAAGTATTTTGCCACCTCTTATACTGTAGGTTTTCTTATTATTGCTGTGAACATCTTCCCTCTAACCAGTCAAACAAAATCTCCACATCATGATGCTGTTGCCACCACATTTCACTTGTGGTACATATGCAGTGTTACGTTGTAGTTGCCACACACAGCACATATTTGCTTTGCTCTTAAGAGTAAACTACAAACATTACTTGACTTTGACTTTCTTTCTACAACGGCTTTCTCATTGTCCCACTTATAGAAAGGGAGTCTGCAACTGGTAGTTGTCATGTCAATAAAATCTCCTACCTGAGTTGGGGATCTTTGCAGCTCCTCTGTAGAGGTGCTATAGGTGCCTGAATGATTCTCTGGTTAATGTTGTGCTTGCCTGTCAACTTAGGCATATGTCTTGTTAATTTGTCTTGGTATGTCTGCTTTTGTGCCCTTATCTTTGTATTTATTCAATAAATCTTGAATAAAAAAATATTTATTGAAGTCCTAGAATATTGTTTTACCACATAATCTTTTGTTAAACTTCAAACCACAAACTAAAATATGTATACTTAGTATAAATGATATACAATATATACCTTTTTACTGCTTAGAAGTCTACTGATGGCAATGGTTGATTTGGATCATTTTTAAGAGTTTTCAGACTATATGCTTTAGATCTTTTTTTAAATGATAAAATGCAAACTATGACATCAAATTTTATGAAATGGACTGAATTTTTTGGCTCTGGCATGACAAAGTAGAAAAAGTTATTGTTAGGATTTTAGGATGTTGTGTAGTTTGATTTGATTGTAGTTTCATTATTATTTTTTGTTTCTTAGTTTGGTTAGAACAGTATTGTTCTTGTTTCTCTCCATTTCAGTGCTTTCTTAATGATTCTAGCTCAGTATGTTTATTTCTTGTGTCTAGTTACTCTTAGTTACACTAGTATTAATATGTTTAGTTTACCGCTAGATTAATTTTCTAATTCCCTGTGTACTCTGTTTTGCTCCCTGTGTCACTTTCTCTCTGTTCCCTCTCCTCAGTCTGCTTTATGCTCTCCTTCCTCACACCTGCAATCAGTTAGCTAATCAGCCCAGGTTAATTGTTTTTGCATTAAACCTCCCAGTATTTAAGCACATCTTTCTCAGTCTCTCCTCACTGCTTTCTTTCCCTGTCTACTTCTGCAGTTCCTTGTTGGCTCTTTTTGCTGCAGATTACTTTTTGTTTCTGCCCTGGCTCACTGTGATTCTTGTAAGTTTTGTTAATCATTTTTTATATTAAGCATTCATCATCAACTCTCTGCTTCTGCTGCTCTTCTATTTGGGTCCTAGTTTAAAACCACACCTTATGACATTTTTAAGCAAAACCAAAACCCCATTCCTTTCATCCAAATGCATATTTATGCTAAGATTTGTTTTTTTTTTTCTTGAAGACTCCAGCTGTTTAAGATAAGAGCTCTTGAGAGTCAAACCCATCAGACATGTTTATTTTGTTGTGCAATGTGTGCACAAATGGATCGCTCTAAGTTAGAAAATGGTTGAATCCTTGGGACTGTCTGAAATATGTTTCACAATACATCTTTTTTTAGACATGAACCATATTTCCTTATTTGGTTTAATTCTAAACAATGTTTTCATTTGGATGAGTGAATTAAAGGTCACCATACCAAAATCATTTTCCTTGTCTTTTTTTAAAGACAAGGGAACCTGAGTTTCAGGTTTAAAAAAAGATTTCTATGTCTGTATTTATTACTCTGAGAAGTTAAAAGCCAAATGAATGATGCGTGATGTATTTAATGTCAAGGATAACTTTCTTGACATTCCTTTTCTGTTGCACTCAAATTCAAGGGAGGTGAAGCTAATTAGAAAGACAGACTTTTAGGATGTGTCCAAGTTAGAAATGTTCACGTGTTGTTTATTCTCCTAGTCATTTGCCAAATTGTTGTTAGAAATAATTCTGGTAATAGAATAGAATCGTTAAAAAAATATTATGTTGAATGTCTAAAACATTATAGAATCATCAAAGTGTAATTATTTATTTTAAGTCATCCATTTATTCCTACCACAGACTCATTACAAAAACATTTACCATTGATCTATTAAAAGAAAAATACAACTGTATTTATAAATAGTTTGGGCATTTTTATGCTAAAAATGCCCAAATGTACAAATTTAAAGAATATTCACCTACAATCTCAAACAGTTTTCTCTCTGAACTTATGGTTTTGCCGTTAACAAGCTTAAGCTACACTAAAACCAAAGATTAAAACTGAAATAAGGTCATGCAGTTAAATATGCTCATGATTTTCCACAAACTTCATCATTAATACACTTTCCACACACCCATTTGTGGATGTGTCTAAGGTGTTTGGTTATGTCTTTCAACTATAACTCAAGACATGGCACCAAAGCAAATGACTTTGCTTCTGCCAGCATCTTGGCAAATCACAGAAATAGGAAGAAGAAAAAATGAAGTAGTAAAATGTTCTCTAAACATCTGGTCCAGCTGCTTTTCATCTTTTCTAATCATTTTGTGGAATTAAAGCAACATTTCAAAGATAAAGTATGGCAAAACAGTCAATTAATTAAAGTTCCACATCTGTGATCACTATTATCCATGGAAACATGGAGATTGTATTTACATCCATATCAGATTGATGTTAGGCTGATACAGGGCTGAGGGAAAACCAGAAAACCCAGAAATAAACAGAAGTACTTTGACATTTAAAACCCAATGCTCTAATGTGAAAAGGAGAAACTATTAAAGACTGCATTTTTTTGACATTCTCTTTAGCTGATTGAAGTGCTATGGTGTATGACTTGTCATTTCACTCTTGTTCTATTTTTTTGACAGGATACTGTACCAAACCTTAGACAAACTATATGGTAACTAATGACAAGAAGGACATTTATCTGATTTAATAGTTTCTCCTAAAACCCATTTCATCCTGACTAATACTCCTTCTCATAAATATCTTTCCACTTTCTTTAGACTTCAAGAACAAAAACGGCATCATTTAAAATTATGTAAGCGGGTTCAACTGAATTTGGGCTCTGGTATAAGTGTTCTATGTTTCACCACATTTGGTTTTGTTTGCTTTTTCATTTGTCAGTATAGCACTAATTCGTACAGGGCTGGCATGATATGTTGGGTGGATTTAGGGACTGAAGGTAGGGCACAGGCTAAAAAGTGACATTCTCTCATTAAGTGGGAAGAATTGCTTGAGTGGCCAGTCAGGTGGAGGACATTAAACAAGGTCAGAGCCTCAGGCTGCCATGAAAAAAATAAGTGAAAAAGGAAGACAGGCAAAAGGACAAGATATTTGCTATGCTTGGAGAAAGCTCTTCTCTCCTTTGACTGGCAGAACATCATAGGAGAAGAGTTTGAAGTTTGGACTTTGGTCGCCACTGCATTTGAACATGAATCTATTTTGGTCCTTGGCAGTGTGTGTGTGTATACTTAAAGAGGTTCACTTTCACAGTATTTACTAACAAAGGGAGGTCATTTTAGGAAAGTGAGAACCTTTTACAGGTCTTCGGTTTTTTTGCAGGTCTTTTGTTCTCTACCAATTAGCTGGTGTGAATGAAGTTTTTGGTTAAAGTTAGGGTTAGGAATAGACTAGTAATAGTTAGAGTCACTAATAATGTCTGTGTTAGGCATAAATCCAGTTCCTAAAATGAATGGAAGTCAGTACAAAGTCCTCAGTCTGTATAGAAGTACAAGGATGTGTGTGGGCGGGCATGTGTGTTCAGTATGGTTTGTGTTGTATCTATTGAAACTGACTTTGCTGACCATCACCATGGGGCAAAGTGAATAGTCTCTTTTCTGGATGGCTATGAGAGTTGCTAACAGAAAGGGAAATCAATAATGTCAATAGGATGAGCATTAGGAAGGCCAAGTGGCTTTAACAGCCCCATTGTCATTCTACTGTTTTTGAAAAGTCGTTTGTGGGCTGTTCTTTTTGCAGTCTTCAATTTTCAGACAGTTGAGGAAGACAGACAGTCAAGTAGACAGGGAGACAAAAATGGAAGGAGATAGACAAAGAAAGGAACCTTTGCAGATAAACAAACTGGAAGGCCATTCTGACACATCATCAGTTCGACTGCCTTTCACAGAGGGTTGAAAGATGTTGCTTTTTCCAGGCCATCAACCTTTTAACTGAACTCTAGTTGTTTACTTATCAGCTTTAAACACTGCACAAATTTCTCTTCATCAAGGAGGCTGGTCTTTCTAAACCTTCATGTGCTATTAACTTCAATTACTCCACATTCATTGCACGATTTAAAATGCTTTTTCATTTAAGTAAATTCAGATTAACCACATCTCACTGACTCTTAAGCAGAACTCTAATGAGCATTGCTCTTGCAGTGGCAGAGGAGGTAATAGTGCACAAGTTTCAAAACGTTTATTGCCACATTTTTTTGCATGCTAAAGTTACAGTATTTTAAGTCTGATTGCTTGAACATGCCTAAATAGCTAGAGAATGTTCTCTGGATATTTAAGTTGGAGTTTAAGTTGGGAGTTTAAGTATAAAATGGGGATGCCTTTACCTAATGGCTTTAGGTTACTATAGAGGACGCTGGGAAAATTTCAGTAAGAGGGCGCTAAGCCTACAAGATATATTACAATAAAAACAGAAATGTAAAATCACTCAGATTTCTGAATATGGAGTACATATTCTTAGTCAGGATTTTTTAAGTCTTTGGAATTAACTTAAAAATTTGCATTAGAATATACTATGTTTTTCACAAGTATTTCTGTTCTCATATAGAAATGTGCCATTTTAATTGATTCCAAAATAGAGATAATCATATTTAGCTGTTGCATCTGTACTGACCAAATGCTTCTCATTCAGTGATATAAGTTTCTTTCTGCGCTGAAGCCCTGTTCTGCCCTGTTCTTTATAGCCCTGTGTGCATAACTATTTAACTCCCTTGATTGAATTCAGAAATCCAAATTCCTATAATACAAGTATGCATTTTTACAGGCATTTACTGGCTTTAAAGAAAATGGATTCATTGTCACTAGTAATATTTCTTAGTAAATGTACAGTAACTGTTTTAAAGGTCATCTTCACAATAATGACTTTGTTCATCTCCTTATACAGTATTTGTGTATTCATTGGAGGCAAGACAATTAAGCTTGAATAGCTTGAATAGCTTTCTCATCACCAGGCCTTGTCAGAGAGTTTACATGAATACAGTAATGTGGCGAGGTGACCTTAGTTAATATGCAAGGATCTGTAAATATACCAACGGGTTTGGGTTTTTGTCAAATTGTTGTTGCTTAGTTTTGATTTGGAATAAGTAGGTTTTATTTGTAGATGGAATTTTAATCTTTGTGTTAGAGGTTTGGCTTTAATATAGATAATAAGTCATTGGTTTGCCTTCCATTACACTAATACACTGGCCTCAGTGAGACAAGAGGCAATGTGGCTCACTTTTTGGGCTGTGAGAGATGTCTTCTGCAAATTGTAATTATTAGATCTTTGTATTGATGATAAATATTGTTTTTTTCTGGGTTAATTAGTAGGATTTAAAAACAGATAGATGTTTTTTTTTAGAATAAAAATTACCAAATGCAACAAAGAAATCCTCAAAATCAAACAGCCCCCTCCATGTTTCACCATTGGTAGATTTTTCTTTTCTTAAAAAGTTTTATTTTTCTTCTGGTAAACAAAGAGCTGATGGAACATTTAGGGTCTCTCAACAAGCATTTTGGCAAATTTCAGTTTATCTTTTTTTGTAGCTTTCTGTCTACAGTCAAGCCCTCTTAGGTATTCAATCTGCCTTTGCATTTCCACTTAACTCCAATTGAGTAATTATGTCTTTCTACACAAATGTCAGTGCACACTGACATTAGTAGTTAAGAGTTCAAGTCTCTGTTGTGGCCTTAAAATGTTGAGTTTGTCTGTTGTATTGTGTGCTGCTCAGTTGTAACCTAGCCCAAATTTGAGAACTTAACTTATTAGCATAGCTTTACAAGTAAACATCTGTCCTTTAAGTCACCTGCTAAAGTCAGATTTCCTTTCTGAGTGTGAGGAAGTAGAGCAGAAAACAGATTTTTGCTATTAGGACAAGTTTTGAGGCTTAGTCTATGGATAAATTTGAATATGAATGCATAGATACAAACATTACTCATTAGAAAACAGTTTGCACATGCTTTGTTTTACAACATTTGCACATATACATGTGATCACACAAATCCACACACATTGAGTCATAACTTGATGTGTTTATAGCCATGGGGAAGTCTTTTATGCACATAACTAGATTATCTCACAGTGAGCTCTGATCAGCTTAATTTGGATTCAACCTACTTAGCCTTCCTTCATCTGCCTGATTGTCTGTCTGTCTTCAAGTTTATCTATCATTTTTTTGAACTGGAATTGCAAAAACGATTACTTGTATGTGTGCATGTCAAACAAAATCTCTTGTTTTTGATAAGGATTACATTTAAAAATACCTACATTTTTGCTGTGTTTTTTCTGTTCGCAGTAACCTAGACCATGTCAAGGACAAATTCATGATGAAGTTAGAAGTAGGTATTAACAAATTGGTGCAAAGCATCTACTTCATTTAAAATAAATGTCACTTCACACTAAATAAATAATGTGCAGATATACCAATCTCACTGCCTAAACATTGATTTTACTGTCTTGTGAAAACAAGACAATAATTACAGTGGCAAAAAACATCCAAACAAAAGAAAAACTTTTCAGAATAGAAGTTTGAAGGCTAGACGCAAAAGAAAAAGTGTCTCCTGATGTTCAAGTTGAGCACTAAACCCTTTCATGCACCTCACATTGAATCTTTGACCTGTCAAAGCGAATGACAGAAGCAGAAGTACATTTAAATTTGCACTATCCTCTTGTTTTCTCTAGTGTATGAATTAGGCATCCCTTGTGCTCATAAATTTTTGATCAGGCTCTATGTACTTATCATTGTGACATGCGATGTGATTAAACTGAATTCATTTTGCAATTTGCTCTTGTGTGTAGCTACATCAGGTACATGTTCTATATTTGCTCATTTACAGAAATTTGCTAATCACTAGTCATTGGGACCAAAAGAAATTTGTATAGCCAATAAAATTTAATCTAGCTATGCTTCATACAAAGTTTGAACCCTCAGTTATTGAGGAACAATTGATTAGTGGAGGGTAATATTGACATTTTCAATTTTACCCTATCGTTAACATTTGGCTGTAACAGATGTAATGCTCTATCTTGACATTATAAAGCTTACCGGAAATTGTTTCTGCTGTATACAACCCACTGCAAAGAGAGAAGTGCTGAGCTGAATGAGATGGCCATTAATGTGCATTGGAAAGGCTAATTTTCATCTGTAGTGATTTTTTTTACTTAATATTTAGAGGGAAATGTATCTGGAATCTGTGAGTGGTGATTGACTGGCAAACCATGAGTCCTAGAATTCAGCCTTTGGTCATGGATGTAAGGTTTAATAACATGTAATTTTTCCCCTTTTTGGTGATGAGCTTCGAGTCTAGTTCATTACCGAGGATGAGTGAAAGAAAAGATGAGGGCAAAGAATCAAGAATGGCAAAGACACTAAACAAAAGGGAAAGACAGGATCAAGAGACACAAAAATAGCAAAGGAAAGGTAGGGACAAAGAGCCTACCAGAAAGCATGAAATCCTTAGCAAAAGAAGTGGGATAGAAATAATGAGGAACTGAAGGAAAGTGGGGATAAGTGAGGAATGGAGGAGAAGGAGGGCACAGCAAAGACAGAAGTGAGTAGGGTTGAGGAGGCACTGGGCCTGGGGGATTGCTGCGCATTTATCCTCTTCTGCAGAAGGCTTCAGAAGCACTACCTCAAGAAAAGACTTAAAAGCAGGGTGGCGGCTGCTCAGTGCTGATCTGTTAATACCCACAGATACATGGGACTTCGCCATAACACTCTGGGGGTGGGGTGGAGTGGCACGGTGTGTAGGCGTGAGTATGTGTGTGTTTTTCCTCATGTGTTCCAGGATTGTATCATATCTCTGCAGAAGATTTTTCATCCTTACCCCTAGCTTGGCCTATCTCACCCGGAGACATGAAGTAACTGAAGCGATTAAAAGATTAGATTGGACTATCATGTGGTTATGTGTCAATGTTGCCACCTTAAGCTTCTGCTGCTGTAAGGGTGGGTTGGGATGTTGGATAAGTTGGACTACCCTGTTTTAAGATCCTGTATAAATAGACTTTTGCCTCTTGGGAATCAGTGTAAAACACCCTCAGAGTCTCAGTATGCAGCAAAAATATACACACTGGGAGGTAGAAAGGCTACATGGGATTTGAGATGGATGTTGCAGAGAAAACCCTGTCATGTGATCTCAGAGGTTGTACATTATTAATTCAATAAATGTAATCTAGAGTATTTTTGTATTGTGGGACACACAAATTGAATGATGTTGTATTGACAGCAAAATAAGTAAAAGTTTGATTTCAGAAATTTCTGAAAGCCAACCAGATTTTCTATAATCATGCAGCACCCCATGCAACGTACTTTGTGGAATGTAGTTGCAGGCTTCCTCCAGGTCCACAAAGCACATGTAGACTGGAGAAGCGTCCTCATGTGAGCCCTTTAGCAATTCTGTGAAAGAAGACAAACTGATCCCATTTTCCACGGCCAGGTCAAAACCCATATTGCTCCTCCTGATTCCAAGATTTATTGTCAGTTAGAGTCTCTCTTTCTAACACTCCTGAGTAAACTTTTCAGAAAATCTAAAAAGTCTGATTCTCAGTAGGTCGTTGCACACATTCTCTTGTCCTGTTTCTTCTTTTGTATTTTTCTAAATTGGGACTACCATTTTAGTCACAATGTCCAAATTCTTCAGCATTTCAGGCCACATATTACCTACACCTGGTGTCCTGTCTTTTCTCAGGCCTCGACCACAGTGATTGAATCACCTTCTCCTGGGTCTTCAGTATGTACCTCCGACAAGGAGTACATCATGATTGGATTGACAATAGTACTAGGCAAACTTGCCTCTTTTTTTTTTTTTGGCTACATAAGCTTCATCAGAGTGGTTTCAGATGGTGCCGCCTGTGGGTAGGAAAGATATCCTATAGGGTTCTGTATTACAGTAGCTTTGATAAAGCCTCAGTCTGAAGAAAGTCTGTTGTTGTCTTATAGTCACATAAAGTAGGTGGTCAGGATTTTCTGTTATGCTTTTCATTTTAGGGGGCATTCTTTTGTGAACAATCAACCCTGAATGGTTTCAGAGCATTCCCTAGAACAAAACTATTTTTTTTACTTTTTACTTGTGTAGTTTTTTAAGTCACTGGCTGCTAAGATGATCACCAGCAAAGCCGATGTATAACATGCATCTTGGACATGGCAACATTTATGCAGTATAAGTATCCCAACTCTGAAATGCAACATATATCATGTATAATGGTCCAATAGCACAACAATTCAAAAATAACATTGGATATTTTGAGGATGCTATGAACATATTTTGTCTAAACTGATTAAGATATTCTCCCTCCAAATGCTAGACTGTTGGACTGCGAGCATCTCAACTTTCTTTCTAATTAATTAGGTTAATTATTACCTGATCAATCTAGTAATAAACCTAAGTGAACATCTGGCTTTAAAAATTAAATAAAGAAAGACGCATGGGGATATATGGGGAAAAAAGTTATTTACCCAGTCCTGACACAGTATTACATTGTATTTTGCATCTTCATCCTGATACACACAGACGTGACAAAATGGGAAAAGAACAAAAGTAACATACATACTTGAAAGTCAAGACAGGACTTAATTTTCCACAAAAATGCACTCAATTTCCTTATGGCCAGGTATACACATACCACATTTTGCAACACCAACATTCTAAAATAGCAAAAACGTTTTAGTTTTTTACTTTGTATGTTTGTATTTTAGATGATTTCAGGGTTGGAATAACAAATACATATTTTTTTATGCCTTATTTTATTCTAGGAATTAAATAATACAAAACCTAAACTGTCACAACATAGTCACACTTTCAACAGATATGTTAAAAAAATTATCAAAGTTACATAATGTAACTTTTAGACCTTCTTCCTACTTTATATTGGATTAAATAGAGTTAGAGTAAACAGCCCAGGAAATGCAAAAATGTGTTTGTAATATCACAACAGCTAAAAATAGGGGAGGGGTGGGAGGGGGAATTGTGCAAGAATGTCAGACCCTGCAAAGGACCTGCACTATTCCTCCAAAACTTTCTTAAAACATCATAGCCCAGAGCTGCTCAGCAGAGATCTCCAAAATATTTCTTTTTGGTTTTTGCAGTAATTTTATTTACTCTTTTACTTAAACTCTCATAATTCTAGAAATTTGTTTCCTGAAAAAATTATCAAGTATCAAGAGTACTTGATACTTGATCTGTTTTTAGGCAATAAATGATCCTGCTCTATATAATAACACATACATCCTGTTTTGTATGCAATGCAATTTCCAGTGATTTTCAAAAGGGCCTTTTCTTCTCTTGTGACATGACAGTAGATTATACATAGCCTACTTTAAATGAGGCAGAAAACTATTTCATTTGATCATGGACATTTACGAATGGTGATGAAAAATGGCATGCACTTATGAAATGTTTTAATGTAATCAAGATGATCCTTTATGTCCAACAACTTGTTTAAAGTTACATCTTGGGCACTTGTCCCTTATAAGGAATCTGTATCCGTCAGCTATACAAACATACCCTGTTAAAATGACCTCTATTCCAGCTCGTCGGGAGATAAATCATGTTCCACTAAATTAAAAGACCCAAATCCCTGAGTTTCATCTTGCTTACAGAGTTTATGGCCTATAATCTAGACTCACTCACAACGCAGCTGTGTAACTGGGGAGTCTTTTAAAATATCATCATTAGGACAAAATTTTTGTGATTAGACTTAAGTTAGATAGTAATTAACAGTCAAACAGCGACAAAGCAATCTCAAGGGATCCCTTGTATAAAGGGCTGGGAGGAGGGGGATGGCAGTGGGTGTGTGTAGGGGGGTGTGGGGGAATGAGCAGGAGAGGGTTAATTAAATGAAGACTGCAGACTCCACCTCTACCTCATTCGTATCCTTTCTAAAGCATCCCCCCCTCAACCCTGTATTGCAGATGAGGAAAGCAGTTAATGATTGTTTGTTTAAACCACTTTACAGCCAGCCCTATAACTCACTCTTATTTTCTTCAGACAGATCTAAGGTGTCTTTTTTTCTCACCAGTTTTATTATCCCTTTTCATCCTACCATTTTTCTACACATTCCATTAGCAAATTGCCTCCCCCCTTCCCTCCTCCATCCGCTCACCTGCTTCTTAACTCTCCCATTAAAATCTAACTGGGGAATTTATTCACTTTAACTGAGAAAAAAAATAAGAAAAAAAACAAAGAAGTTCACCCCAGGGTATGTTTTATTTATCTTTTTAGAAGTTGAAGAAGAGTGTTGGAGCAGGAGTAATGCTGAATGACAATGTACAGACAAGCTGAAGGACCTGAGAGTCATCATTCACGCAGAGTGGCAGCAAGGTCATCTGGCTGAGGAACGGTGAGTCTGTTATTTGCATACACCATGGTCCATGGCGTACTTAAGGGAAAAAGGGTGACAGAAAAACATTACTAATCTGACCAGCAGTCTACTTCATCTAAATTTTTATTTTTATGCATGCCTTAATCTCTCAAAATCAGAGTAGCATAATTTTGTTGTTACATTGATCAGTTGGTATTACAACTTTTAAACTTTTTATTGTGTAGCATAGAGAAAAAATGTCAGGTCACAAGATTATTGCTCTTCTAGACTCATAGATCTAGGCCTGGCAGAAATAAACAAATAATCCTCTTCATAGAGATTAGCGTAATTTCCAGACTACAAGTTGCTTCTATTTTCACATACTTTGAACATTGCTTTGCAGTTAATATTTGACTTTTAACCAATGGATTTCAAAAGAGTTGACTGCTGAGTGAAGAAGAGGACAGCACAAACTCAATAGCAAAACATAAGTGACATTGAGAAAGACAACAAAAGAGAAACTAAAGAAGAGCGTATGAGGCCAGGGATAACTGCAGGCCATTATAGCGGAAAACACACAAATACAAACTATTTCCGCACAAAATCAGCACAATGTACCTGACCCACACAAATTCAAGCCACTTGTGCATGATGCACATGGCACGCAGAATCAGCAACATTGCACTGTTCACCTGACAAGTCAGTTCCTGACCACACAAATATATTATGTGAGCATAATGTTGTTTGGCACACATAAACAGCATATCTACACAAGGCTATGTGCACAATGCAAAGGATTCACACACACATGTACACATATGGCTCCATAGCGTATTTATTACAAATTACATTAAATACCAAAAAAGTCTACCTATTTGAAGAGAACTCTTCTCCTGCCGGTTCCTGGGCTCGCATCCTGTGACATCCAGAGGAGAAGGGGGTGAAGAAACAGTTGCTTCATTTCTACTCTTTTTGGTTTTGATGAGATTGAACTGTTTAAAAGACCACAGTTTTTATTTTGTTGCACTGCACAATTTTGTTTAATAGTAAAGAGAGAGAGAGAAAAAATAAATGAGTCAATTAAATATAACACATTTAAAGTATAAAAAAAATTCAAGGGAAACGTTTCAGGGACCCACAATGTGGACATAGAGTATGTTTATCACACTTGACTATAAACATATGTTTTTGTCTTTTCGAAGTTAGTGGTGCTGCTTAAATTCAGGTATGTGCAATAGTCCAGAAATTACAACAAAGTTTTACTCTATGCATTCTAGGCAGGTCTTAAAAGCCTTTAATTTAAAAAAAAAATAAAATTATAAAATGATTTCATTGCATTGAGAACTCATTTGTGTGACAGCATTCTATCCTGGGTAATCTGTTCTTAAAAATAAACAAGTTTGTTGGTGCGACACATGGGATAAACATTTTTGTGTGTGTGAGCAAGAGCAAAAGAGAAATAGAGGGAGGAGGAGAGAGAAAAAGTATGTGTAATTTTACTTGTCATGCATGTATCCATTCACCTAGATTACCCCACTTTTGAAAACCCCTGAGTCAGTAAGCTCACTGGCTCCACAAACTCCACTTAATATGTCTGGTCCTGTGTCAGGCCTTTGACTATCAGAGTTAATATCTAACTGAAGGATCCAATCTCAAGATTATGCATGTTTGATTTTGTTTACACCATCTGCTCTCATATGTAATTGAATGTACTGCATGGCATAATATGATAGATCCAGTGGGGGAAGTGCTAATATTTTCCAGCTGCTTGTATTTGCATGTATGTATCTAGAAGAATCCAAAGGACTTGTCAATGTCCATCCATCATGAATAAATCTCAGCCTTGTGGAGAATTCTACTCAGTTAAAACTGAAAACACCAAATAATGTTTTGCAATGAAAGATGTTGAAAAATATTAGAGGAAAAAAAAACAAAGGCCAGTGCTTCTTGCTTTTGAATCTGTAGCTAACAATTAAAAACCAATCACAGCACCATGAATAAAAACACATTTCATTACAAATATAGTGCCCACAGTAAAAATACCTGGCTCAAGGTAAAGCCATTTTAGTATCCTAAACCATGCTATATTATTTACCAGTGCCATTGGAAATACTTAAATACCGGAGTCGTTGTTCAGGAATGGTGAACAACTTTCTTCTGAACTAAAATATATAAAGTATATAACTTTAGGTAAATATATATGACCTTTGTACAAGTATATAAAGTAGAAAATATTTAAAATATATGTCTAGAGTTGAGACTCATTTTAAAAGTAAAATAACACTGCAAACAAATCTACTGAACACAACCATATTAATTTAGTTTTATAATGTATATTAGCCTACATGTCTTTAAAGATGTTGCTTTGTTTACATGTGTGACTCATATTTATGCAAAGACTATTGGAGTACTTAGTTATTGTTTTTTTTTTTGTTTTTGGACAGAACAAAATAACTTTGATCTCAAAAATTCCAATACATTTTTTTTTTTTTCAGAATTTTGTGTTTACACAATGTTCTGTAACAAATTAGGGGGAAAAAAAGGTAAATAATTAGACCTCAAAACGATAAGCCAATGGATACAAAGTTGTTTAAAAATAAATTATTGTGCTTTTCCTTCACCCAGACAGGAGCGACAGTTCAAAGAGTTGGAATTGGGTAAAAGTATGTCACTGGTACCAAGCCAGGATGAGGTATTACTTGCTTTTAATCCTTCAGCACTGATCAAAACCAGACTTACTGAGCACACTGAGAGTACTTCATGTACACACAAGCTTTGATCACTACAACTTTCTGCACTTATGCTGACCTGGTATAGTTTCCAGGCCACATGACAGACAGCTGTAGACTTACTGTCTAGTGAAAGGGAATAATTTGATTTCCCTCTGTTTTCATTCTTTGCATAACATACCTGTGTGGTCAAACTGCAGCACCAGCTTAAGCATTGTTCATAATGCATCAGTAAATAAGCTTGAAATTGAGAAATACTGTTGTTTTATTGTAGTTGCAGGTTTTTTTGTATTGAACTATTTAACAGAATATGGTGAGGTATCTGTTTAATTTATTTCTATATCTATTATAAATGTGTATCAGTAAGTAAACATTAAAATTTAATCTTTAGGAATAGTTTGCTTTCGACTAGAAAATCTCTGAGGCATGACAAGTCGAGATCCGGATTAACTACTTAAAATTAAAATATTAATAATAAGCCAAAATGCATGTGCTGCAGGATTGGAGAATCTTTTACAGGCTTTTAGAAGTCTTATTTCCCAGTTTAATTCAGGTAATGTATTATGTGCCTCCTTTTAAAGTATACCATTATATTGCATGTCAATATGGTCTTGCCTTTATGAGCTTTCTCCAATTCCACTCTCTGTGAGACTTGTTTGTATAGCTATGTTAGACTTCCGGAATTTATTTGCTCATGCTTGTGTGCTCACACGCCTCCATATGTCTCATAATCCAAGAGACTGGCACACATCATAGCATTGGGAGCTGGGGAATTCAAAGCCTTTCTGCCACATTCATCAGTTTAAAGAAACAGACAGAGCAAACTTAGATGACTGTGTTTTGTACATTACTAAAAAAAAAATAAAGACAGATTTTCATTGAATGAGGAATCCATTGTGGAGTTGTTTCAAAGGGGCATTTTTACACCAGTTTATGAGCAAGAAAGTGAATGGGGGGATGCCCACTGCTTAGAGAATGCCAGATGTTACTCAAGGGAATCCATCTGTAGCAAGGCTGACCAGGGATTGAAGGATTCTGAATTGGCTCTGGAAAATTTGGTTGAAATATTACAGTCAGCTCTCATAAAACACCTCATGTTTTTTTAAGATGTTTACCAATTTAATTCAGCCTTTGTATGTATTGTTTTGCCTCTGTCATGAAGAACAATTTTAAAGCGAACAAAGTACACAGTGTAGTCTATGCAAAAATACATAAATCTCTAAAACAAATAGAGATGTTTTAAATCCATCCATCCAATTACATTTTTTAAGGGAAATTACATTCAAGATGTGCCCTTTATTAAGGCTACACGGCCAATCTCTTTGCTTGGACAATCTTACAGCAGGGTTCTAAGTAAGTTTAGGGTAAAAAAAAATAAAAATAAGTTTCAACAATAAAACTTGAAACTACTAAGATAAATGTGAAAATGTCGACTGGTTTCTGGTTGCAATACTGCAAAATAAAGCTACCTTGGTTGCAATAGTGCAAAATAAAGCTACCTAATGTCATACTGTCAATCCAAGATTGTGGTTGAGATGGCTGATAAAAACACAATAAAAAACATTGCCAAGTATGAGACTGCTGTGTGTTTAAACCCTGTTATCCATCTCCAGAGATGCTGTGATTCGGTGACAGATGGGAGAGGTGAGAGGCAATAGCATAGCATACACTAATCATTAAAGAGGGAAAAAAAATATGTGTTTGGGTGTATATTTGTTGTGTGTATCCTCCAGATTGAAGCAATGTTTGGTCCAATCATTTGGTGTTTTAGTTCTGACAGGTGGCTGGCAGTAAGGTGCGCTAAACCAACTCTTGTTGTTTGATCTTTATTTTCTAAGAAATAACAGGTAGACATTTTGGTTTTTGTATCTACAAACACTGGTGGTTGTCACATACTACAGGAATGTTTTGGGGAACTATACATAGGTTTGTGAATATAATATGCCAATTAGATCTGAAATTAATACCACTGATATTTATTATCCTTAAAAGCAGAAAGGTTTGACAATGGCAGAGATGCCTATACGACTGGGTCAAAGCATCTTTACACCTACATCCCACGTGAAATGGTCATAGACACCTACCTATGCTAACCATAGGTCACGCTTATAGCAAAATGTGATTCAAAGAAAAGGATGTGTTGAATAAAATGCCTCACAAACTGAACATAATTCAGTCCCACTGGTATTATAAAATTAATAAATGATTGTATGGGATGAATAGGATGGCAAGGAGCTCAGCCGTGATTATTGCATTTAGAGTTCCCATTAGTACTTAGATTTTATTTCAAAGAATTTTCATGTATTTTGAGCTTTCATCACCTCTTTGACTTACTTTGGTACCATGTAGAAGCCACAGACATAAAACCTGAATGTGAATTCTTTTAAGCACAGACACCTCCTCACATGTGACTGTGAACTGAGCTAAGGGATCTTTGAGGAGGCAAAGGGACTTTTAATGAACAAGCCCATTATTGATCTGTGGACAAAACAGTCGTTAATTATGTGCGGGTGGGCATATAATTGAGGGAGTGAAAGGAGGTCTCTGCTTGCTAAGGTAATGCATGGGCAAGACTGAGGAGAATTTGATTGAGTCCTGTGCCACAAGGGTAAAGTATGGGACACAAATGATCACTGAGCTGATGCCTCTGAATCTTTCTCCAGGCCTCTGGCTCTTGTCTTTTTTTTTCTTCTCTTTTTTTACTGCTTCCTTTTATATTTGAATAAGTGACACTTGTCTTAGTTCACCATTATTTTGCTCCTAAAAAGGAGAAATTCCCCTTATCAACTAATTTTTCTGTTCTTCTCTTAATTGTGGATCACAGTTTGTCAAATTCTTCAATTTTATCCTCCTGTATGCAATTCTAAGGAGAACATTTTGGAAGAAATCAGAGTATAAAGGCTTTCAAATCAACTGAACATGTGCTGTGAATGTATTTCTATATGTCATATTTACTTTATGTTTGCAACTTAGATTGCCTAATTAAGCAGCAGTTTTCATTCATCATTAACTGGCTACTTTTTATGCTTGATATATTCAAGCACAAGTCTTCCACATCTTTGCTATCTCAGGAAGCCTCTAAAGTAGAAGCTTGTTTGATAAAAAGTCATTATTCTGTCCTCTTATCAGAACCTAGACCACTGCCCAGGAGACTTAAAAAACACAAATAGAAGAAATATTTTGAACCCTTGTTCAACGCAGTCTGAACGATTTAAGCGTATTTTATTGCTCCTTCGTGGAACATTTGTTAGCAATAAGATAATATATGCAACTGATTAGGTTCGGTGTGACACATTGCACACTTGTAACATTATGACTTTAGTTGCTCACACTACAGAAATTGAAATACATGAAAAGTGGAATTTAACTCAATGTCTACATGGTCTAATCCCTGCAGCGGATAAACTGTTTCATAAGCATGAGTATTTAAGCTCAGCACAAATTAGATTCTCATTAAAGAAGGCTTATTTTATCTCTACCCCTCCCAAAAATCATGGCAGGTGTCTATAAATCTGAGCTGGCAGCAATTACCATCCCCATGAAGTAGCTTGCATAACAACTGTTACATGTTCTAAGAATGTGCAAAGCTAATGTTCACGTTCCAAAGATGCTGTTAAAAAAAATTCTTTCAGAAAGGATTTCTGCAAGGGGATAATTTTCTGCACAATGATGCAAGGTATTAATATTGCATTGCTATAGTTCACTTTCAGCAGAAAAAAGAATTGCATATTATCAGCATAGGTTTAAAGCTTACCTATATTAGTTCGGCAGCAATAACGTAAATTATTTTTTTGAGAAATATTTTATATACATTGGTTATTTTCGTCATAATGTCTGCTGACACAATCTGTTACATTATTGTAAAATCTTTATTTTACAATTTTAAAATAAAGATTTTAAGATTTTATATTGGCTAACATAATATATTAGCCAATATTTTCTATTGGCTAATATAAAATAGCCAATATTCTGCAAAATATTGGCTATTCTCTGAGTAACATTTTTTTTCTTCTGTATTTTGAATTTTTGTGCTTAACCTTGTTTATAAAGACCCATTTCATAAATTAGAATTTTATTGGAAAACATATTTATTTTAGAAACATAATGTATAGATTAATTACATGCAAATGGATGTTTGAAAGCCTTTATTTTTGATAAATATAATAATTTTAGACTTACAGTTAATGAAAACATGACATTTAATAGAGTATTACATAAGCCTTATGCAAAAAAAAAATATATATATATATATATATATATATATATATTTAGAGCATACTTCTAAAGTATGCTCAATACCTTTAGAAGTACCTTTAATTTTCAAAAGGTACTTTTAATCTAAGAAGTCTCTTCTTATCACATATTCTAATTTAGCCTTTACTGTTTCAGAATTTATTTAAGTTCCTAGGGGTAATTATGGAATGCTTGAAGAAATAAAGGCAGTGATCCTATATGATGAAATGCAAAGCAACACGTTAAGTACAGGGTATCAAATAATGAGTTTAGCATATGAAAAGTTAAATCCATCGTTAAGCTTTAGCAAAATTGTGTGACTTTATTGTCCCAATTCAAATGTTTACCTTGTGACAGAGTGTGACCAAAGAAAATTTCTTTGCTATTGTTTCGGTGACAAGCCACAGCGCCCTACTGTTAGTTGGAGAGCTATTAAGGCAGCAGGTTATCATTATATGGCTAGCAGCTGTGACTATTTTTTTCCCTTAAACTCCCTCTGGCCCTCGGGTTGGAGTCTGTGAGTGAGCAAGAAAAATAATAAAGTACACAGGCATTAGTTTGAGGCCTTACAGTGTATGTGTGTGGGTTTGTTTTTCATGCATCAGCTTTTGTAGCAAGTGTGTCCTTGCGTAAACCTGTGTGTGTTGGCGTGTGTGTATCGTGTGTGATCCACATTGCTCTTTTCTCCTAGACTCCATAACATCCCATTGCTATGTGATAAATGTTTGCTACTGCAGTGCACGTGTGGTCCTAAAATGAAACGACCAGCTGGCCCCCCGCGGGAGCAGTTCATTCTGTGGTTAGACACATCATTACGGGTATGGATCTATTGATGGTTTGCCTTTGTCCTTTATTCTGTTTTGTCTACTTAATTAGCCTTATTTTTACAGAAATTAAACATTAAAATAATTCTATTTTATAAATTCACATAATTTACAAGTTTGAATCACAAATAATGTGCAATATTTTCTCCAACATTTTGATTCTGTTACAAAATACAGTGAAATCCAGATTCAGTATAATTTAATTATTAGAAAATTATCACAGCATCTTATAAGAATTAACAAGGCCAATGCAATGGCACAACTAAGACTGTTTTTACTTTTATTTCCAACACCCACAAAATATTGATCCATCATGACAACAAATTGCATAAATACTCAAAAATAACAAATAGCCTTTTCTCCATTATCAATTTTATTTTTATTCTTGAGTAATATTTGGAGGAATGAATCACCTGAGGATTATAGCAATTGTTGTTCCTTTTAGGCAGTAAGTCTAATACTGTTTGGAAGCCTTTTTATTTGCCCTTACAGCTGTCAAAGTTGTTGTGAAAATGTACTTACGGGTTGAGCAGTAAAGTTGAATATGTAGGTTGTGCCAATGCGGATGTTTTGGGTCAGACAGTGTCATGATAGGTGACATCTCTGCAATCTCAAAGCAGAGAGCGATCAATGAAATTTTGCAACCACTGGGGTTCCATTTCCTCTGTCCTCCAAAATGACAGATACTCTTTGTTCTCAAAGAGTAACCACCTCCAAAACGTAATCATGGAGAGGAATGATGTGCCTACAGTCTCCATCCCAATCGCATTGGGATAACCTAGAATATGCTGTAAATTCTGGTTCAAGAAAAGTATGCCATCCTGTAGCAATGTGTGATCAAGCTAATGACCAGCTTGAGGAGGGGATGCCAGGTTATGTTTGTTGTTTATGGTTCTCCCACACACTACTGAAGGCAGGGGATTGTTTAATAAATAAATTGATAAATTGTCAATATGTTGTATCTCCTCAAACATCAGTCATCCAATCCAAACAAGAGTCAAGAGCACTACAAGTTGTTTAACCGTGGTAGAAAGGATTTGGTGGGTTTTACATTAGCGCAACATTTATAGTCAGGTTTGCTGCTCAACTGGCACATGCATTTTCCTTACAAATGGAGTACCATTTAAAGGGAAGTAAACACTATTAAAATAAATTAAAAATATTCTGAATAAGTACTTTTAACAATAAAAATGATCAAGTGACCTTACTCTTTATGTAAAGTTTAATGTAAATTAACAGAGTACAATAACAATTGTGACAGTGATAAAACAAGTAAAAATGGCATGCTATAATGTAAAAAAAAATATTTTGTTTTTCTGGCTATTTTATTTTTTGAAAAATAAACCAAATACGTAAAAACAGTAGTAGTTTAAAAACAGTGTTTTTAGACATAAAACATTCATGGTGAGATTCTGTTAAATCCCTCATGCTGATCATTTGTATTATTTGTCTCCACAGTTTATTGTCTTAGTCATCAGTTTTGTTATCTGATTGGATGCTTTGTAAATACAATTTGTTCAGTACATAATATTCAAAATGCATGCTCTGAAAAAAATAATGAAATGTATTCCTGCTCACCTAGAGAAGGTTTTACAGTTTGCCATTGATAATTAAATTACCTTACCAAGTGTGGAAGTCTAACCTCCAAGCTACAAATGAGGACAGCTACTGGTCACATTAGTTGGGCATTAATTATCTTTCCTTATAATCAACAATAATTGATCAAATTAATTGCATGTCCCACTAAATTGTGCAACATGGGGATTCTGTCAGGTGTGTCGTGGTTTCAAAATCAGCCAAGCACTCTCAGGCTTTGATAGGAGAGTCGACCTGTACACTCAACAAACACCTGAACACTTTCAGGGCCTGTCTTCATATTAATATTGTTAATTTGAGCTGATTAGCCTGCCCTATTATTCTCAAGATTGCAGATAGTAATTTAGGACTGAGAATAAATTTTTAGTAAAGCATGAACAGAAATTACAAGGTGTGTGTGAACAATGATTGCAAAGAATGAAATAGTTGTTGCATCTGAGATAGAAAATGTGGCTAAAATTCAGAAAGCAAACTTGAGTGAAATCCACCAACAAATAACTGCAAAATGAAACATATAGGAGAAAGAAAATCCACTTCTGTTAATCAAATAATTTTATAGAAAGACTTTTGAACTTGAAAAAAATAACTTGGTATATGGGCATATTTGTACAAAGTTAAATCTAATTGGACTTGTAAATACAGACAGAACAAAAATATCAATTTAATTACAAAAAACTTTTTTTAGGTTTTACATGTTATTGTAGTTTGAGAGAGAGAGAGAGTCCAAACAAATATTTGTTTGGACTTTGTTTTGTTTGTTTGTTTTATTTGCACTATTATCTGATATATTTATCTTCCATCAAAAAAAATGAAAAGAAATGTTCAAAAACTTGGCAACAGATTTTCAATTTCCAGATGCAATCAATACTAACAACTCTGACCTGTCAGGATATATGAGGCCATCATGATTTGTAGAAACAACAACAAATAAGGTAGAACAAAAGTTCCATGAGTTGTAACAGCCAAAGTTACTTCTTTGTATTTAGTGCTGTCTCAGAAATGTTTTCTCTGAAGCAGAAACACCCAAATTGCAACACGTTATTTTGGCATGGCTGCATGATGAACTTTGAGTACACTGATTGCTTGTGTCCTCTTCTCTAATGCCTTAGTTAATTCTCTAATAAAGTTGATTGCTACATTCGGATGTGCTGGTTAGGTTAGAGAGAAAAACCATCAGCAGTGCAGTGATGAGGTCCTGTGCCAGAGACTGTCACTTTATCTGCTTGGTTGCTTCACCTCTTGTCTATCTCTATTCCTCTTTGTCTCTCAACCATTTTCTCCACTACCTTCCATCCCTCAGCCGCTTCACATTACGCTTTAGGAATTAAATTAGAGCTTTCAAAATCTTCAGACATGCTTATTACCCGCCTGGCATTGTTGTAATGTTACTGACCTTGACCTGTTAAGGATTAATCCTAGCAGTCAGGGCTGAACGGGCTCCCCGGATGATTCTAATGCAGAGCACAGACACAGGTTGTGTTTACCAATCTGAGATAGACAAAGAGAACAAACAAGTACCACCTCCTCACTCTGTGAGAGCAGCACAGACTCGGCTTACTGTGTCACGTCAGACAGCAGGAGACAAAATCTGTGACACCATGTGCGAATGTGTGTTACGAAAGCAAAAGTTCTAACTCTGTGTTTAAATAACTAGCAAATCATGCATTTTTCCCAAGGTAGTCATGAAAGGGTATAGAGTCACCTGCTGTACAAAGGCAGGATGTCTGTGTGGGCCACTTTAACAGAGGGATAGTGCTTTATTGCATCTAAGGAGGTCATATTTGCCACATTTAAAGATAACTTTCAAGTTCAATTATATTTAGAAATTCGATAGAGAAGAAAGTTCTGGAAAATACACAATCAAGGAAAAATGGCATTTTCTCAGGTGTCCAGCAAATGTTTGATTTCTGCAAAGTCCACCACACCTGAATCCATCCATCCTTCCATCCGTCCATCCATCTTCTAATACCCTTAACCCATCCTGACCTCATTGAGGTCAGGATGGGTGCTAGTGAATATCTCCACCTGAATCACATAATTAAAATTTAAAAACACTTTGAGCCCAAAGCAAAATTAAATAATTAATACTGCGGCCCTCAGGTTCTCTGGCAGACTACTGTCTGCCAGAGAACCTGAGGGCCGCAGAAAATGTTGTCTTTAAAAAAGCAGGCTCAAGACCCAACTTTTTAACTGTATTTTCTGATTTGGATCATTTCTGTGTAGTTTGAGCATTTTCTATACAGTTGTATGTTTTCCATGTGGAGTGGGGTGTTTGTTTTATTGATCTGTACAGTATGCTGAGCTGCTTTTAGTATGAAGGGTGCTTTATAAATAAAATTGATTGAATTATTAAATATTAAGTCTTTATCAGTTTCTGTGCATTAGGAGGTGTTCAACCAGATAAACGTTGCTAGACAGATATACAAAGTAAAATTAATTATTGCAATCTAAAGCAGCTATGGTATTATTTTTAATTAATCTTTCCATTGTTTGTACAGTGTGTTCACTCAAGTGAAAGAAAAAGGAAAATAAAAAATCTACACCTGTCTATTTTGTTCACAAACTGTAGGATGTTTCAGTTTTGATCTCTTGGCTCAAATAGCCTTGGGCTCCAATTACTTGTGCCTTCAGATTCTAACCTCCTTGGTTAGAATCAGGGAGGTTTTTAAGTTCACTTAATACTGTAGTGGATCAATGAGCACTGCTAATTTAAATTTGAGAGACTATTATCCACAGTAAGAAATTATGCACATAAGTGCACATGGTGCCATTTGTCATGTGGACATCATGGTGTACTTTTTGCATCAAGTAACAAAAAATACACCAAGAGTGAGTGTTTGGGAGAAAATGTGAAGACAACTTAATGATTATGTTCTACATTTATGGTTAAAAAAGGTGAAGTGTCAAGAAAATTATGGACAGTAGATGATTGCCATAGTGTCTTCAGTCAGAGTTTTCTTCAAATTCACTTTAAAATTTGAAGAATTTGCTACAGAAGATTCTTCCTGCTCAAAGTCATCACAATGTACAACAACTCTTTGAAGGACCTTGAATAAATATGACCTTAATTTCCCTTTGGGATCAGTAATGTTTTTTTTTTTTAATTAAATTGAATGACACACAGTTTAAAGAAGGATTTGATCACTTAATATAGGATTAAAAAGAATAATAGTATGGTCAGACTAAAGAATCTTCCAAGACCCGGGCATTCACCTTGACTTACTAGCTGGGAAAGCCAGCCAAGAAACCCATAATATATCTGGAGGAGCTTTAAAGATTTACAATTCAGGTGGGTAAATTTGTAGGTATGGCAACTATCAGTTATGGTTTCACAAATCATTATTGTAAGAATACCTCAAGAAATTCCCTTTGGTCAGGTAACACCAACCTGACCTGACAGATCACCCTGAAGACATTGTTTTTATTGTGAAACATACTGGTGACAACATCATGATGTTCTTCAGACTAGGGCAAGAGTTCACACTCGTATTGATTTAGATCAAAGCATATTCTACTGCTGCAAATCTGTGGCAAACCTTGAAAACTTTTGTTTCCAGATGCTTTCCACACATTCTAACAACCTCATATTTTCTGAAAAGAAGAAGATGCAAATATTTCACTCTATTGATTAGAAAATCTAATGGAGGCATGTGTCAATGACCTGCAGGTGTAACTGCACCAGGAGACGTTTATATCATATATTCACGCAAGGGGGCTTAATACAAATGGTACATTTTTTAGTTTAAAAGTGGAAAGCAACATAAAGTACCTCAAAATTACAGAGCCTGCATTATTTCCTTACATTTCACAATTATATATTGGTCTCTCATGTAAAATACATATGGGATAGTGTAGATGTGCTTAATTATGTGTTTGCATAACTACAGGTGGATTAGTTAAAGAGCACAGGCAAATATAAGTTCTTCATTTCACATAACTTTCTGAAAGGCATTAGCAAATAAAGTCAAATCATAAAAAAATAAAATAAAATAATAATAATAATAGATTTCTGGATCTAGATTTCACTGAGGTCACTGGAATAAATAGTTGGATGTTTAGGGAGTTCATGAGTGACTCTATTACTTCTAGAGTGACTGGCAAAAAATAGTTCAGGTATTCCTATTATGTTGAAAATCTACCACAAAGCACAACCACTTCTCTTTTCCACAAAGAAACCCCTAACCCTGCTACTCCTATGTAGTATTTTTTTTCTTCATTAGCACACAATTAAATCAAGTTGCAAACAAATCTTAGACACAATGTAAAATGACTATGACATTAAAAATAAACATAATTATTTTAAGAGTTTAATTTTTATGAGAGACTTTTGCTGTAGATTGAAAAATATAATGGTTTTAAATGAAGCGGTAGTTGAACGATAAGATGCTTACTTATCAATATTAGGCATTAGCTAAACAGCTGAAATTATGTTTTGATTGCCAGCTGATTATACACATTTGGTTAATGCATTTTATGGCATTTAGCTGTTTTAGCAGTTCCTGTTATCTTGATTTTGTGTACACTTGCAACTAAATGATATGATTGTCTCAGCAGGGGCTTCATTACTGAGACTAAGATCATTCTGTAAGCATTTCATTAATACTACCTTGGCTCAGGTCTGTGTTGCCTCATGCCGATAAATGTTTATTTTCACATCCACTTGTACTACTTGTATTATACTACAATATTTCTTCAAATGTTTTGCATGTTTAAGTTTTTATTCTGTTCAATGCTTGGTTTATTCTGGCTCCAATTAGTGCAGCATGTTCTGTGTGTTTCCAGTATTCATTTTCTTATCTTTACCACAGACATATAGAAAAGAAAAGAGAAAAAAAGGAATTATCTCCTTTTCCAGTCATTTCCCCAGAAGCAAGTAAACCCAGCCTTCAACCATATTTGGACACTGATTTAGCCTCTATTAGCCCTAAAAGCCTTTTAATCTTTGTATCTTTCAATGTTTTTTTTCATTTTACTTTGTTCTTTTATTCTTTTTATAACTGCAGCAATTAATCCACCCTGACTTACTTTCTCTCTGGTATTTTTTGCCTAGGTTTCTGTGTTCTGGCGTCTTTATGCCCTTGTCCTTGTGTCGGCTCCTCTTTTCTCCCCCAGCAGTGTTTTGTGATTGGCAGCCGAAGCCTGACTGCGGTAGAGTTAATAGAGAATAGAGAGGAATACCTAGAGGATTTACAGCTGAGTGGAGACGCACAAATAAGATAATGACTTGGGAATAACAATTTTACTGCACAGTTTGGGAACGCAGTGCAGAGTGAGGAAGAGAGAGCGCAAGAAAGAGAGAGATGCTTAGTTGAAAAATCAAAAGGAGCATACAAAAAAGTCTCAGTCAGACAAGAAGACTTGGAGACAATGAGGCAGACATAAGTGAACTGATTCCAAGCATGAATCAATCTAAATATGATAACTTTTTCAAAATGCATCTCCGTTACAGATAATGGTTTTGTATTTTTAGACAAACAGCTGATTAATTAAAATGACCATTTTCATTTTATTGCATTTGTTTTGATGAGTTGATTACGACATTTTTTTCATTATTGAGACATGACCAAGTTTTTCAATATCAACACTTTTTGTAGTCTTAGTGTTTTGGGTGGGCTGCCCTTGCATTTGTCTTGCATTTAGCCTTGTTGTGATGTTTATATTCCTCATCCAAAACAAAGGATAAGTCCCAATATAAGACATTTTTATCCCACAGTGAAAGAGGCGCCTGGTAAGGGGAGATAACCCAGTAAAATTTATAATGCCCTAGTGTTCCTTTAACTTTGCCAAGCAGGAGCAGGTCACCCATCAAAACCATAATTTGTAGTCATTTTGTTGTTGGTTGAGTTATAGTGGCTGGCAGCATTTAGAAGGCCTTCTCAAGGGACGGTAATCTCAGAAAGAAGACAAGAGCTCTTGGTGATATGATTTCCTTCTCTTGCTTCACTGCTCTGTCCCTCCATCATCTCTTTGACATCACTCAACGCTCAACAAAGTAGCTAATGAAGCAGAGGAAGAGAGAATATTTGCCTGGTAATTAAGAAAAATGAAAGGAAGTGGGGTTTGAAAGCTGACACGGATGCACTCTGTAATTGTCCTCTCCTTGATGTGGTATTGAAGCATAGTCTATACTTTTTCTGTGTCCGCCTAATAAGTGTTTGCAAACATAAGTTCTTTAGCTAGCTTTTAGTTTCACTCCATCAATGCATTGCTTCATTTGTGCTTCATTTTTGTGTCATTTTGTGAAAACAGGGGTGTCAAACTCCAGTCCTCAAGGGCTGGTGTCCTGCAGTTTTTGGATGTGCCACAGGTATAAAACACAACTTACTTAATTACCTCCTCCTTGTGTAGATCAGTTCTTTCTGCATGCAAAGGGAGAACAAGCAGAAAGACCCCACGCCTGGAATCAAACTCAAGACTTTCTTGCTGCAAGGCAACAGTGCTACCAACTGCGCCACTGTGCAGCTCGAGCAGATGAAATAGATGAAAGTATCATTTGTTTCCCTCTCTCTATTAAATAAGACTAAACTTTTCTTTGCTATATGTCAAATTTATTAACGTTTAGACAATGAATTTGTTGTTGCTGAGCCACATTTACTCAAATACTGTGAATTAATGAGAACTTCACAAAGCCATGACATAATCATCTGAATGTTCTCAATTTGTTTAAATGCAACGTGAAACTTGTGTATATACTGTATATACTTATTTTGAAAACAAGCAATTTAAAAATGTCAAATAAATCTCTTTTTCTGGCATTTAGCAAATAGCAATACCGATTTTATCATTCTAACTAAAGTAAAACAGGCAACTGTACACCTACCATTTAAGCTGCCTGCTGAAACATTGACAGTTTGGTGCATTCAGGTAATTTTCTAAAGCAGTCCAAAGCCACCCCTAACTAGACCACTGAGTTCAAACAGTTCAGGTAAAATTATCATCTTAAAAATTTCAACATCATCCCTAGAAAAGGCTTATTTTTAAACCTCTGGTTATTATGGCTACATTGTGTAGAGAATCCTCCACTCTATGCTAAGGGGTGTGCTCAATTGCCTTTACACAGTATTGGGAATTTCACTGTCATCTGTAACGCTGCTGGAGGTTTTGCAAAACTGTTTGGAAATTTGTTATTACTAAGTTGGCCCCAGGTACTACATTTTCACACTATTCCCTTACAATGCTGGGTGCCCATTAGCTACAGCTTCATTTCATGCCTCAGACACATAAACTCATATAAAAGTAAGTGTCCTGTAAACAGGGAAAGCAGTGCAATAGGTCAACTTGGCCCTGGAGCTTTTTTAACTGTTGGCATTTTTGTTGTGTGTTTGCGTCTACAAAATCAAATAAAATTCCACAAAAGGTAAGGGAATTTCAACACAGTTTTCTTATGTGTTGTGGATTTACATTTCTAAAATATTAATGATTTTTATGAAAACGATGGTTTGTGTAAAGCACAGAGTAGTGGGGTTGGGAATATATTATTAGAGGATTCTGTGGGTATTAAATCTCAACATACATAAACACAAAGTCTCCTCACATTGTGTATTCTTGTGATAAATGTTTGTAAACGAATGTTAATGCACCACCGACATTCATCTGGACATTCATCTTGCCCTTTTAGCTTATTTTAGTGTGGGTCTATTCACTTATTGCGATCAATACTAATCTTGTTCAAGTGTCGATTATGTGTAGATTCATTGCAGTGTTTGATGTATTTTATAAAGGTCACCAATTTTCACCTAAGATAATGTATTGATTATTTTGTTTAATTAGCATGTTGTTTTTAGAGTTGTGTTTTTACAATAATAACTGGATGGGATAGTCCAGAATAAACAATCTTGTTTGCAGTTGGTTAATCAAAGCAATGAACCATTTCTCAGCAGATTAATATAATCAGCAGGGAATTATTTGGCATTGTAATCCTCATTCTGACAAGGTTTTTAATGTCAGAAAAACAATACAGTGTCAAATTTGACCTTTAGTTTGCACATTAATTACCCAAACATTCACATCCCAATTTAGCCATTATTTTTTGATTATTTCTGGGGATCTTAGAGTGCAATCCATTGGGTATTTTTGTTATTTATAAATAACCTAATAATTTAAAGTGTAATGGCCCTTTGTTCTCTAGCAATAAATCATTTTAGCTCTTAATGTAGTTGTAAAGTTATATATTTTTATTTTCCACATGCATTTGTTTAGTTTTAGACTTTTGATTTTAAAAAATTCAATTCTGAGACCAATCCATTTTTGACATCTGTTTTTAATTGATACACTGTGACTAATCATATTTGCATTCATGGCCATAATCTAAGAAGCTAATTCTGTTGAATTTAAGCCTCATACTTTCACCACAATTGTCCCCCTTGTATATCACCTCTGGTCCCATGCCGGGATTTTGATTTACTTCTGATGGACATTGTTCTTTTTATGACAGTAATAATAACTTCAGTGCCATTTAAATGGTTGTGATCATAATGCTGAGAGCTCACAGAGTGTTGATGGTCGTGTGGCATCCTCCGCAGGGAGTGTGTGAGCTGACTTCAAAGGTGTGATTTACCTCACAGTGGAGTGTGGGACAATGCAGCTTATGTGGGCAGCTGTCATTTTTCCACTGAACTCCACCTATTGGATTGTATAGTTTAGTATTAACAGTGCTTCCTTTAGGAAGGAAAACAAAAACCTTTTGGTGTTCAGAGTTTTTTTTCTCTTCCCATTTTTTAAACAACCATGTTTTGTTTTGTTTTTTCTTTATCTGTTGTCTATTCTGTGTTACCATTTGTGCCATTTGGGACATGTACTTTAATGACAGTTTGAATTAGACAAAGAAGGAAAGTTGAATGCAACTCTTCTTGATAACATCTTGATTAATATTGATCAATTCACCAGCAAATGCGATTACTTTACTCAGCTGCAAATTGAAACCTAACACTCATCCACTCTCTTCCTCTCTCCTTGGAATGCATCTTGCAGCATTGTGCCGATTTTAATGCAAAAGTTGGCCTTTTCTGCCACTAGAAGAACACAATGAATAGATTGATTAGGCAATATTGTAATGGGGATAGGATAATGAGCCTGCCAATCATGTTGTCTTCAGAGAAAAAAAATATGTCCAGGCAGTGAAATTGGTGTTTTGGGATGAGTCAAATAATATCACCATTACAGATACTCTAAATGGAAGGAAATATCTTTTAAGCAATACTTTTAAGATGCCTCTGTAGGTTTACAAAATGCCAACAATGAGTAACATTTAATAGGTTGCATTTTTTATCTAATGATTAGAAAAAACCTTAACAAAGGATTTTAAACTCAATCTGTATGGCTCTTGCTTGTTATCATATGTTTACCCAACTAGTTAGAAAGGCGCATGATGAAAACCAACAAATCTGTCATTGAACTAAATTGAACTTGTGTGAAAATGAATTTGGAATAATTAAAAAAGGAGGACAGATATTTTGCTATAATCTTTATTATTTGCTGGTTTTGACACAATATCTGGACTGGAATTGCAACACAGTATTCTACTTATTTTGTAAATATTTAATGGGCAGATTTAAGGGTAACATTTGTAGGGATAACAAAGCCATACTTACACTCATACTTGAAAAATACTTGGCATCTTATGTTCTATTTCTACTTGCTATTTGTTACTATAGTTAGTTATTTGAAAAATAGAAATAGATATATTGAAAATATTTAGTACTATTTATACTATTTACAATGCTTAATATTGCTTACTATTGTAAGTAAGCAATGACATTTAAGAGGATGCCTTTTCTTGTTCAACAACATTTTCAGAACTTTTAACATAGATTCTGAATATGTTAAGAGTTAATTAGCAAACAAATATTAAATAATCTACATATATTTCAAAAATCTGTTTTGGTGTGCAATCCCAACTTTAGGTTCTATGATTTATATAAAAACGAGCAATTAGAAATTGCAAGGTAGAAAGGTATGTTCAACATGAAATTATTTTAAATTAACCTTCCATGTCACTACATAACAGTAACATAAAAAATGTAGCAATTTTTCCCTAAAGTTTCTAAACCTAAACCTAAAACACATACAAAATAAACTATCCCTGGCATTCCATCTGTATTGCTGCTAGGATTTGAGAAAAAATTCTCTTGTATCTGGCACTAAAGCAATTTGTTTTATTTGTGTTTCGGCCCAATAAAGTGTCAACTCTTGTTCTCACAAACTCATAAGACATTTTCAGCAGAAGTAAAAGGAGGCAATGTAAAGATCTTTGCCAGAAGAGTATAGTTATGACTGTGATCTATGATTTTGTTCAATAACTTTAGCTTTTTTTGTCTTTTGGGACAACATGGAAGTCTCTACCTCTGTGTCATAAAGCTAGTCCCTATATATTTCTTTTGAGGGCAGTTACAAACTGGTAGCATGCAGCCAAAAATATCTAGTGGACTTCAGAAAAGCTATTACAACATCTAGGACACTCTAAAAGCTGGCTTTCCCAGATAATGGTTCTAGCATCGGTTTGCCTGTGTGTGTCCACGTATGCTGCAGAGAGACATCGAAACACTATGGCTTTCAGTTTGTGTGTGTAACTTTGAAGAAATGAATGTTCAGCCAGCTATTGATTTTGGAAAAGGCTCTCACTGAGATGATGAGGAGGTGTGTCTTGTGAAGTGGCTATTATGTGAAATCAGTTGCTGTCGGCTGATTTCTGCACACTCTATATTCATTGCTTCCAGCTCTCTAAAATAGTTGAGGCTGCATCTCCTTAACATGGACTCAACTTAATTCAGGTTTAATGAACACTCAACTGACTGAGGATGGCTTGTAGGTATAGCTGCAACTATGATTTTCAAAATGACATTCTTTAAAAGTATATTTTTCCCAATAATTTTCAAGATTTCAAATAAAATAAGTGTAAGGTGATTGAATAAGTTTTTTTTGTTTGTTTGTTTCTTTTTACATTTGATACATGGTCTGCACTTGACGATAAACAATAATGTTTGTTATCATTTATTATCTAGTCTAATAGATTATTCTGTAATCTATTCTAGTCTATTCTATATAATTTAGTAAATAGGTAATTGAGATGAATGCTTGGGCCTTCTACAGCAGTCAGTACATGTATGTCATCAGACTTTCCATGGTAATTATCATCCCTTCTTCTCATGACACTATCGAATGGAAGAATGTGAATATTTATATATATATATATATATAAAGTGAGAGTGAACAGAGATAACCAGAACCATCCATGGGGAACATGCAAATGCTACACATAGGGGCCTAACTAGAATAGAACCCAGACTCTCATGCTAACAACTACTCTAATGTGTAGCTGTAAGGAACAAAGTTTAAGGAAATACTTTACCCATGTAACTTAGGTCAACATTGACCTTTGAAAGCCAACTGATGAGGATTCAAACAGCCTGTGTTCCGGCTGTTGACATTTGACATGAAATTCCTTCTAATTCTTGAGCAGCTACATAATAATTATTGCAGTTATACAACCTGTCCTGAGGCTTGGAGGCTTGACCTTTCTGCAAATAACATGTTCATCTCCCTTAATGCGAAAGCCGGCATGTCATTTCCTATTGTGCCTCCAAACACAGCAACTAAGATGTCATCTTGCATCAACTTGCATATACTTGTACTACTCTGAGGGCATGTACTGTGTGACAGATTAGTTTTGTTGGTTTTTATCTCTAAAGAGGTTATCCTAACTGGCAACATCAGAGAGAATAACAGGGCTAATCAATATAGTTTGCTAGCAGTTCTTAGATGTTTATGTTTGGTTCCAACTTTTGCTTTGTACCTCCCGGAGTTTTGAAAGAGATTGATTCAAAGAACTCCTCGCACAACAACTTTAATAACACAAACACATAAACACTCTACCATTAGAGTTGTGAAGGGTAAGAAGAAACAGATTTGGGTTCGATCCCCTCTGACCGCAGTCTGGCCTAATGGGAATCGTATGGCTGAGTGCACCACACAGCAAACAGCGTCAGGATGTATGGCCACCTAGTGAGAGTTTTCCACCCACAAAAATGAAACATGCTGAGAAGAAAACTGCAGCTATGTTGCTGTTCGACATGCAGAGAAAGTATTCAGCTCTGGATTTCCTTCACTCTTCATAAAGCACAACTGTTAAGAATTACTTTTATTAATCTTCTTTTCTATAATATGCAGTGACTATTTTAAATAGATTTTTTTTCTGATGCAAATTATTGGATTTGTGTTTTACTGGAATTTAATATAAAAGGAAAAGGGTTTGTGTAATATTAAAAAGAAACAGTCCCTGAAATTGTAGTTTGCATGTCTTATGTTCAGCAACAGTCCAAAAATTACATTCAGAAACACTTTAATGTTGATTAGATTATTCGTAAAAATTTTGCAACTTATGGTAGTATGCATATTATCACACCACTTTCTAAAATCTAGTGCAACTAATTACCTTTCACAAACAACCTAATATTCATATTTTTAGTTCTACAATAATGTTGAAACATGGATAGTTTCCTTTTCCCTCTAGAGGAAGGGTCTCAAACTCCAATCCTCGAGGGTCACTGTCCTGCAGTTTTTATATGTGCCACAAGTAAAAAACGCTGGAATGAAATGGCTTAATTACCTCTTCCTTGTGTAGAGAAGATCTATAGAGCCTTGCTAATGACCTAATTATTCTATTCAGGTGTGGTGCAGCAGAGGTACATCTAAAAGTTGGAGGACACCAGCCCTCGAGGACACCAGCCCTCGAGGACACCAGCCCTCGAGGACACCAGCCCTCGAGGACACCAGCCCTCGAGGACTGGAGTTTGAAACCCCTGCTCTACAGGTATGGCCTACACTTGATGGGATATCATTTAAAATAAGAACACATGTTGAAGTTTATGACAATAACATGAAAGAAAATGTGCAAGAACCCAAGAGGTATGATGACTGGATATTATTTCTCTACTACTCTGCAGTATCTTAGCTTTTTTGGATTGGTATTGTGATAAATATGCCATAATATACTACCCCTGAAGTTCTCTTTTAATGGTTATTCTTCTGAATACACTCTAGTATTTGAGCTTGCATGTAACATAATTGCAAATAAAGCTGCTGGGGTCTGATCAAATTCAGGTCCAAAGTAGATAAAATACCAACACATATTTAGAGAAATATATAGAACATGAAAAGGGTAAATTACAAGCAAAGCACAACGCAAGATGATGATATAAATCTGGGGAAATAGTAGTCTTTTATGAAAAGCAAACAAGCAAAATGCCAGGTAAAAACAAAATAAAAACATGTTGTTTTTTTTTCTTATTTGTCAAAACATAATTTCCATGGCACAGTATAATTAGGTGTCTTGTTTTTCTTTCCTTAATATTTTTGTTCAGAAGCATAAATTAATGATTTATGTAATCTACATCAACCTCACTTCCAGCCTCCAGCCTTGGAGTGCAATCATGCTCTGCTGCATGATGCATCCAGCCTCCTTTCATTAAAAAGTGTGCAAACAGCCCCGACACATTTCTTCTGATGGACTCAAATGTAGTTGGTACTGTGGCAGTCCATCTGACCCGCTTGGCTTTGTATTAGCATTAGATGGAAGCCGCTCTGAAAGGCACGAGTGGTCTCTTGTTATCCTCAGAGGGTCCCACATATTCAGCCTGGAGCTAAGGGCAGAGGCAGAGCAGTGTCTTGACAGACAGCACCGCTCCTCCACCATTGTCCGCCCATGAGCACTGACAGCTGTCAGCTACCTCGGCCGTCACCTGTTTTCAGCTGACATAGGCATGCACACGCGTGTACGTAAAAAAAAAAAAAAAAAAACACGAATGAAGTCACAGAGGAGCAAGTCAGTTCAGGCTCTTAGCCCAGTCAATCCCTGATTTTATGTGGTTCACTCTTATGCTACCTCTCTCACTAGTTTTTCTCCCTCTCCAAAGGCCGGGGATACTGAGTGTCAGCCACCCGTGAGATGAGCGATTTAGTAATTGTGCACTTGGCAGCTCAGGCATTTGGGCCTCTGCAGTACTAGTGGACATCGTGTCATATATGGGCTGAGAAACAAGTCAGCTGGGAGAGAAGGGAGAATAAAACGAGCCAAAGAAAGGGAAGTCTGAAAAATAAATCTATGGAAATGATTGGACACAGAGATTACTTAAAAAAAAGAGTGTGGGTGCAGGCCCATCTTGGTATGTAGGTGGAAGCTTTTCAGTTTTGAAGACTAACAGCAGTATTGGTTTTAGATGGTGGGGGGATCAGGGGTGAAGAGAAGGAGAATAGAAAAAAGAAATGAAGGAAGAGATGGGGGTGGAAAAGCAGCAATTAGTGTAATTAGAAAACAAGCTTTAGCAAGCCACTGACAATACGTCACCTCTCATTACAAACCATAAGCAAACAGAGCACTCTAATTGAAGGCAGCACCCATTCTCCAGACAGTTCCTTGTGTCAATGCAGATTTTGTTCTCTAAAGTCATGCTTGGCTGCATACCATCGACTTGCCAATACAACACACAGTTTAAGATTCAAAATAAAGAGTCCAGTTGTGAATAGAGAGAAAAAATAGAGAGATAGAGGGACCTCAACACGAGCAACGTCTAGGTAGCATGCCACTGATGGAGAATATAATGTTTGGTGGACGAGAAGAGTCTCGTTCAAATCCTTGGTAAACTAAAGAGGGACTGATTAATTCACATGAGATAAATGAGTTGGATGTTTGCATAGTGGAAGTTTGACTAGAGAAAATAATGTTTGGACAAGTATAACATGACAGCTGCGTTATTCTCTTCAGCAATGGGAGGATAACATTTGAATACTAGGAGTTTTAGCTTACACAAAATATCTATTTTCTTTATAAAACACTACATCATTATAGTGAATATTATGAGTTTATGCTTAGAAAATATCTGTTTTCTTGATAAAATACAGTGTCACTACAAAACTGAAAGTTTCCTAACATCAATTATTAATTTAATAGTGAATCTTATTGAAGATGGCTGTGTGCAGTTGATATTTCCTTAGTTTTAAATTCTTGCTTGACCTACATGACTCATTTATGTTGGTGAATGTTTACACTTTTCTAGAGTTGTTTTCATGGCAACCTAAATGAACGTCTTTTTCTTATACCTATTTTTTGCCGTTTTTTTCTTCCACTAGCTATTAAAACTTCATCACTGCAACATCAGCAATTTATAGAAACTGGCATGTCTTCTCTTGCACAACTTGTATATTTTTTATTCTTTTCAGCTGAGTGTTACATGACACGGGTATGATGAGCAATGCAATTATAACAAATCGGATTGCAAATGACAAAAATTGGCTATTTAATAAGCATGGCTGAGGAGCTGGACTCTGGTGTTGGGTTCACTTGACGAAGCAGACTATTTGAACTCCTTGTGGGCCCAGCTTTGATGGCAGCTTTCATCCATCTGATGGCAGATTCTGGCAGGAAAGATAGAATCATGTATGGCTCCTATCTACAGTCTAAGTGTGTTACAGTGTCTGTGTAATGTGTTTGTGTATGTATATGTATGTAGCAGAGAATGTGTTTAAGCAAATGCAAAATCACTCATTGCACAAATCAGTCTGAGGCACAGATAGACTGCCGCGAATGAGTGGGCTCAGGGGGAGCCATGTGTTAACCACCGGTTATTAAATGGCAAAACTAAACTTCCCTTCTCACATAGCAATACTTTGTTTTATATTTATTAAACTTTTCTTTATATTTATCTCCATAGCATCTGAACAGAAATTCTGTTGTTAGATAACAAAGCTGTAATCTTTCCTAATGACAGGTTCAGCCAGGGTTGTCACTTATTCTTTTGCGGGGGTGGAAAGAATTTTCCACCCCCGCATCTGATTGTAGTTTCAGCAGTACATGTTGTGAAGCTAAAAGTAATGACTGTGCTTTAAATATAGTGGTAATGAACTAAAGATGGCAACAATACATGCATGACATGCAAAAAAATCGGTTTTCTATACAATTACAAACAGAAGAAAAAATTGTGTAAAAGATAAACAAACACATATGAATATAACGGAAAACATTGGCAAATATTGATTTAAAAAGAGCTGAGCACAAAATGACTAAAAATAAAGGATAGTTAGTCAACAAAAAAGGTGAGATTTGGATGTAATTTTGTAAACATACGGAACAAAAATGGGCATATAAATAAATTGACTTGCAAAAAGCTGACACATTTAGAAGAGGCACCAGATGAAATGAAAGGTGACAGAAAAATGAAGTGGTAGTCCTTGCAGTCACTCACTTCACACACTGTGACAGTCACAAAACTAGCTTTGTACAGTATTTCTTATTAATATAACATTAATATAAGAGCAGAAATGGTTGTGTTTTGAGTCTGACTGTAACTGGGCATCATGAAAAGGTATAAAGCTGTGTTATATTATGTCATATATGAGTCTGTGTTCTACATCGTTGTAGCATGCTGTGTGGAGTCGTAAGATATGTCTTCAGGTCATCTGAAACAGTTACCTTGAACATTTTTTAATTTTTTTGAACAGTGGAAGCCCGCTTATGCGTGGAATGTCAGTTTCTGGTTTGAAATACTAAGGTAAGCAAGATTCTCCATTAGTTTTCCCAGTTGAGGATGTGTTGATTAATTCAGAGGTTATAGTCAACACAGGACAAATTTGACAAATCTCAGTGTGGGCTGACTGTTGAGTTTTTTGGAAGTTCTGTAAATTAGAAAATCATGAATGCAGTTTAAAGGGGCTAATATAACAGAATTCAGACAGAAAAGAAAACAAATGTCAGAAAAGACAAAAAAACAACAAATGTTTGAAATAAAAAAAAGACTACAAATGTCATGACTATGAAGTAAACATAGAGATAAAGAAAGGAGATTTTGAGACGTATAGCTGTGTGTGCACATTTGAGTGTGTGAAGCTCAAGCGTAAGTATAGCCAAATTCAGTTGGTTATACGTAAGGTGGCACACATTTTCTGTGCATTTGTATGTTTGGCCTTTGTTAGAATATGTATTTCCAAGTGTTTGCATCTGTTCATGCATTTATGTTTTGTACTCTTCTCAGAATTCTAGGAAGAAAGGGGTGTCATTCGTACCAGAAGCTCTTTAAGCTGCCTTCAATCCAAACTAAGATCTGTGAAAAATTCACACTGTAAATTGTAGCAAGATTTCTGCATAAAAAAAGAAAAATCATTAATTTTACCATGATTGAATCATAACATTTTATTACATCCGTGTGACAAATTTATTTGTCAGTAAAATCAGCACCTTTAATTTGCACATTTGGAATCTTTTAGTTTAATTTTTGAATAGAGGAAAATTGAATGTCTATTTTGTGACTGAAAGTACAGTTTACAATTAAGTTGACAGCCTTACTTCTCATCCCATCAAATAACGCCTAAGGCTTGACTATACTAGGGTAATTGACAGCGTTAAGACCCTCCTTCTGGCTCTGATTGGTTGTTTCTAGCTCAGCTGTGTATTTCTACAGATGACTGTGCCACAGGGAGGAGGCAGAGGATTTGATTTTTTCACAGATTATGTATCTTACACTATACTATCAGACAGTTTTAGCAATTATGTAGAAAACATATTGTTTATAAAAGTTACATTTGGCAACTTTAACAATTTGAACTGCACCCATGATCTCTAACAAATCATTTACTGTGAGATGAATGCCATTATTGGCACATATTTCAGACATGTTGAGTTTCTATGTTGTGTGAATGATGGTTTATGGTGAACATAGGTCACTAGGGTGGACTGTTCTTTGTTCTAGAGACCAAATAATTTGTTCTAGACTTAATATCTGTAAAATGTTTCCTTCTAAATTGATGTTAAAGTTACTACATTTTCTGGGACTCTAGCGCTTAACATCATGTTTATTTTTTTTTTCTTATAGGCATAGAAAACTATTTGAAAGTACAGTTCAAACAGTAAACCCTGCACTTCTTTCCATCGGAAGAAAGGCATGGTTTGTTACAGTCACATGGATTCTTAAAAAAAAAAAAAAGAAAACACACTACAGAGATTTCTGGCCCTCTTCCTGATCATTTCTTTCAGTACATTTAGCAATCTGATGAGCAGTATTTAGCTCCCTGCTTTGCAAGCTTCTGTCACAGCCACAAAGTCTCTGTTTGCAGTAACTGGCACTGCCTAAAATGAAACAAATTTGATCTGATGTGGCTACAAGTCACTGGGAAACAGTACAAATCACTACTAAGACTTATTCTTTACACTGAGTTGAAAGGTGTATACTAAAAAAAACAAATAACATAGAAGTCTGCTGTTTTCTGTTAAGTGATCCACAGAGCTCATCCATATACTTCACACAACTCTCTGAACTTACATCTTATCTATGTGGTCAGAGAAAGCATGGCAAAAAGGACAGGGTTAATGGCAAAGCAGTGAAGCAAAGATGGCAAGTTTATTCGAGTGAAGAAAAAACGAAAGAAGACTGGAGACAAAATCAAATAATTCACTGCTCAGTTAGTTGTTTTGTCAGCCGTGTTTTTAATCATCTCAGTAGGTGCGCTTTCAAGTTAGCCACTGTTGTAGCCGCATGTAACTAAAAGCAACAAGCTAGCAAGGTTTTTTGTGTGTGTTTGCGTGTGTGTTAGTAAGATTTGGCCATATGTAGTTTGTTTCCTGTTGTTCATTAGGGTTTTATTATTAAGTTCATTGCTTCTTATTTATTTTCATCTTAATTACTGTTCATTTGTTAATTCTCTTAGGTTGGTTTTAGGATGTTTCCCTTTTTTGTTTGTAGATACTTGTGTGTCTTGTCCAGCTGCATGTGTATGATCTGTGTTTCTTGGTCACCTACCTCTGTTTCCTGTTTATTCTCCTCTAAGAGGTGTTAAGCAATCCCATGATTAGACTCACCAGGTTCCCATTTCATCAATCAAATCTCCTTTATATTTAAGCTCCCAGATGTCTATTGTTCCCTGCTAGATCTTCTATTATGTGTGACCATGCCTCATGCCCTGGTCTTCTCATGTTTTTGTAAGTTTTCTTTTTTTGTATTAAATTGCTTCACTGCAGTGTGGTTTCCGTTCTCCTGCTTATGCTTTGGCCTGGCATTTTCACTCATCATGGCAGGAATGTTTTTAGACAAAACTCATAATCACATTACACTACAATGACACGCACACACACACAATTTTTTTCTTCTTCATTTTTTCAGTCTGAAGCCGTTTCCACATGCATTCTTGCTTTGCAGAAAATCTCCAGTGTGCCGCTTGTACTCCTTTTTGCAGCAGTTTTTAATAATACAACCATACGACGGTGTTGCATCCACTCTTTTGGCCCTGGTTGCTACCTTTTTTTTTTCTTTCCATAAATTACAGCATATATTCATGTCTTGTGTAAAACAATAGATGCAGTGTAGCTTATTCAAGTTATGCCATCAGCAGAACGACTAGTTATTTTTGTAATTGCTGGTTATTTATACAAGCTTAAATTTGGGTGCAAAATTCAAGTTCTGTTTCTTTCAAGAACTGTTTTGCAGCCAGCAAAGAACAAATGCAAAGAAAAAAAATACCTGTTTATCTACTTTCACCTTCAGTAAAAACGTTCAAGATACAAACACATTACACAGCATGATTGCATGTCTGTGACTGGGTGCATGTGTGAGCGCATTTATGAGGGAGTGTGTCAGAGACAGAGAGGACTGTCTGCTGGTCATTGGCTCTATGCCTATCAGTTTGCAGTGATCAGTCTTGCTTGGTTGTCGTCTGTCCGCTGCCAGCTGTCAAAGGGCTTGCTCAGGGCATGCCCACTGATGAGAGGCTGCAACCATGCTCTAGGATCCATCCAGCACTCTAATAGGTCACGAATGGCTGCACAAGGCTTGCCAATAGCCTTGGACTGGAGAATGACTTGAAGAGGGGCAGGAAACAGATAGAGGAAAGAGACAGATTTAGTAAGATAAATATGTAATCTAGAAATTTTGTAAAAACAAAATAACCACTTACCTTTCATCCATCTAACTCATATTTATATGTGAGAAGGTATTTTTATACAACTTCCCTAAGTACTTTGAAGAACTGCATCTTTCACATTTTGGTTCTACAAGTAATTTGCAAACAAGTGAAAAGAGATAGATTTTTGTACATGGATCTTAGCAAAACTAAATGAGGTCTCTGAATCAAAAATTAAGTATTGCTTAAGATTCTTAGATGGATTTAGGTGTGGGTCTTCTGGCTGTCTGTTAGGTTTTATTTTCTCGCTAATGATGACTGCAGCAGAGATTCTTCCAGGATTTCACAACATTTTTAGAAATGAAAAATCTATACACACTTTTACAAGGTACTTTAAGCAAACCTATGGATGCTTATGTTCATGGACCATTAAAAAGGCAGGTAATTAAAAGAGTGCAAACTTTGCTTTTATACGCTAAAAGGTTTTTCTTTATAATCAATAACTTTTGCTAAAGACGGGCATTGATTTCATAGAAGTTAATACATTCAAAGTGGCACAATTATGTAGTCTACTGTAAAGAAATAGGAGAGGTTTACATAGGCAAGGATAGTTATATTCTCATAATGCTTTATATTTCTGGAGGCACTGAGGAATAAACAGTATGCTTTTATTTCTTTGAAGTTATCACTCCATATTTCTACCAGAGTTAATTGGGAACTTAAAAAAAAGAAACACTTTGGATCAGTATGTCAAGCTTGGAAGTTTAGATGAGTTTTCTTTATTACATTTTTCAGCAAGTGTCATTCATTATGCCAGAAGGGAGTCATTTCTTTTTATCTGACTAAATGCATATGGATCATAAGCCTTAATTTGAACTTATGTACATCAGTTGACTCCAATGACACATCTAGCTGAAATTAAATTTTTTAGAGCTGTCTATTCTGACTTATCATTCATTGCAAAGACATGGGTGCAATTTTTTTTTTACCTGAAAAATGTGATAAACTTAAATGTTTAGCATTATTTTTAACACCTCTGGAAAATAGAACTATGCTAAAGATCCTCAATATATGACACAAGTTTAGACAGCAAAAAAATGTAAGTAATTGTCACAAATTTACATTTAAAGTATGTCATACTTGCACATGTTATTTCAGTATAATTTCCCAAATGATCAAACATCTCGCCAAATGACAATAGAATCTACCTGATATGCACTTTTTATTTCATTGGCTTTTACTTTGTTTCTGTACATTCAAACTGTATTCCACATTGTTGTTGCTGAGGGTTAGTGGGAAGGAAAGATGCTCGTCGTGAGCTACCCATTGTTTCTGAGAGAATGATGGAGGAGCAGGACACTGGTGGAATAGTTTTCTAACCCGAGGGTTTTTCACTTCTTTTGCTGGAGGCAATACAGCAGCTCGCTACCCTGTGATCGAATGTCCCCTGTTCAACAAACAGTCACAGTGTTGACTGAAAGCAATTGTGAGTCATGAAACTTCCAAATGTGAGAACTTACTTTTTTTCTTACCATCACAGCCAATGTTGCTGAGCTCAACTCAGTTTAGAATTCTAATAATTTATATTGTCTACAGGTGAAAGTACTGAATTGTAAAATGGAAGTTCGAAAAAATTCACAAGAGCTCAAATACTGATTGTTAGTGATTAAATGTCTGAAGTACTGCCAAGCTAGTGGCATGATCATTCCTGTTATATCCACAGTTTTCACTTTTTTTATTTTAAGGAGTCATGAGGCACGGTGGCAAAACCTGACTAAATTGAAAAACAAGTTAGTCAACTGTTTGTTGCTAGGTAACCAAAGAGCGAGCTAGTTGATGCCATCAACCTTGCTTAGCTGGCCGAGAAGTTGAAGACTTAAATCTTTCCTTATCCTGCATCACCAGAATAAGAATAGGAATACTGTGCAGTTCTGGATCGGATTGCAGTAAATATTCTATATCTTAAATATTGAATAATAAACTTTCAGATTGGAAGAAAAGCTTGATGTTGAGCATAACTTTAACAACAGCCAAATTCCTTCTTGTAATGGAAGTCACGTCTGATGGTGACAAAGCCCTGTTATTTTCTCAGGTTGCTCTGAACATTACACAGTTGTTGTGACACAATTCAAAAAGAAGGATTTATTTCATGTTTTCAGTTTTATTATTCAGATTTTTACATAATCTAAACACAACTGCAGGGTAAAACACTGAATGCAGATATACCATTGAGACTTCAATGTTGTTTAAACTGTAAAAGTTACAGGAAAGTCTTTAGTTCACATGAGTTTTTGCTGAACCTTACCATAATTTCTACAAAATATAAATTGGATCAAAATCCACCTACATGTTAGCATATTTTGAACAACTATTGGTGAATGACAAATGGAAGTGAGGTGAGTAATCTTTTAGTATAAGATTAAACTCAAAAAGCGTGTGTTGAATATTAAAGGAGAATCTAAGAGCTTTTCAAATCAATTTCTGTTCAATGTCCATTTCCCTTTTAAATCTTGCTTTAGAAGCTTTTTTTCCCCAAAGATCATGGGTGCATAAGCAAAGGATGGAAAATCTCTAGGATTATGGTTGTCCTGCATCAGATTATCAGAAAATCCTCCACAGGGTGAAGCTTTCCACCCTGTGGAAAGCTGTTGTACTTTGTCTTAATCTCTAAGTTATAATCTTAAAAGCCTTAATACAAAATTTTTAAACAAGGCCTGTTTACATGTGAAATATTCTGGGCTTGTGATGTATTAGATCTTACAATCCAGTGTTTCCACAGGACTGATGAATTCACAAAGTTTATTTTATTAAAATACCTAAATGACTATTAGATTGTTTACTTTATATGGCCCTGTGAGAAAATGTTGCAATATCATTCATAATCCAATTACTTTTATATTACCTGCAAAATACAGCAAAAATCTTTCTCTAATCCTTTTGTTAATTTTAAAATTCCTACTGAAACAACAGTTCTGTCACTGTAATTTAAATTCTTGTTCTAGGATACAAGTATTACACACAACTCTAAGAGTAACAACTGTGCTGCAGTGAAGAGTTAAGACGTCTGAGCTGCTTAGGTTTCTTCTGAATTGTTTGCTCTGGAGACTGGACAGCCTTAGAGCAGTTAGTTTCCAATACCACGGACATTGCCTTGACCAACAGTCTGAGAAGGAATTATTTCCGGAAGCTCCAAGCTTACTAGCAGGGCAGAGGGAGAGTAAGATTAGAAGTGCCTACAGAAATACAATAGGTTAAACCACCTGCAGGCCTGAGGAGCATTCCTTCAGCCTGTGTTGCTATATTCCTTTCTTTGGATTGTAAGACCTCTTTTTAAATGTTATTGTTTCTTCTCCTTTTTTGTCATTAGACTTTTGTCTTTGAACCTTTCAGAGACTATAAATCAAAGTTTCACACAACAAAACAGTCTTTCATTTTCTTGTTTCTCACGAAACTCTTCTTTTTTTACTTCATTTTGTTCTTGTTTTTACTTTGTCTTTCTCCTTTAGATGCCTATCTTTTGAATCATGTCTGCAATGTGTCAACTTCACATTTGTGCCTATAGTCCGTGCATGTTTAACATCAACAAAGTACATCACACCCTTTTGTTCCCTCCTGTGTTTATCTGAAGTATTAGGGAGATGTAGCCTCAATGGATGGAATTAATTGATTAATACTTTTATCCAATTAGTGTTCTCTCATCCATTTAATCAGCTGGCTGAGGTCAAAGCTGCAGTCAGATTAAAGGCAGACAGACGCTCTTGGTTCTGTGTGAGATGGAAACTGACCTCTTGGTTTGTCTTTGTAATTCTCCCAGCAGGATTCTCCTGCTCAGCCATTAATTTTAGAATAACTGTTGAATATAACATTCATCAAAACACAGCTTATCCTAGAAAATCATAAACTCACCAAGACTTGTTAGGTTTGGGGATTTAGGAAATTTGAAGTAAGAGGAAAAGGGAAAAATTACGTTATGTTTTTCTGATTATACCAGTTAAAAAAATAAAAAAAACAAAGAAAGAAAAAAAAAGTTTAAATGAAGCAAAATTAAGGTGCATAGCAATAATTTAAAATATTAAATATCATACAGTGACCCAACTAAAAGAGTAAGTCATATTTTATATAAATCAGTTACACATTAAATTATGTTATGACTTACAGCTAAAACAAAGCAAAAACTAATTTTGTTTTAATTAATTTAGTGTGTTTTAAAATAGAAATGTGCCCACAGTAAAATTATGGGCAAGACTTGACTATTGTGGTGTTTACAATCAGGGACTAACTACACAAGAAGGACTGGTCATGCAAAGTAATTGCTTGAGAAAGCTGCATAAAGTTCAATATAAAAGTATAAAGGAAAGCTTAGTGGTGGGAAAAAATGCGGTAGAAATATCTACACAAGCAACAGGAATAAATTGAATAAATTCAGCTTTGAAGGTTTTGTAAATCAATCCCATCCACATGTTACTGGGAATGATTTACAAAAAGTAAAGTCATCATGTAACCTGCTGGGGTGAAATGTTGGGGCTTTGTCGGATTCTTCATCTGATCAGTAACTTGAGATGGACAGGAGGAGTGTGTCAGAATCCCATTAAGGCAGCAAAGGGACAATTTTGGTAGTGGCTGAAGAGGAAGGACAGGAATGGGGGGGCAAATAAGACCTATGGTATCAGCAAGGGATGTCGTTGCTCTGCCACCAGGAAATGCACTGGGATTAATCGATAAATCAGTCAATCAAATTTATTTGTAGTCCACATTTCAGCAACAAGACAGTTAAAAGTGCTTTTCATTGTAAAAACAGGTGTGTAACATTAATGACTGTTCGTCTCCAGCTGATGACCCCTTTATGTCCATAGGGCAGGTCAGGAGAGCGCACATGCAAAAAGGCACTAGCTTTTTGCACCAGGCAGCAATGTCTACCTGGTAGGCCATAAAACTTTATTTTATAAGTTTGGGAGTTTGACAAATCACAAACTGCAACTGCACTCAATGCGTCAATACATCTAACACATAATATGCTACATTATTGTTGTTTAGACAGTTTGAACCAAAGAAAATGTAAGTTTTTGATATGGGTAAAATAGAAATGAAAAGTATTCTCATCAGATAAAAAAAAGTTAATTTTTGATTCAATTTGGAAATCAAGATCCTGGGGTCTGGAGGAAGAGTGTAGAGAAAACCAAATCCAAAATAACAGGTTTATGTAGATTCTAATTTAATTTTGTAAAATGTCTTGGCTCCTGCACAAACTGCCAATACTCTGTAATTGGTTTTTAGACTATGCTTTTATTGTACATGATTGATCAGCAAACCTGCCTGACCTGAACACCACAGAAACCAAATAAGGCATTGCTAAGATGAATATGAATGACACCAGCAACCTGGGCTTCCTTAGCACATCAACAGTGCCACAGGCTTCTCATATTCATGTCAGTTTTTCTGTAAAAAAAATTGACTCCTAAATTGGCATGAAAATAAATGTCTAAATCAGGGACTGTCAACTCCAGGCCTCAAGGCCATGTGTCCTGCAAGTTTTAGATATGTCTCTGCTTCACCACACCTGGGTCAAATAATCAGGTCTCTAGCAGGACTCTGGAGAACTGAGAAGGTAATTTAACCATTTGATTGAGGTGTATTGAACCAGGGACACATCTAAAACCTGCAGGGTTCTATCCCTCAAGGCTTGGATTTGTGGAACCCTGGTCTAGATTGGCCGGTATCTTACCAGTCAGGGTGCTGCATGAGCACTTCACATTCACAAGATGTGAAAGGCAGCTCTTACCAAGAAGAGGACTGTAGATTGTGTATCGCTTGTTTCATAATTGGTGACTGTATGATGTTTTTATGACGTAGAGCCTTTTGAAGTACCTTGATACTTAAATGTGCTATACAAATAAACCTGACCTGACTTGACTTGATTTGACTAGAAAAGGAGGCAGTAATACTTACTGGTCGGTGGTCATAATATGATTGAAGATTGATTGATGTAATATTTTATTTTTAATGTACAAATGTCAATAAATAAAACATATGCAATATGTATGCTCTTAAAACAGAATTTTGACAGTATATTGAACAAATTTGCTCCAAATTTGTCAACTGTATTGATTTATCAGCATGCTCAAATTCAGTGTATGTTGTAGTAAATGATCCAGGTTAACAGCTTTTTGTCTTTTCTGTCTTACAGATTCCTTTCCTGGCTTTGGATTACTGATAGACCTGTCATAATGGACAAAATAATTACACAGGACCTTTAAACGATGAGCTCTTCAAACCAGTGGATTGCTTTGAAGGTCAAAGCCATCCAAGATCAAATGTAATCACCAACAGTAAAATCATCTGGCCTTTTCATAGTTCAAGATTTCTGCTTCTGCCAGTAAAAAACTATTAGAACTATTGAAGGGATTGGACTGTAAAAAAGATTTCTTTTTCAGAATAAGTTTAATCTAGGAATTTTTCCAGGACTCTAAATTACCAGTGTGGTACTGGCTGGATGTGAAATGGCTACAAGTGCTGTTGGAGGCTGGAGAGTAAAGAACGGATGGAAAGCATCAATATTGTTCTTCAGCAACATGTTTTTCAGTGCCCCTGCAACCTTTTTCTCCCATAATTTTGCAACTGATTACTGAGCAAGACTTGTCAAATCTGTTGTTTCTGTCACCATCAAATCTTTCAAAGATATTCCTTAATCCGTTGGTTTCACTGTTACAGATTCCACTTTAAAGAAATACAAGAATCTCAGTAAGAGGGCAGGGGAAGTAGTCTGAAGAATCAAATTGACTGGCCATGTGACGATACAAACATGCTCTCACCGGGCGGTACAAACCCAATATGCTCCATGACCTGCCTTGTATTCAGCAGATAACTTCAGATTGATTTGTGATCCCATGGATTAACTTTCAAGTTCTTTCTACAAGACCTTTTGATTTTACCCTGGTGGACTTGTTTTTTGTATATAACTACGGGTGAAAAAACTTTTGTGTCTGCATCTTTGATTTTACATGTAGACACTGGCCAATTTCTTTTTTTCTTTTTCCCAACAACATGATTCCTCTTTGGACAGCAGGACCGTGGACACTATTGGCAGCTCTGGGTCTTTTGAGCTGCTGTTGTTTTAAGTGGTCTGAGGCCTCAAGGACTAGTGGCACAAACTCAGGAGGGAGTGAACAACAAGAAGAACCTTCATCTCTTGAAAGAGTAAAGAGAGGATGGGTGTGGAACCAGTTTTTCGTGGTGGAGGAGTACACGGGAACAGAGCCACTATATGTAGGAAAGGTAAGACATTTATTTCTCTTGACATAAATGTCTCAGGAAATTAATACGCCAGGCTTAGGGTTAGTTATGCTGAATAAGTGTGCCTTAGGACCTAGTTAACATTAACTTAAAAATAGGAATATTTCTGCATGTTCATGTTGTCTGGAAGAGTAAACTATTAGCAAGAGGTTTTCTCAGTCACAAAATATAATGAGCACTCAGTTTATGTTTGTTTATACGATTCAAAATACAAAATATTATTTAATTCAATTCAACATACACCTCTTAAGAAGTTCAGTATTTTTATAATACAAAACAAGATATTTTTGAATAAGTCAGGCTGGATACACATGACTGTTTTTGTTTGTTTTTCCCAAGTAAGAGCAGCGGACCTTCTTGACAAATCCCAATAACGTTCCCTGGTGAACGGGACTGTATAATTCATAAAAAATTTATTAAATCTCTTTCAGGAATTGTAGTTTTTTATGGTATTAAATCCAAAATTAATCTCATTACGTTTTACATACAAAGACTCTGGCCAGAATCTTGTATTTGTGCGTGTCTGGTACATCCATAAATATAATGCACAAACCAATGTTGCAGTGATGGATGACAAAGCTATTTCTTTGTAATCGAGGGTTGATTTTTTTTGCTTCACAAAATGATGGGACGCTGGAAAAGACTATAGTTGCTTCCCGTCATCACAACTATTTGGTTAAATTGGCCATTTATCACCAATAAAGTGTATTTATTAATTCATTATTCATTCATATTCTTGCCTAAAATGCCACCTTAATGCAAAATGTGTTACAGCAAGCACAGACTTCCCAGATACCAATATCAGTGTTCACAATCCACATTTCAAAACAAGTTACATGAATGATCATGGGTTTGTAAAACATTTTAAAGCTGAATTGATGTTTTCATCAGTCTGATAGTTGACTAACGTAAATAAATAATAAGTATCTTAGGCTGCTGTCCACCCATGCCCAACCCTGGCTACATAGAAGACGACGTAAGAAAGAATATGTATATAGAATTTTTATTTTTTTATTTTTTTGTCTCAACTTTATTCTTTTAATAAATAAACCAATCTTCTTAGAAGAAACAGTTATGATTGTAGGATAAAAACACAACTTCTTTTATGGTTTCAAATCGGCCCATTGACAAAAAGGTAAACATTTTTCTGCACAGAACTGAACTGCTGTTTTACAAATAAACAGAATTAAATTTCTTGTTTAAAAGTGAAAATTCGGATCTCTTTACAATCTCTTTCTAGTATGTAGTATAAGACAGTGCTGCCATGCTATCAACACTGACTTGCCTGCTTTTGCTGCTTACATCAAGGTAAAATAAGATTGTATATTTGTAACAGCACACAAATACATATTCCTTGTAATTAGTTGAACTTGAATATTTCTGTTCACCATACCGTTGGATGCTGATACACAGTAGGGGAACATATTATACTAGGTTTTAAAATCAATATCATTTCAGATTTAATGTCTGAGAAAGATGCTGATTGTTGAATCTAAGATGCTCTTGAATTTGACAGTACTAACAACATTTAAGTAGGCTTGAGAAAGCCAACTCTTGTGGATATAAAATCACAGATGTAGACTCTTCATTCTAAATAATTCATTCACCTTCCAGCTGTGGACCTGAAAAGCTAAACTTACACTCTCAGGATCATGCACTCTGGATGATGCAGTTAAGTCTGATGAGCATGCAATCTTGGTACAAGGAAATAAATTCACCAACTAGAAAGCTGTTGCAAATGTATTTTTCCACCAGTCTCTTGTAAAAGTTTGAAAACTGTTAGATCAAAACTGAGGCAACTGTTATCACTGTGCTTTAGCAAAAGGTTTTTTACTACTCATAGTGTCAGTTTGATTTTCCAAGTTCATGCTTATCTAACATCTAAAGTGCATCACTGCTCTATGGTGTGCAATCCCAGTAAATAGAAATAGTTATATGACAACAACTTCCCCTTCAAGTGTTTTGATAAATCACATTATTTTATGCTCACTACTGGTGAAGAGGACATGCTGCCCCCTTAACAGTTTGCCCATTCATCAGAAAGCTCAATTCAACTAGAAAAAAAAAAAAAAAAAAACAACAATTTGCCAGACCTACTTGTTATGAATTAAGGCATTGTTCAAAATTTATTGACATTTTTTTTCATCAACAAAAGTCTTGTTCTCTGATCTCTGCTGTTAAAAAGTTTAGCTCTTGTTTAACCCCTCATACTTCACATGAAAAGTTGTTCAAAGATGACCTGGTCGAGCAGTCTGTTACGAAACTGCATCTTAATCTGTTTTTTACATTCTTCAAAGAAAATTGTGCAGCGTTTCAAGGTTTCAAACTACTCCACAGCTATTTGAAGTCAGGTGTTCCCAAAGTAAATGGTAACAAGACATAACGAGGCTCTTGACTTGTTGCACTAGCACGCCTTTATTTTATATCTTAGGTGCACCAGCAAAAAGAATTGTTCCCAAATTTTCAACCATATCGCACCTAACATTGCAGTTCAACAGGTTTATTTTATTTTTTATTTTTTTATCATTGTTTATAAAGACAATATTGACTTGTAAGTGATTAATTGACAGTCTGGTAAACATAAAGTTCATTTGAAGTGGAAATTTAAAAGACAGGTAAAAATCTGAAAAGAAAAAAATATTTTAACTCCTTCAGTGAGCTGAAATTGTAACCTAAAAACAAATTAACATAAAATTATTAACTGGATAAATTAAATAAAGGATGACTGAATAGACTTTAATCATTTCCTGTATTTTTACATGGACTAGTCGCATTTCCGACCAATTGGTCGCACTCTAGTGGCCTGTTTATGAAATCATTAAAAACAATCTTGTACCACCTTTGAGCTAAACTGTAGCATGATGAACAAAATAAACCACTTTTTCAAATGGCTTAAATAATATTAGGTTTTTAAGAAGTTTATAGCTATTGGGTTCTCCTATATAAAATGAAGTAAGTACCTTTATCTTAAAAAGAGTTCTGCTGCTTCAAGAAGGTGAATTCTTCTTAAGTTTAATATTATATTTTAAAACACATTTTTAGAATCTATCACATTTTAGTCATTTGACTATAGCAATGTTTTTCTAACTTCTACATGTGTTCTATTCCTCTAAGCTTGTATTTTTTTTTTTTTTTTTTTTATTTTTATTCTCATAGTTTTATAAGTCCATTCATAATTGTGCTGAGAGCTCACAAAAATAATTACTGGGTCACCCTTTCCTGAAGGTATTTATTAACAAATTAGTCTTAGACAGTTATGACAATTCCAGGAATATGCTTTTCCTGAGCAAAATGTCAAATATATTTGTGATCACTAAATGGTATGTTACGAATGCAAGTAAAATCATTGATTAAATTATTTTCAATCAGTTTAGTTTGATGTCTGCTGTACATTTGGGAATATTTTGCCTTCTTTTTGCCTTTTCCCCCATTCACATTCAATTTATCTGCTGCTTCTCAAATGAATCTCATGAGCTGATGAGACTGGACAGTGTGTGCGATTCAATTGCTTTATACAGGACGTGATGTGAAAAGAAGAAACATTAGGGCAGACAGAATGAGACTCAGCGATGAGTCACACACACATCAATCATGTGATCCCCTTGTTCCTAATGATTTAGACATGGCAGTTGACCAGCTAATATTACATCTGCATATATTGATCTCTCCATTCTTACAAATGAGTGGGGATGTTCGCTGCAGCATGCAGGGCACGGTGTTACAAAATAATTATCCTTTGGTCGTTACTTGTCTGCTGTTGTGATCTCTGATGCGTTCCTGCTGGCCAGACCAACAACATGTCCAACAGGCAGCACTGACAGAACAGAAGTGAGTGATACATAAGCAGATGAATGTAGGAAGAGGAAAGACTGTGGATGCGAGACAGAAAGGCTTGAGCCTCATGCACATACTTGTGATTCACTACAGACTTGTGTGCCAAGGAAGGCAATGATGCAAAACTGCTTAGGGCATCTTACAGGACTGTCACAGCAGGAGAATAGAGCTGATTTTATTAGTAAGATTATTATCGCACTTCATGTAACTGGAGCAGTGGCCACCGCCTTCACTGTTAATGGTCTGTATGAGTGTTAAGGTAATCGTGTGTAAATCACGCTCATTCATAGACAGACATACACACTCTTCCACTAGCTCTCAGATTTTTTAAACAGTATTCTAAATATTTAATAATGTTAAGCAGTGTTTTTTTAAGCAGGATAACAGGATTAAGTGTTCATTTTTGCATTTCCCTTTAAACACAAAATGTTTCCCCATGAAATTGTGCAGCCAAAATCTATTTTAGCCAGTAGTTGATGCAGTAAAAATGTTGATTGCTGCCTTGGGTAATTTTGTATCTATTTTTAGGTCTTTTTGGAATTTCTGTATACCATTAGATAAATATAATAAACATAATTCAGAGGACCACTTGTATTCAGGGTAGGAATGCCCAAATCAGAATTTTCTGACCCCTCTACCAAGCCAAGTCACTAGTTAGCACTGGTCTGAAACTTGAATAAAGTTAATAATATTGAAGATTTCTAATGGTGAGATACATATTTCAGATTTCTCTTTGATTCCCTATTGCCATGGTTAAATGTTTCAGATAAGCAAGCAAATTTTATGAGGTTGAGCTTACCCAACTAAATACTAAATAAAATGTTTTTTAATTGATCATCTTATTTAATAATGGAAAAAAAAGTAAAACCAACTTCATCTGATAAAAGTGCCTCTCTTGTTTGATAGCGACAAATCATTCATCACATTACCAATACCATGTTGACTTTAGAAGAGATGCTATTTTTCTGGGATGCTGTTATTTTTACCCATGGTGTAACAAGATGCATAACTTCCTCTTTTGTTGTCATTTCACAGGTTTTGTTGTTATAACATTTCTATATTTACACAATTTTTGACAAGTCTCATTCTCGTTGTTTAGTCATGATGACACTGTTTAGCTAAAGCCAGGGAAGCCTGCAAAACTTTAGATTATGTTCTTTCTTCTTCTTAGTTCCCCTGGATGAGTCATTTGTGTGCTCTTGGAGCAATTTTGGAAAGACCGGATGCCCTTAAGAAGACTTAAGGGCTTAATTCTCTGTTATATTTTTTCTCCTTTCATCTATAATGGCACTCACTCATGCTTTGTGGAAGTCCCAAAGCCTTAGAAATGACTTTGGAATTTGTTTTTTAGATCCTGACATGACATGTTGATTTTTCAGAACTTTGGGACTACTTCATGTTGCTCCTGCATATACCATTTAAACAATTACTTGTTTATATAGGAGGGGTGTAATAATGCGTTGATCTATATTGATATACTGATCAAATAATTAATAATCCAATTTTATTGATGCAAAATGTAAATATCAATGCATATTGTGAAGTTTAACCTATGTCTTTATTCATGTAATTTTGACTTGGTTTTTTGAATGCTCCATGCCTGCAAGAGCTTAAAATGAAAATGATCAAATAATATTTTAGTTGTTTCTTGTGAGTTGATATAAATTCCAGTGATTGAGTTAGAGAGGTATATGTTGTTGAATTGTGTTGATTGCAAATTTGTGAAAAACATTGAAATAAAATCATTAAGTATCATACTTTGTGATATTGCAAACATTGTATGATAATCCAAACAAATCAATGCTGTGATAAAGTAGGTGATTAGTCCAACCAAAACCAGATCTGGATGTTACTAGGAAAATGGTCTCAGTAGTTTGCAATGCTCCAACATAGGTTACCTAAGTTAAAAACGTTTCTCTCGGGTTCTGACAACATGTCACCTAAAACAGAACAGCTTTGTCTTTAGTTTGTGAAGCTGACTGTTCAGATATAGACACAATGTTCAACGAGCCAGTGTTTTGCTCCTCCTCACTGCTTTTACACTGATTGCTTTTAGTCACCAGCATGTTTTCTCTCTGTTTTAATATAATTTGTTGACGATGGGTTCATAGCATATTTTAATGCAGTTTCAATTCCTGGTTTTAAATTTCCAGTTATAGGTTTAAAATTGTGTAACTCTTTGGTAACCTTCAGTTGGTTTTGCATTTGCTAAAAAAATTATTTGACATTGTCAGTTAATCAAGTGTGGACAAAATTAATGGAAAAAGTTGTTTCTCTGCTTCATAAATTTAGCTCTTATCAGTGAACGTCATAAAATTTGAAAACAGCAGGATTATTCACACCTCTCTTCCCTCACAGAGGGCTGTCTGGGGAAACTGAAGATAGTACAAAGAGCAGGTCACATGACACAAACAGACCAGAGGATGCAGCAGCATTTCTCCGTTTGATGTGAAAATGTGGGTAAAAAAATGTCTAGATTGTAAGAAGAAAATCCAGATTGATTTGGTCAACAAAATAATCTGCATAATGAAAACATAGCTTTGCCTGATATGCACAAACAAAATATGTTGTGATTACCAAAGTTTAGCCTTGCAAAATGCAAAATCAGCATGCCATGCTCTGGATGAATGACTCTTTTGCTCGACAAGGATTGAGCAAAAGAGTACAGGTTACAGGAGTTGTAACCTGTTATTTGGTCCTTTGATTCCTCACATCAAAGGACCAAATAACAATTGTTTAAAAAAACTGCAATACCATATTTTGGATCAGATTGAGGAATCCTATTTTTTTGAAGAATCAATGGTGCAGTATGATTTAAACTAGGAAAAACAATTCATAGTTTGTTTCTTTTTTGATCAGGTATGACAGTTTTTAACTGTCATTTTTAATAAAGAGAAATAACTAAGTGGTTGTTACAATATGATTTTCGTATATTTGTTTGCAGATAGAAGTGCTGGAGACCATAGATATTCTTAAATAGTTGACCCATTCCACTTCTCTTGTTGCTTTTTCTTCTATTTTGATAAAAGTTGTGAAAGATTAAACTATTCTTTGCAAGTGCCCACTATCTTTGCAAGATTGGTAGAAAATGGTAGATCCCTATTTTCTTATGTTCCTGCAACAAAAAGGAGCATAGTTCAAGGTTTTTGTGCACAGTTTCAAAAGGCCTTTATATCCTTCCAGCACTCTGATGTTGATGCATGTATCTGGCATGGATTTCCTTATTTTGTCTAAGCAGGAACAGAGTAAGGCCGCCTCTGCAATCAATGTTCAAGTTTCCTTTGTGTTCCATTTTGAATATCTGAGCCAGCTGAAACAGATGGAATCATATCTTATACTTACTGAAAATTCTACTTATTTCTGAATAATATAAGCCTGATTTATGGAGTATCACTTTTATGGCTCTGATTTTGGCAAAAGTCCAATTTCCATTGGTGTATAAAATGAAAGAGTGTTTTAAATTTCTCACAGCCACATGTAATAAAAAAAAAAAAAAGAGTATGTGAAAAGAGAAAAAATGAGACTCTTAAGTGTTGCACATTAAATTGTTATTGTACAATGTTTTACAATAATAATTATATAAAATTTAAATGAGAAGCACCTTTCATAACATTGAAGGTCATTTTACAAAGAATGTAAAAACAACAAAAATGCCTAAGTCACCTAAATAGTCTCTGGTGTGTCAGGTTAGCTTGGGCAACTGGTTATGTTGTAAAAAGAGAAAATTAATCCATTTTCAACTATTTAAGGGGGTGGTTCTTATGCAAGATCTTCTATTTGAGCTTTTTTACATCATGTCATATTTCAAGAAAACCAACTCTCTCTTCTGTCAAACTGCATTTATACAAATTCAACCATATAAAATACAATTATGTTTGTGTTCAGACTCCTTTGTTAGAATAGATTTTAAAATGTAGTGATAAGATAAATAATTTAAATCAGTCTCTCCTTACTGTCCTCTGAATTATTAACATACATTTTTTTATTAGTTGATGAAGCACAGAGAGAAGTAATAATGAATTTAAAACATCTATTTTCACCTGTTTAGCAGGAGAGGGGTTGTCGGAGGTTAACCCAGTAGAATTAGATATGTTATGCCACATCAGTCAAGTCAGTTGGTGAACCTGGGGGTTTCTGAGGCTTGCAAGGCGCTTGCTCAGATTTGAAGTGGAGTTTTTTGCTGGCGATACGTTTTCTTCCCATGCAGACATACAGTTGACACTAACATTTTTGTCACTGAGTCACACAAATTTCAGTTCTTCCAAGCATTAAACGCTGCATAGTCCTGCTGCATTCTCCCACAATAGTCGCCCACTTTTCTTTTTTTTTTTTTTAACTTTGGATTCACATGTCAAGTATCTGGTTTTCTTGTTTCTGTTATTGCCAAACTATGTGTCACATCCTGAACTGGAAATACATAATCTTGCTTATGCTTCATCACATTACTGCAATACAGTATCCACATGTTTTCTTCATAAGGCTTCTAACAATATCCTCATTATTTTGACAAGTGACTTCAGTCTTGATGTAACTCAGCTTTTTATTTATTTCAGATAGCACTTAAAGATTTTATATTTTCTTGTTTTTATGTTGTCTTTTAGGCTTCAATTAATTTATTAATTAACTTCTTTATCTTGAATGGTTCTATGGAAATAAAGCTTTGCTTACTTATGTACCCACTTGACATTTATTTTTAAATCAGATTGTGGACTGAATCAACTTTGAGCTTGAGTCCATCACAGTAACAGAGACACAAGGAATACATAAACACACTCATCCCTAATGAAAATTTAGAGAGGCCAATAAACTTAAATGCATCTGAAAACAACTTCAAAAAGGGATAACCTGAGAAACAACTGAGGATTATTTTATGGATTTGAAAGGAAAAAAAACATTACCTTTTTGTTTCACTCATTTTAAACAGTGTTTCTTTATCATTTCGCTGGTTTCTATCTCTAAACCTACTTTTTCTGTCCTATGATTTTCAGTTTCCCTGGTCTTCCAGAAATTCATTTACATATTATTTTCAACTGTCATCATTTTCTTGCCTTCCCACCGCTGTAGCAGTCATTTATTCACTACTCTCATCTTGAGCTTTGTCACTGTCTCATGTTGTATGTACTTTTCCTTTTCGTCGCTGTCTCCTACTAGGCCCATCTCTGATACAGTCACCTTGTTAACACTTTAAAGCTGTTAAGATCAGAGAGCTTGACAAGCTGAGGTGAAATGTGGCAGGCCTGCAACTGATTACAGACTTAAATATAAGAGAGCCAATTTGCTCCCAATTTGAAACCCTCAATAAACCAAAGATTCTGTGCATTCCTTTGCAAATGTGAAACCCTGCACCACAAATTTATTGCCAGTCTACTTTACTCAACTTGACAGTAGAATTTTATTGTAATCTAATGTTTTAGTCCTAACAAAAAACATCAACTTCTGTAAAAAAATAAAAAATGCAGAGACTGGAAATCCTCTGCATTTTCAGTCTGTTTTTGTGACCCAAAAGCGATCATGTTATCAACAACCTTGGTCTCCCCTGAGTGGCTTTGTGACGAGGTTCTCTTATGACTGGGCAACCACACACAAAAAATGACTGGCCAAGGCTGAAAAATACTTTAGTGAAATTTATTCTCTATGAGTGCAGTGAATCAAAGATGGCAGGTTCAGCATATTTACAAAAATATGTCCAAAGCAGGTTAAAACCACAAAAGCACAGCAGTACCTTCAAAGTCAAAGGGCATCACCTCCAGTGTGGCATCTCCAGAGTCTAGGTGCAGACTGCCTCCCTGTGGAACAGAGCCCTGCTTTTAAAGCCACAGGCTCCGCCCACAGGAAGCCCATTCAAGCAAAACAAACAAACAAACAAAAAAACTAAGCAATTACTTCTAACTCAAATAAACTCTTAAAATATACAAAAGAAAAAAAAATAAAAATTTGTAATCAAAATACACTCAAATAGAAAACAGCCAGCACATTGTGATGACGGCACCACATCATGTAATTCGCTCCCGGTGCGCTACAAGCCGGAAACAGCTCCACTCAAAAAGAAAGCCGGGAAAATGTTTGACTGAAAACAGATTAGAATGAATGCCAACTGAAACGAGAACACCGCATGTGCACCCACGATGAACCGCATCAGTTCAAGCTGCAAAAAAAAGTAAGTTGCGATTGTGCATGTTTGTGTATGTGTGCGGGCTTGCTAGCACGGACTCTTTAATTAGATCTCAGCTCGTGACGGCTCTTCCGTCACAGGCTTAGAGCCTTTCACATGATTGCTTGGTTGGTTGCACATGATTTCATTTATTTTAACACAGCCAATAAACTTAACTGGGGACATAATTTTTGAACCCCTCAAACAATATTTATTGTATCAGAATAACGAATCAAATGATATTTATAAGTTGAAGTTACATGATTGTTTAGAGAGCAAAAACTGACAGCAAAAAGGGCTTCCAGGACAACATTTTTTGGAGCAAAGCTGACACTTATCATACACTACTCTTCAAATAGCAGGTTCAGTAGTGCATGTTAAGTGTTCACCAGTATGTTTAGATATTAGTGCAACTTTCTTCTTTGCATAATAAGCTCTGGAGTAATAAAAGGTGAACCCCAGCTGTGAGGCAGCCCTCTTATTCTGCTCAGTTTTTTTGACACACTGATTTTCATACTGTTACCTCAGTGGATTTCTCACTGGGAAGTTACATGTATTATCTACCAAAAAAAAACCCAAAAAAACAAACAAACAAAAAAACTTCTAAACATTTTAGGGACAGGTCAAAAATACTTTACATGAGTCTGTACAGATTCCTGTAAAAATTCCTGTTTACTAGAAAATGGTAAACAGCCCTAGTTACCATTTTCTAGTTTGACTGTTTCAGGTGGCCTCCTGATATCTGCTGCCTTTTATCTCTTTTTAATAGTCTGTTGGTTATTTTTTTACTCAGCCCTAATTAAAAAAGGTTATAAAGGCACCTCATCCAACATTATGCCAGAAATCAATTTAGCATTTCCTACCGCTCAGAAGCTTATATGTCCCCAAATAACTCTACAGCTGCAGATGACAGCTGGACTCCAGGATGCTTGTTGTTGTAAATTGCACCGCAAATCATTGCACTGCAGTGATCTGGTGCAATGGACAATGCTTTTAGATACACAACCCTTCAGTTTTGCAAACTGATCTTTTTGTTAGGTGGCTATGAAGGTTGATACCTGTAATTGTCTGGAGTGTTTCAGATTACAGCAGGGGTTTATAATCTTAAACATTTTGGAGAAACAAACTGACACAATCATTACAATGTTACCTATAGGTTTCAAATGACTGTGTTCACTAAATCCTAAAAGTTATTGCAAGTTTAACACCAACGACAATGGGTCTTATAAAGAGCTCACCATCTGCTCATTTGTGGCGACTCCAGTATCTCCAAGTATATGCTTTAAATTCACTGAGGAAAGACGCATTAGGTGGATCACATTGATATTGTAACAAGATAGAGTAGCCTTCCCACCCTGGGAGTATTCTCTTCGCTAAGGTTGGTGCAATTTTGTAGAATCACACAAATCTATTCTGTGCAGGACACTCATGTGCTGACTTAATCTGGACCTGTAGCCCTTTGTTTCAGATAAGTCTGGTGACCCCACACACATTTGCTGAAGACAGGCAGGCTAGAAAGGAAGAAAGAGTGTCTCTTGTTAGTCACAGTGTTTGAGTGGAAATGTGGGATCCTAATAAGATGGAAGAAACAGTTAGATCAAGTTAGGGTGGGAGGACTGTGTTGCTGAAGTGAGTGAAGCGAAATACAACAGCATCCTAAACCGACTCTGTTGGAAAACAAAGCTTAAGTACTTCTTTCAAGGATTAAAGCAGTGTAATCACACTTCTCTCTGTTTTCTATTCAACCTGTACTACATGAATGTGGGTTAAAGCATTTTGTAGAATCAGTGAAGCGTTTACTAGGCACCCTTTTTACCTTCAAATGTTGAATATATTTGACATTTGAGGCAAAATTACTTAAGAAGGAAATGGCCAGGGTAATCTGAAGCTAAAACAAAAAATATGTCATTTGATTTATTTGTCAGTTTGGGGAAAAAACATTTTAACTTCATGTAAAATATTGGAAATAAACATATGTTTACACTTGTGCTTTGATAGGCATGAGGAAAGCTTGATATTTATTTATTTATTTTTCTTTTTAGTTATTTATGTTATATTTGCACCCCAGGTTATGTTTTTGTGGTGCAAGAGACTTGCACTCTCATTCTGACCTTTGGTACTCAAAGTACACTTTAGCTAAGTTTACTTAGTTTTTCTTTCAGTCTACCAGCTTGAATCACACCAAGGAGGATACACTGACAGAAAGATGGGTATAGAAAGCCTGAGGGTGGAAATTAATCCAGGAGAAAGGAAAACCCACAATGTTTTTACTTGTGTGTGGGGGTTTGTGAATGAGCAGGCACAGTATGTATGTGTGTATGTGACTTGGAGCACATGTGTATGTGTAGGTAGAATGATGTTTCCATAGTTCTAGTATTTGTGCAAGTGGATCAACATTTAATGACAACATATCCCAAATGCACACACATTTCTACACAATCTAATTTAGAAAAACAAAGGCTGAGTAAGCGTGAGTGTCCGGAAGAAAAAAAAAAAAAACCTGCGATGAAGGAGTAAGCTCACTTTTATTGGATATCTCTGAGTCTGGACCAATGAAACTTTTTTTATTATCCTAACTGAAATATTGATACCTCAAAGTACCCAGCAGTATATTTTTCCCCGACTGTTCTTGTATTTCTCTTCCAGATGATTCACAATGGTGGGAGAGGGCAAAAACAGACAGACAAAAGAATGTGGGAGAAAATGGATGAGGGAGGCAATATCAGGGTACAGGCATGCGTTATTTTGCAGTTTTACGACAAATACTAAATGAAAATCCCTGCAAGGGTATTAGAGGTCTGTATTTAATTAAGCCTTTATAAAATATTAACCAGGAGGACAGGGCAATTTCCCTTCTCCCATGGTTTCCTCAGTGGATTGAACTATAGTTACATTGCAAAGACAGCTTTGAATTATGATTACAGATAGAAGGTGAATCAGAGTGAGAAAAAAGCATGTCCAAAGTGCCCACTAAAGAGCCAAAGGGGTTGTTGGAATGAGGGACTGATGCTCCTCTTACCACTACATCTGGAATGTCTTCAAATCACAAGGAGGAACAACGCTTTGATTTATTAGAGGTCGGTTAGGTTCACTTTTCAGCCCTACCACCTCTCTGTCTCTTCCTGTTACAATCTTCGAACAGACTTTGATTCCCTAATTTGAGAGTCACATCCTGTGAAGGGTGCATTGTATCAGAGAGGTGCAAATCTGAATTAAAATGGAGTCTTCATCAGGTACAATGATGACAGTTTGTAAAAAGAAGTGGAAGCAGACCTAAATATACAGTTCAATTTAGAGAAAAAGATAAGGGAATTGATGAAAGACCCACTACATTCTAATTTCCTTTAGCCTCATTTGACGACTAAATGTAATTTGTTTGACAAACAATCTGACATTCTGCCTGATGTTTGCAACCAGACAGGCCACAAGCTAATCAAAAAAGCTACTTGCAAAAATATTTTAGCAGTTGTAAATGCACTTTACAGCAACTAATCCTCAAAGGAAAAATACACTTTAATCTCCATTGCTGCTTTATCTGTACAAAAAATATGATGTTAATATATGGAAGAGTTTAACACATTTTAAAAACAGATCCATCTGAAAATATAAAGTTGACCAAACCATTGCAGTAGCTGTACCAAAATTTAAATTTAGCATTTTATGTATTAACTTCCAATACCACACAGATAATTAAATTAGAGCTTTGTATTCTTATTCAATTTTTCATATATTTCTATCTCACTTGTTTTATATGCATGGGTTCATTAGTGCACAGTTGTTCTTGATGCTCTTTCTCCAGCCTTGGTTCACTCCTTATGAAACTTATGCAGATCACTTGACCATCTTCTCAAGGCAACAGCTAAACTATACGTTAATGCAAAGTTTCCTATCATGGTTTTCCCTAGACTCATTTTTTTATATGATTTACTCACATTATTGAAATTTTCTGAGATACTGAATTTTGAATTTTCATTATGTCGAAGTCATACTCATTAAAAATAAATGCTTGAAATATTTAACTGTATGTTTGAAGAATCTATTATATGAGCTCAGTTTTATGAAATGAGTGAAAAAATTTTTTTTTACTTTTTCATGATACATATTTTTTTTTGCTATACTGGGATATAATTTTGTTTATATGACATGTTTTAGTACTACCTTTCACCACAAAAGCCTGAGAGAGACTCAGAGCACACACCATTTTATAATCAAACAGCATTTGACTGTTACATAGATGTCTTAAATCAAACAGTTGATAGGTTATGTTAGATACCTTCAGATTAAAATGTGCTCTTCAGCGAGCCTGCATGACTTAAATATACTGCAGATCAACCAAATAAATTCACCTACCTCTTTATTCCAGAGATTTTCATCAATTCATCTAGCCCCTACATTTTTACTGTCACTGCCTTAGTGATCTAATATGTGGGTGTTTGTCAGTTTGCTATTTTATGTTTCCATTTTTCTTATCAGTGGTAAATCAATTCACAAGTACCATGTAGACATTTTGTACCAGCATTGACAAATAATAAGTCAAAGTTATGTTGTCATCAACTTAGAGGTTACAGTAAGGAATAGTAGTTATTTGAGTTCTATAAATAGTGTATCAACTGGAGGTTAGTCAAAATTCGTATTTTGTTGTTGTTCAGGGGTCACATTCTGGCCACAGGTTCCAACAGGAATCAGAATTACAATAGATTAAAATATGATGTAACAAATATTCAGGAAATAAGATTATAGTCAAGTTGTAAATGAGACACTACTTAACTACAGAAAAAAAAAAAAAAAACTCATATGAAGTAGTAAATGACGGGTTATATATATGTTCAGACAGAAGCAAAATGGTAAAATAACAATATGTGTACATGAAATAAAATACAGAAAAGAACAAATTAATTCATGGGTAAATGTGTTGGTCAGCAGTAAACACACAGCTGTATATATATATATATATATATATATATATATATATATATATATATATATATAAACACTTGTAGACATCAGTAAACTTTGTAACAGCACACAGAACCACTATGATACCCTGAGTCTGCTCTATCTGATGTGGTGTTTTGGTTTTTATGCTGTCCTATTTCTGGTTATTTATTTAAATAAGTACATAACTAAACTACTTTGAAATTGTGGTGTTGCAGTGAAACAAACTCTGTAGGGTTTTTCCTGTTTTGAACCTTAATTTGCATTGCATTACATCTGTATCCAATTTCAGATCCATACAGACTCAGATGAAGGTGAGGGCAATATCAAGTACACCATTTCAGGAGAGGGGGCAGGTTCAATCTTCATCATCGACGAGCTTACAGGGGACATACATGCTACAGAGAGACTGGACCGAGAGGAGAAGGCTTTTTACACGCTTCGAGCTCAGGCCCGAGACCGTCTCACCAATGCCCCTCTAGAACCGGAATCTGAGTTTGTCATCAAGGTCCAGGACATCAATGACAGTGAGCCCCAATTCTTGGAAGGCCCCTACATCGGCAGTGTGGCAGAACTGTCACCTACAGGTAAGCTACACGTCTTGCTGCGGAGTTAGGCAAGAGTCCTCTGAATAAGATATTTCAGGCTTTGAACACGGAATGGCTTCAGGCTGTCTATGGTGTGTAGAGATTTTGGTTATATAACTTCTATTTAAACTCTGCATTAGAGGTGTGTATACTGTAATGCTACTTCCTTTGATCAAAGAAAGCCTGAAAGGTCTCTAGATGACACAGTTCCTCCTTCAGTATAATTGAACATCAAAGGAGAGGACATGTTAGAAAGTAGAATTGAATTAAGTAAACTGTGCAAAGTGATGTACAGCTTTAATCTGTTGGCAAGAATGGAACTGAAAATTAGTGTAATAGAGCTGGTAAGTAAAAGAAGCAAAGACGAAAAACCTGATGAGGCTTGGGGTTTGTTCTGACAAAAGAAATGTTTTTAGGAACGTGATGTTGAGTAAAAGGGTTCGGGGGAGGTACATAAAGTACAAGCGAGGTTCTAGGGAAAAGGAGATGATTGTGACAGTAAACCCCACTGGTAAAGCTTTTAAGTGACACAATACTGCTAATCCTGACAAACGTGTTTTTATTGTTAGCAACCTTATTAGCTGATTCCCATGGCTGCCTAAAATTCTCAGTGGAATGGAAAAGAAAGGTGAAAGTAGGGTGCATGAGGCTTCATTAACATGGCATTAATGTCAAAAACAGCTGATGTTTAATAAACAAAATTCTATTTGGCTGCCAAGCGATATCACAAAACCATGTGTGATCAGCATGTTGTGCTTGACACTGCGTGTGTGTGTCTGTTTATTCACATGCAGTAGAGGTTCAGTAAACAGGGGGCACATTTTTGTTTGAATGACTACAGGAGTGCTGCAAAATGGAATGAGTCTTACCCTATTCAAGCCTGATTGGAATTAATTCCTGCTTCCTCAGCATGATCCAAACCATGGGCATTTTCTGCCTACAGTGTGCTCTAAAACTGAATGGGGTGGAAGAGTGAGTATGTGTTACCATGACTGAGAGAGAGGCAATAAGATAGGCCAAGTAAAAGGTAAGAAAAAAGGTGAAATAAAAATAAAAGGAAGCAAGTAAGACAGAGTTCTGGAAACTAAGCAGCCCACTTTAAGCAGACAAAAGCAGACCTGTTGCAAAAAAGAAACATGGACATACAGGCTTTGCTTAGTTAATAGCAGTTAATGCACTTTTAATTGCCATGACCCTACCACCTTTGTTTGACCCTGTCTCGCTTCAGTCAAATTACGCACTAAATAGGTGTGGAGTTCATGTTTTAAACATGATTGTGCTGTATTCACCTAATGAGATAACATTAAGTGCTTAGTCAAGCATTCTTCTGCCCTTCTCCTCTTTGCTTCAGTTCTGCATTATTGAACATCAAGGCATAAAGGCAGTGATATTTTTTTAAATATATTTTTGACATGTCTACAATAAAGTCACAAGGACAAAGACAATAAAAAAAGTGAACAAGAAAAAGACAATTCAAAACCCATGAGCAGTGTTGCTGTGCCTGCAGTAAGGATTGGTAGTGTCGATGAAGATAAGTGCAATCCTTCTGATTTCTATTCTGATTCAGGTAACGCTGTTGAAAAACGATGTGGTCTTTTAAAATAAAAGATCCAAAACCAGCAGATTAGACTAGTTTGATGATATTCAGTCTGTAATGTATTCTGTTTTCCAAAAACAAAGTGGGTTAATATTTCTTTTGAAAACAGCAAAGACAAAATATTTTTATGTTAACGTAACGGTAAACTGTGAACATGGTTTTGCCTTCAAATATGCATTCTTTAAGTGTTATGGTTATATTGTGATTTATAAATAAGCTTACTTACAGTTAGCGAATGTCTTAGCATCATCCACAGTTTCTTTATAATTTATTCCAGTTGTCAGTGTTTTTGTAGTTTTTTTGTGCGTTTGCAGATAATTTTTGACTTTGTGAAATGAGAAGGGTGTAAGAACTTAGTAACATGTTGTGTATTCATAATTTTGTTCTTTTCTTGCATGAACCCAGGATATGCTTGAAACCCCTTTGGAATCAGCAGTTTTTTATAATGTAATTTTGAACACGGCTCCTGTGATGTGAAGCAGGGTTGCATTTTATGCTGTGATTTGAAGCAGGTTGCGAGCATTAGCCACACCAGGGATTTGCACACTATGCTGTTTTACTGCCAACTGTATAGGCAAATTGTCTTGAAACACACAAGGCTGTAATAGTAGGAAAGTAATCAGCAGTCAGCTGCCTAGGGCATATTCATCTTTACTTATCACTCCTGTCATGTCTTCCTATGCCATTCTTAGTCATGGCGTCAAAGCCCTTGATTCTGCCTGTCCCTTTTCACACAAGCTTTCTGTCTCTTTGACTATCTGCCTGTTCAGCATTTTTACATAAATAACAATTGTGTGCATTATGTTTTCTCTCTGTGTTACTGGAATAGAGTAAGTATTGTGCAGCAATGTTATCCACATGAGATGAGATGAGATTCCCTGGTTAAAACTTAAATCTGCATACAGACGATGGCCAGTTTCCTTTCACCCTTGACCCCCGATTATTAGCCCAGCAAAGTCACATTAGGAGGTTAGCATTATGGTTGTTTTGGTGAGTTAGAGGTATTGTTAAGGGGAACGCCTTCATTGACCTTAAAAAAATAGAATATTCTTGAAAACAAAAAGATAAGGGTTGCTAAGAATTTTTATTTATTTATTTTTTGTTTTTTATTTAATTTTTATTTAATTTATTAACATATTTTTAAATGTTTAATGGCCGTTGCAATCACTGTAATGTGTAGATGAAGGTGTTTTGGGTATTTACAGTAAGATTTGTTGTTTGCAAAAAATAAAATTTCTCAGTTTGATATGTTTTTATTTCTCAATAAGCAACTAAGATCCAGTTTGATTTACTCTGAAGTACTACATTTTTATATTTTTGCTATTCATCAATCCAACAACCAAAAAAAAAAAAAATGTAGGCTGATTTCTGCTGCAGAATAAATGAGTGCTTACAATTAATCAGTGGAATCCAAAAGTATGAGCTTAAAAGCAGTGTACAATTCTTCAGTGGATTATTGTAACCACTACCTGAATGAAGGACCAAGAAATGGGAGGAGTACCGGAGATCCTTCTTTAATTTAAATAATCTACTGTTGTGTCAAATATGTGATCTGATTCATGTTATATATTTAAAGATCACAGTGGAATCATATTACAGTATCAAAATATATCCATTGCTGAATATTTTGAATGATGGTTGCTTACTTACAACTTAATGGTTTTATTTCTGTGTCTGTTCAATTCTTATTTAATTTCAAATAATGGATCCATCATTAATGCAAATCATCCACAATGTTAAAAGTTAATGTTGCCTCATTTTTATTTATGAGGTAATGGTAAGAGTACAGGTCTGTCCATTTAAACACCCATTCTTCTATTATGAATAAGATCCAATCTGTCTTTGGCAAAAAGCCCTAAGCTATCCCTTTGGACCTAACTGCAATATGAAGGCCACTTAATGCCACATACTAGGAGAAGATGCTAATTAAAAAGTTCCATAACTTTTAGTGTTAGAATGATTTCTGTTCACTGTGAACAATATACAGTCAATTTAAATATAAATTATTGTACACTTACCCTGATGCAGAACGATTCAAAACTGCTGCACTTAACAATATCATAATACCTTTTGCACATTAAATAATTTTGCACATTAGAATATATGTGCAAAATGCATTGAAACATCTGCAAAAATGTCAATTTGATTCCAGAAATCTAAATGTTTTCACAAAAAACAAGCATTTCCTAGGTTTTGTGTACCTTTTCTAAACAGTATATTTAAAGGTGAAAGATAAAACAAACAAACAAAAAAAAACTCATTTTGAATAGATTAAAATATTTATATTAGCAAGTTTTGTGCTCTGCCATTCTAAAAGAAAATACATACAGTGGATATAGAAAGTTAAAACATTCCTTTTTGAAATGCCAGGTCTACCTAAGATAAAACAAAAATGGAAATTTTTCCATGTTGGATTTGTCATCTGTGTAAATCAACTGAAATAAAAGTTTTGGTATTTCATACAGCTGTCATGAACTATAGGCAATTGATTATTCTTTAAAAAAGGTTCAGCAGTCTACATGGGACAGTCTTGACAATTTTAGCTAAAGCAATAGCATGCATAGACTTCAGTCTTCCTGCAGTCTTAAGAGATAGGGTCATTTGACCTTCACAAGTTTTTTTTTTTTTTAATTCTGTACATTTGCTTTTCTGCACATGTGCTTTTCTGAGATTTTTCTTTTTGTGTGGTTTTGGGAAATGATGGTCTGATCGAACAACTCCCACTTCCTCGCTGTCTGACAGTGACATTTGCCACGCTCCTCCTGAGCATCATGCTAAGTCTATGAGGGATCAAAGGGCTCATGAGGATCGAAGTGTTCTCAGGTACCACAGGTAAAGAAAAGGGTATTAAAAATTTACAGCCCTTTATCACAGTAAAGGGAGTGATTCTTTTTTTAAAAGAATATGAAAACAAACCTTACCAAAACTAAAGATTGATAAAGATAATATTCACATTGGTCAGGAAGACTACAAAGAACATGGAAGAAAAGCAGGGATTCTTAATTCGTACTGGTTGAGTTCTGCATGTAGTCATAGTTTCCTGCACTCTCTTTTTGTCTGGAATAAGGAGTAGGGTTGAACAACATAATCTATTTCTTCCAAAGAAAACATGTAATCCTGACTTAAGGTGGGTTTAGCACAAGAACAACACAACATATCATGAAAGGAACAACATGGCAGCATTGATCTCTTGGGTTACTTTCTTAAGATAGACAAACTATATGCAATTCTTTTTGGAAAGGTGGGGAAAAAAAACATGAATAGTCCCATGTTTCAGTTTTGACCCAAAAACTTGAGACTTCTGCTTAAAAAACGAAGATAGTTTTTTTTTTTTTTTGTATCACCACAGTGAGTTCAATTGATTGAGACTCCTGAACTAAATTTTACTTGTCCATTTTTTTTGTTTTAAATGAATGACATATTTTAAACATTTAGCGAGAACATTTTTGTGCATTTCTTTATCTTTTATGATGCTTAGATGCAAATGCAGAGTAGTTTACACTTAATGAGATGTTGAACTAAGGTTTGTGCTTCTCAAGGCTTTCTCATTAATATTAAATTTGATGTACTTTTGTTCTCCTTTTGTTTGCCATCCTTAGTAAGACTTAAATATTCATGCAGCTTTGAGCTAGGCTTTAAAATAAAATGATAGAAAAATTAAACAGTGGGTAAAGTAAACTGTATGCCGTGGGTCTGATCATCACAAAAGTTGCATTAGGCAGTGAAATAATTGCGTTTTTAGTTCTGGCACATATAGTGCAGATACATTATTGGCAGTGGCACCCTAAAGCAAAAGCTTATATGCTCCTCACGGCCTGCTAATATTGAAGTAATAAAGACAGGCCTTTTCCAATTTAAAATCACTATTACACTGTGTTACAACTTGCATACTAAGACATCCATCAATCAGTTTTTTTCTTCTTTTTTATGGGAGCTGACTGATAAAGTACTATAGCACATTTTCTCGAGTATGAAACCATTTAGTCTCTGAGACGTTGATTTCCTCCCCCCTTCTCCATTGGAGTTGGATAAGAATGTATCTAAGTGAACAGCTCATTTTGTAAAGAAAAAAAGAAATCCACAGGATAATCCTGTGATTGAAGCAGGTTCCACCATAAATGACTTCAGACCTGTTGAGTGGCAGAGCTATACATAACATCTGTGCCTTGGCCTTAAACTTCAGGTCACACTGACTGACAAGTCAAATTGTCCAAAAAACGGCAAGATAAATCAACAGGTCTCCAGGTTTTTGTGATAATTGCTATGAATTACTGAAAATCACAATTGTTTAAAATGTTACTCAATAGTTTATATTCTTAAGCCCATTTATCAAACTGTTAAGGAGTTTCTGTAACTGCACACATGTCTAATCACACATTCAAATCATAATTCCATATTTATTGAGGATGTTCAAAGGAACTGTGCTTGGATTTGTACATGCACTCAAAATGTATTTGCTCAACATATATTTTGATATATGAATACTTTATGATTAATTAAGAAATTGATGCAAGACAATATACCTGAGATCCCTAATCATTTATAGACCACATTTACAACTGAAAATAATTCATTTTAAATATGACTCCACTCTCAAAAAATGTCTTTGTAAGCACTCAGCATTTAAGACTCTTTAAAACTCAGAATACAAAATACAAGACATACTTTGTATGCCCTTGATCTCCTGACCTTTATCCTACACTGTCGTATAATTACCATAAGAGATGGCCCAAACCCTCTTCCCGTAATGCAGAGATTGCAAAGGGGAGTTTATGTAATAACCACTGTTCTTGCTTCTCTGGCTTTGATTAGTTCCACAGAACGAATGTTATAATAATAAACCCTTGTCATACTAACAACAGAGGAGGTATTTCCAAACACCAGTACCACATGAGAAAGGACTGCGGCAATGCAGGAAAGTTACAATCAATATATCCTCCCAGCTACCTTTATGTATATGACTAGCAGCATGCACAAATATGCCCTCAACCACACTGCCTGACATAATTGATTTTGGCTGATCTTAGCAGGCAAGGTCATGCTTTTACATCTTTGGGGAAGAGGATAAGCAACAAAGTGGTAATATGGGATTCAGTATGTAAAATTGTCCAACCTTAAAGAAAAAACATCATCATAATAGATCTGCAATTGTGATACACAAGATTGAAACAGTTTTATAGAACTGTGATATAGCACAGAAGCATTGGCAATATTTTCCAAACAGTATACTGGACACACATGCAGAGTGGGTTAAGAAGTTATAAATGAAAAAAAAGTTTTATGCTGGCTTTTGTGGCTTTGATTTTTGTGTTCATGGATAATACTATTTTTATTATTTAATCCCACACAGAAACACCCAAAATGCAAAAAATTTAAGCTAGTGTGTCACACTGGCTCAGAACACTGTCTGCAAGACAGACCGTGATCTGATCTATTGAAAGACACAGGTTCAGAAGCAAACAAAGATTAGATTTACAATATCATTCAACAGAAATGAAAAATATCCCTAAATCCTTGTTGAGAACTGAAAGCGGATCAATGTAAGCAGACCACTGGCTGTAATGACATCACAGATTTTTCTTCTCCTTAAACCTCATTCACTCTCACCCATCTTCCTCTGCCTTACTCCCTCTGCCATCCCTCTCCTGGGGCATTTATGTGGATGAGAGAGAAATGAATCACATTTGAAGTAGTAAAGGAATAACTTTTCATGTGAAAACATCTCAGCTTTTATGGCTTTACTAAATGATCCATAATGCGGGCAGGGAGCACTCAGTCCTGCAGATTAAGGTGGGTCGAGGCAAGAGAGCGGCTCACTGTTGCAGTAGTTAGACCCCTCCATTGAAGCCTGTACCAGTATCGCACCAGCTGAGATGGGCACAAATCTCTTTTACGAGGCTGCCTCTTAAATAGCTGTCAGTCTAGTGTCTCACATGTGGCTCACTCCTCCTGCTCCCTTTGCAGTAATTGAACCATCTCTCCCAGAGTGCTGAAATGGTGTGGGAAGCCATTCCGACAGCCTGTGTTGATAGCATTAAACCAAACTCATGCATAAATCTGACTATATAGCCATTGTCACTAATCCCCCAATGAATCCTCCACACCCCAGAAGCAACCCTCCTCCTTGTGTATTGTCACCTCATATGATTAGCTTTTTTTACTTGAATATTATTTGCACTACTCATAAAATATAGTATTAATATATATCTGGAAAAAAAAGAAAAGACTCCATCCCACACTCACACACACATTTGCTGCTTCCCTGCTGTAAATTCTAACAAAGACATGTCATAACTATGTTGGAATAATTTTGAATTCAAAGAAGCAAGATAGATTAGAAAGGTTTCAAAACTGCAAAAAACAATAATTACGCAAACTGTTAGCTCTTTTACTGTGTTTAAATTTATGTTAATCCCACCCACCCTTGGGAAGTGTAAGCACTTTACAGAAATAAATGATACAATTATAGAAATATTAACAAATAAGGTGGATAGAGATTGAGATTAGTGATGTACTTCTCCCCCAATTACTTACCCACTATGCTAGGGCATTTAATGAATAACAAAGCTGTAACCTCATTAATGCTGCACAGCAAAGAGCCATTGCAACCCTGTCTAGTCCTTCCTGCTGAGGCAAATCATGGTGTGATACATTTCTAAACCATTTTGTTACTTAATGGTCCTTTCCTGTTACAAAATTGCATATTTTGTTGTCTGTAACTTGACAGTTTTAATAATTCCTGATTATAAAAAGGGTCCCAAAGTTGGTGTTGATATTAGTTCTGTGATCTGGGAGGGTTCCCTCTGAGTCTTTCCTGTAGACCCTACTGTGCTCTCTGTGTGCTTCCCTCCTACCATCCAAAGGTTGACTAGCTTACATGTTAGGACAACTATTTTATGTCTTTTTTCAAATTGAATATTGCATGTAATGGTGCATGGCGGTCTGCGACTGTTTGGCCTTGAGGAAGACTGGTGATATGTTCACAAATAATGAAAATATTTGCAGGCTGCACATTGAAGTTTCATTTCACAGTAACACTGGACTCTATGAATATGTTTTGGGGTTTTTTCTAAGTGGAGAATATTTTCTCAGAATGGTCAAAAAATGAAGACATGCAATGTTTCATTTTTGTTTCAAAATTAAGAAATGCCTTAATTTTAGGTTGAGACACATTTGACTGACCAAGCTTATTGTGATTGGACATATATTGAGTCAGGCATATACAATTTGTCATTCTCCTCCAAAATCGCTTTGGGAAAGTCAATGAACACCAGTATTGTTCCCAAAATCCCTTGTAGGCAAAATGCTTTGTAGGCAACTAAGGGTACCATTTTGTTTAGAAAAACATAAAATGATACAATGATTCAATATTAAATTCTTAAAGAAATCATACAAGTGGTATTTGGCCTGTCTCTTAACATTGGTTTTGCAAGTCATAAATGGATTGCATGTATGTTTTCCATCCATGTTCACTTAATGTAAAAATTCATCCATTATACTGTATTTCCAATGATGTACAGTCAGTTACTATTTTTACTTTGTCGTACCAGAACCAAAAGAAGAAGAAAAAAAAAACATCAACCGAAATGTGTGTATTCATCTTGAAAAAAGAAAGTCCTGTTTTGTTTGTGGTTTATTTTAATTATTATAGTTTAAATACACACTGCTTTATCACAAGAAATCATCTCTACTACTGCTGTGAGAAAAACCTACATTTAAATAGTGAACCCCACAATAGATATGTTTCCCTTCTGTATGTATAGTCACCATATTTAAAAATATATATATTTTGAATTAGTTCATATAAGTTCATAAACACTTAAAATTCAATTAGTGCTGCCAGCACATTCTCTAAGTAATGACTTTCCCTGCATAAAGTTTTCTTGAACCCAAAAAGTAAATAAGAAACCAAGAGCTAAACTCATTTCTTTCTGCAGTTAATATAAACACATCAAAGAAACATTTACATTTCTATAGTTCTTTCATACCATCTGACGCTGCTGCCAGCAGTATCCAGAAACAGCTCGATGTCTAACTGAGTATTACCTGGGAAACTTAAGATAAGTAAGTAATCCCATGAATAAAATGGCTTTGTTGGACCCATAGCAGCATGGGCAGAATAATCAGCAGAGTAAAAAAAGAGATACATTTATGGCTTTTGCCAGATTTGAAAATGCCTTACCTTTTGCAGTCTCATATTTCCATTAAAATATGATACCTCTCTAATCTCTCAACTGGAATGCTACATTATTTTTTATATAATTTATGGTTCAAATGCAAATTAAAACCTCTTTCCACCATATTTCTGAGTAATATTGTAAATTAATTCTGCAAGTGAATCCAGATTTTACTGAAGATTTCACAATGCATTTGGCAATACAGGCCAAAAAGTTCATGCAAAGCAACATGCAAACTGGCAAGCTCCATTCTACATCCATTCTACATACAGTACAAAAAGGTGGTTCAGATGGCACCTTGGAGTGGTAATCCAAGGCATGTGATTTAATGGCTTGCTTGACCTTAATGGTAATCCAGTGCCCCTTCCCCCTACTCCCCTTAGGAACTCCATTCAATGACAGGAAACAAACAGTGCTCTGACACTTCCTGCTAATTAGCATCATTAGCATATGGTCATTATGTAGCTGGACAGTAGCATGACAGGGCTCTAAGACGGGCTACAATGGTGACCTTTATTGGACAACACCAGCTGCCAGTAATTACCCATAAAATTGGCCAGATGATTGGAGACAGAGACGGACTCTGTGTCCTTTAAGACCTGTGACGTCTCTAAACAGCTTTCTTTTTTACCTTCTTTTACCATCATTTTTTCTTTTACAAATATATTTAGAGGCAAAAAAAAATTGCTCAGATGGAAAACAAATATGCAGTCGTTTCTTACCATTCTAATTAGGAACTTAAAGTTTACAAAGCTCTGGGCTGAGATTTAACTAAAATGTGTGACTAAATGGGACGATGTGCCTGCGTATCTGTTGCCAGAGGCTTGTGCATGCACACTGGAGACAAAAATATCGCACTGAGTGTAAAATAATGATGGGGGGGAAAAAAATCTATGCCACACACCCTGATGTCATGTACAAAAAATTCTGCTTTTTTTTTGCCTAAGTGCTAGTAATCAGATGTTGTTTGATCCAAATCTGTGAAGCTTGTGAGAGTCTTTGAAGATGTTGACAAAAAACTCCATGTTTGCTGTCCTCTGTGAGGCCGTCTGTGCAGATGAAAAGAAAAAAAAAGATATATCTTAGTAATGTTTTGGCTCACATGCATTGTGAAAAGGTAATTTGAAACTTCAAAATACTTCTAAGGAAAATTATGGTCAGAAAGGCTGAATTTGTTTACTCCTCCCATAACCCACAAATGTATTGATATCGAAAGTATGAAATATGTATGAATGCAAATGCTGGTAAGTTTACAAAATTAAATACATGACTTTTTATTTATGTTAAGAGATCAGCTTTTAGCTCTCAACTTTTGCTTACAATAAATGTTCCATTAAACATTTACTTAAATCAAACTAAGCCTAAACCATAGCTGTCTATGCTGAACAGCTCTGCTTCACCAGTGTGTTCAAAAGTTCTCAAGCCTGCATTTGTCCTCACAAAGACGAATCTAAAACAAGTTTGACTCTAGCCTGTACTGATTTATGATTCCAGGACTAGTCCCTAGTGAGTTTCCGGCTCTGGAGCTTCCATTGCCGTTTTTATTTTTACATTATGCTGTCTGTCTTCTACAGGAACATCTGTCATGAAGGTTACTGCTTCAGACGCTGACGACCCTACATACGGCAGCAGTGCAAGAGTGGTTTACAGTGTACTGGATGGAGAAAAGTTCTTCACTGTTGATAGACATACTGGTAAGAAGAAACTCCTATAGCTGCTTTTTATTATTGTTTTTTTTTTTTTTTTTTTTTTTTTTCTGTGCTGGGTGTTTAAGTATCAGCTTAATTTTCACAGACCAAAATGTTCAAGATAATAGCCCAAGCCATAAAATCATCTAGTTATGCATTGCTATACAAATCTTACCAAGAAGGTCCATTCCAGTGACTAGCAATACCATGCTGTATAAATTATGCAAAATGTAACACCATACATGTGTCAATTGTTTCATATGAAGTGGAAAATTATTTGCATCTGTATGAAATTAATCTGTTTTTACTTTTTGTCTTTAATGTTCTAGGTCACCAAACTAATTTTAAGCTCAAACAACAATAATCTGTTTATTGAAAATATCTGTTTTCAAATAATAAGATGTATTGGAAGGAAAAAAAGTCTCCCCGCACCCTTCAAAAACTTGACTGTTGTTAAGTCACACATTAACTGTCATTATTCAAATTTCTTTGGTTCAGTTCATCTACCCACACCGGGGCCTGTTTTACTGCTAGACTAGTGGGTTCAGGACCGTGCTTAAATTGAACCTACTGTATTTGACATTATCAAATTGGCGTAAATGTAACAAACAACATAATCTTGACTTGAATAAAAGAAAACATGTTTAAGAACAGGTCAGAAACAAAGTCATTGATATCTATCAGTTCGGAAAAAGTTACAAAGCCATTTTAAGGCTTTGAGACTCTACTATTAAGGCAGTAAGAGCCTTAAAAGCTTCCCAGGAGTCATCAGCCTTGCAAAGTTATATCGAGGGCACTCCAATGACTTATTCAGGAGGTTAGAAAAGAACCATGAACAACTAAAGCAGCTATGACCTCACTTTCCATATTTGAGGTCAGTAGTTATGCTTCAACAATGAGAAAAAAAAACAAAAAAAAAACAAATGTAAAAATGGCATACATGGGAGAGTTATAAGGGTAAACTCACTGACAAAAACGACTAATCTCAAATTTGCACAATAAAACATACTGACAATCCCTAAGAGTTTGTTGGGAAAAAAATCAGTTTATTGAAAAGACAAACAAAGAAATATTTTGAAAGTGTGTGCCACATTTCAGCTGACATAAAACTAGCACATTATTTTTCCATCCTCAGTTGTAGATGTATGGAAAAAACTCCAATTCTGAAAGTTTCTCTGTCACAGTTTCTAGTCTTGAAAGTTGCTGGAGTCCTTTACTCCCCAGGTTTTGGCTCTATCTCCTACAAAATTTATCTTCAAATAATGGTCCATTAAATACACCTTGGAAGTACAAAGCTTTGTTTTTTTTTTTTTTTGGAAATCTAAATTTCATTTGAACTTAGAAATGAATTATTTAAGCAGATTGTTTGAGATACTATACTAGAATTGAACTGTGTTGATCCCACAGTGAGAAATCGACTTGTTTTCAGCATACTCAGAGTATTAAAATGGAAGTGAATGACACAGACAATAGAATAACAGAAATAAGTGTACAAAAGTATAAAATAAACACATATTCCAAAAGTGAATTTACAAAACTCCAACAAAATATGTAAATATATGACCATTGCACAGACCCCTCTTATAGCTTAGAGAAATGGACATACGTAAAACCTTGAAAATGCTTTAAGGTGATCGGTTTAAGTAAACATTAAGGTTACATTGAAGTCTACTATTCTATATTACTGACTATATTTCTGCATTTATTTTCAGTTGATGAAATATTTATCATGTCTATAAGTGAAAAATTTGCCATTTCCCTTGAGACCTGGAACTTATAGATCATTACAAGAAGGCATATATAGACTTGCGGTTGAAACTTTGCATGGTGCTGCTTTAGAATACCCTCCCAAGGGGAAAACTCTGAAGTCTTAATGATTCCTTTTTTGGTGTCCACTACTTTGATTTGGTCCACCTGGGTGCCTGGATGATAAATGACTCTACCTTGGTGGGATAAGCTGGAAGACTGGATGGTTTGTTCCACTTCCCTGTTCACAACTACCATTCCACTTCGTCGCATCATTTAGATAGACATGACTAAAAAGTTGCTTGCTATTAAGAGACAAGATAATGGGCAAAATGACGGGCAATATTCAAACAAGGAAAGTATTGCTGTATGAAGCTTTCTTTTTTTTCAACACACTGAAAGACAAGAAACCGCAATAAAAAGGAAAAAAGATGTTCTATTTATATTAGATTTTTTTGGAGGTAAATGAGTTATCTCAGTTTTCTCTACATTTGTCTGCTGCAAAATGGCACTGCCTATGAAAATGTGAATGCAGCAATACACTATGTATGGATCATCAGTTTCTATGCACAGAGGCCAAAGTAATGGTACTGTGACAGCCATAAAAGGGAAGCTGACATCTCAGTCTTAAAACTGCCTCTTTTCAATTTTTATATTGGCTGTAAAAGCCCAAACTGCAGAATAGCTGTAAGAACATGGAATTAGACTCTCAGTTTCTCTGATGAAAACAGACAATTGAAAAAAAAACATAAAAATAGAAAAAAAGAACATGATTTGTTTCTTCTAAGTTATACTACTGCATGTACTTTATCTTAAGTAGAAGTAGAAACATGTCCCAACACTAAAGGTGGCTGGCATCAGCTAGTTGCATGGCAAAGTGTATTCCCCCCTCCCCAACAATAAAAAAAAATGTTCTGGCTTAGGCTCCTATCTAAAACTCAGCTCACCCTCACTTATCTTTTCTGCATGCAAATCTGTGCTGTCCTGTCAGTGCTGAAGGGTTAGAGTACAAGGAGATAGTGTTAGTTGACTACAGGACAGGCACACATAGATGTCATCAACTGTACACACAAACTCACACTAAAGGTCATTTTAAAATTTTAAATTAACATGCATAGTTTTGGACTGTAGGAGGAGAAATATCCTGAGAAAACCCACGCATTGACAAGGAGAACATTCATAGAAATCCTCCAGCAGCGACTCAACCTTTTAAGGAACCAGTTCTAAAATCACACCACTGCACAGGCTGGTCTTAAATGCTTCCCCAGTATTAAAAAAGTACACTATATTCCTTATACACTTTCTGGATATTAACTTCTTAGGTATAAGTTTGCTCTTACCACCACAGAAGAGTTGTAATGCTACTCAGGATGGAATTGCCATGCTTTTATTCTATCCATATATATTATTCATTTTATTACAACTAAGCCATAAAATGGTTTTTGGGCAAAGCGCCAAATGTGACAAGCCCTCTCCCATTCAGCTCATCTGAAGAATAACTGAACTGCTTCAGCACTTGTGACTGACCATGACAAAACCAGGAACAAGTTATTTACAGATTATGAAAGTGTGGATTCTAAGTTTTCTAAAGATGTCAAACATAAAGAACTAAATAAACTGAAGTAGATATTGCCATTTCAATGTTGGCATGAAACGTTTGTTCCTATTACTTGATGAGATACCCAGGGAAGTTAAGTAATGCTGTCCATTCACATTATTTTGTTATAGCCCCACACCACAGAACAGATGTGATTGGGAATGTGTATAGACACCTTTTTTTTTTTTTTTTTTTTTTTTTTTTTTTCTTTTGACTGACTTATATGGTTTGGCTTATATGGTTATGGCTTATATGTTTTAAGCTTTTGTCCCTTTTTCAATAAGGCTATGAGCTTGTCTTGTGAGCCTATATCATGGGGTAATTTGTGAACCCTGAACTTCAGTGTAATTAAATCATGCCTAATCTGAATTACAGTTCCATGCCAAGTCCACAGGTGGTACCAAAATATATTGCATTTGGCCCAAATGCGGCACAGATACAGAATTCTTATTTCATTTTTTGGCCAAATTGACCCTAACCTGAACCAGATCAGAGTCAAAAGACTTTTTTTTTCAGGTGTCAGGGAGGGTCATGATCCCATCATAGTGTAGAACTGGTGCATGTGCAGTAATCTCCTCTGAGTGTGATATGGATCTGGTGACTGGTACATGGATTTTGCCCACATCTGAATGCTGTCTGAGACAAGATGTGCCTGGTCACTGTCATAGCATACTCAACCGAGGCACAATGACACAGTGCAGGGCTGGGCAGACCCTGATCTGTGTGCTGGTAATGTCATGCAGAATTTCAAGCTTCATATGACAGGTTACATGAAGTGCAGTGGAACAGACTTAACCATGCGATGGACAACACAGCCTTTCAAATCCATCACATAAGTTTTAAGTACATTTCACAAAACAAATATTTTGTGTTATGTATAAAACAGAAAAAGTTCTGAAAGTAACTCCATGGAAACTGAAAAGTTTTCCTGCAGACTTGAAGTGCTTCGGTCATCTAAGTGGTTCTATTATCTGCTACTCTATTTCTGTTACTAAGGAATCCTTTGTACATAAACTTTGGAGAAAGTTTGCAGCTGCTCAACAGTATACCAACTGGTAAATTATCTCTTCTTCTCCCATAGCTTCCAATGTTGTTTGATTGTTATCTCTTCCTTCCAAATCAGCAGCTTATTGGCCAAGATCTATAGCACAAGAGTTTAGCCAGCCAATCAAAGATGGTATGTGGATTTTCCCCACCCTGCAAAACAGTAAAAAAAAAAAAAAAAAAAAGGTAACATATTAAAGACCCCTGAAACTTGAATGGTTTCTTCATGACTTTATATATTCCAATAATCAAAACTGATGATTTTCTCAGAAATTTCTGCTCTGGGAACTTGTTGATATTTATGTTGTACATCACATTTTTGTAGACAAAAAAATTGATGGCAATATTTTTGATCAAGGTTAATTAAGAGCTGTAGCATAATAAAATAAATTGCCTGAGAAGTAGATGTTTTTTTTTCTGTATGAAGCAGGTCTTATTTGCTTCATAATTTTGACAGTTATACATTGACAAGGAGCAGATGAACAGAAGCAGCTTCTGCAGCTGGTGGCTCAGGATTATTCTGTTTTTAAAAATAATAATAAAAAAAAAACATTCAGTAAAACAAATTTTCAAGAATACATAAATATATTCTTCAGCAAGTCTTTTCATCGACTGAGTGCAAAAGCACAAAACCATTTTCACACCTCACTTAAGATCACACAGCCACAAGATAACTTTCTGCCCTCAAATCTAGGTTCAAACCAACAACAGAACTACATTACATGTCCTGCATTTACAAACTTTATATTTATATGCCAATTTATGAACAATGTATTTTTTTTTTTTTTTACAAGTAACACATTCATTAATACTTTATCAAAGTAAAAAGATGCCCCTTAAAAATCAAATAAACAAATTCCTCACCTACCTCACATATGTAAAAGTACATTTAGCACATCAGCTTTACATGACCAGGTTCCACATTCAAATTTTAAATTATTGTTGTAGAGAAAGCAGGTTAAATAACAAGACAGCCTTGACAGGGGGGACCCCACAAAATAGTCTTTTTCTCATAGAAATTGAAAAAGAATTGGGGCCCTATAGATTACAAAATTAATCGTATTCTATTTTTAAAAAAATGGTTTTTAGCAGTAAAAATTAAATGTTACCTCTCAGACCAAAAAGCACACATCCATATTTGCACTTAATACCCCTGGATCTGCTTGGCGGGCTTGTTCAGCAGAAGAGAGTAGAAGACAAGAAAGACTGTGGTGCCAAGAAAATTTATAAAGTCAAAAAATATATATAAAGAAAGACAAGAGTGTCAATTTGTAACCCAGTTTTTCTCTAAAAGAGGTGAGTAGACTGTGTGAGATTATCAACCATTTAGCACAGTTAGCTTAGCGACAGACTAATGTTTGCCTCCATTTAACAAGCATCTAATAAATTAAGGGAAAAAAAATGTTAACATATTCATATATTTAACTTGTCCCTGTACCTTTTATCACACTTAACAACAGATGAGCCAGTCAGCAGCAGCTCTAACTCCCATACCAGTTAGAGCTCACCCAAGTCCCAGTGAAAAAACTGAGCAACACTGTCTTCAATGACAAGCTAGTTAGCATCATTCCAGTGAGTCTCTTGGGATTTCTCTGACTGCTCTTTTTACAATTACACAACAAAAACTATTACTGACAGAAATTCAAGCCATCTATATATAATAATAATATTATATATTACTGGCTCCAGTCCAGCATGCCTGGACTGGAGCCAGTCCAAACAGTTTTACCTTAACTTGCATTTAAATTACAGATATCTGTTACGACTTCCCTCCTGGCCCATCTTCTCCTTGGTGAAATTAAAGCTGCAGTATATAACTTTTATAAAAAAAATATATATATTTTTTTACATATTTGTTAAAACTGCCATTATGTGGTGAAAGTATGGCATGAGATAATCTCTGAAAAATGTATTTCCTCTGCCTTCTCCCAGTGGTATCTGGAAACAACCAATCAGAAGCATGAAACATCACAATAACAATCTCATGTGGCTGCTTTAACAAATAAAGAGAAAACATATATTTTAATGTTATATACTGCAACTTGAATGAAATGCAACTACACAGGATTTTTTGAGAAGTCTGGTTTGCTTTGTTTATATTTTGCATGTTGCCTATGACTGTTGCTCATGGGGAGAGACCTTTCTGTCAGCTAAAACAAATTTTAAAAAATGTAAGCAGCCTATTTGCATACAGCATGCGGCGGGCCCAACGCCATGGGCGGGCATTGGGGGGCATTGCCTGCCCACAGAGTTAGCTGTGCCCCCCCTGGACTGGAAGCTGTTTGTTGTTTTTACCTTAGAGTGGCCAACTCTCTGTTATTCCTATGTCAATTTGATAAAGTAGATGCTTCCGCACTTCCCATATCTGTGTCCTCTGTCACTTTTTTCAGCAGTTAAAACTGTTTAATCCGACGTCAACACATCACAACCTGTTTTTCCGAGCCGCCTACAAACGCATCATGAACCCTGAGACGCTCACGCACTTGCGTGCGGCAGCCACACAGGAGCTGCTAGAATCATGGCAGCAAACCAGCAAAACGCTGGTTTGCTGCCATAACTTTGCACAATTTCCCCCCCAAATTAACCAACTGAGTTGAGTAACGCTGTTGGATGCAAGTAATGTTATCTAAATTATGGCTAGCTAATCACAATACAGCACAGTAAGTGCTGTATTAACAAGTAGCTTGTAGACTATTGATGTTGTTGTCTATGTTCAGCTACATAGATCCATTTTGCCCCCCCTCCCCAAACCTCTCGTTAAACTCGTCTAGAGCCAGGGCTGGCATGTAAATTTCACAAGCAGTAAATATTGTGCCAGTATCCAAAAAAGCAAGGCAGTTGCACGCCTTTAAAATTTGATGACTTTTATGGGTCAAAAAAAATCAATAAATTGTAACAGTAGAGGGAGCCCAACTAATTTTTTTGTCATGGGGCCCAAGATTCCTGGTGGTGCCCCTGAGAAGGTGACCCAGCATATAACTGCATAAACACCCAAGCAACTCTAAAGGCCTGCACTTGAGAAGCTATACTGCATACTATATATTCCCTCTTGAGAATTATATTGTGATTAGTATATCTACATATATAATCAAAATATGAAGAAGTTTTGGAAACCCATGATTTTAAGCACTTTGTCTTCTGACAAAGTCTTCTTTCTTGAGACCTTAAACATAACACAAAAACCTCAACCCTCATTGGTACCCTTGAAGTGTCACTGTCCAATCAGTTTAAGACATAAAAATTTGATCAGTATTTGGTATTATAAATGAGTTTTGTACATAGATTGATACTTTATATTTGTAATCAGAGGCTGACTCTGAAAACTATAAAACTGAATCACAAATATATTTTTGTTCAGGCACATGCTTTTCGACAAACATACAAACCTCAATTACAAATCCAATTTAATTCTACCGATACACAAATCTTAATTTCTTGGGAACTTTATTTTATGCCCTTATAAACTTCTTAGTTTGAAGTGTTAATTTTTTTTGGGCCTGATGTTTACATCTTTTAATACACAACCTAGTCAAATGGATACTCAGACTGAAAAAAAAAAAAAAAATCCTATAACATGTTACTGCTTAAGCCAACAACTAATGTAACCTTTTCTGGCCTCATTGACTAACTATTCAACTTATCCCTCTGGCTTTTGCTTTCAATCTCTCTCAATCATTAGGAATAATCATGACAGCAGTGGCAGATTTGGACCGCGAGACACAGGATCGTTATGAGTTGGTCGTCAAGGCAACAGACATGGCAGGACAAATGGGTGGTCTCTCCGGCTCCACCACGGTGACCATAGTGATCACAGACGTTAATGACAACCCACCACGCTTTCCACAGAGTGAGTGTTTTCCGCACATTCTCTTACTTTAGACTTTAGAAGAGATGGTCGTGTAGGAGGAGAAAAGAAGCAGTTGGAAATAGCTGAGTGACTTTTCTCTGGAAAGAGAAATGAGAGCGTAATAAAAAGACAAATAATGTGCAAACCAGCAGGCCATTGACACCAATAGGTAGTTTCATGAGGGGCATGGGAAAATCGCTTAAATGAAATTTATGAGCCATTTCAGCCCTACAAAAAGGAGTCATATCAATGGTGGAGAACTGATCGGCACCACTGCTTATTTATCTATATATTTTTTTAAAACATGTCGTGTACAAGACCTTGCAAAATATCCCTTGAACTATTTCCTATTTTGTGAAACCGCTCCCAAATCTTAATGGTATTTGGTTGTGAGTGTTCAGGATGAAGAGCACTGTTAATTTTTCTCAATACATAGATTTTCTCATCTTGGCCAAAAGGTTAATTTCAGGCTCATCTGACCAGACTGTGTTCTTTCATATGTTTGCTGTGTCTACTACATGGCTTTTGGCAAACACTTCTAGTACTCCTACTTATTTTTATTTTTACTTTTAGTTTTTCTTCTTTCTCACACACAGTTAAGTTCAAAATTATTCATAATTCTGGCAGAGATATGGATGTTTTTTTCTTGCTGGACAAGAAAGAAGAAGGAGAAAAGATAATCAAATAATGTATTAAAGTATTTACATTTATCATTATCTTTTTCAAAAATCAACAGTGAATAATTTAGGGCTTACTTGTATGAAGAGAGCACACTAATAATTGCCCTACTAACAAACTGAAGTAAGTACTGGATTATGTGTAGTGCTTATATTAAATGAGGTTTTAGTTTTAAATACTATAGAAAACCATTAATCATTTTCTCTCTACTTCATATTAAACACCACTGTACTTTCTAATCACCTACAAAGCTGATACAATTTAAGTGTCATTATCTGAATGTGCTCTCAAAATGTTAACAATGTTAACAATATCATATAGGATGATTTTTTTGTAATGTCTTATTATTCATTATTTGCAAGAATCATACCATATTTTTAATGAAAAAATCTGTGAGTTTATTGGTAAATCATATTTTATACTATTCATTATAAAATTACTATTTTATACACAACATTATATATTTATAGACATGTACAATTGTAGAAGCAATGCAGTTTTCTAATACTATACCCTCACCCTTAAAAGAAAAGAAAAAGCACTTACCAAAACATTGTACTTTTCTTTCTGGATATTATGTAATTTATTTTGCATTCAATTTTTTTAGATAAACTAGCACTTTAACCCTATAAATAGTATTACATTTGACTAAGCCAGTGTGCAAGCAGTCTATTTGACAGTGAGTGATATGTATTCACACACCTTTTCATATTTGTGTATGAATCACTTTTTCATCTCAGTAAATCATATTTACTCAGTTAGAGTGATAAGCCCTGCAGCCTTATAGTGCCTCTACTGCTGGATGTTTGGAAACAGAATCTGGAATATAGTTCTATAAATCAGTTACACAAAAGGATGACATATAATGTATGTAAGATTTCAGATTTCTTCTGTTCCTGTAACAATCATATTTCATCTTCCTGCTATTTATCTAGTTCATAATGATCAGTGGAAGGGATTATACATTTTTATCGCACACGCCTGACATTTTAGCAGAATTATTGGGTTTAGTCTGGCAAAATATAAAAGCACATTCTGAAACAATTATTTTATGATGCCAAATGGAAAATATATATGACTGGTAAAAAAATGTCTAAGCAAAATAAAGTTTTAAGATAGATGGTATTAATCAAAATTTGTATGTATTAACATGTTATTGGTATGATCCTATTTTCTTTCTTTTCTCAGTGATTTTATGTACTTATTTATTAAAGCTATTTACTCCCTCCACCAACTACTCTAATAGCCTGCCTGTGGCTGTCAAACTCTTCTAATTCTGGTGCTTTCCTCTTCATTTCTGCATAACATGTGCCCCTTCATTCTTCTTTGTGGTGTTTTATATAATGCCATCAATACAAGCCTTGTTTGAGATGTTTACGCTTTCTCCATTCGGCCACCTCCTCCATCTACCAGAGATGTACCAGTTTTCGGTGTCAGAAGGGGCAGCTGTGGGGACACCGGTTGGAAGCGTCATTGCTTCTGATGCAGACATGGGGGAGAACACAGATATGAGCTATCTGATCATTGACGAAGGAGATCTCTTCAAGGTCACTATAGATGTTGAAACACAGGAAGCCGTTGTCTCCATCAAAAAGGTATGTCTGAATTAAAGCAGTTCTGCTTTAGTTCTGAGTTAAAGCAGAACTCAACTTTAACTCAGGCCATTTTACTACTGGTTTTACTTTGAATGAAAGGAACGTGATGTAGGTATTTTTCACATGTGCTAGTAAAATTAATGAGAAAATTCCTATTAGTTGTAATATGTCTTATTTATACACTATATTACATATGAACATGATTTTATTCACATCCTAGTGATATTTGTGCCTATTGGAGTTTCTGTTAACAATATCATATAGGATGATTTTTTTGTAATTCTTATTATTCATTATTTGCAAGAATTGTTTTGCACTGAGAGAGGACAAAGTAAGATTTGCAGTCATTAGACATAAGCAGCAACCACCATGTTGCTTTTATATTCTGTGTCTATACTAATGTTATTAATAATATACACAAAGTACACATTATCTTCACATGAATAAAAGAAAAGCAACTTACTGATATCATTGAATTAGTAGCAAAGCGATTATCTCTAGAAAGGATAATGGGAAACTGCATGTTCCAGTGAATCATGAGAAAAGCCCAGACTGTGTTCAATACATTATGGAGCAGTATCAGTTATAAAGGATATAATATGCTTACTTCAGGGTTTTTTTGGCTATTAAACCATTAATTTTGAAATAGATTAGATATGTTGCCGTGAGCAATACTTAAAGGCAAAAACTAAGCTGTAAGGGATGGTCAAATACCTTAACTGGGGTAAAACGAGTCTTTTTTTCCCCCCACACTACTGGCACAGTGCCACCAACAGTGTTGGAATCTATGCTAATTCCTGTATAAAAATTGCAGTGCTGCCACATTGAATGCCATCCCTGGTGAAGATGTGTAAAGGCCTTCAAATAAATTATCATGCAATAGAAGAAGTTTTCACATATTTTTATTTATTTTTTAAAATTATTATTATTTAACATTTAAAGTAATTGTAAAGTTTTTTTTTTTTTTTTTTTTTTTTTTACTTGGATAATTGTGCTATCATGTGGGAAGAAGTTTTTAAAAACATTGGTAACGTGGGCCCAGGTAATGTTGGTGACTTTATTAAACATCTATACCTGTGATATGTGCTCCCACTCAGCATATTGCTTTTAATTTTAGAATGGTTTAATTCACTTTTATTTTTCTGCATCAGAATCAGGCATATTAACTTTCCATGACTTCATCACGTTCATGTTCTCCCTCTGCATACATGGGTACTCTCAGAAAACTCCAGCTTCCTCTCAAAGTCCAAAAACATGACTGTTAAGTCAACAGGTCTCATGGAATTGTCTTTTGGTGTGTGTGTGTGTGTGTGTGTGTGCATGGTTGTTTTGTTCCTGGTTATATTTGTTGACCTGTTCAGGATTTACTCTGCCTCTCACCCAGTGACTGCTGAAGATAGTCGCCAGTCCCCCCGGTACCGTTCAAGGATAGCCGGGTTTAGAAAATGGATAGACTGGATTAACTCCATTACTTTTTTATTAATATGAAAAGACCAACTGAAAGTCTGTGAATTGGATGGTCCAATGATTCTTTCACCACTGTAACAATTTAAAACATATGGGCAAACTAGCAAAGAAATGGTTCAACAAATGCAGTATCAATACCTGGCCTTCTTAATTAACAGGTCACAGACTTAAGTACTATAGAACATTTTCGGTTTGCTAAGAAGAGGAGGACTTAAGAAAGGTACAGGACTATAAACAATCTGAGATTGTGAATGGTCAAAGATCCCTCTCTGTATGCTCTGACCTTGTAAAATATTATAGTAGAAACTAAGTGCTTTCTTATTGACAGACGCACAATAGATTTTGTTAAAATTATTTTTATGACATGAAATCTGAAGATATAATAAAAATAAGTCACATGTATTTAAAAAAAATATTTTGACGTTGTTCTGCTTCAATAAAATAATTTATTTTAAACCTTTTACACAACTTTACTCTGGGTGCTAACAAATGTGGATTGGTAGTCAATCAGTATTTGAAGAACATTTTATTTTTACCCATAAATTTTGATGTGTTGAACATGCTTTTTTTGTTTTATTAATTTAATTTAATTTTATTTTTTTTTGTCAGCCGCTGGACTTCGAGAGCAAGAGGATCCACAGTGTTATTGTGGAGGCAGTAAATAAACATGTTGATTCTCGCTTTGTTGACCTGGGCTCTTTCCGAGATCGTACAATCGTTAAAGTCACTGTGTCGGATATTGATGAGCCACCCATCTTTCTATCAGCGGAAGGTGCAGTCATGGAGGTCCAGGAGGATGCTAAAGTTGGATCTCTCATTGGCGTTGTCACAGCCAGGGATCCAGATGTGATGAACAAACCTGTGAGGTATGAAAGAGATAATTCCCCGCTACTTTGATAAATTCTTCCTACATTTAATACATAAAGAACTGAGTAATGTACAGAAGATTTTTAGACTTTTTTTTTTACAGTTCACTTGTGTTTTATTGACTTAGTTGTGTACACTGGAGATCCCCTCTAATAAATTAAAGTGCAATTTTTTCATGCACATATCTGAGCACACATTCATTCTTTGGGGCTGATTTTGGTTATTTTCCTATTAGAGTGTTATCTCGTGTTTCTACGGCTTAATTTCAAATGCTTTGTGCTTGAGCATCAGAGACAGTTAAGTCTGTTTGGCCATCCATTCTGTCCCAGAAACATACCTTAGGGAGGGAGAGGTATCACGTTAAAGGGTAGAATAGAATTTTGTTAGATTTGCCTCAGATGTTGGAGTATAGATAGGAATTATGTTACACTTAAGCTGAGTGTGTCCTAGTTGCAAGTTGTAAAACTAATGGGAATTGCTGTTTTTTGTGGTTCTATCTATAGTTATTGATACAAGCTGATCATAATGTATTTCTCAGTTTTATGTTTTCAAGGGTCACCGTTAGGGTTAGGGTAACAGCAAGCTTATTAGTTACTTTATTGTGCCATAAAATGACATTATTTTTCTGGAATAAACATAATTCTGCTTCTTTAATATCAGCAAATAGTTTATACCCATCAGTTGCTGCAGCTATATTGTGTAGCAAACATGAGGCTACAGGAAAGCCACTCACTTTCCCAGAATTCTAATTTAAGGGGTGTTCTTGCAGTATTTTCAACTCTGACCTTAAAAAATAAAAATCAAAAACGTACAAACAGTAACTGCTTCTTTTCAAAACCCCAACACCCAATTTCACACACTACATTTTCTAAACAGCCTTCCAAAATAATTCATTTTGTAGACCTATGTTGTTATAGAAATAAAAAATCAGCTGTCCTTAGCTGACTCAAATAAATAGGACCGAAGGTTTCTGCCTCTTAAAAATTTTATAGGTTCCATTTAAATAAATATAAGTTACTGGATGAAATTATTATGAGTACAATTATGCTTGATTTCTGGAGGAAAAAAAACCTACTTGTTTCTAATTTCTCATTATAATAAAGTGAAAATACAGACAACATTTTTATCTATTGAAAAGTGCACCAGTATTCAGGTCTTTGGTTTCCATGTCCTTTGAACTATAATTGCAATGTGAGGAGAGGCTGTAGATAAAGCTCTAACAGTCTTATTAATACAACATAAACCAACACAGGTCCCTAAGCATCACCTTGATTAAAAATGCATGACATCCAATGTTCCATGTGTAATAGAGCACCACATGATGATACTGTTAAAATAGCTCTAGCTGAATGTATTTGGATAATATGAGTACGTACACCTGTGAGCTCATGTATTGGAAAAAACAAACAAACAAACAAAAAAAAAACTGTACACTATGAATTAAATAACTAGAGGTTTGCAAGTTACAAAACCTGCTCTTTGAGATTAGGCGACCATCACGTTTATACTCAAAACGATAATCCGTCCAGAGGGCAGTGTTTTATTGGTTATTGTTTGAAATAGCTAGATAGGGCTTTCCTCAACAAAAACACTGTTACAGACTTTTATAGTTGTAGAAAATGGCAAATAATTACTAGATAGAAATAAACATATTATCTCAAAATAGAGTTTTAAGCAGGGTAGCAATTCAGCCCAGCCTGTTCTTCTGGTAAGAATGATCTCATCCCTTTAGCTTTGATATACAGACACATAACTGGACCTCAGTCTTTTTTCCAAGAAGGAACATTGTGAAAAACTAGTCACTTTAAACTATAGTAGCACTTTTACTGCACAGTTAAAATAGTTTGTACTTGCCTAACATCAAAAAAAAAAAAAAAAAAAAAAATATATATATATATATATATATATATATAATATACACACACACACTGGTGTTCTCCAAATGTAGGTGCAACCCATTTTACTGAGTAAACGTCACAACACACTTGATTGCTCTCTCCATGAAGCATGCAGCAATTAAACTTATTGTGAAAAGGTGCATTTTTGTGACATAGGTCAGACAGAAATTTTCTTTCTTGTAATATTGTTTAATGTAAATCTGGAACTAGTCCTATGTAAACATAACTACTGTATGTTTCAACAAAGTGTCTATGTAGATGAATTAAACAGATATTCAGCATGCTAAACTAAATATGCTTTCACCAAGCAATGTAGCGTCATACAGTTTGGTCTCAACTCAAAATAATAGTTACATAAACCATCTCAGAAAAAATTACTTACCAAACATGGTAAATAACTCAGTGGAAAGTAAATTGTTCTGCAATGACTTGCCTTCTGTCGCTTTGCTTCGCTATAGTGGGAACTTGTGATTCTGGGGTCAAAGTCAGTGAATTTACTCTTTTATTCGGGGTATGCTTCTGGCTTCAACTGTGTTCTATTTGTAGAAGAATATTGTAAAGACAACCGTTATTAGAAGTGTTGAAGTTAGAGTAGTTTGTATAATGAGCTTATATCTATCTCCAGTGGGGAAGGCTCATGGGAGGAGAAACTCAGCTGGAGACCGCAACTCCAAGGAGGAATTTTGTGGAAATATGCAACACATTGTGAGAGCAAGTGTTTATGTACTCCGAATGGGGTCCCCGGAGAATCAAGGATTTCTCAAACATGCATAAAAGAATTCAATCAACTCTCCAGATATGTTTTTGTAGAGGAAATAGCATAACATGACATAGAGCTCAAAAATGTAATTTTTACATAACATCCGATCCTTTAATGCCTATGACTGTTGCTGCAATTAGTTGACTTTTACATAAACTTCATCACGGAATTACCCACCATGATGTTTGTCTTTAGCATATTAGCTGGAAAATCTTGAATCCTGTAAATAAAATTCTGTTGTGTTGTTCTTTCATGTGGTCAAAGAAAGAAGTTCAGATCTGCAGCTTTTCTGTGTGTCTCTGATCCAGCTCCCACATAGAAAAAAAAGAAAGGGTTCACCTCTCAGTGTAACCTGATAGTTCTAAGATTTGGAGCTTGTGCCTTTAGTTAACATCTTTATATATGAAGCAAAGTTGAAGGTGGAATAAATAAGATGAAATATTTTACATATTTAGATATTTCAGTGCATCTAGCCTTAAAAGGACATCACAATGTTTTCTTTGCTGTTTCAAAATGTGCCACCACATTATTTTTACTAGCTACATTACGAGAGCAAAGCAGAAACTTTCAGTCTATTTTCCTGAATTGACATTTACAAGTATGAGTACAATTTATACACAGACAGAACTTATTTTGTTAATACTTCTTGTTTTATGATCTATTTAAGACTCAAAGTCCCGTGTTTTTATCTCACACTGCCTTACGATTATACCTGCATCACCTGGCTTCTGTTGTAATAAAACCATAAGAATTCTCGCTGACAGAAGCCATAAGAACTGATAGAGCTTGTAGTTCTTTTTTTTACTTCATGGGTGCCCAAGAAAGCCATCTACATGGACACATCTTTGTCAGCCTGGATGTTGGTGTGCGCGCACCTGCGTGTGTGTGCTGTTGGGGAGAAGAACTAAGAACAAAGCAACCTTTCAGCATTTTTTTGTTTACTCACCACTTTTCTGAGAGCAGCCAGTGCCCCATAGAAGGAAACATCCATTTATGGTTTGGCCAGAGTGCACAATGAAACATTTATATTTTGCGCCTCCCTCAGAAAGTGTGACTATATGGCCCTATGGATCTTATTACATTATCAATGCCTCATTGGCCAATTTTCTGCATTTTGACCAACATGTTAGCTGGATTATTGACTTTTAAGGACAGCCTTATATTTTTGATTCTTTAATATAGTTTTGTTGAAAATATAATATATATTATAATTATATAATATTAAGCATATTTAGAAGAACATGTACTGTTTGTCTATGCATTATATTGTATCACCTTTAACTAATTGAGTAGAACAACCATAGAAACCAGGTCTAAGCATAATAAATTTGAGCAACCAGTTTATTATTTATTTGAAGCACTATAGCACTTTTATTTTAAATCTTTTATGTTCCAAAAAATAAGTAAATAACAGAAACTTAAAACATATGAGAAATTTGTTTCTCAATTTCTTTTAAATCTCTATATTTTATTTTATGTCTTTGTTTATTTATTTTTCTTTTTACATCAGGTTTTCCATTGATCCGACAACAGACCAGGACATGATATTCCATATTGATGCTGAGTCTGGTGCCATTACGTTAGGGAAGATTTTGGACCGAGAGACGGCAGGCTGGCACAACATCACTGTGAAGGCTGTAGAAGCAGGTACATAAATTTCTGTTTATTGCATCTTTATAACACTGATTGTTAATCACAATTATGTGGAATTATTTCCATAAGCAGCAATATTATTAAAAATGTATTTTTGTCTATTTATCATATTAGACATAGATGCACTTATCTAGGACCCCTCTTATTCAACATTTATATGCTCCCACTAGCTCAGGTTATAACAGGAAATAATATTAGCTACCATAACTATGCAGATGATACTCAGCTCTACATTACGATGTCACCAGGTGACTCTGAACCCATTCAATCACTGAATAAATGTTTAGAACAGATAAATGTGTGGATGTGCCAAAACCTTCTCCAGCTGAACAGAAACAAAACTGAAGTTATTATTTTTGGACCTAAAGAGGAAAGATCTAGAGTCAATGCACAGCTTCAGTTATTACAACTAAAAACTAGCGATCAGGCCTGAAACCTGGGAGTAGTGATGGACTCTGACCTTGAACCTTCACAGCCACATAAAGACAGTTACAAAGTCGGCCTTCTACCACCTGAAGAACATCTCCAGGATTAGAGGACTAATGTCTCAGCCAGATCTAGAGAAATTCATCCATGCGTTTATCTTCAGTCGCATTGATTATTGCAACAGCGTCTTCACAGGTCTGTCTAACAAATCAATCAAACAGCTGCAGCTGATCCAGAATGCGGCTGCTAGTGTTCTCACTAAAACCAGAAAGACAGAGCACATAGCACCAGTTTTAAAGACTCTACACTGGCTCCCTGTAGCTCAAAGAATAGACTTTAAAATACTTTTGTTAGTTTACAAATCACTGAATGGTTTAGCACCACAATACATTAAAGATCTGCTGTTGTTGTATCAACCTTACAGACCTCTCAGGTCTTTTGGTTCTGGTCTGCTTTGCAACCCAGAACCAAATGAGGAGAAGCAGCATTCAGCATGCACCAAAAATTTGGAACAAACTTCCAGAAAACTGTAAAACAGCTGAAACACTGAAAGACTAGATTTAGTCTTTAAATCTAGACTAAAAACCCACCTGTTTCAATCAATTGAAACGTAATCGTAATGAACGTAATCAATTGAAAATTTAATGATGGAACTTGACATAATGTAATGTTTTGATTTTTTATTCTATGTTGCATGACTTTGTGTTTTTGTGTTTGTTATGATGTAAAGCACTTTGAAATGAATATAAAGTAAATATACAAAATAAGAATATAAAATAAATAAATAAATCTGAAATTAAACCTTTACATTACTGGGACACAATTTAGTTTAGAATAATTTGAAACTTCATTGACATTATTACTAAACTACATTATTACTGAAGTACATAAACTACCATCAAATTGTTTATTTGAGATGCAATGTAACATATTGCAATGTAATAATCTCAAATGACCATGCTGAGATTGTGCTTGCTTATAATCAAATCAGCACACCAGTGATGCATGTGGATGTATAAATAACATAGCACTTGTGTGATATGCTAATTGTCTTTTAAATCAAAGCTCTTGATGTACTCGCAAAGGACATCTTAGTTGTTGGTGCAGTCATCCATACACTTGATTTTTTTTGCATTCCAGTGCGAAAATAAAGTCATCATTTTACTCTTTCAGCTTACAAAACACAATACTAAAAATGATTGGAGAACATTTCTTTTTTCATCTCAATGGGTGTTTAGAGAAATAAAGAATGTAATAACTTGTATAGCAGGAAAGTTATTACTATGCCATTAAAAGAAAACTTGAAAATGGATAAGTCCTGGAGTTTCTCTCTTTTTCAATCTTATTCAGATGGAGTGATTTTGGGATTGTAGTGATGCCTGAATAGATTGGATTCTGCATCTGACAGATATCTTACATCACAGTGAGAGGGACAAAGGAAACAATGCCATAAACAAGACAAAATTTAAAAAAATGTTATATTTGTTCCGGCTGCGTTTCTCCCCAGAATCTCATTTCTTTAATAATAACTACAACCAAAACCAAATTGAATGCAGTGTTACCCTACACAAATGTTAAGGCAAAACGTAAGCAGATTGAATCCTCCTGGACTAATTGGTTTCTTTTTGTGCATGACACTATGGCGTAGGCACATTTAAATGGTAATTGAACATTTAATGCTGCCCAGCACCTTTCAGTGTTAGACATAAACACATGCCTGCGCTTGAAAGATAAAGCTTCTTGCACTGACAGCCACATCTACATAGACAAAGTCTGTGGTCAGTGGCATTAGAATGCCCACCCCGTATGTTTCTTTATCGCCTGTTAGCTCACAAAGTCTGGAGAGCTCAGACACACAGACAGGCAAAAGAAAGAAAGGGGAAAACATAGACACAAAGAAAAAATAAGGTCACAAGAGAGATGAAAATTGGAAGAGGTTTTGACTGTTTATTCTTTAGAGGAGACTACTTGGAGCATTTAAACAACTAACTTTATTTTAACCATAATTATTTTATTCTCTTTTGGACTAAGAGAGCCACAAGGTCAGGTTGTTTGAAGACATTGTTAAAGTCTTATTTGTGGCATTACCCTTAATTATTCCAGTCCATTATAAACCTTTGAACTTCTTTATTGTGCCTATATCAGTACTGCACATCAGAAAACAGCTTCCTGACAGTTCATATTCAGTGAATCTAAGTTTAAGATTCACTGAATTTGACGAGACATTTAGTTCACCCTAAAAGTGAAATAAATGTCTCGTTGTGCTTGTAGTCTAAGGAAAGTTACTTTTGTTAAAATTCAAACGCATATCCTGCTAATCCTAAACATTTGCAAACACAGCATGTCTTCAACTTTGCCCAATTAATAGTCTTCAGCTAATCTGCAGACACTGGTACAATGAAAGATGAAACAACCTCTCATCTGTATAATGCTTGTCTTCCATGTACGGAGTGCAGTACCTTCCGAGTACAAGAGAAGCGTTTAATACACTGTCACTAGCAGAGTACTCAAGTTTCTTGGCAGTCTCCTCTATAGAAATGTATCAGGTTAAGTTGGAGTGACATATAATTTTCGAGAACTGATAGCGAGTATGATACCACCTTGCAAAACTGCTTTTTCACCTAGACAGGTAGGTGGAAAAAAGAGCTTCACCCTGAGGGCAAAAACATACCGAAGATGCTGAAAGTCTTTATCTCTTGCTCTATTGCATGGAAAAGATGTTTACCATTACATAATTTCCCTACATTTGCTGTCTGGCAAACATACAGACCTTTTGACTCTTAGAATGTCTGAACATTATCCCTTGTATGTCCAAATGAATCACACACTGTTGGGAACATGTTGAAGGAAGATAAAGAGGTTCAGGGTTGTGAAATATGAAAGGAACATTAAACTGAAAAGCAAAACAGTTTTATATGCAAAATATATGCAAATGAATAGGTGAAATTAAACATGGAAGCAGAATTAGATTAAATTTAGTAAAAAAATAGCAAATAAGGGGATGTTACTGTTTGCAGGTAGCCTAATGCACAGCAGAGTTTAATTTGTCACATTTGAATGAGCATTGTATTGCATTGCAAAGCACTTGTTAAACATGTGAATACCTAATGATACAAAATCTGAGAAGTGTATTTTTGTTATTACTCAGTCATATATTTGGGCACAGCCATACTATTCATATGCTAAAAGTAGGTAATAGGACTCGAAATAGGAATCCCATATAGCATATTTTAAAAAACATGCAGTTGTATTTTGTTGTAAAATTACAAAGATTTTCTTTTTCAAGTCTTTTCAATTGCTTATATATATTTATCTATGCAATGAAGTTATTAATTTAAACTGTAGTTAAGCAATATTATAATGTATTTAATGGGATTAATAGTAGTCCTTTCAGATCAAGTTTTATTACATGTTATTACTGTGTCTCACAATACTGTGAAACAGTCTTCTGCTTGAGCTTTTAAAATATTCACCATGCTAGCATAATCAACAAAGGTCAGGTATAGGGTTATGAGTAATTTAGAGCTCTCTAAATTAATTTAATTGCAATGTAGCTATATTAAGTACAATCAGCTGCATAAGTTATTGTAACCACTATATTGTTAAATGAATATAATTACTTTTTCTGTTATGAAAGCATATTACAGTCAAGCAAAAAAGTACAATCTTAATGTAGCATTTTTAGATGAGACCAGAATTTTAAGTTTAATCAGCTAATCCGTCACTGGTTTCCTGTTGTGAGAGATATTGACTGCCACACTTTGATTTTTTATCCTCTGCAATTAAGGGGCAATAGCGAAAAACAATAACTCTTGATTGATCAAAAGAACTGAATAATTTTTCACAGATTAACAAAAATCACATTTTAATACTTTTTATTTACTGCAGAGTGTTTTATCATGTAACTGACTGTTTGATTTCGCAGCCTCTTATTTGTAACTGGTTAGGTAAAAATAGTCTTCCCTTTTAAAACAAACCTATGTGCAATAATATTTAATAATGACATGTTTCCCTGCAGCAACAGTTAAAGCAAAGATATAGATTGACAAGGAATGCTGAATATCGAATCAACTTACACTCAAACAATAAACATGACATACTGACCAATTAATTAATTAGTAACATGCATTATCATGTCATTGTGTATAGTAGCAGGACTGGTTAAAGTTGCTGATATTTTAGCACTTTGATTAATATTTTGTTAGGTTTAGGCAGCAAATAGTTGGTCAGAGGCAACAATTTTTGCTTGGCTAGATGCAGACAAAAAATATCTTAGAAATAAATTGTTGTTTTGGGCCCCTAAACCAAAACTCCCAATAATAAATAAAACTTTAATATTTTCAACTATTAAACTAAAATGTTGATTGTGATCAAGTACAAGTCGTCAGAATAATAGTCCTACATTCCACTCTGACACACAGCTGTTAGACAAATGTAGGAATGTTTTATGTAATTTTCTCAGTAAAGAAAAATCTTGACACTTTCACTGGCATGGTGTTTCACATGGAATGTAGATAAACGTGTTCATGTGTTAGTCTGCAAATTTTAATGTTTCATTTGGATTCTTTTATGATAGAGCAACTGATCAGCTCTCAAAAATGTTCATTTTAGGGTGCTTCATGGGTTAGATGCAGTTTCTAGTCTTTTTCTAGTCTATTTGAAGTTTGTCATGCAATATGATCAAATGTAAACACATTTAGTGGTAATAGTACTTTTACCACTAAATGTGTAAAAGTACACAGTTAGTGGATTGTACACACAAGGAATGCTATCGACTGGAAAATTTATTTTAGCCTTGTGTTTCTCTAAGACACAAAGCCTGAATATGCCAAATGTTGTCAGTGCCTCAGTGACTGTGGGCTTACCTGTTAATTTAAGCGATTCCAACATCAAAGGTAGGTATACATAGAATTACTGCTGGTTCTCCAACCAAAAATGTTGCATCACTACATATGAGTACAGTACTTTATAAGGTGTGTTAAAACAACCTCAGTGGAGTTAATCTGAAGTGAGAATGTTGATGCATACCTTTAGCATCAAACTAAAGGTATACATACCTTTAGCATGCAGGTATGCTAAATAATAAGATATTATTTCATATCTAATGAAATAGGGTTGTAGGTTAATGTTCGTGTGTCTTTTTTTTTTTTTGCTTTGTTGTTATCCAAAGGTAAAGCTGTGTACAAAATTTGGCAATTTTTGTATTTGTCTTGAGATTTATTTAGCGAGTCTGACATAGGTTTCTCCTTCTTCCACATTTTCTGTGTTCACTCCACACAGAAAATTAATAAATAAATTCCCACCAATATTTTGCACTCAGTTTGCCTGCCTTGGCTCAATGGAGAGACCAAACTCAGGCACAGTCGAGAACATTTGTATCTTCATTTTTTGCTCCTGACAAAAGTGACACTTTAAACTAAACAATTTCCTCCAGCAACGTTGAACCATTTGGTCACAAGCTCTATAACACCCCAAATGCCTACTCGCATACAGAGACAGACACACCCGCTCACATCCTCTATCTGTCTTCTTGAAGTAATGTCAGCATAATGCAGTGCCTGAGAGACATTCCCACCGTATGATTCTCGACAGCTGGTATGTGTGGCAAAGATACAAAGCATGCCAATAGGCTGTTGGAACCATTGTATTATTTTTTTTTCTCCCCTATATATCTGTAGACAGAATTTGAACAATTTTTATCTGGTATCTGTTTTACAGATTTTTTTTTTTTTTTTTTTTTTTTTTTTTCTTAGTTTAAATGCTAGATGGTCCATTTTGTCTCAATTTGATAAATGTGTTTGGATCTCTTCAACTTAAAATCTAGAGGGTGTACATTTTGACATTTGCTAGATTGTATACTAAGAACCTTAACAGAAGCAGAAACAGAAGAATAGAGCTATTTGGCACTGGTACTCAAAGAGTATGTATGTTTCTGTCCAACATAAACTAGTTTGTAAAAAACCTTGAAGTTATGTGAAGTTTATGCTATTTGTCAGATCATGTATTATGCATAGTTAGATTTTTGTGGTGAGACAACGGGTGAGAGCTTGAAAACCCCTCACCAGTCTAATTGCTTTAGTTTAATGTGTTTGGTGCATCAAGCCATGGTTTATTCTCAATTAGTGTGTGGCATATTTATTTTTGTCTTATTTTTCTGTAAACAACCAATTTGTATTATTATTTGAGTTTGTTGCGCTTGTCTCCCTACCAATGTTAAGCAAATTTTATACATCCAATGTAATACTTCTAACAGTAGAAGTTTGTGTGGATTATTTTTTATCCATGGGTAAGCTGTTGCTGCCTCAAATGTGTTAGTTGTGCATGCTGATTTATTCCTGGGCTGTGTATTCTAATTAACCAGGATACTCACACCAGTCCTGCAAGCAACCAGATCGTTCATTAAGCTCCCACATAATGTTCTGACTCTTTTTTTGTTTTGTATACAAACTTGTACTTTCACATATGCACACATAACACATAGATGCATTCTATGTGCATTCTAGTGGATGCATAGACCATCCACTAGAATGGTCTATGCATCCATAGACCATTGTATGTCATTATGTCCTTATTGTACACAATGCTTTGTGAGCATGACTGAAACTATATCAAATATTATCATATCATTAAGGATGAGAATTAAGACTCAAACAAAAATGTTGCTAATTTGAAGTGAGTCCTAATTATGGTAATTATAGGTCTGAATTTTTTCATTCACCTTTTAGTCCATTAAGAAAATTGTTTTGGGAGTGTATATATATATATATATATATATATATATATATATCTAGGAACAACACTAAAATTCTGGGATAAAGTGCATTATTTTGTCATATTTAGGTTGCATTTACTTGCACCCAGGCCATTAAATAGGTACAGAAGTTGCATCATCAATGGCATGGATTCAGAGACCTTTTATACCAATTTTATATGAATCGACACTGCCAGAAAATGTTATTCAGCAATTTGGCACAACGCTAAACTGACTGGCCACTTCCTCGCAAAAATATATATGTGTACACTTTTCTGTGTTATCTCATTAATGCTGATTTTTGAAAAGACATTGATAAATATCTCTATTAATACAGTGTTATGCCTTATGCATAGTGCATTCTACTACTAAAATGCTGCTAAATCAGGATGTTGGCAGTATTTTAAAGCTATTGTCTTGTGTCAATTTTGGCAGGAGTACAGCAAGCTAAGGTACAGCTCTGTTTTCAGAATCACTAGAATTTTAAGTTACATGATTACTACTGTATCAGAGAATAATAGCCTCCATAGCGTAAAAAAAACCCAAAACAAAACAACAAAAAAAACTATTAAGTTACATTTACATATGTAAAGAATGGTGTGCATACACTTTAGTTAGTTATTTTTTTTAAAAAAATAAATGTTGTAATCAGTACTATTTTATGCAAGTTTCCTGTCTTGCATCAAAAGATGCAGATGCAAGTTAGGAAATAACTGGCATCTGAACTTCCTTTATGTACTTCTTAAGATTTTAAGTGAGATTCTCAAAAATGTTGTCAAATGATATCTGAATATCATTTTACAAAATGATATTTATTTTGTAAAATGAATATCATTTTATCAAATGTGACACATTCAATAGATTAGAGCAGGTATTCTGATGAGGTTTGTTAGTCAGATTAAAAGTAGCTTTTGGAAATAATAACCTATGCAGGTATTAAACATACTTTTCACTAAGCTCACATTTCAGTATTCCAAACATTTAAGTCAAGTCGAGTTTATGTAGAACATTTTAATAAGGCAGTTGCAATATACATCACGTAAGTGTATCAATGTTACACTTTTTATTAATCAAAGACAACTTCAAACATGTGAGCTTTTACCCCTGATTTAAAGGCTGATTTATTGGTCTGATTCTAATCTTTGTCATATTTTCAATGTGGAAAACAGAAATAATAATAATAATAATAATAATAATAATAATAATAATAAACAAAACATAAGTCTGTGCGTAGTAATTATTTTGCTTTACTTACTTAATTACTAAACTAAATTAACTATTTAACAATATTCTAATTTACTGATTTGGTCTCGGTACTCCAGGACTTTTGTTTCAGTATTTTTGGTGTATTTTCTTATGCATTTATCAACACAACACTAATACTCAGCCTTGTTCCATTGGATATTTTTTCCTGTTGAAAACAATTTCTTCCCACTGTCACCACATATTTGATCAGGAGAAGGGATTGCTTTTAAAGTGAATGACTCATTGCAAGTGGCCTGTTCCTCACTGGCATTATTTTCTTTGCTGACCTTGACTGTACTGCATTGCAATTTCACCATCACACCATTTATCATAAAGTTTATTGATACTGTATTTAGGTAAGAATTGGACCTGCTAGTCTTGCAGCTTTTTCATTTGACATTTGTTCTGAATTGGTGCAGTGAAAAATTCCCATGTCTAAGTACTTTCTGTTTTGCTTTTCTACAGATAACCACACAATGGCGTCCTTTTCAACCATTAGTATTCGGATCCTGGATGTAAATGACAATCCTCCTGAACTGGCTACACCATATGAAGCTGCTATATGTGAAGATGCTAAGCCAGGCCAGGTATGCTTGTTATTTATTTATTTTTTAAAACTAAAAAGATCTCCTAAATATATATTATTTGCCCAATTTCAAACAAAGCACATAACACTGAAAGAAACATTCACAGGGCAAACTCCTAAACAAAGTTTTAACTAAAAGAAAGTATTTAATCTGTGTTAAGAATTTTACCTTTTGACAAAACATACGTTTTTGTTTTTTTTTTTTCCAATGACTTAAGATGGATTTCAATAGAGTGTCATATTATCCGGCAAGGGTCTTTATAGGACTGTTTTTGTTTGTCATCAAGCTTACTTCTTAGTATGAAAAATACTAGAAATAGTTTCTAACATTTCTAGCATGTCAAGTCTCTGGAGTTTCACATCTTTCATTATATTCTCTGCCTTCCCTTTTATTAACAAGTGACACATTGTTAAAATTATTATGAACTTGAACCAGTTAAGCGGTCAACATGACCTTGCAAGGATTTGCAGGTATTTGCTTTTTAGAAAATATTCTTGGAAATAATATTTAAATGAATATGCGATTATTCCACTATAATAATAATAATGATGTATAAACTTCTGTTTTATAAAAGTGTGTTCTTTGGGCTAAAAAATTTAAACTCAATTCATTTGTTTATTTCCCACAACATACACAAATAGAAAACCACTGGAACATCTTAAAAGTCCAAAATTATTAATAAATTTAGGGCAAAGATCAGTTTTACCATGTACCAACCAAACAGTGATGATTGATTGGACAGGCCTGTCTGAATAACCAAGACAAAAGGCGCTGTTGCCTTCCAATCATATAGAGGTGCAGGTCTTTCAGTTGATAACGATTAAAAAATGGACAAAGTAATTAGGGATTTTATTCACCTTACACCGCCAACAGGCCTTGGGCAGAGTTAGACCCAATTATCATGGGCAGAGCAAAGGAATAATTAAAACAGTGAGGCTTTAAAGCAGGGCCCCCATGTTGGAAGCTGCATTTACATGTGTAATGAGGCTCAGGCCTCCACTCTCATTGATCCATAGGCTCTTAACCACTTATAGCCCCCTCGTGCCTCTGCTATACTACCAGTCTGAGCCTCAGCTGAGCACTGTCTGGTCTGATCTCTCCCACTCCCAGCTCCTTTCCCCATCTGCAAAAGCCCACATTAACCTTCAGCTCCTAATCACAATGAGATGATTAGTCTTCCTGCTAAAAAGAAAATTACATTTTCTTTTGCTCTCACTAGAGAGATAAAGGCAGGAACATATGTCATGTTATTATTGTCAAACAATACAAACATTAAACTATGACATTAAAAAAATTCATATGTACACTTTTGTTGATTCTTTGGTGCTGTTTTACCATGTACTATATGAATATGTAGGCAGGCAAATCTATGTATTTATATTGTTTTTTGATTTATATGTTGCATGTATTTTCATGTATTGAAATGCCCAGTCAGCAACTGGAGTTGCGAGTTTGCTGTAGCCATGTACTCACAAGTGACATACTTGTTGTCTGCTACATTTGTATACTTTGTCCCTGCTAAATAAATGAATAAATTAAATGGTGAAAATGCTTAACCAATAAATCACATTTTTTCATTTTATTTTATTAACATCGTACTTTCATTTGTACATTTTGAGTAGTTGTGTTGTGGATGATGACACAGTGATTACCACTTACCATTTGGTTGTGGATTTTTCAACAGTGAAACCGGACAGCCCTTAGCAATTTCAAGCAAAAAGAGTTGCAACAATTCGCCTCAAAAGAAGAAAATTCCTTTTGGATCATTATTATGGAAAATGGCCTGTACCTTTATTCTGTTCAGAGAACTACATTATAATATAATTTGCAGGATTTCTAGTTAAACCACCAGTATGTCATATGTACATATGTACACAGAGCCATTTTACAGAACATAAATACAGTACCCACTTGCAAGAATTTTGATTAGACTTTTACTTTACCTGTACTTTAGATATCAAAATTCAAAGGTTGCATTGAACTAAAGGGTTGCTATCTGAAATGCTGTAGTTCTTTGAAGTCTACAGTTAGCAAAGATGCAATTGTTTGTTCAGTAACCAAAACAAAATAAATAAAAAAAAAGCTGCCAAAAGAATAGCCTTGGGGTATGCACATTAACAGACAGACTTTGTTTTGTAAAATGAGATTCATTTTGTTCTCGTTCCCTTGTATGTTGTTGATCAATTTGGAAGCTTGGCAAAACCAGTAGCTTTCAGAAATGGCTATAATTAAGTCAAATTTACTTTTACCTGGAATTAGCAGATGCTGTTGTGCATCTCTCCTTTGCCTAATGCATTTCCCTCTGGACTCACAGAATGTGCATGCTAGTCAGTCGCTACATCTGAGTTAAGAACAGGTTATGGTTGCTTTATTCACCGTTAGTTTGTTTAAGATTAATTTAGCACACAGACCACCTGGAATTATCTAAATGGACTGATATCAATTTACCAACTTAAGCTTAAGATGCAAAACTTTCAATAAGAGGGGTGGACACTAATTGTTGATTTTTTTTTTTTTTTTTTTTTTCCATGGTGTGGCTAAAATCTAGTTTGAGCCATGATTCACTGTAGATGATTGATTGCCTGACTTTGTTCTTACTAATTATAGGTAAGCAGTAATTATTTTTCAGAGACAGTCCAACTTGGCTGTCGGTATAACAACGGGACAGATATCATCTATTTTATTTTTTATCCCTTGTTGCATCTCAATGCATGTCTCTACAGAGACATACAGTATAATAAAGGCTTGCAAGAACACCTACCACACTCACATCCTTTGCTGTCACACTCTTGATATATCAGATCAAACCCTGGTTTACTAAGCTAAAAAGGGCTGTTCCATTGCGGCCTGTTTTGTGCTGTGTTATCTCTCAGTTTTGTTCACAAAGTGTCAAATTTCTGGCTTAGCTCTTGCTTTTAGTGGAACCACAGAGAAAATCAGATTTACCTAAACCTTTTAACTGCGGTTGTGTTTGATCCTATTTGAGGGCTGGCAACACAATCATTTTTGTGTTTAGAAGGAAAATACACAAGGGAAGAGAGAGAGGTTAGGTAGGAGCAAAATAATAACTAAATGCCATGGGTTAAACATGTTTTCATTGTGAACTCTACTACCCTGTGACCATTGAACATACAGAGTGTGTTTCTTAGGCCTTGATTAAAATATTTACATGACAAAGACAGATATAGCAGTATAAATATTTTTTCCTTACTTGTGATGGGAAATGAAGCAGACATCTCCAAGAGACAGTGACACAATATGCAAGGGGTTTTATTTTTGAGTAATAAAAAAAAAGGCATTCCCTGCTCTTCATTTATTTAATTGTCAACAACAATTGACAATTAAATGCAGATTTGAATTTGCTGGCTTGCTATGGCACCAAATAATAGTTTTGAACCTTTTTTTCTTAGTCTTCTAATTTATTTGTTTTCTTTTAACAGCTGTTTTAAATCTCTAGCCAGGGTCAGGCTCACATAAATGTTAGCAGTAACAGAAAGAATGTCACTCATTCACTGGTATAATCATTTGGCATGTAGTCCAACTCTACCACAGAGTTAGAGGTAAAGTGTGACTATCTAAAGAATTAAAATTGTTTTCCATTTATCTCATAACTTTGTAAGCCTGTTCAAAGTAAGCAGAATTAACAGTTTCCATAGTGGCAAATTCTGATTTGACTTAAAATCTCTCCTGAATTTTGTAGTTTATATTTATTAAATCTGATCTACAATTTACACGGTCAACCCATTCCTGATCTTGTGGTATTTTCCTGACAAAATTCAAAGGGACAGATATCATATAGTGCAACGTGAAGAAAAAAGGGCTGTTTGGACAAAGCATGGCCTTGGGTAACAGTGGCTTGTCAACTTCACCGTGTTGTCTCAGCTGATGGATTGGGTCACTGCGACAGATCACCTCAGTTTAGCCACAGCACTGCCTACCTCCAATCCCCGGGAGACATAGTTAAATGTTAAGGTTGAAACATACACACACACAGATGATGCTCATGTATGCAACACTCACTCACCTCATATACATGGAGAAGAAATAGAAAAACAAATAAGACACATTGGGTATATATAGTAAAGTTGCAACAAATAGACAACAAAAACACTGTCTAACTTCCAGACTTGCTAGACATTTTTCCATGTGTAGGAGACTGTATGAGTCATTTGTCCTACTTACCAAATGCATCGTCCTTTTGTTGTCTCTAAAATATTTAAGACGGTCAGATACAATGGCAGATTTCACGCCTAGATGAAAGCTGTACCAGTATTCATTTGTATCAGTAGAGTACATCTATATGTGTGGAAAGTGGGTTATGAAAGGGGGGAAGACATGCAGCAAAGGTCATCAGGTTGGGAATCAAACCTGTGACAGCCGCGTCAAGGACGAAGACCTCCTTATCGCCTTCTTACAGCACCCCGGTCCGTACAGGGGTGTCTCTGTCCCCGATGAAGCTTGCGTCATGATGTCAGACATAGGATCAGACCTATTGCCACTCTAAGCTACAACAGCATATCACAATTACAGCTTCTTAACACATCAGGACACTACTGAGCCATACCAAAAGTGTTAAAATTTTTTCTAAAGAAATAAAAATGCAAAGACATACAGTATGTATGCATGCTTTAATCTGATATTCTACATTAAAAGCTTTATAGCGCTTTAGCTTTCCTTCCAGATTAGTGCCTGTGTGTCCCTGCCCTGGAAAGAGTTTGCCCTCCCCACTTTTATTAAGAGACTAAAAAACATGAACACCCACATTGCTCCTCAAAAGAACAACATGTTCTCCTTCCCATGACATCAGAAATGCTATTTTTTAAACACTTATAGCAACTCTCAAACATACAAAAGGTGTCATTTGGATTCTTTCCCATAATACATTAAACACAGTAATGTCTGATGCTAGGAGCAAGTGTTACTTTGAAAACAAGTTTAACAGTTCCCTTTGAAAGCAACAAGAGTGATGATAAAGCAAGCAGCAAGAGTCTACACCATTGAAAATTCCGATATGTATCTTTTGTGAATAGGCGGTTAAAAAGCAACACTTTCCTATTTTTCTTTCTAATTATTTGAAAAAAAATATTTAGAATATTGTTTTTATAGAGAGACTGAGGGACTGTGGAAATTATTTCTCATGACATCTTAACTGCAAAAGGTAGAATTGTTTTGTTTAGGGAATTGAGTTGAACTGTAAGGTGAGTTAAGTTATCCACTATTCAGAAAATGGGTGACAGGTGGTGGTGCATCACTGTATCCTTACAGCTTCTTGAAGTATGTTTTTGCACTCAAAGACAACATGGCTTGAATGATAACATTTTGGGACATGTGCCTCAGGTGTTGTTTGATACCATTTAGTTGATGTTTTCATATTCCTAGTCTGTAAAAACAAAATTAGCTGGCAGTCATTGTGATGTCTTCCTTTCAGCAATCAAGCTCTTTCCGCCCACCAGTGTTGTGGAACACTTTTATGCCATGTTGCCAAACCCATGGCTTAAAAGTTCAGACATGCCTTTTTCAGAAAATATATAGTTCCCCTTTATGTACTGCAAAGCCAAAAATGATATTTACCCCTGGCAGTTTTATATTTAAAATTGTTTTCATTCAATGAAGTCTGTTTTTAACAAGAAATGAAACAGGTATGTCTTTTAGCTTTTTTGCTATTGCAGGTATTTAGATTATTTTTATCATCTTTATGTAATTTTTGGTTGGAGGGCCCTACTGTCCCACTAATATTTGGGTCCTTGTGACATTTTGTTAAAATTACCAGTGTTCAAAAGTATTTTTAATGATTCTGTAAGCTTGCATTTTAAAGTCTCTTTTTGACAGCGTTGGGAGATCTTTAGCGCTTTGTTTTTACTACCAGTCCCCAATTATAATAAAGCTTTTTTTATTCTAAAAGCCTGCAACAAACTGATTCAGTCCACTAATTATTGTAATCTCCTCTTCACTTATAAATTTAGAATAAAGTGTTTGCTAAATAATTTTCTACAATAGTGCTATAGCACTATGGATGCTTGTCATGGTGGCCCTACGTGAGCTGAGACGATACAATATACAAGAAGCAATGTGTGTGAGATTTATGCGAGTCAGAACCAAATCATAACTTACCATTGTATGGGACAAACACCAACAGATAGAGATGCAATAGTTTGAGACTTTAATACTCTTCAAATATGAGATGAAATCAGAGTTTCTTAACTATATTATAAATATAGTTATAATATATACAAAGACCTTAGTAAAACATACAGTATTTACAATACAGCTCGTTTTATGCTTTTATAAATCATATTGTCTGTATGAATAATGTCAAGAAGATGTTAATGTCTTATCCTCAGGTAAAACAAGACTGGGACACATTTTAACTTTGGCAGCAACCACATTTATTGTTATTACTGTGAATCTCATGTGTGCCCCAGAGCCATGAAAAAAACACAAAAAAACAACCATTTTAATTATCCGAAGGGCACAATAATAAGAATATTCACCCTTCAAAGTAATAGAAGAATTCAACTTTCAGTGATGAGCCTCCCAGCACATTTTGTTTCATGTTTATTTATCTAGGTATGCATTACCTTTCTGGTTTGCTGATTTTGACTGTGAATAAGAAAGATACCTCCTTCTCACAACCTTCACCTTTTAGACACATCCAGTGCAAATGGGCTCCACTTTTGGGAAAGTCTCCCCTTCTAGCTTTCCAAAGATGCAAGAGATTTAAGGGGGTCAAGAAAGGGTACAGCGAGATAGAAATCTAATTAGGTGATTTTTGCTAGAGGGAGCTTCAGTTGGCACTCCATAAACTCCCACACAGTCACTTTCCTTCGTGCTCGTTTTTCTCTGTCTCAGCGCTCAGTTTTCACTCACCCTGCGACGCTCCCTGAGAGTCCCCCGCTGAGGGCACGTAACAGAGAGCAGATCATGGTTCTTTTGCAACAACTCAATCGGTGTTCATATCTTTCTTAAAAAAACGTAGATTTCCTCTTAGTTACTAACTTTTTTGCTTACGCGTTTGTTTGTTTTTTTATTTATTTTTTTTATCATTGCTCATTATTTTTTTACTTTTACTCTAAAAAACAATACATGCCAATGACAGGGCTTCAAAGACCGCTGTGAAAAAAAAAAGATCAATTCTGGTTTTGCATTTTTCACAGCCCACTCAACTTTATTTTTTAGACATCTTTGTGGGTGAGTAGACGTGTAGTATATTATACTTTAGATTTTTTTGTTTGTCTTTTTTGCATGAGTGCACATACAAAAACATGTCTTGGATGAATATTCAAACACCTGATGTGTTAAAGATTAATTTCTTTCACACAACACACCTGCTGTTCTTTTTAAATAATTACCTTGTCATTTTCTCTTTCTCTTTTTTCCCCAAGATTTCAATGGTTTGTTTTGTTGATCCTTCTTTTGTTGATCTAATGTTTTTTGGACAATTTGGTTGACAGTCTGTTAAGTGTGAAAGCAGTACAACTACAGACTATTGATGTTATTTAGCTAAGTGACAAATGTGGTATTGCAAACTTCTAATAAACTTTTTTTTTTTCTTTAAGCTTTTGGTCTTATAACAATCAGCTGGACCACTGAGATAGACTACATTAAAAAAGAGATAAAGGGAAAAAGCAGATAGCAATTACTCCAGGGCCCTTGTTCAGAAAGCGGGATCAGTGAAGACCCTTATTAAGTTTTGGAGTAACTATGTGCTTATCATGAGTTTTCAGTTTCAGAAAGCCAGACAAACCTCAGTCAACGCACTTTCACAACTTACTCTGTGAAGCAGAATTGTTTAAGAAAATCCTGAGTTTACCCTGTGGTTTTGCTGAGGCCTGACCTAAGGGAAGTGTGAAAACTGGCATGTCCTTTTCTGGAGGAGATGATGGAGAGCTAATACTCTCAGAAATTTCACTCAGAAATGGGTGATCACACGATGGTTAGATGTTTTATCATTCCCGGATTAATATATCTTTGAACATTACTGTTTTTTGGCGCAGTCAATATATCTGAAATTTCAGCCCACACATTGCTCATATGACTTAACAAGGGCATTCTTTGAGTTGCACTTTATTTCAAAGCCAACTGGATTCTGTCAGGAATGTTACTGTAGCACCTAACCTGTTAATGTATAGCAGAGGTCACCTATGAGAGGTGTCTAATTTAATTTCCCCCTTAGCAAAGTGGGTGCATATCTTCACCTCTCAGGTGAGACACTGGGGTTCAATTCCGCTTGAGAAAAGGTATTATTTTTCTCTTTTATGCTATTAGTATCAATGAATGTGAGAATGTTGAGGCATTTTTCTCTGAATATTTGTACCTAGGGTGTTTTCTCTCTACATAAATTTTCAATAATCATCTTCGTCTTCTCTCCCCTCACCAGGAATGCTTCTAAATCATAAAAAACATACAGTTTTTATTCATCTTCCCTTTGCATTCATGTATCTCCCAATTTTGTTTTCTGCTGTTCATACAATCAAGCACTATATTTGCTATCTAGGTTTTCTCTGGGTAAAGGGCAGGAATCGGGGACAAAACAGAACCTGCTGAAGTAACATTTCACACATGCACAAAATGAGTTGTGCATGTGTCTAAGATTGTCCATCTTAGAGATAAGAGACTCATTTTACATAATGATTGGATTTATTTCTTGTATTCCTGGTCTAACAAAGTATGGCATAATTAACAGTGACGATGATTGGGTCATCGCCCAAAAGTTTAAAGTATTTGTAAATGGATAGTGGTGTTTTATTAAGTATCAAATGACTCAGTAATGACGGTTAAGGTGAATGTAGATGGATGTCAATACTAAACCTAAGTTGTGTGTCTTTTATATTTGTTTGAAATGGTTTGCAAACCCTGTACATTATATTTTGTGGTGCATAATTTTAGTGAACCCAATAAAAGAAATGTATAGAAACATGGTTGCAAGATGTGTGAAGTCAGTGAAATAAGATAACAGACAATGTCAAATAAGACAGGGAATCCTTGGTGACTACTGCCAGTGAGATGAATATTGTAAAATACAACATAAACAAAAAAGCAGTAAGCCTTTATGCGGTTTATGCAAATATGCAATTTACTGATAATTTCTGCCCACGCCCTGTGTTTGACCTGCACTCAGGTTAGAAAAAACATGGAGAAAAGCAATTTTAATCAAGAGCAATTTGATGTGTGATTTACCCAGTGGCTTTAAAATCACAAATAAGAAAGTTATTCCTCCTTTTTTATGTTAGCAATATGAGTATGGTTGATAAATGAGTAATTATAAAATCATACAGCAGTAGAAACCAATAAAGTTAAAACCTCTCTATTTGGACACCCATTGCAGCATTTAGAATCAGCATTGTAGTATTTAACAATGTCTGAGGTGCCTTTGAGATGTTAAAGTAACAAAATTAGTAAAATGGTAAATTTTGTGGTGCACTATCTGGTGGTAAAAAAGATACTATTTCCTTTATGTTCATAGAACAGAATATCTGTTTACAGGCGGAAAATATTAAATATGTTTGGATTTTCCTGTTATATTGAAACTATAAAATAGAAATGGAAGCCATCACACTCTATAAATTACACTCAGTTGTAATTTATAGCAATTTATTTATTACAATTTATTTATGTAATTGGAATAGCTCGGAGATTTGAAATGTTCTGATTAGCAGGGACTGGTAATCTGTCCATTCTGGAAACATCCAGAATGGTTGTCCAGTCCATCATCAAAAAGTCAGTGAGTGCCTCTGACAGCAGGGGATACAGCTTTTTTAATTGTAGCTGAGGATGCAGGTGACTGTGCATTTCTTGAATGCATCACATGCTTCTTCGCAGTGCACCATTAAGACAGTGTATCATTTACCATGAAGTCATGCCGCAGAATTTGTAATTACAAACTAAGCCACATTATCCCAAATAGCCTCCTTGAGCCATGGGTATGACTAAGCCTGTTGTGTGTCTGTGATGCAGCGTTAGTGCTCAGAAGCCATTTATTGTAAAGATACAACTGTGTCCCGGAAGTGTGACTGTAATCAGCTCAGACCTAGTAATACCTAGGCTACATTCGTTCTCATAATTTAGTGGTGTGCAAGCCACAAAGGCAGCTTTCACATAAACATAAACAGGATCGTAAACATACCACTATAGGACATGTTGGGCTTCAGAATTGCCATAGTTAAGAATTAGATTGTTTAGGAGTCAGTTCACATCTAGAGAAGGACTGAAGGATTTTGGTTTGAAAATACCTGCTTTTGCCATGACACATCATATATTTTACAAAAAAAAAAAAAAAAAAAGTTAAATGTGTTGTCAGAACTTAGTAGTAGTTTTCCAAATAACCGATTTCGAAAACTCAGTTATATAAATCTGTCTCCAGGCTTTCTGTTAGATTATTATTATTATTTTTATTTATTTAATAACTTATTTGTTTGAGATTTAACAAGAGGTTTCATAATGAGAATATCATATTGTTACCTCCTTCGCTCAGTTCTGCTTTAATAAAATAAAATAAAACAAAGTACATCTCTTCTCAAATCAATCAAACTTTAAATTGGCGTAACAATATACATCCCCCCAGGCTCCATATGGGCTTATCACACCTATTTGCATGCACTTTGTCACTGCTTGCCTGACAAAAGGTTTAGATGAGAACATATAACAGTCTGCCCATCACTGTGACTGTTTGGTAACATCACAAAAGTTCATAATGGAAATGACAAAATCCCACATGCTTCTGGCAGTTCTAAGCATCAAGAAACTAATGCTTCACAACTGGAAGAATATACAGAGTTTAAATATAAAAAATATTTTAAACAACTGTGATGAAACTGGTGTTATATGGAGAATATATGCTTGTAAGAAAAACTAACAGAATTAATTTGAATTGATTTGATCTCCAGTAATTAAATATGTTGTATAATGAGAGTGAACCTTGAAGTTGGGGGTGGTGGGTGAGTATTAGGTGTTGGCACCAGGAATGCTGCCGTCTCTGTGTAGAGTGGGTATGTGGATGATGCTGGGGTTGGCGGAGCAGCATCTCTGGCAAATGAGGTGAAGGTGGGTCATTGTTTGTTGGTCCCTCTTGCTCAACCTCATGCTTCTCCTGACTGGTGCCTGAGGGTTTGGGGCCCGGGAGGCTGGAAGTTAAAAAAAAAGAAACGGCAGAGAAAAAAAACACCATAAAAAGCCTTTTTTTTTGTTTTAGTGTCTGACAGTGAATGTTAGTTTATAAGTAACTGAATGACATTATTTTAAAGATCGGCTGTTTTTGTATCAACCTTCCAGATCAGCAGCAATCAACTCCTATGCACCAGAAATCTGGAATAAACTTCTGTTCCTTTAAATGAAGACTAAAAACCTACCCATTTAGAGGTGCTTTTGAACAATAATAAATGGAACATTGACCAAAATATTTGATGTGTATTGATGAAGAGTCTCATAAATTTCAAAATAAAAAAAGAAAATCTGTTTTCAATGCAAGAATATCTGGTTCAGACTTTGAGTCTTTTATTACTAACTACTGTAGAGATAATCAAACGCAGTCCAGAGATGTTTAAATTACTATGAAATAGCCTTTTAATTTAAAGCGGAGAGGAAGCATCATATCAGATGTCAACATTAGTGTTAGCGGCAAATGGTTTGTTGGAGGAATGAGGTCAATGCTTAATTAGATCCTTCAACATCTCTGTTGCGTTGTCAAGAACATGACAAGAAGGATACATTTATGGTTAAATTTAGTTGTTTTTGTTTTCGTGTATGGACTTGCTTTTATTTATTGTCCATGTATTTGTTTTGATACTCTTTGAACAGAACAAAGCTGGTATAAAAATAGTTGGAGGAGATGGAGGAATATTGGCATTATTATTATTATCCAACCACAGAAAAATGTTTAACTACTGCAATTTATAAACTAAGCAAAAATATACATTTGTTTTTCTCTCACTTTACATAGAAACTTCCTTTAGACAATAGATCATTTGGGTAATTATTGGCTAAATGTCAGTAATCTTGTCTATTGTTATTCAGTTACTCTGGATTGCAATAAGTATGCATATATTATGTGGTGGGAAAGAAAACAAAGCAGACCAATGTGATGCAAAAATAAAATTTATCAGCTTGAGGTTTGATTCTGACTGCAGAGTAATAGTTTGAGAGGAAGACGAATTGTCGCTGAATGCTGTGCGCTAAGGGGTAAACATCTCCAGGGGATGTTTGATGTCTATTCAGCTTACTTTGAATCCTGCCTCATCTCATTGTTTCCTCATGAAGCTCTCAAAATTACATCAGCTTTTTTTTTTTTTTTATGTGAATCAGTATTATTGCATTACACCCACCAATAGCCTTGGTGCATTTTTTTTCTATTCTGCTTATCTCGATCATGACTTCTATTTTTCTTAGAGCAATTCGGCCAACCCCACTGAGGATGTGTCCTTTTTGTTCACAACAGCACTGTATGATACTTTCCAACACTGGTGCATTTTTCATAATGTTGTGTCAATTCTCAGGCAAAAGAAGTTTTAATCTCTTTGTGACTATGGCCCTTCTGAACTACTATTTCACAGCAAGCCTTTTCAGTCTGTTGCATTTCACTCCACCTTGTTCCCTCCCTGGTAAAAAAAAGGCATTTGAAACGCAAAGTGATTTTAAATGCATTTCTTTGTTCCCATTGAGCAGATCAGAGTAGAAAATCTAACCTTTCTTTCTTGTCCCCTTATTTTTTTTTTTTTCCTTGCTGCTTCTCTGCCCTTAGTTAATTCACACCATCAGTGTAGTGGATAGAGATGAACCACAAGCTGGACATCGTTTTTTCTTCACACTACCGTCAGAGGCTGCCAGCAGTCGTCACTTCACCTTGTGGGATGTAAAAGGTAAGATGAACGATATCGTCTCATTTATTTTTTTAAAAAACTACAGCTGTCATAATAAAATCTCAAACCTCTAATAGTAAAAAAGAAATATTCTTTGAGGAAGTTAGGGATGGTGTGAGTGGAGCCATTTAAAATGTGTACATTGTCAAACTAAAAGAGAGAAATGTTCTGGATCTGGGTGGATGTCATGAAAAGGCAAGACCTCCAAATTTGTCCAAAAGTAATGGAAAATGTTAAAATTGGACACACACTGTGCATTCCAGATCACATCCATTGCTTTTTTGCTCCAGTTAAACACCGTGAGCCATATTTCTGTCACTGTCACATGACCAAACAGAAACTACATGGTCAACCCGCTTTTCTTCTGAAACACATACACAACAAGATGGAAATGAGCAGCGCTTGTTTATAATGGCCCAGTTTTACTCATCAGACTGATAAAGATAAAAATGATTATAAATGTTTTAAGATGTGGCCCATTGTCCTCTTTATTTTTTTGGAAATCACAATATGGTCATCCTAATAAATTGGATACTATTAAGCAGATTTATTAGACGCTAACATCTCATCATTTGCAGTATTTCCATAGTGCTTACAAATCATTCCTACTCTCTGTCAATTTCGAACTTTCTTTCTTTGCCAACTACCCAAATTGCTGCCAGACTAATCTTTAAAGTCTGGCAGTGCTTTAAAGACTTTAAAGCACTGGTTGTATGACTCTATTATATAACCAGATAACTACTTCCTGTCTTACTTTAAAATAAAGGTCTTGAACATAAATACAAGATCAAGGTGAAAGCACTGACTTTATAGCTGTAACTCATAATAATAGCTGGGATTAACACAGAAACTAGGTAGCGCTTTAGGAGATGGATGTTACTTTGATGACAAATATCATTGGTAATTACTATTTATTTTATTTTATTTTTTTACTTTTTATCAAGTGATATTACTGGATAAATTAAACTTGAGTATGCTTGAACAACAAAATAAAACATTTTAAAAAATGGCCTGATGGCATAAACCTGAGCACTAACTGCTTGAGTACATATTTTTTTAAAATACAAGAGATTTATTTTAGAAACAATTTTTTAAAGCAGATTATGTTTTTTCAATTGCCATGGCAATTGTATTACAGTTAGCATTGACGTGTTCCAAAGGATTACGAAATTCAATGTGCACCCTGGCAATAAATTTGCTTTGTCAGGAAAATTACTTTTTTCATACTTGTCAGTGTTTTTGCATGCATGCTGGCAGATCCTTCATTTAGGGTTGTGTATCTAAGTAAATGTGACATCTGGGTAAATCAAGATTGATCTGACACCAGGAAAATGTCAGGGGAGCATTGCAAGCCAGGGAAATGTCACTGTGTCAAGGCAGAAGGGTCTCCTGCTGAACCATGCATGTGCATTTGAATGGAAGTGCATAACTCATGCCTCTATTCAAGATACGTGCACATATTCTACTGGTTATGCATATACTATTTGGATGAGCAATGAATAAGTAAAAAAGTATTTTTTTTCTTTTTGACTCCCTAAACTCTATTTTTTATTTTTTAAACAAGTACATGAAACACAATAAAGTAACCACCAACATACACTTTTTAATGTCAGTTTTAATTTGTTTTTGAGGGTAGAATGCATGTAAATGACTAGGTAGCCTGGAGAATAATCATAACATATAAACTATTCAATTTGTACATACCACCAAATACACTTGCATACAAAAACAAACATTCATATATATACTATTTGTGATGAAACCAGCCAGCAGTACCGTGTATACATATAAAGTGGTTAAGGTAAACAAAGCACCACACATACTTTAAATCCGCCTACCTCTCTTTTTTTCCACTCTAGTGTCTTTTTTCATGGACACATTTGTCAAACTGTCACTTTCAATCTGTCACTTCGTCTCTTGCTCTTCATGCCCTCACATTGCGTTCTGTCTCCAGGCCTTGACAGACAATGATGACAAGGCATTTTTCCCATGTTGCTAAACTCTTTGAAGTCTTGATGCCGGTCCGTAGAGGAAACCCCTAATCTCACCGTATAAAGTTTCCTGCTATATAAGACACTGCCAGCCATTTCTTTCTAGATATGTGTGAACATCATGTGTCATCCTTGAATAGAAATATGAAATCTTATGATACAAGGTTAAAAAAGTTTTAGTGATAAAGCTCTGGTAAAGTGATTTGGTTGTTTGTGGATTAGTTATTTGTGTTCAGTTGATATTTATCATTAATTTCAATTGATAAAGAAACTTTGTATTTTAAAAGTGGTTATAGAAAGGTCACTTTCAAAGTGTTCACCTGTCTTATTTTTAAGGTAGAGATCTATAAAACATAATGTTGTGTAAAAGTCAAAAGGACAAACCCCTGAACATAAACGATTTTATAAAATTTGCTCTGCATGTGCCAGAGGAGTTCTCAGGTGACAAGGAACACTGATAAATGTTCTGGGAGACTGATTGCTTTTTATCCTCTAAACGAAGCTTTCCATGACTCACCATGACTCTTTTTTTTTTTTCAAATCCTCATTCTTTATATTGTGTTGCATTTATCTAAGATTTATGGAAAGGCCTCATATACACACCTGTAAAGTTTAATTTCAATCAGCAGTGGTCACTTTCAATTTATATTCTGCTTTTTATTTACCCAATGTATTCAGTTTTGGCAGCCTTGATGAAGCCTTGAAATTATTTTTTAAAAATTGGTATTAGCTTTGTCTTACAAATGTGTGTATATATATATACTTTTTATGAAATCACTTTTTAGGTGGTTAAAATTATGCAGGAAGGACAAAATCTTTTATTTACTTTTTCCCTACATATATGACTTGATACAATTTCGAAAGTCAATCTCCAAAATGGAAAAGTAAAAAGAACATATCATTTAATACCATCTTACATGCTATCCTGCACCACACAATATCATGGAAATATTTAACTGATCTAGGTCTGAATTGGGATTCTTTTTTTCTTTTGCATTGATTAAAATGATAGAAATGTGCTGTAAGATGATTTAGAAATTATTCAAAAAGTTTTTCTCATTACAATCACTGCTGCACATATGAAAGTACTGTGTTTTTTTGCTAAACAGCTAAACACTATTAAGCTATCATATATATTCAAAAGGTTTAAATCTATAACAGAAAAGAAAATGACTCACTGAGATGAGCATGTGAGGTTCTTCTAACATAAGGTGACTCATGTGTAATTCTCTGCTTTATCTTATCTGTCTGACCCCGACACACCCCTGACTAAATCACATCCCACATCAAGACAACACAGCTGGCATCCGTACCCAGAAGTCAAGCTTTAACCGCCATGAACAGAATGTGTACTTCCTGCCCATTCTTGTTGTTGACAGCGGACCTCCCTCCCTGAGCTCAACGGGCACCCTGACCATCCATGTTTGTGGCTGCGACACAGGTGAGAGCCACTGCGGGGTAGCACCATTACTAACATTAACATCACTGTCACCCTCGGCAACAGCAGTGGTGCAATGAAAAGGTCAACGTGTCATTGTTTTGCTTAGCAAACATTTCTTATGAGTGTATATTTATGGAAAGCAAAAAAACACATCACAATAAAATCTGCCGACAAATGGCCTCTTACACAAGTTTCATATCTGTGAATATAGACATGGTGAAAAGAATGTTTTTGCTTTTGAGAAGTTAGTGGCTGTCCATTTAATTGACTTAACACCAGTGTCAAATATGTTACAGCAAATGCTTTTTTTTTTTTCTCTCTGTCTCTCTAAATGCAGAAGGAGCTATCCAGACCTGCAATGCAACAGCCTATGTAATGAGTGCAGCTCTTAGCCCTGGGGCGCTCATAGCACTACTGGTCTGCATGCTCATACTAATAGGTAAGCAGATAAATGTCCTCATGGATGATTACTAAATTTAAATTAGTTTGAGAGATACATAAATAAAGAGATCCTTATAAAAATATTTTGTTTTGAATTGATTAGTTTTGCCTTTTTGGGGGTAACACCAGAAGTCAACTTCAGTTGACCCAACAGAAATTATAACTGAAGCCTAGGATGTTCTGGAGAAAAGTATAAATACTGCATCTGAGGTTTAAAATCTTTCTTCTCAAAAATCACGTGGCCAAGTGCATTTTAATGAGTTGATTCTTTTTAAAAGTCATCCATATTTTACCAGTATATTTGTACAGGCACTGGCAAAAATATTGAGATTCATGACATCAAAATACAATACACTTTTGATCTTACCATCATGTTCATGTCAGACATTTTGTATCTGCTTTTGATGACAAAGAGGCTTTTGTTTAACAGGGGAGTGCAAGTTCTACCTGGTCTATGATTGATATGAAAACACTTTGATCCATGGAACACAGGCAGAAATAGAATGGATGAGAGTGAAGTGCAGGAAGGTTAGAGAGCAAAAACAGGCAAAGTGCTGCCTCAGCACTTGTGTCCCTCTGCATGAGAAGCTTTAAATAGTCAAATCTCTCCAGGCAAGTTTAGATTTTTATATATATAGACCAGTATGGTAATATACATGCTTACACTCTCAAATACCAAAGCTGGCTGATATTGAAATATTTAAAATATTTATGACTTAGCCTCTTACTGGCCCCAACCACTACTGTAAGTCTTTGCATTGCACTCTTTACAGACAGCAAGAAGCGACAATAATGTCAGAGTGTTCTGTCTCTGCTTTGTGACTCTACAAAGTTTATACAGTGCAGGGAGTGAATGATGGATGATGTGACATGATGTTGCTTTAACTATGACTTACATTGTTCTCTTTTCATTTAAGAGCTTTTCTAATGAATGCTATTAAAAGTGTGTCTCCATTAACGAAACAGTGAACTTGAAAAGCAGAGCATCACTTATTCATCACAGTTATAAAGCCTCAACAAATCTGTTATCTGCAAACCTGAAGCAACCCTATGGACATAAAAAAAAAAAACCTCTCTGTAATGTGTCATGGTTTTAGTGTTGTGCAAAACATGGGGCCATCATTAGCACAAGGAGAAAACTAATACTTCACCCTAGGAAAGAGCAAGACTTTGAGAAAGAACAGATGATTTTTATGCTGTCCTTGGTAACAAAACATGTATACTATGGGTGCATTAAGTTGTACACAATCTCCAAAGATTTCATGTGCAAATGATTGCATGTTGAAAAGTGGTGCAGATTGCACATAAGGCTGTATAATAACATTAATCTGTGTCATATAATACTGTAAAGAAAGTTTCAGAGGTGTGTTTGTTTTGTCTTCAGTATTTCTTTGGTTCTGTGATGATTTTTCGGTCTCAGGTGGCATTTAATTTGTTAACTCTAATCGTGGTATTTATTTTGTTTTGGCTTAACTGCATAAACATTGTCAGCAGTCCGGCTGTATTAATTTGTCCCACACAGACATGTTTTGTCTGCACAATTTATGGAATATGCAGCAGACTATATACACACTGTTCTGCAGCGTATCAAGACATAGCAGTGTGTTGCCATGAAGTGATGGTACACTGAAATTATTTGGTAATCCTTTAGTTCAAAATTAGCATTGCTGAAGACTATTTTTAATCATTTTCTTAGTATTTATATTTTACATTCTTTAAATATTCAATCAATCAGTCAATCAATAAAATTTTATTTGTATAGCGCATTTCAGCAACAAGGCATTTCAAAGTGCTTTACATCATAACAAGCACAAAAACACAAAGTCATCAAGTGGAGGGTTCTTGCCTTTGCATCCACAAAAGATTTACTGGTTATACACCTACTGTGTTATATGGAACAAAATACCTATTGGTATACATATTGTATTATAAATATTTGACAAGCATTGTCTTTTGTCATTGCTTCTGTGCCTTCTGATTGTCACAGTGACCATGGACATATGTTTGTGGCAGTTTACACCTGGTTTTCAAATGTGCTAGATATAGATGCATAAACAGCACCGAGCAATCTGGTTCAAGTTTAATAAATCACACCGCAGGTGGTAATATTTGCTAATCCTCAGAGTATTTTGCCACTTCAGATGATTATCATCTGTTTTACACATTCATGAAGGCAAACATGCTAGATTATTACGCCTGCATCATTTTGTTAATGCAAATCTACATGCAAACCTTTAGAAAATCAGACCCTATGTGTTTTGTCTTTATACTTAAATGTATCCATATTCATTCCTGTTACAAGAGTAAAAATACGTTTTCTGTCAACTTCTAGCCACCATGATAGGAGAAAATTGTAGAAATATCTAACAATACTTTTTTTTTTTTGTTCTTACCAAAGCATTGAACAATTTGTTTAGCTGACTAAGTTGCAGCTCCTATATTTTGCTAGCAATCTTGAAAGACAATGAAATCTCTGGGTTTGTCAGCTAAGGATCAATGGACAAGCAGTGTTCTCACAACTATCGGGCTATGAATAACAACATTAGCACAAAGCATCTGACAGTAGCCTAATCTTATTATCTCAGCAATAGCCTCCAACACGTTTCCAGTTACTTAGTTACTGTACTACATGCATCAAACTGCAAACTGCTTGAGCATGCAGCCCTCATCAAAACACTCTTAACAGCAATACAATCTATTTATTTTATGGTCTATTATTGTTTTCACATTGTTTTTGGGGTTTTTTCATGCACATGTATGCATGACCTCTTGCTGTGCATACAATGACTAATCAACTGGCCAACACTTTCTCTGGAGGTTGGACCACCTCTATTGCATCAATTGCAGGATGATGAGAAAAATGAAAACAAATTTCTGCCTAATTACCGTACAAACAAACACTCCCTCCATCGGCTCTTATATAGGCCTGATGTGATGAATCCATTTCATTGCGTCGCAGCATCTGCTTGCATCCATTCCAATTACCTCCCATCTGCTTGTGATGAACTCCCGCGTGAGGGCAACCAGCGCAGCCCAAGGGGAAATTAACTGTCTTGTCAGGAACACTTATCACAACATCTGTACACATGGGTATCAGCTTTGTATGTATAGGAGATGGCTAAACATAGGTACATAAGCTTCCAGCAAGAGTAAATTCTGTACATGGTGTTTATTGACATTTTCAAAGGTGTGCTAATTGTCAAGGTAAATAGGCTTGCAGAGGTTCACCATCCAGGCATCTGCACACCTAAAAGTGAGTGATACTGCACAGTTTGACAGGTTTTTGCCTTTTTATTAGACTGTTCCATATCATCACAGATACTTTAACAAAATTTATAAATCTGGTACAAGAAAAGAGCTCAGAATGGGGCATTTTTGTCTCTCTTTCAATTCTCTCATTAGGGTGGATTTAGAGTAACTGACTTTTGTTAAACTGCTTATTTAGTATGCATGGAAGTATGCACCGCAAAATACAAAAAAAAAAAAAAAAAAAAGAAAACTGATTTTTTTTTTTAGGCCTCATGGCAATTAATTTGCTCCATTCATTGAAGAGAAGAATAAGACAATGATAACAAATGCTGTTTCCCCAATGATGCCCAGCAAAACAATGTGAGTGGAGAACAACGCTACCAGTCATAGATTCCATATAAAATCCATTGTAGATCATAAACAGCTTCTTCGTCTGACAAGAGATTTACAGTTGCAAAGGGATATATTTTAGTCTTACTTTCAGGACACGTGCAACAAATTCAGACAGTTACAGATAATAGAAAAAGGACATGATGGAAATTATTTTCAAGCTTTTTTTGTATTATTTGCCCTTTGTTAAGAGGAGAATAGATCAATCAGAGACCATTTTAAAAGATATCATCTGCCCACAGGGTCCTTTCTATGCATACAAAATGTAGTTATCTAGGTCGATGTGCGATTTACATGTACACAGTTCATGAAGGACCAATAATAATACCTAGTGTGGCAATAAAAGAATGTAGCCATATCTCATTTTATAGCAAACAGATGGCTGTCGTGATGGAAAAAACAACAACCCCCAGTATAACAGAAAGTCCTCTTTTTTTTTATCTCTGATAGCTTGTTGATTTTGGCATGTTGTTAACTGTTCTTAAAGATTCATGGGGTCTACTTTTAACTAAATCCAAATAACTATTTGCTTGTGTGTGTGTATTTTTTTCTTTTTTTTTAAGCAGCTTCCCTCTGTGCCGGTTTGAGGGAGGAAAAATTATATATTGCATTGGTGGTTTTGTGGTGTCACAGCCAATAGCTGACTCTTAGCTATAAAACAAGCTGACAGACTAAGATGTCTTATTTTCTAAATTATAGTTTAGAACTAGAAAACGCTCTTAAGTAACAATGAATATTTGTTTGGATCTATATAAGCTGCCAAAGATTATTGTGATATGTCTGCACAAATTACAAATTCATAAACAAAATCAAAAACTGATATTGATTGCAAGTTAAGAAAATTGTATTTTTCCTACTTGAAAGTCTAAAATTCTGCAATAGTTTTGCACTAGCTCTCAATTTTCTTTCAGTTTGACAATTATTTGTGAAACCCCAACATAGTTGTGATCTATTTGTAAACAGTTCATGTAATTGACTCATTGCCTATGATAAATATTGTTTTAAATTACAGTGAAATATGCAAAATAATGAAAAAGATATGTTACTCAAAATGACCAGTACATCATCATTTAAATAATTTACTTGACCTTATGTCAATGGTGGTAAGTGAAAGGGGTTTAGTGCTTTATTATTACCACCAACCTATCTAAAGTCAACTATCCATTAGCGATCATTGTTGTAAATTCAAATGGTTTTTTTTTCCTTTTTTTTTATTTACCCTAATGGGTATGTATAATTTTTTTTAGTGCCACTCAAATCATAAGATATTAATTGATAGTTTTTATTTGAATGCATTTGTCACCATTTGTTCATCAGTGCCGTTTAGGAACAATCTCCATTTAACATTATATGTCGATATGTTTCAATAAAGAGAGTGTAGGACCTCTTTGAAGCTTATTGTGCTTAGTAATTTCTTAAAGGACTGAATGAAGCAATTGTAAATGCATTTACTTGATAACATAGCTCTTAGCCAATTTAGAGCACAGCACTGTTTTTTTCTTGTTAAGCAGCTTTTTGTCTCTTTTTCTTCTGTATCTTCCTGCTTAATGCTTGTTTTGAAGGAAACATGGCAGATTATTTACATTTGCAAGTATGCTCCTGGAATGTTTATCTGGTTTACATGGATTTGTGGGACAATCCTGACCTAAAATCAAACTCTAAAATGGTGAGGTTCTCTTATTTCGTATATTTTTACTACTGTTTAATATTCTGAAAGTACTGGGCTGTAAAATGTATTTCAAACTGTACAATGCAGAGGAGAATAAAAAATGCAACCTCCTGATATATCTGACTGTGCTAGTAACACTGATGTAGTCTGCCCACAATACTATTTTATAGGGTAAGAATGAGATTTTTTCAACTTAAAACTAAAAATAAGATTTAAAAAAACTATACTTCAAAATGTATCTTTTTTTATTTGTGTTTATTTTACTAGTTTGTTTGTGTTTCCTTATAATAGTTGTGTGGTCAAATAACATGTTGAAAGAAGACATTTAAGGTCAGATAATCAGTTAGTGTTTTGTTGAATGAAAATAAAGATAATCTGAATTTGAAGTCAATTAACAGTAAGAAAAAGAAAAGGCAAAACCATAACTGTAGAGATCCATAATGAAAACCACTACAATCCAAGATAAACACAAATGCCCATTTAATGTTTCCTAAAATCCATCATGAGGAGCCAAACATTTCTGAAATATTCTTTGGACTGACAAGAACAAATAGAATACCAGAAACTGATGAACATGTTGGTGGGATTGTGCTAGTCTAGTCTTCCTTCATCTCTTCAGAACCTTGAGGATTTCCTGTAATTTATGGAACCATGAATTTTGTTCTTTGTCCAGACTTTTGTTTTGCGCCTTTCCTTTGCAGGATTAAAGATCCAAAGCAAAAATTCTCTATTGCAGCTGAATTAAAGTAGTTTTTCTAGGTGCACCACATGACTCAGTGGTAGAACAGTTGCATCATACTCAGAGGCTACAGTCCTCAACACAACTGTCTCAATTCCTGGCCCATTTGCTGCATGTCTTCCTCTTCTCACTCTGCTCTTCTTGTTGTATTCTAAATGCCACTGTTGCCACAAATTTGCCTTATAGAAAACTGTTCTTCAAAATGGCTTGGGTCAAAATATCTCAGTTCACTGAAAAATATCAGAAGAGCTTGATAGAAGTTGTTACCACCAAGTGATGTTCAATCAGTATATGGTGTTAGGGGCAATTAAATTATAAATTAGTTATGTTTGATAATTATCATGGTTTAACTGACAAAAAAGCCAAGACCGAAGGAATTTGTCTGAGGAGAAGTAGTTTTTCAAGGCACTGAAAGTGTAGATATCTAATCATAAAACAGTTTTTGCATCAATCAAAATAATCAGAAAATAAAGTTCTTTATCTTTAGCAACAGACATTAAGCCTTAGTTTTCTTTTGAAGCCTTTTTGTGTCCTAATCCATCTTTTTTTTAGCTTGAACTTATGTCTCTGACATATTTTCTCTTTTGCTGAATGCTTACATTTCCAAGTTTAAAACCCAACCATCTCGATTTTATTAGACTTGAATGAGTATTGATTGTGGTATCGGGCACCATTAGGGCTTTTTGTTGCAGATTTTTTGTAAGGCTATCAAAGATGTGAAAAATCAATGCTCATGTATTTGAAATGTAAAACTTCATCATACATTACCTTCAGGTAGGATAAATCAAAGTTATAGAGAGAATAGGTACAAACTTTAAATAGTTTCACAACTATCATCCAAGGAGAAAACTTGTCATTTTTTTGTATCACAAGTTGTTTTCACCATTGGAGTTTACATTTTTGAGAAAATGATGAGGACTTATATTCTAATGTTTTAGCTTTTTAAACTAACATTGTTTCATATTTTACAGAGCACGTCACTGTCAATATCTTCTACATTGAGCTTTTAAAATGATTTCAGCGTAACCCTGCATCATCTTTTTTTTTTTCTACTATTGAAAGTATTTTGAAGATTTTATATCTGTAAATATATCATTTCAAAGCCTTAATAAAGCAGTATCTTGTTTTGCTTTCTACCATTTTCAGTTCTTGTCTTGCTGATCCTCACCCTTAAACGCCACAGGAAAGGCCAAAGGATGGCAGAGGACGAGGAGGACATGAGAGATAACGTCATCAAATACAATGATGAAGGCGGAGGGGAGCAGGACACTCAGGCATATGACATGAGCGCACTGAGGAACCTCTATGACTTCCCAGAGGCCAAAAGCTGTGACTCTGGACCGGACATCCGCTCGTTGCCTCAGTGGATACAGGCAAACAGAGTGGGAGGTGGGGCGGACGGAGCTATGGCAGCAGCAACAGACTTCTCCCTTTTCAAAGGCTACATACGAAAGAAGGTGGAGCAGGCTGACGCTGACCTGTCAGTACCGCCATATGACTCATTCCAGACATACGCCTTTGAGGGCACCAGTTCACCTGCGCTTTCACTCAGTTCAATCCACACACTGTCCACCACATCTGAGCTGGATTTCTCCTACCTCAGCGACTGGGGGCCACGCTTTAGGCAACTGGCAGGCTACTACGCTCCAGGAAAGACTGAGGAGGAAACATCCTAGCACAGTTTCTTATCGACAGAGAGACAGTTAAACACTCCTTTTTCCTCGTTTTTTCTGTCTCCTCACCCTCTGGCACTCTACTAAAATCATCAGAGCTAACCTTGTGTGCTCATTTCAGTCAGAGTGCAACCTCTTCATCTCATTTTGGAAATTCTCCAATGTAGACTTTGAGCTCTGACATGACATTGATTTTAAACTTGTGTTTTGATTTTTTAAAAAATATTTTAGGCAAAAAAAAATGGGGGCATAAAAAATGCTATTTAGTATTTTTTATTTTTTTTGTTTGTTTGTTTGTAAAGGGATTATTTTCTGCGCCCAACATGCAGCTCTTTAGTTTAAGCTACTATATCACACTGAGAGTGACGAGAATCATTATTACTTGGGTAAAACTTAGTAATTTGGAAGCGCGCAGTTTGAATAACATATTTTTTAAAAAAAGGAATATTCGTATATTTATTTATTTTTATTTATTTATTTATTCATACGATGGTAACTCTTAGTGTTGAATACAAATTAATGGAGAATGACTTTACTAAAGGAGAAGAAAGAACAGCAGTGCCAGATCATTATACAAAACACAAGTACCGAAGTGATATGTGGGCCATCTAAAAATTACACACTGGAAAAAATGTTTTATTTTCTTTGATAGGTTTTGTACAATAACTCACAGAAGATAAATACAAAACAGAAAGAATGCATTCTGGATCTTTCAGCTAAAAAAAAAAACAAAAACAAAAAAAAAACATATTTTTTTGTGGTTTATTAAAAGATACATTTTGAAGGTGAGAAACTGAAGACAATTGCGTGTTAACAGTGTCTTTTTCCTACTTTCTCTGCAGCCATTTGTGGGGGAACAAGGCACAAACTGCTGCAGGGTTTCACAAAAAAATAAAATAAAATAAAAACAAATGACTGTTTTATGATGGCCAATTTTGTGACAAAAAAACCCAGTCAGATGTTATTTCCTATTTTTTTGTGTGAGTGTGTAAAATATGTTGATTCTATTTTATAATCAAATTGTTTTATTTTATTTTATTTTATTTATTGTTGGGTTGTTCTCATTGGGCTTAGGGAGTTTGTGGCAACACATGATCAGATCGGATCACATCGACCTTTTATCCCAAGTTATTCCATATTTATCTTAAATTGCAAATGTATGGAAAAAATTATAAAAAAGAAAAAGACCAATAAATATTTAACTTTTTTGTAAATCAAAATGTGTGCAGTGGTGTATTGACTGTAAATTGCTCATTAAATGAGATGCCAGTGATAAAGTGAATAGAGCCCCCATGTTAACAGTTGTTGTGTGTGAATAGTTTGCTGAGGACATTTCCTGAATTATGAATATTTGCAGAACTTGTTTTTATTTACACCAGGGATAGATAGAAAGAGTACTTTTAGGTTGAAACAAACACACCATATGAGAGGATCCAACCAAACAAAGAATTTCTACTCAGCGCATCTCCCTCATGACTGTCTTCTGCCAAACTACTGTAATTGTCAAAGTCACCAGAGAATGCCAAAGCATACAAAGTTAATTTCATCTGATTTTAAAATGGGATTCACATTCACCTGACAATACTCTTCTTCAAGTAAACTGTTTTGTTGAAAAAATATGTTTGATGAAGAAAATAATTTCAACCTAACATCAGAACATTTATGCTTTAAGTTTGGCATCTAAGAGAAACATCTTCATTTAATGTTGTTGCAGTTGGATTGTTATCATTCTTGTTTTATTATTCTAACATAATAGCAATTCATAAAACAATGTACTTTCTACATTTTAAGGAAGTACTTTTTAGCAACCATTTTACTACAAAATATGTATTAGTACTACTGAATTGTTTCCCCATTTATGTGAAGTTAGAATTAGAAACTTGATGTATGTATAATTTTATTCATATTTATTGAGGCAGAAAATACAAAACATTGCATAGTTTGAAGTACAATTAATATAATTCACATTTGTTTTAATCACACATCAAGAGTCACATTGGCTTAATTGTGAGATTAGTTTAAATTTTGCCATTTATTCTGAACTGGCTTTAGGCCTGGATTTTGTCTTTTTAACTCCTGAATATAAACTTTTGCTCTGAATATACAATTTCATTGTAACTTTGATTGTATGTTTAATAATATCCCCATGGAAAGGCTCCAGTAATATGTCTTTTGCAACCTCTAACAAGATTTCTTTCAGAATGACCCCATTAATCCCTCATGCAGTCCTAAGAGAAGGGGTCCATTGTGTCCTGCAAGCTTTTTACCCTGTGCACAGTCCTAGTGGGTGGCACTGACCCCACGTGTTCTTTTCCAATGCCTTTTTTGTTTTGTGTGTGTGGCTTTGGAAGTGGCACTTTGACTGGACACCTCCTCAAATCGTCAGTTTGAAGCATTTAGGAATTTAAATTCTTCTATTTACATTAGAAAGGACTAAATAGATGCAGATGTCATGTTGTATGACCCTGACATCTCCTGTGCTCATTCTGATCATCACACTAAGACTGCAGGAGGGTTAAAGCTCCATTCATCTCCCACCCCATCAACTGTTAGTATCTTCCTTGTGCTAGCTAAAGAAAAGTAAGCCTACAACCTGATGGTGCCAGTAGTATGTTTACAATTTGGGGTAAAAAATTACTTATTTGCCACAAAATTGCCTTTTGCATGTTGTACATCCAATTTTGTCACATCTGACAAAAGTTTGTATATTTGTGCCATATTTTTGTATATCTATACAAAGGTTGGTGTGAATAATGTTGAAATTATTTTAACATTATTAACTTGCTCTAAAGTTCTCAACAATTTTACATCTAACAGTCAGTATTTGCTGGCTTCTTAAACATTAATCTTGAACAGTGATGTTCAGTGACACGAGGTCTTCACAGAACAGTTGAATTTGTACAAAATTCAAAACAGACACATGTATGCCTCCTTTTACAAATTAGAAGACTTCCAAATGCATTTGCAATGGATTTTATTTAGAGGCATCAGACTAGCAAAGTGTAATTGGAAATACAGTTATTTATAAAACAGCTGGAAATATGTATAATCTTTTCTTTTCACAGCCATACATTACATTTAATCTGTTATGTAAAATCCTAATAAAATACTTAAATTAATTTGATGAAATGTGAAAAGTTTTGAAAGACATAGAGTCTTTTGCAGTTATGCGACTGATTTAATGAGTTGCGACAAATCTGACCCGCAAATAAATGATTCCTTGAGCTAGATGTAAGTGTACTTTTAACTGTATTTGATTTTAAGTTTTGGAAAAAAATAAATAAATTCCACATTTCTAAGTAAAGAAAAAACAGCTGGAAAACATTTCAGTGAATTGTTTTGACTTGGAACTCAGAAACTAAAAATAATAGGTGGAACACTGCATTAACTCAAACAAATTTACAATGTGAAAGCAATTTAGATTGACTTTACACTTTGGATCACCCCTTGCATTTCTTCAACAAAGTGCTTCAGACTATATTCTGTTGTACTGCATAAGTGCCCTAATAATATGTGTATTTTTTGGAAGAAAGGTTTGGCAGGCATTTATTCACTGCTATTCCTGTCCCTTTAGCATTTTCTGATCGACAAAGGCTACAGGCTTGTGGCCATAGACTTTGTAGATCATCATGAGCTTCAAAGTCAGTAGAACTGGATATAAATAAAAGAAACATAAGAGTGGCATCCTGCTGAGTAAACCTCATGTCATGTGTCTAATTCTATAAAATATCAGTTTTCTTCATAAGAAGCAGAAAGTTCCCAGCTATGCTCATATTCTTCAGTTGTAAAAGAGCATCACCTGTATCACTGCCAAGGAACATGTTACTCCTTTGTGATGACCTACGCATGTGAACATGAAATGTGTTGCCATCAGTCAGAAAATCCTCCCCCAAATTCCAAGGGCAATAAGAAGATGGCCATTAGTTATGCAGATAGAGCTTTGGTGATTGACAGTTCTCGAGGGGATAGTGGAGAGCACATTAAATCTTCGCTTCTCTTCTCTTTGTACTTGACTTGGTAATGACAATTGATTAAACATTGGTGGTGGGAGGAGGACGTAAATGTGAACTGCAGGAAATATCAATCATATGTTGCCTAATAGCTGCATAACATTAGTTATTTAGTTTCAAGGCATAATAAAAAAATAAATACTGGCTTTTAGCAGGTCAAAATAAGAACTGTTTTGATTAAGAGAGGCCGTTTAAACAAACTTGGCCTACATCACAAAACAAATACTGTTCACTGAAAAAACCAAATGTTAAAATGAGATGACTGTTATACTAAAATGGCCATTAAGTCTTTATAAAAACTGCACTCTGACAGAGATTTTCAGTGTTTCCTTTAATCATAAAAATACTTGTTTTTATAGCACTGGCAAGTATTTTGCTGCAAGCTGGGTGAAAGTATTTTACTTCTTTGTTATGTTATTAATTTACCAAGTGTTTGCTAAAATGTTAAATTTGTTTTAGAAAAATAAAAGAAAAACACAAAGAAAAAACATAAATTTGTGTTAAGTTACATTTACAACAAAAAGTTTAAAATGAAGACAGGTCCATAAGATCAAACACAATGAAGAGAGAATAAAGGCATCAAATTATAACATGCATCTAAATTGTAAATCACTTCCCCAGTGTAAGGAGACAGGGAGGCTTTGCAAGGGCCTGAGGCAGCTACATTACAGACATGGCCCTGGTTTGCATTACAAATGCATGGGAAGTTGAAGAGCTTGTGTTTTAAATTTTACACTTCTAGTCTTCCATGATCATTTATGTACCTTTTACATGGAAGAAACCTGCTGATTCTTTGACTGAGAAATACTAAATAAGCAAGCTGATTGATGATTAACCTCCTTAGAAAAGCATTTAAAACACAAAAGAGAGAACTTCTGTTGCACATACCAACCAGTCTGTTGCACATACCAACCAGTCCCTCCTAACCCCTCACAAAAACAAAGAAAAATACATAGGCTCTGTAGTAAATCTGCTATTGGCTTTGAGCAGAAAACTTCTGCTAGCATTCAAAGAAGCCCTGTATGCATGGACACAAATTATGAATTAGTGCTCAGAAAAACAGAAAGTAATTTAGCACTTCTGCAGTAAAGCATCACTGGCACCAACACATGGAGGCATCTAAGAAATTAATATAATGTTATTGATTTTGCGTTTGCTGTTTCTTTTGTGCATCTTGTGTAGATTGTTTTAGTGTTAAAAGCAAAAGGTTCAGTTAATCCTTCTATTTGTTGAAGGTTCAGGCTGCCAGGAAAAGACACACTGGAGGATCTGAGGTTTTGCACTAACACAGTAAAGGATAAATAGTTTTCTTTACAGTCAGGGAACAAACCAGGTGTCCTTTGTAGGTGGCAAAATCTAAATTAAAGTTTGCAATTTATTAATTATTTATTGATTCACACACAGCATATACAGTACTAACCATGTATTGATCCATACCCCAGTTGATACAGCACAATTCACAGTTATTAGCAACCCTGGTAAAGATATGTTTAATCTTATTAGTAAGTTGGTGTCATGGAGATTGTACAATTTCCATGTAGTTTTCTGTAATATTTAGTGCTGCAATTCTACTGATTTACAATCCTGCTCACTATGCATGGTCCCCATCCAGGCTTGTTTGACATAGTTCTTGTAGTTTTCTTACTTTTGAACATCAATGCATGTCTTATATAAAAGAAAATAGATTTTACAATTGATTTTTCTTCTGCTTTAATAAATGCATTCAAATTAATGCCTGGCTGGAATGGTGCATGTTTCAGTGGTAAAGCAGGCACACTATAGATGGAAAACTCTAGTTTTCAACATAGCTGTTCAAGGTTTGATTCTTGACCTCTTGCCATTCACGACAGGCCTTCAGCCTAAGATTCAGCCCTTCTTCTCAAGCTCTAAAAGAACTGATTCCACTACAATCTAAAACCAGGTGGCTGATTTCCTCCAAATTTCTGAGACAACGCTGCTGCAACAAAAGATTAATTTAGTTTAAAGACTTTTTTAAAATTATTTATTTATTTTTTTTTACAAATACACCAACAGTACTGATAATTATGGAAACTGTAGTGTGTAATCCAACACAGATTTCTCCTTTATAATCTGAGCATGGTTAAAAACAACTTAAAGACTTCAACCATGCAATGTCACTTGATACTGCTGATTCTACTAGGAATCAGTTGTTTTATGCCAGCCTCTTTATACTATTATTTGTTTTTGTGGTTTGATGTTTCTCACTTTTAGTCCCTATAGACATCACAACGCCCCCACATAAAGATTTGCTATCACAGTAGCTACTTGAACTTAAATGCTTGTCAAAACGAGACTTATCTCTCTTTGTTCTAAGTTTTCCATGTCCTTGTCCTTCTGGAAAGTTTGATACTTTGTGCAACAGTGTTTTTCTTCATTCTGACAGGTTTTTCTATCTGTTTTAAGGTGTGTGTGACAAAGTGTAAAAGGTTTCATAATGGATCGGGGTGAAATACAGATCTTTAAATATTCCCAGTTTAGTTTCTTGGTGTTATGTAATAACTAGCGATTATACACAGAAAAATGGCTTTGTAATAATCAGTCTGTTTAGAACATTTATTTTTCTTAATAATGACCTTTTTTTCTTTAGGAGTGGGAAAGTGGATAAGTAGTCATCTACATTTAAATAAACACACAAACACAAAAACTAAAAACAAAATAATTGTTTAGTACACTTCGACACAGTAAAAATGGATAAGATTAGTTGGACAACTGTTGCCTAAGACAGATCAGTTCATTGAGAAATCAAAGTACAAAATAAACACTCTGATAAAACGCAAATAACTTGTGAACAAAGTGACCAATACATAAGATTAGATTAGATCCACCAATGAATGAATGAATGAACGGACGGATGGACGGACGGACGGATGGATGGTTTTATTCAATCTAAAACACAAAGATGGGCACACAATAATAATGTCTCTTAAAAGTCTATCAGCATTCCTACTGCATTCAATGGAATTCAAAAAAGTCAAATATTAAAATAAGATATAAAAGCCTACCCTTACTAGTTCATTACAAATTACTCAGTTTCACTCTTCATAGCTTTAGTATATTAACAAAATACAGAGAATCAACAATTGAATACTAACACAAGAAGAAGAAGAAAAGAACCAAAAACCCATCCATCCATCCATTATCTAACATGCTTATTGCAAAGGTGCTGGTGGCTGTTTCCATTTGTCAACGGGCCATTTGAGAGGCGGGATACCTGGACAGGTCCCCAGCCCTGAGAGAAACAAAAAACAGAAAAATTTAAAAAATAAATCACTATCACAAAAGTTTTGATTAGATTTCAAATGTTCAAGTTCCTTAATAGCTTCTAATCATCTTATGTTTTAATTTATTTTATACTTTTTTGTGATATTAATTAGTTTGAGGTCTTCTGCCAAACTATTCCAAAGCTTACAGCCAGCAACAGAGAGACACATACTTTTTAATAGCATTTATACATAGCATTTGTTTTAAGTTAAATATCCCTGTTATCTCACATCTCCCATTCCGTTCCTTAAACAATTTCTGAATATTTTTTAGTAGCATATCATTTTTTATTTCATATACTATGTGTGTAGTCTTAAAATTTTACTAACTCAGCAAATTTTAATACTCTAATATGTGGCTGTGTGTTGATGGAAAGTACAGTTCAGGGATTTGCCTGAAACACAAAGCTCTGAGTAAACCTTCTTGATGGCTCTTTAGTGTTGTTGTCACCAGATGTGTTGGCACTAATAGCCTCCTCTAAGCATTTTAAAATTTAAACCTACATTTTACCTGAATAAATTATGATTTATAAATATTTTAGACACTTAAGGGTTTGGCAATAGAACTCTTTGTAAGAGGATGACGGCTGGAGAGAGGATCCAACCACAGGACACACAAGGAATGAGATGAAGGAAACAAAACAAAAGCCTTGAATGCACTTACTAAGCTGTGTTATGTTAAGTAGAACAACAGTTTAAATAACTATAAAACTTTAAGACATTTAAAACATTAATACATCCAATTTCCTTTCTATAAATAGGTCTTTTATAATACATTTACAATAAACATTCTTGGTACACCATTGTATAAACTGTTTAAGGCTGGATAAAATATAAAAATAAAATTAAATATTAAAAAAATACCACTTTGTCTCAGTAAAGTACTCTTGCTGGAGAAAAATAGGTTGCCCCATTTGGACCAGAGCAGCAGGTATATCTTAGGTAAGCCCCTTTTCTATTTTCATGAATGAAGTATTCATCTTGTGAGCTATGTTTCTATGGTTTGCCTTTTTTACTTATCAAATTAAGAGTTACCTTTACACTTTAGAATTTTGGATGAAACAGGATTTTGTGTTTTGTAACGTTTTCTGAAATTGGTTAAAATGGCTATTAATTAGTAAAGAAATAATTAGGAAATCCTTTCAGTTTTGCCAAGCTGTTGCATGAAGCAAAGACAAGATATTTTCCTGCTTCTGTGTCTAGGATATATTTGTTAGGCAGGTGATTCTTGAAAATGATTTTACAAGGAATGAATAAGCTACTTTAATTACCTTAGATACATTAATAGAGGGCTCAATTGTGTCCCATTTTCTCTTTCTTTTTGGGATTTATATTAACATTTGGTAGATATCAACATTTCATAAATATCAAAACGCAAAGCTGCTGGAAATAAAATAATTCCACCACCTCAGAATGGCACCCTTTCCTGATATATACAACACAGAATAATTAGATGAGTTTCTTTGTTGGAGTTTGCTGAGCATTACCATCATAGCAGAAATGTAATTAGTAATAACACCTAGAAAGTGAAGACAGTCACAAGGGTTAGCAACATACTAATTCCCATCAAAAGAAAAAAAATAAAGTGATTAGACCATTTGTGGTTTTGTGAGGCATGTGCAGCTTTGAATGAGCCTTTACAGCTTTGTCAAATGAAATAATATGAACCGCCTATCTGGGTATTTTTGTACGTGCTGGAATTATGGGTTTATTGAAGCTGTATAATTGCATTTTATTGTTTCTTTCTTTCAACTCTCCCTTTCTCATGTGGCTCCTACCCCATTCGCCCTCGGAGGAAAGTCCTTTTTTTTATTTCTATTTTACTTCTGCATGGCAAATTTGATCGTCTTTCATTATGCAAATCAATTTAATTCCAACAAAACCTACCGAGAGTGACTGGGGGAGACTTGAAGATGAATTAGCAGAGATCAAATGGAAAGACAAAAAAATGCATTTAGAATCAAGCTTTGGATTTGCCTTGATCTAATTTTAACAGATGAAACCTTACTTTCTTTTTTCAGTTGAGCCTTTTTATGTATTAAGAATTCCAAGTTGATTGAGGTTGGCACCTGTTTGCCCTTAAAGAATTGCACTCCTTTTCTAATGCTGGAGGGTGAGAGATAGATTGCGCTTTGGGACAAACTGTGTCAGTGATTACCTTCTGTGTCTTGTACAGTAAGTCAACATTATAAATCTCAGCAAGGATGGTAGAGCACTATCAGCCAACTCTAAAAGCCAATTACTCTCTCAACGACCTGACTCATGTAATATTTACAACCATATAGTGGATCCTACTTATTTCAAATCTGTGAAACTATGTTGCTGAAGAAATTAAATCATTACTTTAACTTTCCTGTACTAGTACATTTTGCAGGAGCTCTTCTGAGGCAAGCCATTCAAAGATGAAACATTTCAAATTAGTTTTTTAGTTTAATTTGTTTCATTTTATCTGTTCAGTTTTATCTCACATTTCTCTTTCTTGAATTAGCTTTGATGTTTTTTTTTTTTATGAAAATCACCCAAACATGGAGTTTGACGTGTTTACCAAAAGCTGTTGTTGGATTTACTGCTGTTTTCAACCTTCACTAACATAATTACTACAACCAAAGAGTTTACCATCTCTTTGGTGAAAGCCTAGACTGTCTTTCAACAAGGTTGCATCTCCTCTCCTCGTGGACGCATACTCAGTAAATATGCCCCTGCTTTGAAGAATAAATGTGTGTTTGCAAGTAGGCGTGTGTTTAAGTGTGTCTACATGGGACCAACCAGATGCTGGGGTGTGTACAAGCTGTCTCAGCTGGCCTAGTATATGTCTACTCTAAGCAAACTACTGCTCCACTCACACATACCTATGCACACTCATGAGACACACACACACACACACACACACACACACATACAATGAATGCCATTGGCAAGGTTATTGCTCATTCTCATGAGTCCTTACAATCTCTTCTGTTCTCCACTTTTTGATCTGTAGTCGTTTTGTGTGAAAAATAATGAGGACCACATTGCAAATACTTCAAACAAGTCCAACGTCATTGCCATGAATGTGGGAGGATGTGTTTTCAATCTCTATAAAACAAACAGTTTAAGTGCCCTGTTACATGTAGCATTAGTCATTTGTAATCCATTGATTTAGGTGTGCTTGCAAAAGGATGTAGTCCTGGAAAAAATGCATAAATTCACTCTTGTATGTCATGGCACAAAAAGAAAAACAATTCCCTTGTCCCACCCACAAAAAAAAAAAAAAAGTTGTGTTCTCACCAGACCATGTGTTTGAGGAGCAGAAATGTTAATTGATGGGAAACACATTAGAAGCATTCTGTGCATGCAAGGTGAGCAGGTCTATCGGCAGCAGATCACATCCAGGTATCCACTTGATTAACAGGTAGATTAAGGTTTTCATGCCGATTGCTGTAAAATTTATTTTCAACATTGTTAATGATTGCCAAACAACATTATTTTGGTCTTACCTTAATTAAACTTAATTGAAACATTACTTTTTAATACAAAGTTATGCCTATATAGCCATACACCATCTCCATGTTTTTCGTTTTTTGTATTTCTGTGGGATGAAGGAAGGTGTCAGAGAGCTGACCTTGATTTGTCATTAAGTCTTCTGAAAATTAGCCAGTAACTTAAATGTTTTCTAAAAAAAAAAGTCCTCTCACATTTAATTGTTAGACTGTTTTTTCTTTTTCTTTTTTTTTTTTTTTTACAGTCAAAGTGTAAAAAATTATCTCCAATTTCCCTTCCAAATTGAAAGTGGGTTAACTCACTCATAAATGCACTCAAGTAGCACACTACCAAAACTTCTAGTTTTATGGACATGCTCATGTCTTTATAGAGCTACTTGTCTTTTTAAGTTCTGAGGATGGACTCACTTTCTAATTTACATTACATGTACTTTTTTCTAGTAAAAAGAGAGAAGTAATGATGACCTGTAGAGAATCAGATATTTTATGTAACTTGGTATGTAAAAGTTTCACACTAAAAATGGTGTCAATGTCATAGTTTCCCAATGTAATGATGACCTGTAGAGAGTCATATATTTAATGTAACTAGGTATGTAAAGATTTCACACTAAAAATGGTGTAAATATCAAAGTTTCACAATAAAGGCTAACATTTTAAAATAAAAACTGCTTTAATTTTTTGACATTACTTCCCTTTCATCTTAACACATATTAAGATAATGTACATGGCAGTACATGACACGTACATGTACTGTCATACACAGTGACAGTGAATTGACAACACTGCAACAGTGTTGTCAATTCCACTTTTATGGACATGCTCATGTTCCACTTTCAATATCAGAGATGTTTGTCTCTGACTAAGAGGAAGACTTAAGTGTATAATGTTTGTTACATTTTAGCTTTAACTCTCCACTATTACACAGGAGTGATAACCTCTAATTGTTTAGAGGTTATCTAAACAGTGTTGCAGTGTTGTCAATTCACATTGATGATTTGGTGAAAAGCATTTATAAGGAAACTGGAAGTCAAACAGCCAAAAACATTCTTCAATGGTCATTTGCACAAGTGAGTTTATATAAAATGTCAAGTGGTTTGTTGCTGAGACATATTTGTACATGAACTGTGTTTATGGTATTAGTAGCCTTAGCTTCAGCCAAGAACAAATGCTGCCAACTCCTGATGCTTGGCTTCTACTTAACAAGTCTCTTTGCCCAGGGCTTTTATAAGCAAGCCAATGCGGCGCTCCCGAATAAAGGTGAGACTTTTTGTGGATCACATATGCACTGTAAAACCTATTTTATTGAAGTTTTATCCCCTTTGACTTATGGTTTGACAAAAAGTGTTTTGAGGTAATAAGTTGTTAGAGGGCAGTTGAATATGTGGCCTACAAGAAATAAGAAATATGTCTTAAGAATATAAGATGACATGTACATAAGCAGATCATTTAACATTTCTACAAATCACAGTCATGACTTGATGTGATTTATTATATAGCTGACAATATACATTTTAGTAATGCCTTTATGTCTACAAAACCCTTCACAATTAGTTATTTTTACATTAAAATTGTGGCATTTTGCAAGACTGACAGGTGAATTATAATGCTGTGCCAGGAAAGTTCCAGAAAATTGAAGCAAACTCTGGTTCCACTTTCAATATCAGAGATGTTTGTCTCTGACTAAGAGGAAGACTTAAGTGTATAATGTTTGTTACATTTTAGCTTTAACTCTCCACTATTACACAGGAGTGATAACCTCTAATTGTTTAAAGGTTATCTAAATAATTAGATATTTAGATAATATCTAGTTATCTAAATATCTAATTATTTAGATAATTAGATCTAAATAATTAGATCTAATTATTTAGATATAAATAATCTAAATAATTATTTAGATAATTATTTATTATCTAATAATTAGATTCATTAGATTCATTATATCTAAATAATTAGATTAATTAGATCTAAATAATTAGATAATTATTTATCTAATAATTATCTAAATAATTAGATAATTATTTAGATCTAAATAATTAGATTTAATTATCTAGACAGTGGAATACTGTATTCCACTTACAGTTTGAAGAAACTGTAAATGAAATAGGATTCTGATTGTAGGAACAATAACACACAGCCATTATGATATGACAAAAATTTTTCTTAGGTTAATGTTTAGATACAATCTGAAGGTTGTCATGTACTATTCAATTTACTATTGCTTTTTCTTGGTTGATTGTCCATCATTCCGACAGGGCAAAGCTGCACACATCTAAAGCTCCTGAACAGATTACAGAATCTCAAGACTTTATGTTCAGGATTCAGTCCAAATTTCACATATACTTTACTTATATGCCATTTGATAAGGCTAACAATTTACACACTGTCATGAATAAAATAATATTCAATTTAAGAGAATTACATAAAAGGATGTAAGTGCATCTGCAAATTGATAGGTCTTCGAGCAATAAATATTCTGCTTTTAGCACTCTCAGAGAACAAACTACTAGAAATAGCTGTTTCCTTATTTTGGGGTATAGTCTATGTTGGACAAGGTTCTGAGTAGTCAGGCATATTGTGTTTCATCTACCCTGAACATTGTCCCTGCCACTACATTTTCCAACATGTATTATTTAACATTTGAAAGCAAAGAAGCTACATTTACAATTGTTTATGATTACACTTGGTTTTATTTTGCTGGTGATAGTAGAGTTTTAGAAATAGTAGTGGTTAATGTTTCATAGTCTTGTTGTTGCTTCTAGTTGTCTTCACATTGTAAATCTAATTATGCAGTGTACACACAACAAGCATTTGCAGTTTTTACCCTTTGCCTAGTAAGCTGGTACTGTGAGAAAGTGCATGTGGGCTGCACAATTAATTACCAGGGTTTGTACATCATTAATTTATATTAAAGCCACTGGGGAGTGCGAATGTAGTGCTTTTCTTCATGCTCCAGTAACAGAGATAAACAGACCATTAACTATTTTCATGTTCAGAAAGAGAAAGGTTTTCTTCTAAAAGTTAGAAGTAAATTGATCAGATCCAAGTAATTTTATTTAAACAATATTTTCTAAGTAATTTTGACAGGTAATAAAGTTAAGAAACTTTTGCAACTGGCCTCAGATAACCAGTAACAAGACTGAAGTAAATAAGTGTTATTTACTTGCCTAAACTGCATGTTGATCTCAATATACTCCATAATATCCACATCCATATAATAAAAACAATTCCCCTAATGCATGCATGATTATTGATATGTCCTCTGTTTTTTTTCTTCTGTTAGTAACTGCTAATTAAATCTACAATTTTCAACATAAAGCACTTTGAGCCCCACAAATACTACTAGTAATTATGTTCTCTGAAGGCGACTGGCCACTTACAGAGTGGCAATGTATCATTAGTTTACTGCTGTTCTTGAGGTGTTGGAGAAGCTGTTCCTTTATAATGCAAATGGATTTTTTATGGTGTACTGATGGATCATCTGCTGCAGAGCAGGAATTCATTGCAGTATGACATCCAAGGTATAACCAAGATTAAATTCTTTGAATTATTGCATTACAACCCTCAGCATGTGAAATGGTGCCAACTCGATCTTTTACCACAACAGTACCCGGGACTCCTACCTGCAACATTCTCTAACCCTACTGCTGTATTTATATTCACAGTAATTGCTATGATAAGTGCAAATAAGTGCAATTAGCAAAGCATGGAAAAGCACCTCACCTTTACCCTCTTTCTTGTTGCTATTCTTTCATTTTGTCAGTATTTTTCTAAATGATACTTTAATTTAGCTCAACCAGTCTGTTGTAGATTAGATTCAAGGGAACTCTGCGACAGCAAAAATAAACAATGGTCATTAGAGCATCATTACCTAACAGAGTACAGAGAGACAGCTTCCATGTTCCTTGCAATGCAGAGCCTACACAGTCTCTGGTCATTTAGGATTTTTCTCATTAAGATTTATAGATGAGTAAAAATAGGGTTATGAATTTGATATATCACAACAAAGCTCTGGCTGAGATATTTTTGCCCAGTGCCCATAGTCCTCTCAGGAGAGCTTAATCTGGCATCTGGCCACCAGCCACTCCTTCTTCACCCCCCCTTCTTTTGTCCCACTGTGATTTTATGGTTCTGGAGAACTGAGCTTATTTCACTAAACTTCTGAAAAGCTGCATGTTAGGAAATGGTTCTCCAAAAAGGTTGCAAGAGAGGAACTTTAGAGATGATGAAATGTGTTCCTGTGCCACAATATTTTATGATCCTCTAATAATGTCTTCTTTTGTTTCTAGTAAGGTTTTATTTTATTTTCATGTATTTGTTTTTATTTTTGTTTTTTTTAATTGTGAACTTTGAAAATATATATATTATTTTCAATTTTAATGTGATTTAAAAAATTGCAATTGACAGGCAAACCATCCAAGACCTCTAGACTAGACTTACATTAAAATAAAATATAATAGATTAATAGAAAAGATGTACAATGATATATATATATTTTTTTCTAAATTCAACACAGAAATATGGAGGGAAGGGCTGCAAACACTGCAACTTTAACATTTTTGTTGCTCATGGTAACAACAAAAATATTGGTGTAAAAAAACTGCTCTATATTAATTTGTTCACATGTCTCTTTCTAATTGTTAACAAGACTACACCACTCTTTCTTTATTGAATTATTTATTGTGTATAGTAATTGTCTGTGTTAATTGAAAATGACAAACTATGTTTGCAGTGTTGTGCAGTAACTGTGTGTTACTGCACAATAAAACACATTGATCTTACCCATTAGATCAATGCTATTCTGACCATTGTGAGATGTGATGTGTCCAAGCAACATATAGGCTATGTTCACACTGCAGTGGGGGATTCTGAAAGACCCAGGAATGAACAATATGGATTTTAAGTTTTACAATTATATTTTGTGGCACTATTGCGTTGACGATAAAAATCACAATCACAACTTTTTTTTTTTTTTTTTTTGATAACTATGACTTAATGGCTCCACAAACATAAATACAGCTCTTGAAAAAATGTGTAATATGCTTCTTTTGAACAACAGTCACATAATGAATTGTGAGTATCCCGCATTTTCCGGACTATAAGTCACAGCTTGTTTTATAGTTTGGCCGGGGGTGCGATTTATACTCAGGAGCAACTTATGTGTGAAATTATTAACACATTATTATATCATATCACATGTAATTTTCACACTTAACCGCAAGAGGGCATGCAAGGCTTGTGTTCGTCTACCTTCGGAGTTAACGGAGTTGTTTACAAGCGACACTGAAGATGAAGATTTAGTAAATTTGAGTGACAGAAATGGTTTGGTAAACTTGTAGGGTGTTATTTATGCTATAGTTATTTGAATAACTCTTAATATGTTATGTTTACATACCAGGCACGTTCTCAGTTTGTTGTTTGTCATTTAACGTTAGCATACCGTACAATTATTCAGCCTGTTGTTGCTTCTATTCTATTTTTATTGCCTTTCAAGATGACATGTCTGTTCTTGGTGTTGGATTTTATCAAATAAATTTCCCTCAAAAATGCGACTTAGACTCCGGTGCGACTTATATGTGTCTTTTCCCTCTTTATTATGCATTTTATGGCTGGCATTTTATAATCCAGAGCGACTTGTAGTCCGGAAAATACGGTAGTATCACTTGACCTCTCACAGTGAAATGATACATTTAATCACATTTTTAAGTTTATTGATATTTATTGGTACTTTCTGTGAAAAAACTGGAAAACAATCCCAGTCACTGCTTCAAGTTAAGTTGCCAAATTACAGTAACTGGAGCAACAGAAATACAGTTGTATGAGCATGTTTCAAGTCTCAAGGCTAATAAAACTTGAATCATTCTTAAAAGAAGCTCTTAAGGAAAATGATGTTTCATGATGACTACTTCTTTGACTTTTCTGTGTTCTAAGCTGAATATTTACAGCAAGAAAGCCCGGTCCTTGAGATGCTATTTGTGTTGAGCCTTTGCATTACTGTGAGTGGAACTCTATTCAAACTTTGGTGGCAAATACACTATTTTTGCATATTATAGTGAACTATACAACAACTGAAGGCCTACTTTGAAAGCAAAATTCTAAGATGAAACTCAGTAGTTCAGTATTTTAGTTCCAAAATGTACAGGGAGCGTAATGATGCCTGAGCATCAATAAATTGTCATATTGCTTCACTTTATCACCATAACCTATTTTTAGATTCCTTGTCCTGCATTATCTTTGCATAAAAGTAATCTTGCTCCTGTAACTTTATCCATATTTTATTTTATTTTTTTTCTTTGAACAACGATCTGATATGAATTTCATTTAAATAGGCAGTAGAGGACAAAAAGGCTTAAATTTTAGCAATGAGCCATATTATTATAATTTTTCAATCACTGTGAAGACTGACATCTTGGTGGAAAAGTTGTTTCTCTTTCTGCCTCTCCCTCTCGTTCTGCTCTTCAGATTTGTCTGACTCTTTAGACCCATGAAGAGGCTGGGTGGCCCCTCATTAAGCACATTCTGGATTACAGCTCCTGGCTAGAGCTATTTCCAACAACATGCTAGTGCATTGTAATGAGCCTCTCTGTGTGCTCCGCAAACACACTCAATCTCCCACTTTAATCACTGAGGAGGAGATAGGCTACTCCTCAAGCCCTCAATCGGCACAGTGGAAGGAAAGGGGGATTTTCAAGTTTCTCCATCCTCTGATGACAGATAATCTCCTTGGGAGATGAGTGTTCTGTCGCATAGCTCTGATTGACATGTCTAGCATTATGATAGAGTGAGTTAGACGTGAAAGCTGGAAGAAATGCCACAGCCAGGAGAAACGAAGCAGAAGAAGCATTTTCAGTCGGCAATGATCCTTTAGATGTCTTGTCCTTCTATTTCAGATCATAAGACGACAGCAAGGATATTGTGTTATCTTTTCAAAACAAGAATTGAGTGTATTCAAAGCGTAGCACTAATATAAAAATATAGACCCTGAGTAAAAATAACAAAAAACTTAACACATCATCAATTGAGAAAAGCAAACATAATTCAGAGTTTCAAAGATTCAATGAGGAAACTCCATAAACAGAGATAACGTGTGGAATTCGGCTGATAAAAAAAAAAAAAAAAAACATGTGCATCAAACTCCTGGACTAAAAGATTCACAAGTGTAGATATATTTTAAACAGCCTGTAGATATACTGTCTGCAAGCCGACATGATGCAATGATGCAATGAGCCAGTCATTTAATAACCGCATCTCAGCATTGTCAGCACCCAACATGAAACAAAACTCATTATACGCCCCGAAGCGGCAGCACTTAATGACATTACTGAAAAACCAGAGACAGACCCATTGCATGTATAGAATGTTAGACATTAAATTTATATGCATGTGAACTGCACTGGTCCTAAAAAGCCAAGTCGAAGAACTCTGACATATATTTTTAGAAAAAATTACAACACAATTGTATATGTAAATAAGATTTAGATATGTCGAGGTGAAACAGCTGATGTCACATCCAGGCAGCTTAAACTATGCAGCTTGCAAGTGGACAAAGTTTTATAAAGGGAGATTTCATTACTTTGTTAACAAGAAAAAACATTTTGCATGAGAGACTCTGGGAGACTACAAGCTTAGTTTTTAGCTATTTATGTACAGAAAAAGCCATTGTATATGTGCGTGTGTGCGTGTGTGCGTGTGTGCGCATGCGGGCGTGTGTGTGTGTCTAAGACTGCCTGTGTAGGGAAAATGATTTCAGAGTTTCTAACAAGATTCCAAAAGCTGAGTAAGTATTTCTGATGCATTCATTCATTTAAAGACAGAAAACTTTGAGTAGCAGTTTGACACAAACATCACACCAAATATGATGTGCTTCATACTGATGCACAAAGTCAAATAACCTATATGCTCACCTAGTTTTTAGCTATATGCTCACATAGCTAAAACTTTTCTCCATACACAGCTAAAACTTTAGATGCTACACAGTATGGAAGAGTTGTTCAAGTGCGAGTGAGCAGTGCTCTAAGTCCAGCTGTACGCTTCACAAAAGACACATGGCAGAGATGCTTGCAGGTCAAAATTACAAAAACATGGGGTAACATGGGGCAAATCCAGAAATGCTACCTTGGGCCACACACTCTACACTGTAAAAATAAAATTAAAAAATTAAAAAACAATCTTAGAAGGGCAGTTCTTTGTCCACAGGGAATAAGGGAGACACTCTAGCCCCACCTCTGTCTATCTGTACATGCCCCTAACTATTAACACACTCAATATTGGACATTGAATTATAGAGACAGGTTCATAGACTTCAGGTATATAAAAGTTTTCACTGGCAGAACAAACAAAACAAAAACTGGCCACCACTGGGAGAAGACTTCTTGATTTTGCTTCTTTTTAAGGACTTGCTTAGGGAGAGAAAAATGTTTTGCATTTGGAAAATAGCCCTGTTTGATTAATAACCTGTTGCTGATCATTGTAGATTAAATAGATAAGCAGTCAAAATTGAATCCACACCAATACTTTTTATACAGTGGTATAAAAGTGATTTTTAAAGCAACAGTTCAATATAACACAGCAGCCACTTAGCAAACTGCTAAACATGTGTGATGGCGCAGAGATGGTGAAATAAAATACATAAAAATACATCCCAGCATTGAAACTTGACCATGGTATAAAACAACTAGAGATTAGAAGAAATAAATAATGAGAAAGGTATCATGCTCATGTCAAATCCAATATGCTTTTCTATTATTGGCAGCAGTTGAGTTCATTTACAACTTGTTATGATACAGCACAGAGCTGTGTTTTTTTGTGTTGAGAGGAGGCCAATACAATCTGTCTTTCAAACAGGGAATGGCACATGGAGGAAAGCAACCACAAACAGGTATGCAGGATGGCTAACCAGCAGTTGTATTGCACAGTGCACAGGCAGGACCGATGATAGATTGATTCCAGCTGCAGAGAGGCAGTCCTGAATCAATTACAGTGAGTTTATGAAATAGAACAAAGGTAAATCATGGGTGGGGTGGTGGGTAGATGGGGTCTTCTATTTTACAAGTACTTGGGTACATTTTTTATAGGTGATAGTAGACTGAAAATTAAGTTAGTTTCGGAAACAAGAAATATAAGGTTTCCATTTCGGTTGATTATAAACTTCAGTGTTGTTTCTTAAAGATACTGAAAAAATGATGATGTACAATCTAGATTCATGGCAATGGCATTATTCATTAAAGTCGGGAATATACTAAAAGTTAGTTAAAAAGTACTTTAGACTCCACTTTCCTCATTTATACAGCTCCACTCCCTCCCTGCCCTCTTTGCCCTCTGATAAGAACATAACATTTGATTGGCATTTGTTAAGGTCAGCGGCTAACAATCAGTAACTCTTCACCTTTCATTACGCATCAGTGGTATTATGTACATCCTTACTTGCACAGGACCCCAAATGGTTTGACAACATTTCTTATGCAAATTGGGGAGCAATTATCTTCACGATCATTGATGCAGGGCTTGTTTGTTCCTAACAATGTTTGCGATATGGAGCATGTCATTAAGTCCTTCCCTGAAAGAATCCTGCAAGGTGACCAGCCTCTCATTGCCTCTCTGTCCTCCTGCTCTGTGCACAGCCATCAAAAGAGCAAAGCCCCCACAGAGTCAATGTTTCAACAAAACAAAGGAAGACTACAAATTGTGTACGTGACTCTGCTGGATATGGTCACATATGCCAAACTTGCCAATTTTATGAGCACATTACAATCAAGAGAACAGGGTCTCAATAAAATACAGATTTGAACACATTCCAATATAATTAGTTACACCATCAATGAGATTAATTATTAAACAATGCAAAAATGTTTATCAAAAAATATAAATCTTTCTGTATATATCTAGAAAATACATTAGAAAATACTGCTGTGTTTGTGTCAGTATTCACTTGTGATGTACATTTGCATCACATCTTTAACTTCCTGGCAGATTGTTCTAAGATTTCTAGGGTTCTCTGGATTGGTTGTGTCCTATTTTGTGCAGTAAAACAATCCCTTAATATGATGCTTCTACCATATACCAAGTTGGGATTGTTTTCTCACACTTGGAAGCTTCCCCCATTCTCCTCCAAATCTATAAATAGTCAGCATGTCCAAAAAAAAAAAAAAAAAAAGCTTCATCAAGTGTTACAATTACAGTTTTTGTCCATAGGTTCATTTGTAAATTATAATCTGAAAGCCTATACTGTACTTAGAGTTATAGGTTCTTCCATTCTGCATACCATTTAATGTCTTCAATTTCTGTTCAGGGATTGTTCACTATAGAAAATGACACACTTTCCAACTTAAATCAGTATCTTCACAAGGTATTTCCCTTCATTCTGTAGTGGATATGAATGTTTTTTTTTTTTTTTTTTTACTAAAAAACATTAATTTGTGGAACACATTCCTGATTATTTATTTATTTTTGTTGTATTTGAAGACTTGCTTGAGGTGTGCCTTAAAATTCTAAAACAAACAAAGAAAAGTTTGGTCATATTTTATGTCAAACTGCAGAAAAAATGTTTTGTATGACCACATGGTCATTTAATTTTGTTTATGTATTACAAAAAAAAATCTATATAGTTAAAAAATACAAACCAAGGAATAGAACTTTTAAAAAATGTGTACAAAGCAAAAGAAGGTTATCTTTTCTCATTAGGACTATATTAGGACATCACCATGTTATCCCCACTTATAATGGCTAAACTTAGGCATTGAAGTATATCAAGTGTATGAGAAAGTTGTTTTTCAGCATTTTGAAGAAAATGTATCATGTTTAAAACCCAGACCCAGGTACTCTGCTAAAGATGAAGTGAGAGTGAACACTGCAGTAAGATTTAAATAGCTGTCTGGGGCCTGCAAATAGAAGGCAGTAACAGCTTTTAAGTGTAGTAAGGGATTTAATTTGGTCCCAAAAGAAATTGAAATAACTGTTCCACTATATGGAATATAGTCTGCTAGTGGAGGACATTCAAAACAACTGCCAATGTGCTGAGGTCTGAGTGTCCAGAAAAAAAAAAAAAATCACCCTGAAAGTGGACCACAAGGTGAAAAAAGAAGTTAACAAAAACCTTGAAATGTCATCATGGAACCCGCAGTAACCCTTTGCTACTGTTGATGTGAAAGTGTATGCCTGTACAGTCAGAAAGAGACTGCACAAGTCCACCTTTCATTGGGGGCATTCAAGAAACCTATGCTCTGTAAGAAAAGCATTACGGCCAGGCTAAATGTTTCCAGAATGAGAGAAATTCTGACTTGAGTTTGAGTCTCTGTCTTGACTTAAGTCGCAAAAATAAAACACCTCAGACTTGATCTAGACTTGTGCTCTAAAGACTTGACTTGGATTCTTGGTCTGAGACTTTATTTATTGTAGCAGGTTTTATATTTTATCTAGCAGGTTTTATATTTTTTCTCTACCAAAGAATGAAAAGAAGACAGTAATGTGAGGCACAGGCTGCAGCGCTGCAGGTGCTGAGTTGCTGTGTTGTATTTGTGTGGAAGAATGTGCTTGATTGTTAGCCTGTGACAGTGGTGGATAATAACCAGGCTCATAATATGTTCATGATAGCTTCAGCTTCTCAGTGATTCTCACATAAATGTCTCCCCAAATGAGCATTGTGCTCAATGACTTTGAGTCATTTAGGAAACAAAATAAAACTAACTTACTTTTGACATTTTGCCACTGTTAAGCTAGCTGCAACATTACAAAAACACTTTTGATGAAAATCATCAAAATAAATTTCCTGTTCTATTCATTGTGAGATGAGTTTAACTCTCATTCATCCATGTACACTTTGTCTCATTGATTATGTTGGACTGAGAAGTAGTTTGTATGATGAGCTTAGTAAATATGCACTTCACCAGGCATTTGCTAATTGCTGCTGCTAGTCTGGTGGATCTATGTGGGGAAGATGTGAGGTAGGGGTGTTCGATGCGCCAGAAACAGGGTAAGTAATAATTGAAATAACGATGGTAATTATGATGATAATAATAAAATAAGCTGTTTATCAGAACAGCTTTGATAAATTGACAGATATTTTTGAATAAGTTCACAAAATAATTACATAGTTCCTGAATTACATTACTGTTTATAGGTTTTTAAATCACAACATTTTTTTTTCAAAGTGAAAATATATTTGTACTATACTTTTAGCAATGGAAAATATTGATTTTATTGTTTTTATTTTTTATTTTATATTAATAATTATATTAATAATATAATAACATATTGTCTATTTCCCAAAGGCAATGGGGATGTGGCTGGCTAATTATAAATGCCAGTGCAGAATCCTACAGAGCTTGCCAAGTTTATGAGAGATCACTAAGCCCTCAGCAGAGATGGGGCAACACACATACAGCTCTGAATATAAAATGTTAATTCACGCTGCAGGGAATACTGAATTGGGTGAGAGAGCAGTAGTATAGCCATCATCCCCCACCCCTTTCTCTACATTTCATTATCTGCTTGTTTCTTTTAAACTCTATAAGTGACTACATACAGTTCTATGCTAATTCAAACAGGCGGATGCATTTCCTGTTTATTTAGACATCGCCGGTGACCCAGTCCACTGCTCCCTTGAAAGACTGCTGGGCAGGCCAATGAACCCTTTAAATCCTGACAGCAGACATCTGCAAAAAGCTACATTTCCTAAATATATGCATGTACCACACCACCAAAAGGCCAAACCTCTTGGTGAAGTAAAGAGGCCCAAAGATTCAGGCAGTGATTGTCAAAAGTGATCATCGTCCCAACAGGAATCCCATCCTAATTGGGAATATGCAGGGAGACCAAAAGCAATACTAGTTTAGACTTACATGAGGCCTGCTTTCACTACAATAAAATACAATTCTACAACCAAAAGTGGACTGCATGTTTCACCCATGTGCTCTGAGATGTAACTGTTAACATCACCAGGCTGCCAAACTTCACATTTGAAACATATTGTCATATTAACATATTTGATTATATATGATTATGTTCCATAATTATAAATAAATAAAAAAATATATATTGGTCTCCTGTTTATCTCATGTGAATAAATGATTAAAGAACCCTGTTTTATATTTTACTCACTCTGAAGAAATAGTCACACTCTTGAAATCTGTCTCTGAAACAATTTTATCTTATTACCAATGGATTCAAAAACATAACCTTGTTTTACAGATTAAATAAAACATCCTTCCTTGTCGTAGTCCTTTACAAGTCTGACTTTAGTCAGGGGAAATTTCCCCCCAGTCCTTACTTTCAGCTAAGTGGTTTGGGGTGTTCTTTTATGCAAAGTCAGATTCAAGTCACCATACACTATTTCAATAACATCAAAAACTCAAACAGAAGTTAGTCAACACATGTAACCTGGGATTATCATTGCAAACTATGTGCCCTCTAAACCTACCATACATGAATGTATGAATTTGTGACATGTGCGTGCAAACTCAATCCCTCTGGAAAATTGCAACCTGCTAGACATCAGTGGAAGTGAATTTCATGGTTAACTGTCTGCCAATCTCACACTTCTTTCTCCTTTATGCGGCTTTCAAGAGTGATTGAGCCAAGTCATCCATCCCTATGCTACATCTCTGTTTGAGGGCTGCATTAACTTCTGTTGCAGTTGCTTTGTCCAGCACAAGGTCATGTAAATTTAATCAGAAATGCATTTCTAATGCCTGTACAATCGTAATGCTCTAGATTTTGTTTGTTAAATTATCTACATCATTTTTCTTATTATGTATAAAAGACACATTTTCCTTAAACAACAGTAGCAACAGGATTGGTTGTTGGTTTAGTGTCTATTTGGCCTGGCCATTGCCTTCCTGTGCAATTCCCCTCAAAAGAAATTCTCACTTCCAGTACACTCTGGGCATTCTCCCTTGATTCAGACTGTCTCTGGTCAGTTTTTGACCTGGCTAATCAATGAAAAGAAGGAGAAGTTGTGAACAATGATGTCAATTTTCTGCAATGATTTAGGACAGTAGTCTGCTTGTAGTTTTAGCAGTGGCAGTGGAGGAAGTCAATGAAGTCGATCAGTCCGTGTTAGCCACTCTAACAGCATTTAACTAACATTAAAAGCTTTCTCGTTCGTATCAAGACTTCTAATTTTGCAGTGGATGACAGTTGATTACAATACAGGCAACTTCTGGTAAGCTTCTTAGCGCACATATGTCACACGCAAACAATAGCAACTGGGTAAAATTTATACATTAACACAGGTTTCCCCTTGGAAGCAATCTTTTCTTCCTGGAACAAAAAAAGCAAAGTGTAGTACAAGGGGCTGGTTTTTACCAGGCTAGTTTCTATTATAATCCCAATGAGAAAGACTTTAACATAAACACTATCCATATTGCCCAAACACTAACTAGAAAGTAAAGTGTTGACACTGCACTCTTCTGACAATGGTAATCAGCAATTTGCTTCTGTCCAAGGTCCATAAATTGCATGTGTAGGGAAATTATATTTGTGTCTGTAATGAAAAGGATCCTCTGAAATTGGATGAATGCACCTGTATTCATTCATCTAGTTTTTTTTTTTTTTTTGCATTAATAGGCTTGTGTAGAGAAGAAAGAATTAGCACTGAAGTGTGCTTAGTCTCATAGCCTTCTAGTTCCTGCATTTCAAATACAGTTTGGTTTTCATCACTAATCAGTTTATTCTTCAGCTTATAATATATATATATATATATATATATATATATATATATATATATATATATATATATATATATATATATATATACTGACATGTGTGAAACATGCCAGTTGTGTACGTCATTCCAGATGTCTTTGTTCATCACCTTATTTGCCTGAAGGTTTAGTCTGTTGGGCTTACTGTGTACTGCTTAATGTGTAAATTATGTAATCTAAACTTTTTCAGATTACATTATATATATATATATATATATATATATATATATATATATATATATATATATATATATATATATATATATATATAATCCAGGCCGAAACCGGCAAAAATTGTCTGGGTCCTTAGGCAAGACCCTTTGAGCTACTGCCTACCTCAGACCATGAGAGGCATTGAGAAGCAAAGAAACATGCCGGCTCAGACGTCACCCGGCCAAACAAGGTCTGCGTCAGGTGTTGGGGAACCAGAGCACCTTGACGATAAATGGGCTACTGGAACAAGACAGAAATAGGCGAGAGGTGAAAACTTGGATCTGTTGGAATGCTACTACTCAAGTAGCCCTAATTGGAGAGGCTATATGCAAAGACTGAGGGAGGAATGGTTACTTCGACATCCCCAGTCTACACTAAGTGCTAAACAACTAGAAGCTCAGTGTTCCAACATCTGCAAACGGCAATTGCTGTCACAACTTGAGATTGACGAGGTACAACACAAATGCTACGGCAAAGAGGAGGAACCTGGATGTCAGGATGGGCGGGGCTTGACTACGAGTCCCCGCCCAGAGAGGCAGTATGCAGCCACAATGGAGGAATCGGAGCTGAATAAAGCTGCAGCTGACCTGAGAGATAGGCTCATGGCACGAATGACAACCAGACCTCCTCGGCGCCAATTACAACGGTCGAGTGAAGTACCATCAGAAAACCTCATTGAAGATGTGAATGCAGCATTGAGAACGATCCCTAGCAACACCATAACGGAAACCAATGAGCTGATTTACAACTCAGCATCAGTGATCCTTGAGCTGCTTGGCTATAAGAGCAACCATGAGAGACAGTACCCACCATGGAAAAGACGGCTAGAGACCAAAATCAAGGTGACAAGGAGGGAAGTGAGCCAACTATCAGAGCTCCATAGGGGTGCAGTGAAAGGACCAGTACCCAGGAAGTACAGCCAGATGCCCATACCTGAAGCACTCGAAACTGCCAAACAGAGGATCCAAGCCTTGGCCAGTCACCTAAAGAGATACACAAGGGAGAATGAAGCCAGAATGATAAACCGGCTCTTCTCCACCCAACCAGCTAAAGTGTACTCTCAATGGCAGGGTAATAACAACAGAGCAGACCCACCAAGGCTGGAGACTGAACAATACTGGAAAGGCATATGGGGAAGGGAGGCGTCCCACAACAGCAATGCACAGTGGCTGATCTCTCTACGTGACGACCATAGCAACCTCCCTGAGCAAGCCCCGGTAACCATCACTGTGGCAGATGTCCAAGAAAGAGTCTCAGGTATGAAAAACTGGACAGCACCAGGGCCTGACATGATCCATGCCTACTGGCTAAAGAAGCTCACTGCCCTCCATGAGTGACTGGCAGCCCAAATGAACCAGCTGCTACAAAATTGGACTCACCCTGAATGGTTAACTGAAGGGTGCACAATCCTGATCTAGAAGGACCCATCAAAGGGCTCAGTCCCACCCAACTACCGACCTATAACCTGTCTCTCCACAACCTGGAAGCTCATGTCAGGCATCATAGTGGCTAAGATAAGCAAACACATGGATAAATACATGAGCACGGCACAGAAGGGCATTGGCGTAAATAGCAGAGGGGCCAAACAGCAACTCCTTGTAGACCACACAGTTGCCCAAGACTGCAAAACCCGACACACCAACCTGTGCACGGCTTGGATAGATTACAAGAAAGTCTATGACTCAATGCCACACACTTGGATCATTGAATGCTTAGAGATGTACAACATAAACAGGACCCTGACAGCCTTCATTGCAAACTCGTTGGGGCTGTGGAAGACCACCCTTGAAGCCAACTGCAAACCACTTGCACAAGTGTCCATCAAATGTGGCATATACCAAGGAGATGCTCTGTCCCCGCTGCTGTTCTGCATAGGCCTGAACCCCCTCAGCCAAATCATCAACAAGACTGGCTACGGGTACCGACTAAAGAATGGAGCCAACGTCAGTCACCTCCTCTACATGGATGACATCAAGCTGTACGCCAAGAGTGAGCGAGACATCGACTCACTGATCCACACCACCAGGATCTACAGCACAGACATCGGGATGTCATTCGGACTAGAGAAGTGTGGTGGGATGGTCACAAAGAGAGGGAAGGTCATTCGCATGGAAGGGGTTTCACTCCCAGAAGGAACAATAGCAGACATAGAGGACAGTTACAAGTACCTGGGAATACCACAAGCAAATGGCAACCTCGATGAGGTCACAAGGAAAACAGCCACAGCCAAATACCTCCAACGAATAAGGCAAGTCCTGAGAAGCCAGCTCAATGGCAAGAACAAGATCCAGGCAATAAACAGCTATGCCTTGCTAGTAATCAGATACCCTGCAGGAATAATTAGCTGGCCAAAGGACGAGATACAGGCCACAGATGTTAAGACACGAAAATTACTAACAATGCATGGAGGGTTCCACCCCAAATCCAGCATCCTGAGACTGTACACGAGCCGCAAGGAAGGAGGCAGAGGACTAGTGAGTGTGAGAACCACTGTCCAGGACGAAACATCCAAGATCCATAGATACATCAGGGACAAAGCCTCATCAGACAATGTGCTCAGTGAATGTCTCAGACAATGGGGAACAGAAGTTGAGGTGCTGGAGGTACCATCATGGGAGGACAAACCCCTACATGGGATGTACCACCAGCAAATAACTGAAGTGTCTGATATCAGAAAGTCCTACCAATGGCTGGAAAAAGCTGGACTCAAGCTGGATGTGTGTGGGGGTGTGCGTGGGGGTGTGTGTTTGTGTATCAGCAATGATTGATAAAATCAAACTATTTTGAGGATGAAACAAAAATTCAATAATCTACAAATGTTAAAGCCAAATTTCCACAAACGTATGACTGTATTCTAATACAATTAAGACCAGTGATGCCGATAAAGTGCTACTTAGTAAACCATTAGTCTCTTTTAACCCCTGAGTAAAGAGTAATCTAAATTGTTGTTATTTTCAAACCAGTAATTCGATTGAGGGTACTAATCCAATTCACTGTTACTATTTTTTGATATCTCTACTACATTGCTTAAAGTGGTAGCTGATGACAAAGGTTTTGTCACCTAAACACAACCTAACTCCATCTGAAAAGAAATATAGCAATTGCTTGATAAGAGCAATTATTAGGGAGGGTAACTGTCTCATAATGAAACAAAACCACAGGCGTTCGGACAAAAGTCTTATCTGAATTCATGTTTCGCCCATGTCGAGGCAGGGGACCTGGTTTTCATTAGTATTATTTCCATGATGCCTGCACATAATTTCAATACTGTGTGCTTGCACCACATCATGCAGTGTTAAAGATATGATGGTCATCTCTGGGTAATATGGGTTCTTGTAGAACAGTGCAATTTTAATTTATGTTATAAACCTTATACTGATTTTGTTGCTTGCACAATATTTCTGGTTATTATAGTAGTTATCATAAAATGCTGTCATGAAATATGCTCAGTAAAAAAACAATCCAGTACACCAAATAATGAGCTTCCCTCATCCTCACAGTTTATTCTCCCTATATATATCTGCCTTTTTGCTTCGCTCATCTTTAGTATTTTTATCTTGTTATTTAAATTTTCTTCATCTTTCTGCTTTCTTGCTCCTTTGCTTCCCTCAATATTTTCTCTGCTTTTCCGAACTTCCATTTGTCCTCTATTGCCAACCTTCCCCTGAGACATTGTTGTCACTTCTTTTTAGGCTCGCTACTCATAGAGGCTGTGCAGCTGTAATAGTTTTAGATTCCAGCCAAACCTTTGGCGAACAGTGATCAGTGAAGTAGGGGTGAGAGCAGGGGGAACAGAGAGAGAGAGAGAAAGAGAGAGAGAGACAGAGGTACGTGTTTGAAGGCTGGGGAGTTTCAAAGAGGCAATTAATGACTTTTGTCCCTGACCCTGAGTTAAGCATACTCCTTCTCGTCAACACTTTGCCAACACATTTTATTGTTCTTGCTTTATATTTTATGCAGTTACTATAAGGACATGAACGCATTTGTTGAGTTTTTGTTTTCTTATCTTATCAAATGAAATGAATTAAGGGCACAGTAGTATTTCTGCCCTCTCTCTCTCGTCTTCTTTCACACAATATTTTCAGTGACAGCGTAGGCCTCCTTACAGTTTTGCTTTTGGACATGATGACTTATGAAAGAGCAAAGTCTGAATCATTGACTTTGGCCTCCAGGCCTTGGGAGGTCGTCTTTAGAAAGTTACCACAATTGAAATAAAATACAAAAAAGGCTTCTTTTTAACGTGATTTCCCTTTTTACATGCGACCTTCTTAAATGGAGCTCCACCATTCTAAAAACCTTTTTTCTGAATTCAAAAATTGAGATGTATAAAAAAATATGTGTTATAAAGTTATTTCTTTTGTTTTGATTTCATGACAATGTTTTCTATTATCATCTTTATAGTATCTTAACCCTAATTGAAATCATGATACTTTTAAAATATCTTTCAAAAAGAAAAACAGGAAAATCCTTTTGGTATCTTCTTAGCTTGTTTCTGCATTACCTTACAGAAAGTCAAACTGCTTCCCAACTGACTTTGTTTTTGGATCAGATATTAATTGATTATTGTGAAAATGAAATGGATTAAAACAATAAAATAGATTGAACTTGATTTAGACCTACTTTATTGATTTTATTTAAAGTGCTTTTTAATGGGACTTATGAATATAAAGATAAAACAAACTTAATGATAAATAGCAGTTTGTCAATAATATTTGTTAGAAGGTTAGCCACCAATAATGTGAATACTATGAAACTAAAGAGGGGTTTAGGATTACTCTTCACACCAAAGTTATATATATATATATATATATATATATATATATATATATATATATATATATATTTTTTTTTTTTTATATCAAAACATTTTTTATTATTATTATTTTCAGAGAAGACAGAATCTTTGCTTCATAATCCCGTGTGCTCCTGAAAGATTTGAGACCTTGCTAAGCCTGTTATCTCTGCCTCCCACAACTTCACAAAAGTCAATATGAAAGACTGATTTGTATAAATACACCACATTTCCTGACCTGTAAATACTGATATTGACCAAAAAAAAACAAAAAAACAAAACAAAACAAAAAAACATGGTAAATATAAGTAAATGCTAACAAAAGCTTTCAAAATTTTAGAGAAACAGTAAATCATCCTTATTGTATAAGTCATACATTAGATTTTATTGACTGTTTTACTACTCGTGATAAATATTCATTTGAAATAGTTTTTTGGGGGAGTCGAGACAGCAGTTTTATAATTAAGAAAAATATAGGACCTATAACAATTGCATTACATTGTTTTCTTACTTGCATTTTTTTATTTCTCTGTCGACACCCCAGACCTGTCTGTTTAATTAGGAAACGCTGGCCTTACAACCCGCTTGGGGCCCTTCACTAAACTCTTTCTACGATACAATTTATATATCACCTACTATGAGAGTGCCTTCACTATTACTGTTAAAGTAGCTGGTTGCTGCTCCAAGCATTGTGGCAGAGGAGGTGGAAAGGCCCCAGGGGTAAAATCAATTCAATACTTTTGGGCAAGCAGAGCTAACAAGGCCTATCTAGTGATGCACTTTGCTTCTAAATAATGTCAAGGGACAATGCACAGGTTCTCACAGGTGGCTAATCATATGTCTAATGAAGTATATTTGTGCAGTTTTGTATCAATCGTAAACTCCCTAGGATAAAAAACCAATTATGGTTGTTTTGTCATCATAGAGAATAGAAACAGATGGAAATGACCATTAAATAGATGTAAAATGTTAATTTTACTCTCACCCATTTCAAGGAAGACACTTTTTAAATAACCCAAAAATGACCTTGAAATGATTTCAATCAGAATTATTATGAGCAAAAAAATACCCAGGGTAATCTCAGAGCATGACTCAAATTGTTATGTCTTGTTTTTACATTAACCATAAAACATTTAAATTACATTTTAGTGCATAACTTTTCCCGTCCCTCAATGAAACAATTTTGAAATGAATGAAATATGTCTTAATTGTACAGAACAAGACGAATATCTATTTGATTAAATCTGTAAGAAAAGAAAATATGTTACATGTTAATGAACACTTGACCAGTGGACCAGGTGCTTTTAGATGAATGATAATATACATTAAGTACAAAAAAAATGATTAAAAAATGTCTTTAAAATACATTTTGAGGATTTCATCTTGCTATTCAAAGCTTATAAAATAATAATAAAACAAACAAAAAAAAAAAACATCAGAAAATGAGTTTCTGTCTGATGAACTGGCAACGTAAATGGGGTCTGGAATTGCCAAATGCAGTAAATGGTATTTGTCATTTCACCTTTTGGTCCCTATCAGCTCAGCAATCTGTCTCATACAGTTCTGTTTTAGAGGGGTAATCTTGCAAAGTAATTAAGTCTATGATTTTCTCCCAAATCTATTCAAATGCCAAATTACAAAACACTTCCAATCCTCCATTTATGTTGGAAATGATGGTTGCAGCTTTACTTTCATCAGATTATCTCCTGCAAGCCTATATTTTAATACACAGGGTACACTTTAGATGTGAGTTTCAGTACTAAACCTAAAAACAAGAACCTTTGAAATCTTTAGAACTTGTGGTTGCTACATTTAGTTCTGTTTTGCCTTATCAGCATATCACATTGCTGTTGCTTTGTTTGCTATAGCTTTGTTCAATTTGGACAATATAACCCAAAATAACCTTTCTGAAAATATGGTTTCACAAATTAACTTAAGACTTTGGTAAAAATCTGCTTATTTAATTTACCAGTTAATATTCATCCTGCAACAGTTCTGTCAACTACACAAAATAAACAAATATGGCTACATATTAAATACATTGATGTCTATTTGTGTGTTATGTTCATAAAAAGGCAATCAAGCAGTATTAAAAGGTGGTCATCATAGACCAGAGTGTCTTTATGCAGGTTATGCTCTCTGTGGAATTGGTAACAGAGTTTCATTTAAGAAAAAAATATTTTTAATGGAACTGCTTCTGCAATGAAACACAGGGAAACTGCGAACAAACACATAAATCTATTGATGTGAGCTAGAAATTTTTGCATACTTTTTACTGCTCGTGGCACTTTTGTATTTTTATAATTTCTTGTTTGATTTTGTTTAACTTGTTAATTTGACTAGAGCAATGACAGTGAAAGTTTTCATCTGTCAGATATGACAGATGATGCTCATAATTTTGATTTATATTTATACTGTAATAAATGTGAATGTAATCATAGATTTTGTATTTAGTAATTGATACAGAGAACAGTGTTTGCACATACATACTGAAAAATTAAGAATGACTTCAGCCTCTGCAGCACACTTCATGTCCATACCTATGGTCATATCACTGTTGTTACAGAGCTTAAATCTGGTGGTATTTTCCATTCTGTTAGCATAAATGTTTAAACATGATTTGTGGGTGGAAGCTTCATCTGCAAACAATAGAGAAGAATAACTTTTCTGCTTGGCTGATTAGGCCACAGCCTGCTAACCCGGGTCTCTTGTCAGCTTCTGAGTGCTGCATGTCTTGTTTATAAAGAATGATTTTTGAGAAAATGATCTCATTGAAACTTTTGACAATGCCACTGACAAAGTCACTCCTATTGACAAGCTTGTGGCATGAATAGAAAAGAACGTTTTTTTTTTTTTATTGAGATAGAGTGACAGAAGCGTGACTGTGCATTCTGAGAATATGTACCAAGGTGCTCATAATGACCTATGCAAAGCGTTCACTTATCAGACAGGATCATCTGTGTCATAACTTGGAGTCCTAATTCTAAATCAGCTTTGGTCTTTGATGTAATTAATGAAACTGTCTTAATTATGTAATTGTCATTTTCCGCTTTACACAGGAGGTTGGAAGTGTTGTGACAGACAATAATATAATCTCATAATGCGTCTGGAAGTCTGGGTGAGAACATTAGATATAAATTCAATAATGGAAGATTTGTGCATGGACAATTGGATTTTGATTGGCATAATTGACAATTACCATTCACCAGCATGAAACACAGTCCATTGTTTATAGTATGAGATTTATTTGTTGCGAGTACAGACAAGCGATTGTGGAACAGAGCAGTGACAAACATCAGAATTGTCCTTGATTACGAAGGATGTCTAGCCAGAATGCATTCATCATCATTAGCATTATGACAGGTCCATAAAAGATGCTGAATATATTTGAAACAACAATGTCCTTAGATACAGCATGCCTGTCACTTTATTAAACATTTATGCCTAAGGTCCATATATATATATATATATATATATATATATATATATATATATATATATATATATATATACGTGACCACTTTTCTTCATTCAAAGACAAAATGTAACAAAAATACAACATTATCTTAATATTTGTTTTATGCAGACTCAATACGACATTATCTTAATATTTGTTTTATGCAGACTCAAGCTAAAACTAAAATTAAGTTACTATGCTGTGCAGCGTTGGACAATGAATAAATGAATGAAGAATCCAGAGCTTGAGGCCACCAGCACCAACAAAAAAAGTGGAGACCAATACCATGCCTGAAAACTGAGAAATGAGACAATATTATATAATTCTTTGGGATTTCACAACCAAAAACTTGTTTCCTCACACAGTACAGCCACCAAATGTGAAAAACAACTACATGTCCTAGATGAATCATTTTGTAGGAGTGCATTTAATCACTCAAAATACTTAAATGATACAAATTTCTTTTGACATTTATGCTGGTATATTGATAAATACATCTCTTCTGAGTCTAAAAATGAAGAAATCAAAAGAGTTTTGTAGAATATCAAGTCCTTTCATGTCTTTCATGTATGTGTGCCACTTACTGCTGTTTTGAATCGTAAAAGTGTATTGTGATGAGGGGTTTGAATTCTATCTATCTATCTGTCTGTCTGTGCATATTTGAACACCAAATAACTGAAAATGAAGATTCAAAGTTCTGTGTCAATGCTTCCAAGTGGATTAACAGTTTTTAGCCTAATAAACAATATAATAGAATAAGCTGTCAATTTAACTGTAAAGCAATAGGCACATCAAGTAAATGCATCTTCATCAGTGTAGCAAGAATAGGGAAGCATAACATGAAATTAAGGGATGTTATTATTGGAAGCTACATCCTACATAATTGCAACAATTGTGTAAGATGGCACATGTTCTCCACACTAAAGTGCTCCTCGTATAAGCCTCTATGAGACTGACTGAAGGACCATGGACACATGTTCTGTCATTATGAGCCACTGTTATGTATACAGGGAAATGTCAAACCCCATTTTGTGGAAGACTGTGACTTCAAAGATGCAAAGCGGGTTTGCTTGACTTAGTTGCCCTGAAACCTTTTCTCCTTTTAAAATGTATAATGAATCATGTAGCAGAGAATCACACAAGGTCAACCACACACTGCTGGGAAGCTGAAATATTAGGCAAAATATACCATTTGAAAGTATTACACAAGGTCTGGTTTCTTCGAAGTAAACTATAATAAATGAGAGAACACTTTAGGCAATAGTGTATGCACTCTTTTAGAAAACACTAATGTCTCTTTCTTTCCCAGTTATTTCCATTACTTTTGCTTTTACTCTGTCAACATGCATTAAGAAACCAGAAACCAAAATACATCTCTCAGTATACCTAAATGCATTGTGTTCATCCTATACCTGATACTATTTTCTAAAACTTTAAGAAAGAAGAAAGCAGCTATAATAAATTATACACACTGGTAAAAGTTAAATGTCTTTAATGTTATAATATATATTTAGATATTGATAAGAAATTGCATCTATATTCTGCCTTAATGAATAAAAAACATGTTAAGCACTTTGAATTGCCTTGTTGCCGAAAATGTACTATATAAATAAAATTACCTTACCTAACCTTACCTAAAATATTTTAAGATGAGCTTTTTTGCCATTTTATCTGTTGATTAATGCTCAGTAACTGTGATACAAAATGTAATAGAAAATTTATAACTAGACATTTTTGTTTATTGTTTGATCAAAAATATATAGTAACTGAGAAAACAGTTATAATTTTCAGTGTAAAATGACAGCATATGAATAAACTGAACTGAAAACATTTTAATTAAAATAAATACAATTAGCTGTCAACTTAATGTTTATCACAACCCAGAATTATATTGTTTATGGTTTTGGAAACACAAATGGGAATTGTTCATAAAGGTTGAATGTTAGGTTTTGAGTGTTTAGTTTGTGTTCCATGATTATTCATATATTAAAAAGAAACCCATCATGCTGTTCACATGATCAATCTGGTGAAAAGCAGGATCATATCGATAAATAATTGACTTATTTACTTCTCTACCACTATCAACTTATTATAGAGGTCATTCTAGCCCTAACCTCGGGGCACTTGGCTTCAGGTTGGATTTTACCTCAATCTTTGGTCCTTTTATCCACATGGGCATGCTACAAAGAAAGATGCTATCTCCAGAGGAAATGAAAGTCATCATCACCTTATGCTTGCATTTTGAATATCAAGAGTGAGACTTCATCAGTCATAATGACACTGATCATCTATAACAGTTTGAGATATGATAAAAACCTATGCTAATGTAGAAATAAGCTATTTTTCAATTCAAAGTTCTATAGATCTCTTGGCTTTAACCTTGAACAGATTCAGATAATAGGGTTGTCATTGCAGAGCTTCCTCCTTCTCACATAAAGAATCTCTAAAAGAGATATATCTCTGGCCACATGCTGATGAAGTCTACAGTGTTAGAGGATTATATCTCAATTCATTCTCATTTACCTTCCTCCAGGTCTCTAATTTGAATGACCCTGACAAGATCATTAAAGCAGAAGTTATCATCCCTGCCTGTAGATAGAAGGTGTCCTTAGAGACACTAAGAATTGGCCAGGTTCTTTGAATTTTATATTTACAAGGTGCCTTTTCGTTTTTCTTTATTTTTCTTTTTTTTTTGACAAACTATTAGACATGCGTGTCGTCACAAATAAAAAGTTTTGCTTTAAATTATTATTTATCTCCCCCTCCCCACCACGGAAATAAAGGTATTTACTTTAAAACCGGTAAATCACAATTAAGAAAGAGTCAGGCCACTCCAGACATAGAGGGGATGTCTGGTTGCATTATTTGAAGACTGTAATAAAGAAAAAACAAAAAAAAAAAAAAAAAAAAAAAGAATGACTTAAATATTACCGTGACGTGGCCCTTTCAAAAATCCATTCGTTTGTTTCTAATTGTGTTTGTGCTTTTTCTGTTCAAGTTAGAATTAAGCTTAAATTATGTTAATCAATTTTGTAACTTTCCTTGAATTCAAAGTTATGGTTAGTATCAGGAATAACTATCTTTTAAAATGTATGACTTGCGTCAAACCTGTTGGGCTTGCTTCCAGAAACTTGGAGTCACACATGTGGATGACTGCACAGGTCTTAAGCACACTGCTTTCTTGTTTGATGAAATGGGAAAGTCAAAAGAAATCAGCCAAAATACCTTTCGCCATTTTAAGTATCTAGTGTGAGGTGGCAGCATCATATTGTGGATCTGTAGGATGGAATTCTCTGTAAATTACATGATAACATGAGAAAAGAACATTATTTGTAAATACTGAAGCACCATATGTAGACATCAGTCAGGAAGGAAAAGCTTGGACTTCTAATAGGACAATAACCATAAGCATCGAGCTAAAATGTTTATAAAGTAGTTTCAGGGAAACAAAGTCAGTGCTTTACTGTAGCTGTCTAAAAGCCCCAATCTGAGTCCTATGGAAAAGTTGTGGGAAGTCCTGAGATAGAGTGTGGGAGTGAAGCGGCTTACAAAATAGACTCGGTTACACCAGTTTTGGTTCTGTCAGCAAAGTTGTTCACTGTTTCTTAATGATGAGAGGCCTTGATATGGAGGTCTTCTAACAAGTAAGAGTAAAGACCTTTCCAGCTTAACTCCATTACAGTGACAATACATCAAACTGACAGGAAATATTGGATTAAAGAGTGAGGATATAATGTTTAATCTTCTTTTAATTACTCAATCATCTTTCTTTAAGGAGTTGTTTGAGATTATTTTTTTGCCTTGACTGAAGGTCAGTGTGACTGGATCTCTGAAAAGAAAATAAAACTGAACATTTTATGTTTAGTTTTCTAATAAACACAATGTAGGAAAAATATAATTTTCATAAAATCCCTTGAGGTCAAAGCTATAAAAAACATACTGAAATATTAAACTATCTCAATACTGATAGTGTGAAAACTGTGGTAGATTTTTCTCACCACAATAAAGTGCTGTGTTTAAAGTCATCTGAAAGCTCTGTCTATTGACTGAAACAACACCTTCCCCGTGCCAAAGCTGACAGTTCCCAGCTATTTGTTTAACATTACATCATTAAAAGGTATGGTGATGCATTAACAGAGCTATTTTTTTCCAAATTAATTTTAAAGGGTGTAATGTTTTTTTTTTTTTTTTTTTTTGGGGGGGGGGGGGGGTGCAAGATTTAGAGGAGTAGGAATCAGATTTTCTATTCCCTTAGATGTCTTTCCAAGTTGTTTGCAATCCTCCCAATTAGATAAATGTTTATGTGCTGGAGGTTTTGCCAATTACCTCAGAGACAAAGCACAGACATTAACAGGAGATCAAGTGCAACCAGACACCAGTGGCTGGAGCTGCAAGTCCAAATACAAACCTTTGAGGAAAGGTCATAAAAGGTAAAACTGATTAATTACACTATATGAGTGGAGATTACAACACTGAACAAGAATTATTACACTATTTGTGCATTTTAATGAATGTAACTGCAATTAACCCGCAATGTCTCTCCCCAAATCATTTTCTAATTAAAGATTAACTATTTGTCAAACCAGCTCTGCTCAGAAACCTGTGCTACCAGATGCTGTTTGAAAGACTATGGTCTCATGTCATTAATTATGATGATATCTTGAAAGCATAACCCTGGGATATGCTAACATTTGCTAATGTAGTAGGGTGTATACCCTGCAGATGAAAGTAGTTAACATATAACCTACAACATTTGGCATGTAGCTAATAGGTAAGTGATAGCACACTTTCAGTTGTTCTTCTTGTGGTTATAGTTAGAAAAAACATTTTCACAAGTGCAGGTGTATAGAAAAATGCTGTAAAAACCATGAAGTTGTTATTGTTTTGTGTCAGCATTTTTTTTTTTCATTTTTAAAGTGGATTGTAAAATTATTCATCCCCTTTAAACTGATTCACATGTCATGGTACACAAACCATGGTAAAACACATACCAGAGACACAAACTTCAATCTATTTTATTAGAATTTAATATAGACCAATAAAAAACATAATTTCAAAATGAAAGTAAAAAGACACACTATGTTCAAAAATAAAAGTGTTTTCATATTGATTCAGGCTCCTTTAATCTTCAATGTCCAAAAATAAAATTCAGTGAAACAATGGCCTTTGGCAGTCATCTAATTTGTAAATTAGAAAACACATTTTATTTACTAATAAGTATATAAATGTATTTATTTATGACATAAAATCCTAAATACATGTAGTTTTATTTAATTTAATTTAATTTTTTGGAGTGTTGAGGGGAAGTGACCTGGGAGATCCACATCTGCTTGCTGCTTGAGTGTAACAAGACAAAACCTGAGAAAAGCTCAAAAGGGAAACATACCTTTTCAAGGAAAAGGTATGTTTTCCTTGAAAAACATACCTGATAAGCCTTTAAAGCATATCAGTTTGTTGGAGAGTGAGAGCAGGATGGGTGGAGGCCCAAGTGAGTGAGTAGTAGTGGATATGGGATGAGAGACAAGAAAAGTGTAGTGGGGTATTACATCCCCCAGATGTAGCAGAGTTCCTCGGGGTCAAATTTGCCTTTTGCATTTAGATCAAATTCAGCTGTTTCTAATTTTTAGAAAATGGCTTCATTATGGGCAAAATTAAAGGTAACAAATGATTCAGCAATAGGGTGTATATATATGTGTATATATCTTAATATCTGTATTATTAGGACTCAAGCAGTCTTACCAGTGGATACCTGCATTTTGATGAAGAATAATACTTTGGTCTGTAGATTCATTTCTTAGCTGGTTACAAATAGTCCATTTGAAATGCAGCTACATGTCCTTTACCTTAAACTATCATTTACTTTAACTGATTCTACTTCAAGTGGAAGTTAAATCTACCTCTTCACATTCATTCAGATTTAAATCCAGGTTTAAATGATCTAGTTTATTCCAGTTCCTCCTAAATCAACACATTAGAGTAATGTCTTAATATAATTATTAAATGCTTGTACAGTCACAAAAAAATATTAAATAAAATCTCAGTAAGCAAAATGTCCTTGTCTAAGAATTCCAATATAATCCATAATGTTATCACATTTACCTAATTACTAACAACTGGTGTATTTTTTTTCCAGTACAAGTGTTATTATTTTCAATTAGTATTTGTACTGTTAATTCTTAGGTAGTGTGTTGACCTTTTTGGAGCTCAGCAGGTTGCTGTATGCCGTAGGTATGCAATTTTCAAATAATTTTTATAGCACACTTATTTACTTTTCAATTAATGTATCTTACCTTTCCTTCCATTAAAGCAAGTCTCGTAACATCATTAGCAGGTTTTAGAATGTGTGTCACAAGGTTGATAACAGAGTTGAAGACACAGTGTACATTCACAAACACAGTGTGATTGTAAAAAAAAAAAAAAAAACACATTTTAAAAGACAAATTATTCAAGAAACATCTAGGAGATATAGGAAAAAGACTTACAGTGTCTCATTTTCTTCATGCTTGCATTTGAATGGATCTAGACGGGTCATTGGTTTTGTTTCCTCATGGCTCGCCTGTCGAGTTAGATATATGTAAACTGGCCTTGCCTGCAGAAGCCTTTAAAGCATATCAGTTTGTTGGAGAGTGAGAGCAGGATGGGTGGAGGCCCAAGTGAGTGAGTAGTAGTGGATAGGGGATGAGAGACAAGAAAAGTGTAGTGGGGTATTACATCCCCCAGATTTAGCAGAGTGCCTCGGGGTCAAATTTGCCTTTTGAATAATATGGAGCTTTTCCAGTTGCTTTTTCTCTTTAAATGAAATATATACACACTCCTGATCAAAGTTTGAAAACTAGTTGAAAAATGGCAAGAACTTACACTTTGCATTGTTGGATCTTAACCCTCCTGCAGTCCTAGCTCAAAGTTCAGGAAGAGCGAGGCAGATGTCAAGGTTAGACAATAGGGAATCGATGGGGGCGTCAGCTCTCAGTTCCCAAAATGGTAAAAAAAAAAAAAAAAAAAAAAAAAAAAAACTTGGAAAAATTCAATATGACCCCACAGGAAGTGCACACAGGGTTAAAGCCTAAGTGGCAACCACGCCCCACTTCTTAGGACTATGGGAGAGTTAAAAATGTTCTAAGCAGAACTTTAAAATGCAAAAAGAAGTTTTGGTATTGAGACAATAAAAGTCTGTGTAAAAAAAAATACAAATATTAAACTGAAAGAGTTTTCATCAGCTGATCATAAGTTTAAGACTGCAGCATTTAAAAGCCCAAATCTTCACAAAAATGTGGATTCAGCTTTATTTTCTGTCTTTGTTATAATCTCCTTATAGCAAAGATAAAAAAGCAAAGACAAAAAAAAAAGTTTTTCTCTTTGTATGTGATCGGATTGTTGAGCTGCATAAACAAACACTGAATGAGGATTCACCACAAATGTACTCAATGCCATTAGACACTCTACATGAGAGATCATGACAGAGTTTTTAGGGTTAGTACTAGAAAACATTTCAAAACAGATTATGATAATAAAACCTTATTGAAATGATTATTTCACAATAAATAATTATTTCCAGACATTATGTACCTGGAAACATACAATATTTGTTGGTGTTATAGAGAAAGTTACAAAAGTAGCTCTTATTGAGTGCTAAAACTGCAGCATGAATTGTGTTCTGAAATGACCTGTGAGCTTGGACTGCAAAACAACTGTTACTGGAAGGTCATGAACTCTTTATGACCTTGGAACATTCAACAGAGCCTTAAAAAGTTATGTTATATTGTGCTTGAACTGAGTGCTGCGTGTATCGTTTGGGCTGTAATATATTGTATGCTGGTGAATGTTTTATTGAACCTTTGACCCTTCCGGCTTAAGTGGTTGCTCTCTCTAAGCTCGGCTGCTCTAACTCTCTAATTAGAGTTGCCAGTCCTGACAGAAATCCTGTCACAATCCGCCTGCTCACAAATGGCTCTTGCCTGTTTGTCAACCCCATTTCAAAAAGTGTGAAAAACTGGATAGGTGACAAATTCTCACCATCTCAGTCCGTCCTCTTCCCCTCGCTCCCTTCCTGTGACTGTGAAGAAAAGTGGATCTTAAGGTGAACTTGACTGATTTTGGAGCTCAACCAGTACTGCTATGAAAAGCATCTATACCTAGACATCCTTTGGACTTACAAATATATGATAGATTTAGCTTTGGTTGTGAATGTGAACTGATACGGTTTATAAAGTCACTTATTTTGTAGTCTCCCCCAAGCTGAGTGATATCTTTCTAAATTGAAAATACAAATAATGTCATCTTAAAATAACCCTGCAGTTATGAAAGTGCCCCAAGGAACAAGCAAAAGCACAAACAGCACAAATAGCACAAACAGCAACAAATATGAAATGCTGCTCATTGCATAAAACAAAAGTGGTCCAGACCACTAGGGAGAATTGACCACCAAATCGTATGGGACCAGACCCTAAGAAAATACAGGATGTCATCATTTAACTGGAAATTCAGAGAAGAAATTATGGAAGAAAGAATAGGTGTGCTATTCTTCTTGTCTTTTTCAAAGATGCAGTGTTTTACAAAGTTATAGAACAGTATCAATAAGTTATAGAACAATAATACCTATGTTAATAGGTATTATTACCTATGTAAATAGGTACTTCAGACTCCCCCTAGTGGTCTGAATCACTTCTGTTTTGTGGAGCATATTACTTGCTATTGTTTTAGCTATTTTTCAGAAATCTCCCTTTCGTTTCTTTTTTTCTGTCGTTGAACCATGTGTTTTTGTTTGCATTTGTTTTGTTGATTGTAGGTTTTTGCTCCTATTTTCTGTGATTGAAACATTTTTGTTTGCACAATTTTTCATGTTGCATTTGTCTTGTGTGTGTATTTGTGTGTTTTAGAGTTTCCATCAATTGTTTGTCTGCAGCCCATTTTGCTGTTTGCTGCATCTTTGTACCTGTCAGCCACAGAACATAGTTACATAAAAACAATAGTTTTATTTAGCTATCGATTTGTGTGCTGCCTATATAGCTTTGTATCAGAGCTTACTTAAACATACATGAGATGCTTGACTGAAAAGAAAAAAAATATTCCCACAAAATCCTGATAATCAAATATAAAATTATTATTGTGTTTTTTCTCCTTTGCTTTAAGTTGATTTAGTTGATTTTCTTATGCAGCTGAAGCTCTACATCACACAGGCATTTCTTCCCAGCTCAATCTCTTTTTGTGAGAGGCAGCCTGCCTGACCTTTACTCATACCCTCCTGCCAGAACACTAAAAGCACACAGCTTTGCTGATGTAAAGCAGAGGCTTTCAAAGTTTGTTCAGGAACAGCAAGTCTCTTGAGGAGATGTATGCTTTTGCCAAGTGAGAACAATATCCAAGAGTAATCAAACCATCCAGACAACTCACATTTGTATAAACAAAACAGCACTTTTGTGAGGTTTTGTGTATACAAAGGAGCTTTGCAAACTGGCCAGGCCTCTGGCTTATCTGATGACTCCTCATTTTACTTTTTTTTGCATAACATTGAGCTGATGCATAAAAATCCACATTTAAAAGTCAAGCTTTCTCCTGCTACACTGTTAAATGTATGGGTTTTTTTGTTGTTGTTGCTGTTGTTAATTTGTTTAGTTTAGCAGTTTTGGTCAAATTTTCCAGCCTCTTTAAAAATAGAGTGAATTTCTCATTAACCATAAAAGAAACATGTCACATCCAGAGTTAATAAAATCTGCACTCAAACTGAGTTTGGCTCAAGGTCAGTGTAGATGTCTGTATTTTACTGTATTTATCCTTTACTCTGTAGCTTATTTCTTTTGCAAGCTGAGAATTCAAAATTATAATTATTTCTATAGACAATTTCAGGAGAAAAAAATCCATCAGCATGTGCACATAAATATAGTATGCTGTAGAATTGTTAACTCCCCAAAACTAATATTTAAGTGTATCAAATGTTATCTTTTGATTCAAATGTTTATTATGCACTTGCACAAAATCAAATTCATTGAATTAATTAGCAATTACTTAGAGAATATCTAATAAAAGGGTTTTTGCATGTATATAAGCCACAACAGTCTGAGAAAATGTTTAACAAATTGAACTATGTAAATAAAATCCAAATGAAAAAGTAGGAAAGCAAAAGAAAAATCTTGCTGCAATGACCACATTATTATTTTTGTCTTGCTTGACAACCGGTTATTCTTGCCCCTAGCCAAGTGGAGGGTACCTGTGGTATTGCTTGGAATACTTGTGCTGCTGTGACGACACAAATTTAGAAGTAATCAATCAACCTTTGTGTTGCAACACAAAGCCTGTCTTGAGGTTTATGGAAATCTAACAGTGATACTATCCTTGAAGAGAGTTTTTTTTGTTGTTGTTTTTTTGTTTTTTTACTTTCCCCACAAGATATGTAAATAATTGTTTTTTCCTGCCAAAATCAACTTTATTTTAAATAACTGTCATGGAACTGAGGCATTTCAGACTACTGACTTTCTCTATTGCAGAGTTCAACAGTGCAAAATAGATGCATCTTTGATTTTTACAGTCAAGTACATTTTTCACAAATATCTCATATTGTAATAACTAATAATTAAATGAGCTCATTATAACCTTGGTTAAATTAACAAACTCTATGTCACACCATCCCAATGCAATTCTTAGAGGTCTGAAATGTAATACAGCATATTAAAAAGATTGAGTTAATATATGCAGTTTTTGACCTTGTCTATGCATGCTCACATGTGGATGATTATTTTACTGTGAATAAACTGCAATACTCAAGTCAAGTGTGGTTTGTACAAACAACCCTAAATTACAGACCTCTTGTACTAAAACGCTACCCTGAAATGCTTTACACATGAAAAATGACAGTAGAAAGTGTAGCATACACACAAAATAAAATGTAATTAACATAACCAAGCAAAACCACTTTAATTAGCAAATATAAAGAGCACATGTAAAGTCATTTTATTTTCAAATGAATTGATTTTTAAAGCAAATTAATAAAATGTATCCGTAGATTTCAGGTAGATTGGAGGACCATTTGCATTTATTTATTGAATAAATAAATGATAAATGTTAAATCAGCAATCAGCTGATTTATTGATTTACTGAATCTTGCAATTTTAATATTGGGTGCTTGATTCATTTATGATTAACAGAATTAATTATATAAATGCCTGAATATTGTGAAAGTTAATTATATATATATATATATATAATATATATATATAATATATATATATATATATATATTATACACTTTTTTTTCTTTTCTTCAAAGTCAAGAGGTGTGCATACATTTCCTTACCTGTGAGTGTAATTGTCTAGGGTCAAATATCTTCAACTTTCTGCTTGATGTTTTGAGACTCTTCTTCAGTATTTCCATGCAGTATTCTTTTCTCATAATATCTGTTTTGAGAAATATACTATTGTATCTAAATATCTGTTTTTAGCTGAATGTTTTTAAAAACAACATTTAGTGTAAAATGTATCTTCCCAAGAGTTTTTTGTCTTTTTTGTGAATTATGTCACTCATAACATCCATGTTAGATATTAGTATTCATACAATTCCAACTTCTAATTTATATGTCATGTGAACGCTGAAAGTATTACCCTCACAGTAATAATTCCATATCTATTAGTCTCCTTAACATAAGATCATCCAATCAATATTAAGCAACTGGCATGAATACAGAAGAAAAAATGATGAAAACAACAGACCGCATTCCTTCAACTGTCAAGAGTATAAAAACAGATTACTGTAATGTAACTTGCAATTAACATAGTAATAAGGTTTTTTTTTTTTAATGTGAGTAATCTAAATGTAACTCATAGGTATTTGATTTAATTTTAATAAACTATTTTAAATAGTTGCAGTGGTTCTTTTGAATTCCTGTTAAGAAATCATTCCCTTCAGGTGACATGTCTGCAGTGAACAGGGAAGCAATATTTGCAAAGTCTTTTATGAATTTGAGACCTAATTTAATACATTGATTTCCATTACAATTCTACTTTATACTTGGCAGTCAATAACTCATTACAAATGATACTAACAAACATAGTGCACATTTATTATTGTCTTATACGGACTGTAAATTCAATCAATGTTTTTTTAGAAAACAACATTTCAAATGATTTATTGCATGAAATGCGTGAATCTTCTCAAAACACAAACGTCAACCAGTGATAGATCTGAAACAAGAGATTTACCATAATTATCTTATTTTTACTGGGCAATATTACCAGAACATTTTGTTATCATGTGTACATCTTTGACTAGATAAATTTAATAGTATTATTTGCACAAGAGATCTCTGTGAAGTCAAAGCCTGGAATTATGTTGGGAGATGTTTAAAATTCAAAATGTTTTGTTCCCACAAATATATTCAAGTTATTATTCAAAACTACAATTAACTCAGACATTCATTTGTAATCGTCTGTATATAAAATGTTACCTGTTTATGAAACAAACACATTTATGTGCTTCTCTTTGAATGCGGAAGTATTTTCTCATTTCTCTCAGTTGTCATCTGACTAATGCTGAAAGTTGCATTAACTTGTCATAGTTGGCAACTTGGCAACAAAGGCAGACCTAATCAGACAAAGGCAGCAGTTGACCTGGGGGAAAAAAATGTCAGGAGCCCCCAAAAATACATAAGAAACTCAAAATGAACTCAATGAAGGGGATATCTTTTTATCTTTAATTATTTGTCCAATGCACTGATTGTGTATATTTGAAGGTTATACCTGAAATTGCTTAAATTGTGAATGCATGAGGATTGCACCCCCTTCACTTCAAAATTTTTAATGCATGCATGGATTAAAAAAAACTGATGGTGGGTTTCTGTTACTGGTTCAGTACACCAGGTCCACAGAGTTAGGTTGAGTACCCAAAAATACTCATTTGTATAGTGCTAATAGTAGCACTATGTCAACAGGTATTTACTCAAGTAAAAGTAAAAAGTAGTCATGAAATGACTCAAGAGTAAAAAATGTATTTGGTAGAAAGCAGTGAAGTGCGGTGAGGTTCATAGCTTGTGAGACGCTGACTTACGATTTATAAATATAGATCCCATGCATATGTTTACATACGGAAATTTCTGTTTTTGTGAATCCTGCTCATCCTGCATTGGAACAGCCTGGTTTAGTGGACAGACTCAACGCGTAATAATGGCACCTGCAGGAAAGTCACTAGCATTAGTGACTAACAGGCGATGTCCAAACCAATAATGTATATCAATGAAGAAATCCTACAAACGATAAAATCTGACACTGCTCCATTTTTGTTTACTTTTTGTGAAGAAGAAAGTTGTGGTGGTCTGGTTTTGTGTTGAATCCTTCAGTAGTGCTTGTTGTTGCAGCCCCCCCCCCTTTCACACACACACACAGTCGTCAGGGGGGAACAGGTTTTTCAGTTAGTTTTAGTCATTTGACAAAAGTGCAGTGTGAATGCGAAGTACAGTTCTGATTACGTAACAAATATTGCAATTTTAGTCCCCAATCGAACCGAGTCTACCAGACTAGCTGGTATTAATACACCCTTAAAAAGTAACTCCTGAAAGACAGAATTTTATCATCACACTCCAAGACAACAGCTATTGAACCAAAAAGCTATTAGAAATGGATATTACTTAGAAGAGCTCAATTGTAGAATGAGTATCTTTTTATTGCCTTGAATCAAAATGGAAATGAGGATGGTGACCTTCAATAGGCTGCCCAAATCAAGTGAAACAAACCAAATCATGGCTATTGTAGTGATGGATTTTTTTTGAGCAGCAGTTTCTGTTTGTTATGATGCATAATTCCCTCTTAGATGGACAGGAGCTGTTTATGTTTTGTACTTGAAAATCATGCAACTTTCACTTTGTATCTCCATAACACAATTTCTGACAATAATGAGGAGATGACTACAGAATCCATTAACAATTTTCGATCATCTGATTTATAAGCTAACCGGCAGATAAATGAGATCATCATGCCAAGTCCTGTTCAGTTTTAATCATTTTTATTCTTGAGCATATTGGATGCTTTATGGTTTGATGATCCCAAAAGCATTCTAAACTTGAATTTAATGGAAAGCAGAATAATATTTTGAAATAAATTTGTTTAAAAATCCTGTTTAATGAAAACGCCAACTTTAGATAAATGCCCAAAAACAAACAAACAAAAAATACTTTTGTACACAGAAAACTTTTTCATTTTTCAAACAGAAAATGAACATGTGCTTATAGTTCTTAAATTAATATATCAATGTAATGTAATGTAATTTATTAATTCTTGTTTTCTCATAGATGCTTCTCAAAGGGTTGCTTTTGCATCACATAGAGAGCTTGGTTAGTTACCAAGCAATCAACTAGTCAAGTTTTCACAGATTTAAATAAAACCTTATTTTTACATTCAGACCAGACATTCAGTTGAATTACTTGCATGTCAAAAATAGAAATTCACAAAGATTGTTGCAGCTTTTCAAATGCTATAAGAGTGACATATTAATAAGCATCACTTCAGAATTAATTTTAATTGTGACCCAGGGGAGTAAGAGACAAATGAAGAATGGCAACCTGCTGAAACTCTGACTTTGTAACAGAAAAACAGGGATGTCAGAAAGGACACAACTGAACTGTTCTTTCCAGTCATGTCTGTCCGACATTGTCATTAGATTTGTCAGCAATGTGCAAGTTGTCAAGATTAAGTCATTTTCAGTTTTCTTTTTTGTTTTCCATTCAGTAAACAATACTTCAAATGGAATTTTTTGCCATAAAGCATTTCATATCCAAAGGCATAGGACGTGACTAAAAGATAATTAGCAATGTAAATAAGATCTGTCCTTGACTCATTTGTCAGAACATGATTAAGATTCAGGTCCTTGATCAGCTCCATTCAGAATCATTTATTTAGCGCCAAAGTCAGGATGAAATGGGTAAATTAATTTACTTTTTCAGAGTAAATTAATGAGTTTAAAGACACCCCACTTAATAGTAAAAAAAAAATTAAAATAAAAATACAAAATGCCCTCAGTATGACACCCTTCTGATGCAAAAAATGTCTCCCTGAAATTTGTTAGTTTACCACTCTACCTTATTTCTTAGGACATCAAAATTTTGCCACCTGACACATAAGTTTTCAGGTGGGTCCGTTGCAGTGACGTCCGGTGAGGTTCATAGCTGGTGAGGCACTGACGTCATCAGAATCACATTTGCAAATAGATGCATAGATTGACAGCAGTTTACAGGTTATGTTTCACTTCTGCATCCTTTACACATACAAACTATAGCTCACAAAACACACTTTTCCTTAAAAAACAAAACAAAACAAATGTTATTGCTGTCTTACCTTTACTTATAAATGAAGTCCATGCGTCCAAATAATCTCTATCTCTAATAACCTATCGCTGCACTTGACTTGCTTACCGTGAAGTTTAGCCAAGCTCGCTGTCACTTACTCTGCAGTTGTGGAGTGACAAGAGGAATGTCTGGGATCTTGAGCGCCCCCCTGCCATGAGGCAAGAGAACTGCCTCCCTCACCTCCAACCTGTTCTCTGCCCTTTATAATCGCTCAGCACACGAAACACGTTACACAAACACAGTTGGTGACAAAAAGCACTGTACATTATATACATAAGTTAAATTATTGAAAATCAGTTCACATATTAAATATGTTTAAACCATTTTATTGACGCCGTACAGCAACATGCTTTCTCCGCTTAGCAGCCAGCGCAGTTAGCCACGGGTTGCGCAATCCAAGGTGAGGCTGAGCTCGCTGCTGCCTCACCGGCATCGCTTCCAAGCATTTGAATGGGAAATTAAGAAAATTCAGCGATTTTGAAGAAAGAATAATCGAAATTGGTGAAGCTACATGAAAAATAAATATTTTTTAGTACAAATCACCGGATGAATAGCCTATAACAATTTAAATTATTTTATTATTATATATTTCTTTCTTTCCATGATGGCTGGTGAGGCACTGCCTCACCTGCCTCCCCTGACCACACGTCACTGGTCCGTTGGTATTGCTTTGTATTTTGTGAATTGGATGCTGAGACAGAGTAGAGGCAATTCAATTATATTTGTTTTAAAAAAACACTGCTGAGATACAATGATTTCTTTAATACATTTCCCTTTGCACCACCTGAAAAGCTTTGTGATACATTCTTTTATTATTGTTATTATTTTTTATCAATATTGATTTTGAATACACGATCAGAAAAAAGATATTGAAACTTTGAAGCTTGAGAACCAATAATAAATACTTCGGCTATGCAGCGAGACAACATCCATTGACCCTGATTAAGATACAATTCTAAAACAGGAAATGAATATTAAATAACCAAACATAAGGTTTTGCATCACAATACTTTTAAAGATTTCTAAAAACCTTTCTTTATTACAGTTGCTTAAAATGCCTATTTTAAGTGTGTGACACCAAACTTTTAGGTTAAATATTTATTAGTTATCTGTGCCTTAGTATTTATGTTATCTGCCTTCATTTCTATTTTTTTTTTTTGCTGCCATTCATTTGCCCTGCTTGAGGGCATAACCTTTGACATAACTGAAGGAGCTCAGGATGTAACTCTACCCTTAGGAAACTCTTAAGACTTGGAGTACTTTTTCAGTCCTAGCTGTGAGTCAATAACTATGTATAGTGTCGGTTGATGTTTATTGATACAGAAATATAGCCTCCCATGTGTGCAAGGTTATCTTAAAAGGCAGCTGAACCCACAACAACTTGTTGGACTTTACTGTTAATGTTATTACTGTGCTCTGTTTATTTAATGTATTTACCAATGCATAAATAGCACACATTGATGGGTACCTATAGCATAGTATATTAAATAATGCTAAAATGTTTAAGTAACTCATTGGATGACAGCATTTCTGTTGATGAGATAATATCTGGGTAGATAGCATTAGTTTCATTAAGAAGACCAGTTTATTTCCAGATGGTCTGACTCCCTGCCAGCATTCCATGATATTTATACTGTATCAATTAGTGGGTATATTTATGGGCCATTTAAACTTGGCTTAAGCCTATGAAATTATTAATGTTGGATTGAGCAGTACTGGAAGGAAAAAAGTATCCCTGTCAGTATCAGACTGCCTTCCTTTCCCCAGACAAAGCTGATCAAATTTCCATAGCAGAGTGACATTTGATTTATGAGAGAGTGATCAGGGTCTTCACAAGTAAGCCAAGATGGTCTCCTGTTTAAAGAATGGTATTTTGTTTATTGTGGAGCATAAAAAAAGCAAATTGCATTTATATGTCGAGAAGGGTAGGGTGAGGGGTGTAATCATGAAAAAATCAGAGACTAAGAAGCAGAGATGAGGGCCATTATGTTCCTGTAGTGCTGACACTTCAGACAAAATGATAACCAGAGCATTGATTGACAGGGTAATGTTGCATAATATAGCTTCATTGCTCTACAAAGCTTCTTTGCCTGTGAAAAGATGAGCTGAAGGAATATTCATGCATACATTTTTAATTATTATTTATACAGCCACCGTCAGCACCAAGTATCAGTAAGTTCATGCAGTCACAACCAGTACAAAAGGCTGTAATACCATTTATGGCACATTTTTATATTAATAATTGTATTTTGTTTATTTCATCAAACTATATGTAAACTTTTTACATTCCATTGTGTATCATATAGGTGCCTCGTGTACCTTTTAACCCTGTTAATTGTTTCGCACCTATACTTTGCTTACTTTGGTCTCAGTCAGTTGTTGAGTGAACTTGTATGTTTTTCTGGTGGTTGAGTTTTTCAAAATTTTATGTTAACATAAACTTCTCTCTACAAACTATCAGAAAAATGTCAATCTGTTTATTGGTCAGATGTGTCATGGGTGGGATGATGTGTAACATAAAGTATGCAGTGTGTCTGGCTCTAACTTGCAGTGTAGCCTTCTGTTGGATCACATTCACACCATAAAAACCACTGGAATTGGAACTATACAGAGACCACTTTCTGTAACCAGTCTCAGCAATGGCTCTAATCACATGTGCACAACTTCAATAAGGTTATGAACTGATTAAAGACCTTAGGTGTGAAAGCATGCAAAGATATGTAGACCCAGCCTCAACCAGAAGAGTTACAGCTAAAAAGTCACGCCATCTATCAGGAATAGTGTTACTTGATTACATTACTAAAAACTGTTGTTGATGATGGTGACTCTGAGAGCTGCTGAATATCCTCTGTCTCGCTCCCCAGTGATATTAACAGAGCATCATTAATCAAAGCTTTTCTTTTGCCATTTAACCCAACTTCTGACTTGCCAGAAATGAGAATGAGCCTGACTTTGGGTTGAAATGATTCTACATTATGCCAAAGACAATTATGTGCATGTCAAAAGTGTTGTATCACCATTCCTACTAATAGTGTGTCCTCTTTCAGAGCCACGGCAGTCATCTTCCATTTCTTAAATACTCTGTAGACACAAGAAATGTGGGCTAGAGAGATAAAATGCAGGTCACTCTAAAGGATGTCCCACAGCTTTCAAAACGAAGCTCAATTATACGGTCAAAATAAGTGTAAATGTAATGGAAGGTTTGCAGACTCATCTGCAAAAGAAGTGGGGTTTAAATTGTGTTATTGCATCAAAGAATATATTTTAAGTCCTTTTAGCAAAAAAGTAATCAGATGGTATTAGAAAGGCATATTTACATTCTTGGAGCACATATTGGATTATTGTATTCCAGCAGTCTTTGCTTTCGTTTTTTTTTTTTTTTTTTTGCAAGGAAATGCAATTAAATCCACTGAAATTGCAAATGCCATTGTTTCAGAAATTATGCAAATAATACAGGAGGGAAATGGAGAAATGGGAACTACTTCAAGAATGGTTTTGAAAAATCAATAGCAATATATGTTAGTAGTTTTTTTCTCTCAGTAAGGATACTTTTCACATTCTTCTTAAGATCAGTTGCCATTATGGATACAGAATCTTAACTGGGTTCTATATGACATTCCTTCTTAGATCTTGAACTCAGTTTGGGTTAACATATATGTGATTTCTGTATTTAAGTGATTATTCAGCTGCATAATTTATTATAAATGCTGACAATGCAATGATAATTTATGAGATGGAATGAGGGTAGAAATTGGCTACTTAGTTAAGTGAGTTAGAAATATTTTCTAATGAAAAGTGATATTGACTCATTAATTTTAACAGTAAAAATTAAATATTTAGTTCAAAATAAAATAAAATCATATTAAAGTTTCCATTGACACTGACACTGACCTTTAGAAAATTGTTAAAGAAAAATTTCAAATGATGAATTGAGCTTTAATCCCATTTATCATGTTACTTTTGAGCTGGCCTTGTATGACTTTACAAAACACAATGAGTCTGCATTGTAGCTTATTTTATTCGAAATTGCAGTTGAATATTGAAAAAAGAAATTCCATTTTAATTATATTTTTCCAGTCTGCTAAAATGTTCCACTATTTCCTTTACACAAAGTATTTTGTTTTTATTTATTTAGTTATTTATTCACAAGGTCTTCTTGAGAAAATTGTACTCAGTCAACTGCTATAAGTCTCTGAAGTGAAAAACATCAACCCGCTCAACCAATCTTTTGATCTTAGGCTCGCTGCTCAACTATTTGAGATGTTAAGCTACTCAATATTCCCTTACAAAATAATAGCAGCTTTGAAGTTTGAAGATTGCATTGGCTGCACTTGAGCAACATTTTTAGACAAACTGTATGATTGTGCTGAGAACCTCATTGAATTATTTATTTTCTTTTGTAACTTATTGTATTCTTATTTGCAGCTTAGCTTACATAGTTCCTCAAAATGTAAAAAATCTCACAAAATTACTGTTGTATGGTGACATGCGATCCGATTCTTCTGGACAGATTTTTACTAAGTCCTATAGGACTGAAGTCTCACTGAGATTCGTTCTTTGTTCTTGTAGTGCTCTGCATACACTGCATTAGCTATTATTATTATTTTAAAATATATAGCTTTATTTAATTGGCAAATAAATAAAGGAAGAACGCAGAGCATGCTCATTTCGCTTTTTTTTTGTCTCCTGTCATGGTGGCAGGCAGGTTAGAACAGTCACGGTACTCCATCTGCTTAGTTACTTCTTGCTTGTACTTGAACAGTATTCATAGTTGAGTGTTGTTTACCATTAATGCATTGCCTTAATTGCTATGTTTAATAGTGCAGACAGTTGAGGTTTTTGACATGAGCGATATGGGCAACCGCCCAGGGTGTTATGTTTCAGGAAAAGCAGGAGACCTCCACAGCTTGTGGCACAAAGATGGAAACAAAGCAGAATGACGAAGACGAATTGATAAGGATGCTAGTTAAATTTATTTCAGCTCTAAGTATCTAATATCTAGGTTGCTTAAGGGAATGTGGATCTTTCAGATCAATTTGAGAAGCAATTTTGATAGGTACACTTAATTTTATTGAGTCATGTAGTGGGGTGGAGCTGGTCTTGGTCTCACGGTAGGTGGTCTTGACTACAACAACGCTACATGGCTCCTTGGTTGCATGTCCTCCCAGACCCACTTTCTTCCCATCCCCTTTCTGTTGGATTTCTTTTTTCAAAATAAATGCCACTATTGGCAATAAAGTGAAGTTCATGCTATGTTGGGACAGGAGACGTCTCTGAAATTATGATGCATAGAATCTAAATTTAAGATATGTTACAGAGAGTAAACACAATAAAAACATGCATTATCTATGGTATTATTTGTTAAAATGGCACATTTCTGGTGTATTAAAATTAAATACAATAGGTACATTTAATGCTATTGAATTGGCGATTAGGTAATGCATTCAGCAAGTACTTTTACTTTTACTACTTAAGTATTTTTAAAAGCTAGTACTTTTTTTACTTTTACTCAAGTAAAACTGTTAATGTGGTACTTTTACTTTTACTAGAGTACATTTTTTTCTGTGTATTTGTACTTTTAATGAAGTAAATTTGTTGAGTACTTTCTCCACCAATGCTTATATCCTACATTTCTAGAAATATATTCTAAATCGAAATTTCTGGAAAAATAATCCAGAAGAAAATACTTCCCATATGAGGAAATAAAATGCTATATTATTATAGGAAAGGTAATACTAGAAATACAGAATTAAGTTTTACAAGTACTCATTGTACAGATATTGCAAAGAAAATTTAAATCTATTGCTCACTGATAGTGTAGTTGAAGTTGTCAGCTGTCATTTCCAGTAAGTTTATCTAAAACACCCTTTAAGATTGTAATTCTTAAAGGACATAACCTTTAGGATTGTTAGACCTGCAGTGCTACCAAGTACATGTGAAAAACATAAATATTATTTACTTTAAATTTTAAGATACAACACATACAAAATCAATGGTAAAATGTTGTTTTAGACTTTTATAAATCTTCACAAGGAGAAAAGCTAACTTTCTCATCCCAACCTTTAGGTAGCTTTTGTAGTGTAATATAGATGTCTAGTAAATAAATAATAAGATCTTATGTCTTTCTATGAGCATTTTTGAAGTTTTCTCTTCACTGACTGTATACTACATATGATATCAAAAAAGAAAAAAATAGATAAAGAGGTTACTGTTATTGGCTGCTAGTTTATTTTCATTGATCCAAAGTCAGATACACAGTTACAATGCCACTATATCCACTCAGAGAGTGCCCTCAAGGTTTTGTGTGTACAGGGAAGAAACATGCATGTTTTATGACAGACAAAACAACAGAAATCATAATTAATATGTCTGCTGAATCAGTCAATTCAATTTTTAAGAGATGGTTGATTTTGTGTACGTTAAGGGTTACATAACAGAGACAATTCCTAAAATATAAATTGTTTCAAGCTGTTACCTTGCCTTATTTGTAAACATGAACATTATATACAACTAATTCTTTTGCAACTTATAGTCAGTATAAAGAAACATGTTTCCTAGTGCTACTTTGCAAGCCTCAGATTTTCACACACTCCCAACAACAAACTACTTAAAAGACCAATGTACGGAGATAAAGGTGTATATGTGACCGTGACTTTATTTATTACACCTTATTCAAACATTCTGTAGTATATACAAACAATGGGAGGCATCCAGGCCAATAAAAGAAATTGTGCTGTTATTGCTACATGACCTGTGCCACTCTGTCAAGATGCACTCATCCAATACACATTGGATGTTTTCAGCTCAGTACTCCCAAAGCATGGACAAGAATGATCAATAAGGCTCTCTTTTGCTGCTTCACTTCACAAATGTCTCTCCTGCAGCTCTGGAATAGTTTGACATCCAAAGACATTGAGGTAAACAAACCTAGAATGGGAGAGGTGAGTTTAAGAAGCCCATCAGGGGACCTTAAAAATATTTATCTGTAAGTTCAGTTTTCTTCATTCTGTTGTAAACTGTGTTTTTGTTTTTATGATGTCATGACAAAGCTAAATTTTTCTTGAACATTTTGGTTTCTTTGTATGTGTACAAATTTGTACACGATTCAGTCTAATCCTTTTAGGATGATGTTATTGTTCATTTATGGCATTTTTAAAGATTTACTTTCTATCTGTATAGATGTCCTTGATTCTGTGACTTTTTTTGATTCTTAGCTAAAACAGTGTTTTTGGTAAAGCTTTATGATTTACCAAAAATCATAAAAATCATAAATCATAAACTCAAAATGGACTTTTGCATTTGATGGATACCATTGTTTTGCATAAATAATTAAATAATACGAAAGGTACACTTAACGGCATTAATGGTATTGTTATTACAAGCCGACTTTTGAGAAGTTAGCATCTTTCATAGGTACAGCATTGGAAACTCTTCTTTTCAAGACTTGAAGTTGCTGCATGCAGAAGGTAGAACTGAATTGTGGTAAAAATGGATGAGGGCAAAAGCACATTTCAGAATTTCTTTGACTGAGCTGTGAAAAAAGGTTGTGGTTTACAATAGTGCAGATTTGCTTCTGCAATATGAGGAGCAGAGAGAGGCAGAGGATCAGACATCTTACATTACAGATAAATTTGTTTCTTATTTATTTTCTAGTTAAAAATGTCTCACTGAAATTATTATGTTTTTTTTAAGATAACTCTGGGTTCAAAGACAATTCTGTTTATCTGCTTCAGTTGTTTTTATTTTTTTACGTCCCTATACATTTTTGATGTGTACCAATGTGTATTGCACATTTAGCTGATTAGTCAAAGGACTTCTTTATATGGTCAAATTTCATTACTTGACCAAATGAAAGCTTGTACTTCAATTTTAAATTAAATTGTCAAACTGCAGGCACTAAAAGAAAAGTCCCTGACATATCTTCCTGTAGTAAAAGTTATGCTTTTATTTTGGTGATTTCAAAATTGATGTGTTTTGATGATTATTTATACTCCTCCAGCACATCTTTTGTACCCAGAACTATACTTAATAAATATAATGGTCAATGTCACAATACCTAGTTAGCTTTCATCACTGAAAAAACAATGCAACTGATTCACAAAAATATTTCATGCATGCTAGAGTTGTCAGAATCCGCAACATGTCTATTTCTATGACAATAAATTGCATGTTTTGCTTTATCTAATGAGAAATATGTATTTTCCATAAATATATTTTTGAGCACAACAGCATAGTCTTCTTTCACAGATTCACTCAACAAACCTAACAGAGTGTCCATATTTTCCAAATTCTTTCTCTAAATTTGAAGAGTGAGGCAAGAGCAAATTCATGGCATTTAGCTCATCTGTTTGGACAATTTGCAAGTCTGTTTTTTTGTAACTCAGTCTTTAATGCATGCTAAAGCAGGGGTCTAGATTATCATCATAATCCAATATTGTTCATGATTCCATGTGGAGTTGTGCAACAGAAAGAACAACAATTCCATATTGTGAATTGGCAGAATGCAATGCGAGCGTACTGTGGTCTGTAGAGGAATATAAAGTAATTTGTTTAGGAACAACCAAGGCAGCTCCGAGGTATGGAACAAATATGTGTTTAAAGCTTTTCCATTGCAGTGCTTGATACTGAAATATGGCATTGTGGGTTTTGAAAATACACCAAAGCAGAAATATCCAAAGATAAAGGAATATGCTTTTTCTCACTTGAAACTGCAAAAAATATTTTCATTATCAAAATATGGTAGTATTGGAGTGATAGTTTTTTTTTTTTCAGTTTGTTTTTGTGGTTAAAAGTACATAGATTATTGTTTTCTATTATTTTGAGTTCCACTGGGTATCTACCATGATCCAAACAAACAATTCTTTTTGAAGCAATTTTCTATCTAGCATTTTCTTTTTTTTTTTGATTGAAGGGCTCACAAAAGAAGAAGTAAATAAATAAAATATTTCCAACTGACAGATGTTGCTGGCATAACTCAGTGGGAAAAAGGGGAAAGTGGTACTTCCACCATAGAAAGGGGGAGGCTTTCTGGAAGGCTGAGTGTGCATATTTGTCAGTGTGGAAATTGAGAGCCAGACAGCTGGGAAGTTTTTGTTGCCAGCTTTGGATTTGTGTATGTGCATGCACCCTGTATGCTTCCAAGCAATGTTTTGCAATGTAGTTGATCATGCATTTCATAATCATTAGGTGAGGCTCTGGAAGGGGCACTGGCCTCTCACAGGAGAGTTGCAGTTGTTTATCTGCTTGTGCTCCTGCAGACAGCTGTAAATAAATGAAGAAATAGTAGCTCCTGAGGGCGTATGGGGATACTTGTGCTGGGATTTGCTGACTAGTTTTGTTATGGTAGACTTGGTATAGCGTTTTTTTTCTCTCCCCTAACTTTTATCCTCTTTGTATCTGTGTGTCATTTATTCATTCATCATGCTACAATCACTTCCTACATTAATTCCTGTCTTGGTAATAGAGTTTTTCCTGATTAATCTTTCACCCATTTTAATCTACAGCCACTACTGCAGCGGCACCCCACTTATTTAATTGAGAAACGATCCCAAAGAAAAACTCAGCATAGCAAATGTCTTTCTCTGGGACACTTACTATACAGGTAGCATCCGTCTTTGCAGAAGTACAAGTTGTACTAAGCGATCTGGTGACGTGCAAACATGTTTCATAAAACACTGGACATGGTCTTACTGCATGGAAGGGAATTTAACTAAGATGTTACATTTGTACAATTCATCGCTCCATTAAAGAGTAAAATAATGTCCAATTAAAACTAAAAAGGGAAGTACCAAGAGAGTTGTGTGATCAAACTTGACATTTACACTAAACAGTGTTTAAGAAAGCCATGAACAAATTCTTTACTGAGCACAAAGACATACCAACTACATCTGCACCGAACAAAATGCAGTTCTTCCTCCGACTCACTGAAAGGAGTGGAGTTGATGAGGATGTCTCTGGTATGGAAAAACAGAAAACCCTCATTCAGTTTTAGCTCCCACATTTCAGTTAAGCTTTGCATATTCCTAATCCTTATTGTCTACAATTAATGAGTTTCTCTCATATTGAGAAACATTTAAATGGAGATTTCTGGTATGGAGACTGCAATTATGGAGGAAGCTAAGGGATATGAGTCCCTAATTATATGCTATCATTATTGCCTTGGCTACTTCTACAGTAGATTTAATATGCTAGGGTGGAAAGAGGGGCATGAAATATTACGCAATACACTGGCTGTATAGGGACAAATAATAGAAGTATTAGAGACAAAAACAGCACAAAGTCTTGAAACAAAGTCTTTTGTTTCGATTTACATTGTTGCATTATTGTTTGCCACTGCATTTTAACTTTCAATATATCATATTGATATTCCAATGATTTCAAGTTACTCAATGATAAGCAACAGTCAAATGTGCATTAACCAGTTTTTAGTTAATTATTACTTGCAATCAACAATTTTATTTGAGCATTTATTTTCTTAGCAAGATATTATCAGAATGAGAGAATATGATGTAAAGAGTAAGGCTGTTGCTATGTACTATTTAACTAAATCTATTAGATAATCTCTCAGTTAATTGCATAATAAGATAAGTATGCTATTTCTGCTATTCCCAACCACTTTTCAAGCAGCCCCATGCCTGTGAATTTCCAATGCTTACATGCCTGTGAATTTCACAGCACACCATTGCAGTCAATTTAGTAATCTATTATTCATATCACAGAAACATTAAAAAATAAATAAATAAAAACAAGACAGATTGGTGAAAAGAATGAAAGTTATATGAAATGAAGCATAAAGATCTTACCTTGAGGTTATTTTGTAATTGAGTCATTGAACAATTGTTTCAGCCCTGATGTAAGGTAAAAATCAGACAAAAAAATGCTGACTCAAAGAAAATGTGCCATGGCAAAAGTGATTTGGGGCCACAACAGTGCTGCACAAAACACAATATTTAATTGTATAGATATTTGAAATTGTTCCATCAACCTCTCAAACATGAAAGCATTCTCCGTGGTGTGGTGACAATTGCCAAATGAACACATACAAACTTATTCACCGGCAGTCTAGATTGTCAGCTTGTTCATTAATATTAATCTGTTTTGATTCTCAGACAGACCATCTCTTATTTCAAAAGAGCTTAGCAGGCAGAAATTATATTTTACTGATGAAACAGAATCACAAGCAGAACCTGGATATCCACGCTCTTATGGACATTGTGAATGTAATGTTTAGTCGGTATATTGTTTATTGTGTTCAAATAAAAACAGCATGTCTGATACCTACATTTTTGCCAGATTTCTTCAAATGGACAAGAATAGCTTTAGTACTTTTTGATAGATCAAAATAACAAAAGTCAAAGTTCAGAAGCTGAGGTGTTTTCCTAGGGTATAAGAAGAACTTATACCCTAGGATAAGCAAATTAAATTAAAACAAATTCATGCAGTACTCGTGTCATTAAGTAATTGCTGGCAGCATAACTTTGTCTGGCTTCATTAAATTCCCACTAATTGAAAATTATTTGACATATGACCATGTTTGGTACCTCGTTAAAACAATGAACAATGTCAGAATCAAAAATAATTTCTTGAAAAAGATGTTAAAGTTTGAACATTGAAAGCATGTACTCTGACAACTAATTTTAATGTGTTTGAATACATGGAAGTTGCATGTGGTCACCAGCCTCAGAAAATAGTTTCTTTTTAATGGTTTATGTGACATTTGTTTGCATGCAATCATATCTAGGATAAATCCAAAAGAATTAGACTAATCCAGATATAATAATACATGCTCACTTCAATTAGATTTATTCTCATTAATTCTGGTTAATGACGTCCTCAGTTGTTAGATGGATCATCTAACATGTCCATCTTAGATGGTTTGGATCTAAGTTTGTTAGATCCAAACTTAGGCATATCTGGCTAAGTTTGGAGTTTTGCCATATTTTATTTATTTATTTATTTATGTATTTATTCTGTTTGAATAATGGGTCAATCAGTGATGGATTTAGTGAAATGTTCTAAGTTTGCTTTAGTATTTTATTATATGATCCTGCTTTAAAATGTCCTACGTCTTCTCTGTGCTTTTTTGTTACTAGAGTTCTCTTACAGACCTTTAAGGTCTCAATGGAACAGTTGAATTTGTATTAAACTGAATTAAACTGTGGTGAATTCAGTTTCAGTACAAATTGTACTGAAAATTAGTTTGTACAATTCACACACTGAAACTGAATTAGTTAGACTAATTTAGATTAACTAAATTTAGACTAATTTAGTTAGGCTAACTAAATTAGTGTAGTTAATTTAGTTAATAATTAGACTAAATTATGGAGACACTTGACAACACAGGATTTGTCGATTAGAACATCGGGCTAAAAATATAATTTTATGTTAAACTTCTTAATTGCTCTTGTATAAACGAAAGATAAATATTCTGATTTTTTTTTTCATCCTAAAGTGATTTTCTGAAATAATTAAGGAAGTATATTGAAGATCAAATCTAAAAATGTGCAAGTGTCATTAATATGTTTGGGAGGGACTGTAGGTGAAAATACAATTAGGTTTTTTAATTTTTAATTTTTAATAAAAAAAATATGTTAATGTAGTGTCTGACTCTTTAGAACTTCATATTATTTTTCATCTTGCCTACAAAGTTGAATGTATCACCCCTTTTTTTGCTAATTATTTAAATGTCATGGTCAATGACATATTCTTCATATGTTTTTCTTTTCTCACTGTGTTTAGCTATTACTTAGACTTTACTAGTAAATGTGCTATTTCCTGTTTGGGTAACCTCTTATTCTAAACTTCTGTACATGATCCTCTATAGTTCCTCTTATTATTCTCAACCAAGGTTTTGAAATTAAATATAAATTATTTCAAGAGGTTGTCTGTTCTGCACTAATTTATTCTTAGCTGTGGTCAAGGTTCTAGTAATTGTTATTTTGCTAATTTGAACAAATAATGACAAAGCTGGCGAAATCTGAAAGCAATTTTTTGGTAATAATAGGTGAGCCTACAAGGGGGTTGACAAGAGTCCCTATGTGCCATATAAATGAGGGAAATAGCAGCTGTTGGTTGCCCTTTAATAGACCAATAACATTCAAATCAGGTGTTTACTGCCAGTCACATTCATGCACAAAGAAAGACTGCTGAAATGTAGGCTATGATTTGCAGAGAAATGAAGCCTCTCCATGGGCACTTTTAACTTCAATGTCATCCACGAACAGATTTCCCTCAAGGCTTAACTGATTTTGTAAATGGTGCAGTTTGGCCCTTTTGTACTGCATACAATGTGCCTTTGAAAAAAAAGAGAAAAAAATAATAAATTCTACTCCCTTTTATCCTGTATTTTCTCCCCTTTGCTCACCTGGGGAAACATATTACTTGCATGATAAGAAGAATATTGAAAGAGAATCCGGATGGATTCAGTTTTTAAGCACATTTCTCCTCTCTCTTTTCAGCGCATTAGACAAGCACAGACTGAAATGTGTTAAAACTGAAGAAATTACATTTGTATTGTGCAAAAATCACTTTTTAGTAGTAAAGCCAAATACAATACTAAATCAAATGTTCACCTTCATTCATCTTGATATCATGATGCGATTAAGCTGGTAGGTCCAGTCTCTAAATTCTATAACATATAATCACAGATGTAGAACAGGAATCCAAGTTGTAATAGTATCAACAGAAGCTTCAGAGCATAAGATGGGGGGAAAAAAATGTTTATCCATTGTCTACATCCTCTTGTCCTGGAGATAGGGGGGTCATCCCCACTCCTGAGCAAGTGGCCAGTGACACAGAGGGAACTTGCAAACATGCAGACACACTCTCATACTTTGGGGCAAATTTGAGATAACAGTTAACCTAACAGTCATGCTTTAGGACTGTGGGAGGAAGCCATAATACCAGGAGAGAATCCATGTACGCTTGAGAACGAGCAAGAGCCATTAAGAAAGACCAGAGTCTGAACCCTTAGGTCTGAACCCTTAGTAGCACTGTAGCATGGCAACAGTGCTCCTAATTTTGCCACCACGCTATACAAAATATACCCATGTCATAAAAAAAAAAAAAAAAAAATCAATTAGATCCAAGATAAATTCCCCAAGGTGTGATTTCCAATATCATTTAGCTGTATAATGCAATTATACCATAATTCTCACATTAAATCTGATATTAGGCAAGGCAAGGCAACTTTATTTATTTATATAGCACCTTTCAGCCAAAGACATTTCAAAGTGCTTGTAAAAGAAAGTTAAAAGCAACATACAACAAAAAGGTAGAAATGATTAAAAAAATAATAAAAGATCAAGCAGATTAAAAATAGACAAAGTAAACATTAAAATTTTAAATATAGTGAATGAATAGAATTAAAAATTTAAGAATAGGCAACTTCAAATAAGTTGGATTTAGAAATACTCTTTATGTTGGACCCTGCGTAATCGGCTCATTCCACCTACACATCTCCACAGACTCTCACTCATAGTTGCCAGGTATGGTGTCCTAGATGAATCGTAGCCCTCTCCCCTGACAGGCATGTGGTGATCTAACCAGGGTCACACAGCCAGAGCCAAAGGATTACCGGTAGTTGAAAGTTGCTTTTCCATCACTGCTACTTTCAAAGACTGGGAAGTCATCCAGAACACAAGGACGCAGGATCAAAAGAGCAGAGGGCCCTTGTTAATTAGTTGGTGGTAATCCAGTTAATGCCCCACAAACTATTGACCCACTCTGTCACATTACTGATAGACTGACCAAAAACAAAAATAAAAGGATGTGGTAGTCTAAGAGAAGAAAACAAGAGAGGGAAGTATGACAAGACTTGCAAGGACAAGATGAGAGAGGGGATATAGAGTCCCATCATGAACAGTCAATGTTCTGTGTGTGCTGTTTTTTTTCTCTTAGTGAATGGCATGTGTAGGTGTGCACTAATGTAAACTGTGAATGCAAAGTCACAGCAACCCTTTCTCCTCACTAACAATCTTCTAGCAGACTGTTGCAACCTCCATTTCAGTGCCTCCTCTTGCAGTCTACATGTGTTCAGATAACAAAGAGATTAAGCACTATCAAATTTATCCTAAGTGAAAAGCAAACATTCAGAGTATGGATCTTAATTTGGTTGTTTTATTGTTATTCTAGTGATGTGGCATAGATCAGAAGTGAGAACACTTATGTACATTAGTTCACTTATTTTCAAAATCTACTTTATCCTGTTAAGGCTTGTTGGAGTAATGTGGGGGTGACTGGAATATCTTTACTCTTATTCATTAAGGATATAATTAAACTGGGAATACACCTTGGAAAGAATGGGAAGATACTTATTATGACAAGACTGTATTCTCACACTCAGAGAGTTGAAATAACAATTTAATGTTCAAACATTCAGAGTATGCAATGGCACATTTACAGGAAATCTTTGACTTTCCAACTTTATTCCACATTATCATAAAACAAATACATTTTATGAAGAAGTCTGAATAAATGATCTGCAATGTACTTTTAACCATGACTACCACCATTATATTTGCAGTTAGGCTAAGAAATATTATAAACTAACTCAAAGACAATTATTTTGACAGACAGATGAAATCACCAATGTTGCTGCAAAAAAGGCTTTGAAGCAACAAAGGAATACAAAGGACCTGTGATTAGTTGAAAACTTAGAGCTGTGACATCTTTCACATTAAATGCTTACATATAGTTAAAATATACTTGCATTACATTGTGTTTGAGTATTCTCATGAACACTTTTTCTTCCACCCTGACTAAGGGCCCTTCTCCTTCTATTTGTCTTCAACTAAATCAGGAGATGCTGCTGCTCCTTTGCCTCCCCATCTCACCTGTCAGTCAATAGAAGACATGTGAACTGCAGAGATACAACCGAAAAAAGGCTGCACGTTCCAATATGGAAGACACATTGTCTTGTGCTGGTGCCAAAGAAAACTTTCCCATTAGAAATCAACAACTATAGACTTGTCCTGACATCTGCCATAGGAAGTCCTACATAAACTTATGTGGGCACACATATTCCTAATGCAAGCACATATTATGAATGCCTTCAGTTTTGACATGGTGACAGACACCATTATACACCTGCTTCAACAAACCTACTGCCATCTAGACAAAGCAGGCAACACCATGAGGTTTATATTCTGATATGTTTGATTAATGCAGTGCATTATCCCCTCCCGAGGTCTTAGTGCAACACTCAGGAACCATCTGATTGTCTGGACAGCAGAGAAGCAGGGGGCATGTCGCATTAGACCATTGGTTCCAGAAATCACACAAAAACATGTTGTAAAAGTGCACACAGGGTCATTATGACCCCACATGTGCACAGAAAGATTCTTCATAAAAGTAAAGAGTAACCCTAGGCATCTTCTTAAACAACAGTATCTTCAGTTAAAGTTTTCTTCAGAGCGAAAATTGCATGAGTTACAACATTTCACTTATAAAAAGTAGCCATTCAAGCAATTACTTGAGTAAAAAAATCTATTTTTAAAAGACTACTCAAGTACTAAATACAGTTGAGTAACTGTCTAAGATTTATTTTATCTGCGGTTCAATATGTTTGGCTCCTAAGATTTATTTTATCTGAGGTTCAATATGTTTGGCTCCTAAAATTTATTTTATCTGAGGTTCAATATATTTGGCCTGAACTTAATCCAAGGTATCACAGTAAATACTAAGTCCTAAGAGTGAACCAAAGAATGGTAGGACCAAGAAAGGTTTGGAAGAGGTCACACTTGGATATGACAAGACACTGGCTGACAAAATGACTCTTCTCTTCCAGAGGTCAAAGTCACACAAATTTCTCAAGAAGATAAAAAGAAAGTGATGACCTGGTCACATACAGTATTTCTCAAATTTAATAAAACACCTCTGCGCTATCTGAGAGATGACTGATACAACCCCTCTAACACAGAGTAGCTGAAAATAAAACTTTGATCAATAGAAAAGACAACGATCTCCTTGAACTATAGATCAAATTTGGAGTCATATGAAATAATCTGAAAATACACCGTATTTCCATTTCAGTGGGAAAAACATGAATTTTCTGTAAAGTATATAAAACTCAATCAGTGTGTTGCTAATGCAAGATTGTACATAAACAGGCAATTAATATTTGATTTATACTCTACTTTTTTTATTTCTTCCATGGAGTTACTCATCTTTAAAAAAATTAAAATGTACTTTGCTGTTGCGTTACTTTTTAACACAAAGTGTTATACTTCCTGCAGACAATACCACCATTCTGGTGATTTTTTGAGCAAGAAGCAGGGTACACTCTAACCACATTATCCATCATGTAGCAGCACCTGGACACCCATGACAGGCAACCATTCACAATGAAAATATGCTCTTTCCAAATACAAACGTTATGGAAAAGATTTGACTCAGTACCTTATTGCTAAGAGGCAACAGTGCAAACAACATTCATGCAGTGCTTCTTCAGTTCCAAAGATAAATTTAAATATTTGAACTCAATTCCCAAGAAGACAATAAACACATATCATTTATTTTGGACTTTTGAAAGGAATGGAGCTTCCTTTATAATAATGCTAATAAAAAGAAACTACTGTCAATAATAATAATAATAATAATAATAATAATAATAATACTCAGTTCTTCCACCTATTTTGGACCTCCCCAATTTGGAATATATCTCATTCAGTAAAATATTCAAATTTTCAGGAGACAATTACATCATTCACCCAGAGCGATTCTGCCTTCTTAGCATCATGTGTCTGGAATTTCAGCTAAGACGTTGTGACACATTCACATGTGGTGTCAGCTGCTTTGTTCTAGTGGAGCTTTTCCAGTTAAACTTCATAATTCAGTTTATAAAGACTCGTAACACAAAAATGTGAGCCAAGTCAATCTCAGTAGAGTTAAATTCTGAGTATCTTGCCACTTGCAATGATATTTCAAGTCATGTATCAGTCACGTAATACATACATCAGGAGACCTTTTTATGTCTGGTTCATTTCTCACCTTTAACCCTATCAGTCATTTTCCTCTACTAAAACAACCTTTACTGTCTAGCATCAGACTTGGCAGGTCACTTATATTGCTTAAGAAATACAAAAACATTTGTAACCAAAGACACAACTGAAATTACAAAGGTGTGACAAAAATACTAGGTGTGGTTGTGTGCAAAAGCATAATGTCACTGGTACTAAAAGTCCAAATTATGGTCAAGCAAATTGTGGTTGCATGAAATACAAAGTTAACAATATTTTCATTTAATGAATCAAAAACAGAGCCATCATTTTACTTGGGCACATACCTACCCTTTGCTGCCCTTGAAAGTGTGCAAGAAACTGGAGAGACTTAATTTATTTTAATCTTGTTTAGCACACCATCAGGAGTGGCATGTTCGAAAACTTTGTGTCTCATCTGTACATTTCCCTCACATTTTCTTCAGATCATTAACATGTCTGCTAAAATCATCCTTTGGTTTCACAAAACTGGACAAGTCAGTCTTCTAATTCATATTTATTTAGTGGTAACAAAATTGACACACAACATCCTTTACTCTAAAAACGCCACAAAAATTAAATGAACAAACAAGCAAACTACTAAACAGTTTTTGTTTCTAACAACCAGTTAAATGACTATGTGATTTTTAATGGTATTTTACCTAATTTTAAAATAAGGAAAATTTAAAAATTATCTTATGACTATTCTATTATTATTATTATTATTATTATTATTATTATTATTATTATTATTATTATTATTATATTTTTAATATATTGAAGAGGTTGGTATTTTTCTTTTAAACTGATGTGTGCTAACCTGGACTTGGGGTACTATTTTGATTTACTATGACATAATGGGTTATTTAGTGGAAGCTTAGTGTGCATCAATCATTCAAACTGGAAATAATGATGTCATTTTTACCCTGTTTCACTCTGAATGTTGCATCCATATTCAAAAGGAATGTGTGGGTGTGTATAATATTTTGGTTGGTAATGACAAGTTTAAGCAATACCCCTTGTGCAGTATATGCTCTATTCCACTCTGCTCACTGCATCCATGATTTCTGAAAAACACCACACATGTAATGAAAAAGAATACAGGGTAAGACAAAAAACAAGACAGAAGTATCAACTTAAATGTTTTCTTTAGTTCAAGAACTTCTCATTGTTCTGGTAGGTCTTCATCAGTTGCGCTGATGATTTGTTTTAATTTGGTTGACAGAATGGTGGTTTCCTCTCTTGTCCATCTCTCATGCCTGGGGTATGACCAGACTGGCAGAATAGCAGTGAGCATTTGTCAGCAAAGATTGACTTTGTTGCCCCATGAGGTGCAGCTGCACCTGACAGGCCGCTGGCTGTGGGCAGTTTGCTTGTCTTGTTAAGTCTGACACTGACAAGGAGTGACTGGGTGAAAACTGACACAGACCAAAATCCACAGCCACAGCAAATATTTGATAATGTCTTGACTTTTACATAACACCTGATCATCAAAGTTTATTTCTCTTTATGTCTCTTCTGTGTGCGTCAATCCTTCCAACAATGTTTATACAGTTATCATGCAAAGAGAAATACTGATAGTATTGCTCATGAAATAGAAAACAAAAAGCCTCTAGTTTTCTTAAAGAAGCAAACTTCCATAGACCCAGTCTGATTAAAACTTTTTAACCCCGGCAATATAAATGTGCAAAAATATAATACAAACTACCAGTTTACAGACAGAACTAAAATATATTGTGTTGATTCAATGACTTTAGTCAATGAATTAGTCAATGAATACTAATGACTTTAGTATTTCAGACAACCCTAAAATGAACAACCCCATTATTTTTATATCAATAATATGGTCAAAGTAAGTCTTCCTGATTTTCAGATACACTATGGAGTATGTCCTTGCTGCAACTCCATTGGAAATGGTGTACACACCATGCCTATATAGTGGACCAATATCTTCACTGTGGGATGAATGGTACACACAATAAATGACACGGAATGAATACAAATCAAACATTGGGATTAGGGAAACCAACTAAACACAGTAAACACAGGGAACATGGTTCCAAGATAATCAAAATACATAAATCTACGAATGAACAACAACACCTAAGCATCCCATCAAAATGAGGTTTGTTCTGACCTCCAAAATTCCATACAACTGATCTGATGACAAGTAATGCCAATTGACATAGACCCCATCCAATATCATATCTTTACTTGGATGTAAGATAAGAAAGGCAACTGTGCACATAAGATTTGCTTTAAAAAAATTGAAAAGAGAAAAACACAATATCTTGAATGAAAAATGATCAAACTGCATGGAAACAAAAGTCTGCTTTATCACAAGTACGGTAGTCATGAACAGAAGAAATGACAGAGAAACTATATAAGCTAAGTACTATATGTTTTCTCTCTGAATTTGGGTGGTTTCAGTGGAGGTATGAGACTGTAATGAAAAGAACTTGTTTCTAATTGAGATTAGATTTCTGTTTTATCTAGCTGCCACATCAAGGATCCTTTAGTTCCAGTCTGAATGGTGTCTCATTGAGGTCCATTATGTGGTTGATCGACCATGTTAATTTAAACTGCATGCCATCAGTTAGCTGGTGTAATTCTAACAGACTACAATAAAAATGGAGATAATCTTTGATTTTTTTTTCTCTTAAGATTAAAAGAAAGTAACTGTGCTTTAAATTTTTAATTTGGCAATAGCTTTACATTAAAGTGTTGCAGTGATACAATTACATTTTAGAGGGTGTTTACATTTACATGATGACCTTATGTTAGACAGTTTGTTTCCATGCCCTCCAGCCACCCTCACCTCACCTACCCATTCTCCCCACCTTTTTCCCCCTTTTCCTGCATGGCAGGCTTGCTGAAAGTGGCTTTTAGTGCAATTACATGGGTTTCTACACATCAATTAGCAATCCAATTAAATCTTGATGTGATGAATGGCATTGAATAGAAGTGGATGAACTACTGATCTTGCTAATAATGATCTTGCCGATTACGTTGATCATTCACTGGCTAAGCAGACAGATGTGGCAAGGTCATCAATTAACACACAGTTAGAGCAGTATAGGAAAGATGCAAAAGTTGACATAAATTTCAACATTCTCCATTGTTTTATGAACAACCTGTTTTATTTTTGCATATGATGTAATATTAATGGGCATTTTTATATGAGGACCAGCACACTTCCTTAGCTCTGAAAAGTCCTGATAAGTTAACCCCTCCATGACAGGTAAATGAATAATAAGCTTCCAGCAAGTCTCTGAGTTGATTAAATGAAAATTAATGTGCTTTAGTGCTTTTTTAGCATCTTAGTCTAAATATGTTCTGCAGCTCATTTGTCATTTTATACTTGGTGAGGTACTCTTCTTGTGTTTGTGCATTTAAAACGTGTAGTATTTTATTTGCTCATCACTCACGTGTTATTCATTGTGCACACAATTCAACATTAGCATGCTACTGCTCCTACTTATCGTATTTACTAGCTAACTAACCAATAATAATTCAGAAAAATAATGCTCAAAACCTTTCCACGTTGATCAGCTATCATTTACAGCATAGAACAATAAATCATTTAATATATGTTTTCTGGAAGTGGAAAGCCAAACTTAAAGGATAAACGTATAATTATTCTCATTCATGAGCAAAAAAATTAGAGTTGTCTCAACCTTTTCCCCTTGTAGCACCTTTAGAGCGGTGAGCACCTTGCTAATATTTGATGGTTCATGCATACTTGGTTATTCCGGGCCACTGGTTAATTCTACTTGGGTCAGTGACTTTAATGAATTAGGTTTAATTCCTTTTCACAATTTCGCTTTCCACTCCATCAAGATCTGATTAGATATTTTAGGATGACACTCCATACAAAGCATGGTCCTGAGAATTAAATACTTTGAACTCAGGGTGACACAGTATGTTGTCAGATGCCACATTCAAACGGTAGAGGATTTTGAATATAAGCTATTCAATAAACTACTATAATATAAACTATATAAACTACTACATTTCTTGTATTTCGTTTGAAAATTTTACTTGCATCACCACTATGCTAAAAAGAAAAACAAAATAACTAACTTGAGTTGACTACTCAGAAGAGGAAGAGCAAAAAATGCAAAGAATCCAGTTGTTTCTCACAAATAATAAACTACTGTATTTATGTCCTTCTTGTCTTTGACACATTTATTATCCAAACAAGAGAGAAAGAGAAATACACTGTAGAATATTTTTTGCATTTATCTGCTGCTCACATTCTGAGCCATGTTTTTTTTCCTATCAGTTTGTTTGTGTTGGTATGTTTCTTTGAACAGCAATCCTTTTTTGCTGTCAGCATGCACAACCTGTCACAAACACATTAGCTGTATGTGGGCATTGTTTGAGAATTCTTTAGCACTCTAATGAGCAGCTGGAGATGACCATGAGAGAGTGACCTGGGATATCAGATCAGTGTAACTTCAAATATCTTTTTTTAACTCTGAGACACTACAAACAGTCAACAAGATTTACAAATATTAATACTGGCTGATTAAAGTAGAAGGATGACCTATGTTAGCGTGCTCTTTAAGACTACAGTACTTCATGTTTCTGTCAATCATGTCCAATGACAATTGCAAAACAACCTGCTTCCCAACAAGGCCACCATTTTGAAAGGTTGTCATATTTTATTTTTATAGTGCACATTTGTAAAATAAACATTTCATATCAGTAAAAATAAGTTGATAAAATGTGTTATTGCAGCACAAGAATGTGCACCTGAAAGCTTAAATGCATTTAAATTTTCAGTCTAGTTGCACTGAAACAAGCAATAGCCACCCTTTTAAACATGTGATGAAGAATATCAAAATACTTTAAGCCAAAATGAGTGATGGTATTAGAAAGTCATGGCTGTGGGTGGGGTGAGAGTGGGGGGGCATGAGCTCCCATATCTGATCAGTTGTTTTTATTGTGTATTCAATGCTGATTAACAGTCTGTACACACCTGTCAATGTGGCATGAGACAATGAATTAGCATTTCTAAAGCTTTCCCTTTCCAAAATATAATCTGACTTTTATTTTGTATTATCCAAATAGAAAATTAGAGCTTTAAGGACGGAAATGTAAAAAGACAAAAATATCTAATCAGGTTACAAAGCATAAGCAGCATTTCAACATGAACTTACTTTAGCAAACACAACCACTTGAAGTTATAAATTAGAATCTCATTATACAAAAAACCCCAAAAAAACAGGAAGCCAAAAAAGTTCTGAAGCATTATTTATATATTATGTCGCAAATAAATAAAATAGGACGCTTGACATAAAAATAAATAAAAAAAAAAACCCTAAACATTTCATTATGGTCTGATGAAAAGTAACTTGAGGTTTTGGGCATCAATTGCTGAACACTGAGCATCACCTAAAGAACATCTTGTCCACAGTAAAGAAAAGGTTCACAATAACTTGCAGCCATTTTAATAGGAGTGAGTAGATATTTTGAAAGTCTCTGTGGGTACTTGAAGTACAGACTATTAGCTTGTTTAAAGTTGATTACATTTAAGGTTTTGTTTGCTACATAAATAATGTTGTCTGCCAGCGCAATGTACTTAAATAAAAGTCCTGAAATTTTTCATGTAATTCCTGAGAATAACTTTCTCATGGAGGCAAATTTTATGTTTGATTTTTTTCTTTATATGTTTCATGTTTGAATGTTTGAATTAAAAAAAGAGACTACCAGCTTTCAATAATCACCACCTAGTGTTTGTGATCCTGTTGAAATATTTTGAGAAGACACTCAGCGATTTAATGTGATCCATAGTAAGACGTAGGGATTAATTAAAATCACATTTATTAGGTGACTGTTGTTTTACATTTTCTGCTTGTGGCTCATGCTATGAAAGTCCATTCTGGATCATTTTTAAGAGTGAAAAATTAACTTCATACAAAAAGAGGCAGGAATCATCTTGGCTTGTTTTCAAGGGCAAACGCAGAGAGCAGAATTCAAAAGCAGTGGGTGGATGTATGACTGCTTTTGCAGAGTGCTAGAACATTTTCAAAGGAATAAAAGACAGATGCCAAGTGTTTGTATTGTCTACAAGGATTCATGCATCTAAATCAAATCCTGATAAAAAAAAATAAAAAAAAATAAAATTAAATCTTTAAAAGTTGAAGGGCATGCAGAATAGTAGCTTTAACATGCTAAAAGTTATTGGATTACCATTCTTATAAAGTTCCTTGCATTCCTTCGACCTATGATCCTAAATTCATTCAGGTTCTAATGTGACTTGAGTTTGTAAAATAATAAATGTTGCATTACATTGTATCTTGTTTTATTTTTGTAACACCACCTGGTAACAAATCTTAAAGTCATTTTTTATTATTATTATTTTATTGTTGGATGGCTGGAGAAGTATCTTACTGTAGACTTTTAGAATTATTGCAAAAGAACATCTAGTCGGTTCTTGTAGGGCATAACTATGACACATGTACAAGTTTGTAGCTATTATTATTTGAAGATTTTTTTTTCGCCTAATTTTTGTTGTTATATATTCTCTTTTGTCACTGGTCGGGAGTTTCCTTATTTTTTTCATTATTTTACTACAGAAAAATATGCACATATCAGCAACAATTTTATTACCTTTTGTACCTCTGATGAAGCTGAGATATAATGTGCCTGTACTGCTACTATATATTATAAATCTGTGGTTTCGTCCTCGGTGTAAAGTTTAGATTTTTCTTTGTGCAGTAAGATTGGGTTAGAAACGTCTTTGTTGGTGCTCTTACACTGAAGTATTCATGTTATGGTGTGTAGACCATCCACCAGGGACACCTCAGCTCCCTTTAGCATTATGTTTGAAAATGTTACTTGGCCCCAGTTGCATGCTAAAACCCTTCATTTATTCTGGATCTGAACATTCATGCAGACATATAGTATTCACAATGAGAATCATTCAAAATGAAGTCAAAATTTACAGGTAAAATGCATATAATCAAAAAAGACTCCATCAGCCCTAGCCCTATAAACAACCCTGTAATTTACCTATAGTTTTTGATTTGTAGTACAGCTCTGTCTACCTCGAATAAAGTCAACACAAACTGTTGCTGAAAGCTAAAGGCATCCATCTTCGACAAAAAAGACACGAACGTGGGATTGGGATTGGGATTGACCTTCTGTGTAAACATTAAACACATAACCAATTTTGATCAATAAGTTGTATATGGCATGTTTGAATAACTTACTTTATGAACATTTCTTTGATTGTGACAGTGCCAAATTGGTGTTTGTGTATGTATACACAACTCCAAGATTACAGGAAGATGGCTCCAAGAGATGAAGTGCTCAGTGAATGTCTCAGACAATGTAATTTGGAATAGAAGGATTTGAAGGAACCATAATGGGAGGGAAACTCTTGTTTGTCATTCATCACAGACAAATACCTGAAGTGATATTGCATTGGTATGCCAGTGATATGGCACTCCTAAAGCCATAATGGCTATAGGAGTGCAATGAAAGACAGCACAGAAACACTGACCATGGCAAGGAACAGGCCTTGAGCACCAGTGCAATCGAGACCCAGGTCTACCACTGCACAACTTTCAGGTCTAAACTATACAAAGGAAGAATCTAGCATCAAACAACAAGGTGTAAGATTTTAACAGGGAAGGAATATATGGCATGTCATTGCTGAGTGGCTGGTGTAATGTATAAAAACATCTTGTGGAATACAAGCTGGAGACCCCAAGCTCAAACTTGGAATTTTCTTCCAAGGTGCTGTAGAATGACCAAGCTAAGATCCTATGGGACTTCCTGATACAAACGGACAAAATGGTAATGGCCAAACAACAGGGGATTATGATCATTGAAAAGCAATTCAGGACAACTTATGTGTTCAATGTAACCATCTCAAATGAAGGAAACATCAGAAAAAAGGAACGTGAGAAACTGAAGAAATACATAGCGTTCCGGGAAGAACTAGAAAGAGCTTAGTGGCTGAAGGCAGCTGTTTCATCAGAACACTCAAGGCAGTGTCCCCTAGACACTGCCTTGTAAAAGTGGTAGAAGTGGCTTATTATTTCAGTTCTATAAACTAGTAGTTCTAGTTTGGAGTCCCAAGGGTGAGTCTGCTTTTTTACAGCTCTATCTAGTCTTTTTTAATTCCTTAGAAATATGCCCATCATAATTTGAGCTTGTGTTCCTTTGAAACCACATTTAAATTGGGCTCATTTCATGCTGCTTACATGTGCAGTGAACCAATTCAACCAACCATGAGACGTTTTAATAATCTTACAAAGTGAATCTTCCTCTGTGTAGGAGATTTGCATATCATATTCAATGGTCTATTCTTCTAAATCATGTTTTAACAAAGGGCTTCTGAAAATTGAGATGCAAATTTAATATTAGTCACCAAGATTTACATGATGGTCCTGTAGCTTTAGACAACACATTATACTGTCATGCGAAATACACTACTGATTGTGTGAAAGTAAAATTATATATATTATGATCAAGATTTCTATGTTAACTGCATGAAGAGTTAGAAGCAGAACATTATTGTTGAAATTTTGAGTGAAGTGGATTTTAATATTCACATTTACAGAGACATCATGTTTCATACAAAAACTAAGCAAAATTACATAAAAACTAAGAGCAGAACTACAAAAAAAAAAAAAAAAAATATAATATATATATATATATATATATATATATATATATATATATATATATATATAATCCTTTAAGGATATATATATCCTTAATATATATATATATATATATATATATATATATATATATATATCTTAAATATATTATATCCTTATATATATATATATATATATATTATAATCCTCCATATAGTGCTTTGCAAAAATATATGCACACCTTTAAAATTCTCAAAATTTGGTCAATAAATGTATAATATTGGAATTTTATGTGACAGATGAAAACAAAATATTATTGTTGAAAATGATAGCTTGCTTTTTGAAGTTATTTAAAAATACAAGCATTCAAAGTATGCATTTTATGCACTTATTAAGGCCTCAGAGATTTTTTGAGAACAATTGGTAACCAACATCACCAAGCAGATCAATGAATAAATCATACAGGTCAGGAACAAAGTTGTGAAGAACTTTAAATCAGGATTATGCCACAAATTGGCTTTGAACATCTTAAGAGCAATGTTCAATCCATCATCTGACAGTATTAAAAAATATTGTAAGAGAGAAGGACAGGGCAGGAAGAGTATTGATCAGAGAAGCAAACAAGAGGGTAAAGGTAACTGTAGAAGCTGAAGAGAGTCACAGCTCAGTTGGAAGTATAACATGACACTCTACAAATCTAGCCATTTTAGAAAAATAGTGATATGAAATCTATTTCTTTCTGGCTGCAGTGCAACACATGTGAAGAATGATACTTCATATATACACTGCTCAAAAAAATAAAGGGAACACTTAAACAACACAATATAACTTCAAGTAAATCAAACTTCTGTGAAATCAAACTGTCCATCTAGGATGTGTATTTGAGTGTTCCCTTTATTTTTTTTAGCAGTATATATATATATATATAATTTTGTGTTTCCTTCTGTGTTCTTTAAAGTGTCCTTTTTCTTTTTTTGTAAAAGCTCTATGAGGCCCTCCTCCACAACTTTCACATCCAGTTTTCATCAAAACCAGCATCCATGAATTCTCAACAAACCTCCTGATAAGTCCTTCTCAATCATCCAAACTATCTTGTCTGTTAATGTTAACTGGGAGAGAAAATCATATGGTCTAATTGACTTCAAAAGGATGAAGTTCATCCTTTTGAACTTCATCATATAATAAATAAAATCTAAAAAAGTCATTTGAAAATATAAGTCTCCAACATATATTCGTCTATTGATCTGACCTTTGGCTTTTTCATTAGCTTGGAGCAAATGAGCATTTAGCCATCTAAATATTCAATTACAAAATAAGTAACAATGGAGCTAACATTTGTAATTAGGTTTCCATTTCTATTCTATAACACAAAACATCTGCAACAATGGTTGAGTCATAGCTGATTATGTGGCTGTTTTACTTTACTATAGCAATTTGAGCAATAAATAAATAAATTTGAGCAGCTTTTTCACAAGCTGTTGGCTTGTGAAAGGTCTAAACATTGTCTTTTACAAAAGGCTATTTTAATCTGACAAAGACTGACCAGGTGACTTTACTTTTCTTTGTAATCATATTCTAAATTAAAATGTTGTGCCTCATTACCATTATAAATATATGTTCTCATTTGCTCCCTAGCATATTTTCACTTCTAATCTTAAAGAAAATTGACCAAACAATGTAGTTTGTAAATTTAAGGATTCACAATTTACAAGTATTTTGAGTTTGTTTTTTATCTGCAAACTTGGCACAAGTAATTAACAAATGTAGATTGTTATGTTAATGTAAATATGGCTTCACAACAAATATGTCAGCAAACCAGTGCATAATTTAACTCATGTAGAATATCACCACTGCAAATTAAAATTAGTTGAATGTCATGTGTGGGGTACCACAAGAACAAATTGGTATATGCAATGTTGAAATTTAGAGTTTACATGGACACCACATTTAAATTACTGAAGTAGAATTCCCACAGACACATCAAAATATATCCACATTGAGTCAGATGTTTGTAAATCAATTTACATGCTGTCTACAATATTCAGAAAATGTTCTTAAACAATTATAAAGTATATCGTTTTTTGGTTCTGTAAACATCAGAGATTAGATGTCGTGTAAAACACACCTGACTCATGTAGAATATCACCACTGCTTTCCATGCACTTTGTGTTTGATGATGGAATTTCTTTATATATATAAATGATTCTGAGAATTTAATTTGCCTAATAGGTTTTATAATTACTAAACACAGTCATTTGTTCCTTTGCTTGTTGTTTTCTTTCTTCTAAAAGACAGCTGTGTGTTGTTACTGCTAAATTCTGAAGGACAAATGTCAAAGGACACAGACGCCTTGATTTTGCTAATACATGAAATATGCTGAATAACTTCAAATTTACAATAGCATAGTGCAGTGTTTGTGCTTCCCCTGCATTATCACTATTGTGCCAACTATGTCAAGGTTGCAAAGTGTATGCTTGCATGATGCAATAGAAAACTGACTTTGAATTACAGAAATGTTCCCTCTTTCAGCATGGAATTAGATTTATTTTTCCTTTTGTTCTGGAATAACTGTCCCACAACTTCCTTAAAAGCATTAAAACTTCACCAATCCTTATGTTTTGCATTCTCAATGTGAATGCAAAGGGTGAAAAGAATAATGATAAATGATCCCTGGCTTAATAGAGGAGGAAAGCAGACTTTATTTCCCATCTTCTGATCAGAGGATGTAAACAAAGTGACATATAATACTATTCTAAAAGAGAATAAAAATTATTTATTATGCAAAGAAGAAATCCACATATGCATCTTAAAGAAAGGCTTATAGCCTTTTGGTGGTGGCTTCAGTTCATCTAACAAGCTTCACAGTCTTCTTTATGAGCAGAGTGGAAACAGCTGTGTCCAGTCAACTGTTTCATGTAGGGTAATGTTCAGCACCTGAGGCACAGGTGAGGCAGAACATACAGACTTGCACACATTCATAAACAGAATACAGATTCCAACCTGTATTCTGGGTACAGGGTACGAATTCGGGTACGAATTTGAAATTGTACCCATTTGCTAATGAAATAGAGCCAAATATATTTTTTTCACAAAGTTTTGTAATGATTTAGGAAAGAGAATTATGCATGTAGATATTAGCTGTTTTTTTTTAAATAAAATAAAATCAAAAACATGTTCTTAAAAATATGGATAAAAGCAGAGAACCACACACGTATGTCTTAAGTTTAATAGCATCTTTAGAACTTGGTTAAAAATGTTTAGCTCTCTTTCTGATATTTGAAAGTCATAGTCTATTATATGTGTATGCTTTAGAAAAGTATTGCCTTTTTTATGTACTTGGAAAGAAGAGAACATTTTTAAATGCATGCAGAATTTTTGACGCATCATTTCTCAAGGGCTCCTGCTCTCCTTCACTTTGTGTATTTCTGAACTACAAGTAAGTTCAAACTTTACAACTTAGCAAGAACTCTCAGTGGTCCACCATCTGAGTGGCAATCTACCAGCTCCCATCTGCTTTGGAGAATTGAGCAACTTCGCCAGAATAAGATGCCTTAAAAGACATTTCAGACTCTAGCTCAAGAAGCTGTCACAATGGGCCTCTGCTGGGGACTTTTTTTCTCACTAACATGCATTTCCCCTGTCGAATTGCTATTGTAAAGACACCCAAAGAACTTGTCACATCACAAAGGGGTAGAAATGAGATAGCACAGCTCCAGCTTCTCAGTTTAGCAGAGATTTTAAATAACAATCCCCATAAGGGTTTGGCAATATGAGTTAACTTTTCCATTTACTGAGCAATGGCACCAAGTCAGTTCACCCAAGGATACTTAGTAGTATCAAGAGATGCTGTACAATTGAATTCTCTTAAGGGATCTCTCACTTCATAAGATTTTCAATATTATAATCCCCTGCTATCTATATTTCCATATGGGATTCAGCAGCCACGTAGGGGCCAAGGCTCCCTGGTTACAGAGAGATAATTGATTTTGTTGAGATTTAAGAGGATATGTAGCGACAGAGCAGAGAAAAAGCCCCCTTCAGTGATGCAGCTTTTAGGCTGTGAGGCTACATTATACCTGAGTCTAAGAGAATCTGATCTGTTATTCTTGTAAAGCTCTCTGAAGTGTTAGAGAGCATGAATAAGCAATGGGTTACAAGAGTTCTCTGGTCGCCAGCAGACACCGAGACAGACATTCAGCTAAAGAAGCACAATATATGCAGTTTTGTCTTCCTCACTTTGATGGTTTAGTTCTGGGGCCTGGGACGACGTGTCTCTATGGAAATATCAATTAAAGAGACACAGTCTGTCAGTTAAATTGAAAACTAAAATGACGAGCCATTAGGAATACTGTATCAGCGTCGAATGTCACAACAACAAGAAAGTAATCACAAACACAAAGAATAGCCTTATCAGAAACACAAAACATATCCTCTGGGCGATAGGCTTTTAGACTGAACCATCAGAAAGACTGGGTCTCCAGCCAAATGGAGTTCATTCCCCCCTGAGTGAAAGAAAGGAAAATGCCATCCAAGAAAGATGAATGACTGATGAGTCATTTCCATTTATGAGGTAGAAAATGCTCACACTGATCCGATGTCATGTCTGTTCATGATTAAAATGTCCTTGTGTGTGTGAGACTGTGTGAGAGCAACAAAAGAATGAAAAAAAAGAAAAGCGAGAAGTGTGAGACCAATGAAATTTTAAATTTTATTATAATTCTTGCTTTTTGTTTGTTTTCACATTTGTATTATATTCAGTTTTGTAAATTTAAATATATTGTTCCTTTTCACAAATGTAAACAAAGAAAAAAAATGTGTGTGTGTATATGTGAGAAAAAATGAGTGATTTAAACTCATTTTTTAAAATCAGACCTCTTTGCTCCTCAATCTTCTAACACAAGTCTGACTATGCAGATAAAAAGCAATCATTTAATGTTGACACAAAATGAGAAACATTTCATTATACTGTAGGCTCATACTTCCTGAAAATCTGTGTAGTAAAGTTAAAACCTCTTATTTATATACACTGACATTGAGACAAACTGAATTTCTCCTGTTTAAGGTCGTTTGGAATGACCTATCTATTTCTCTGCTAAATGCCCAAAATAATGAGAGAGAAAATCTTTTGATAATTTTCTTTGAAATCAGAGGTTTACATGCATTTTTAGTATTTGGCAAAATCACCATTAAAACTGTATGACATTGCAAAGACATTCAATGGTCTTTGAGATAGAAACTTCACAACATTGGCTTTCTCATATTTAAAACATTTTTTAAAACAAATTTGATGCTGACTATTTCTTCTGCTGTGTAAGTTGCACTTTGCTCTTTCTGATGTCTTAGCTAATTTCTTTAGAATTTTCCATGATGTTACTCAAGGAAGCTGTGTGTTTAACAGGTTATTTAAAATGGCTCCAGTTATTGAATTGATTTACAGATAATACAATCTCTGTAAAAATCCCTTGGATTCTTATATTTAGCAATCAAAAAAAAAAAAAATGTTTTAGCTCGTGTCACCTAAGATTGGCTGTTTCATTTTATACAATTTATGTCAATATCCAATTTCAATCGTAGTTGTTAAAAGTGTAAAATTGAGTCCTCAAAAAATTATTGGAATAAAATCCATCCAATTATCTAACTACATGTCACAATCGGAACTTTTCTCAGACTTCGCCAAATGTTTCCACATCTGCAGTGCCCACAAGAGCCAGCTAATTAAATAGCTCTTTTTTTTTTTGTGCCCTCACATTGTTTTTGTAAAGTAGTCCTCCCACTCCAGAGAGTTACCTGTTTGTATAGGTAGGTGACTTCTCTTGGGTTTTGTCACAATACCATGCAGTACTTAAAGCTGGTTAATTATACACTCATCTAAAAGTTTCTCAAAGTTCAGTGTTTCTATAGCTACAGTGAAATGTCAGTGATGAACTCCCCATTTTGCATTTTGTAAATAAAATGCATTCTGTGGGGAATATAAAGATTTAATTACCAGGCAACCAGTTGCAATCTTCCCAGTCACCTGTCATGACACACTGACTTCTGCGGAAAGAGGGGTAATTAAACCTTTCAAAACAAGATCACAGTACATCTAAAAATTTAATAAATAAACACAACCCCTCAGTTCTCCGACCAAGCAAGCACAGTGATTGGTAGCTTGCCATCAATCTTCAAGCTCAAACTGCTAAATGTGTATTGCAGTGTCCCATTTTTCAGTCCAGCCAGAGAGACATGTAACAAAATGTGTTGTCTCCCAGATGGAGTGTGCAACCACTGCAGGGAGAGAGTGAGGACTTTGCAGAGAGGAAAATGTCTGAGGTGTTTGGTAACTGGTGAGAACATTTAGCATACTCCTTCACAAACATATGACAATCCCACCTGTTCATTTGCCAGTCTCTCTGGCTTGTGTAACAACTTGGAACTGACAGTGCCATCTGAGAGTTTAGCTGCTGCCTGACAGGAGATAAGTTGAAACAGTTGCCTTGTCAAAACCTGCATCACAATCTTAAAATAAAAAAAAAGAACAAATCAGCAATGTTTTCTTATCACAACTTTGCAACTATGAAAAATGCAACATGTTCCAGAGAGTGACTGATTTCAAGAACATGTTGAATAGGATTGCTGTGGTCTACAGGTTGAAGGTGTGGATGATGCTGTTCAGTATCTTACCACTGATGTGCAAAATACAATATAAAGTAAAATGTTTGACATATCAAATGATGTGTTAGCAAAAAAAAAAAAAGTATCTAAATTCTGTGTTAACAAAACATACAAAGGAGTTTGTTTGGATCAAACAACTCTTGTTGTTTGACAACGAGATCAATCAAAATGGGCATAACATAGGATATAAACACACTCACCACTCTTGATTGTCTATACAACACAAGCAAAAAAGCAAAAACTGTTTTCTAATAAAGAACATTTCAGAAAATGCTTCAAGAGATAAGTCACAGAAAGCTTAAACTTTTTTCCTGGAAAACACATCATTTCAGGTTGCAAAGAGAAAAGCACAGGATTTTGACAAAGTAATTGCAAACAAGATCCTCTCAAAAAAATGTGAATAGTATTTGTTCTTATTATGTTAATAAAACGTTGGTGTGCTTGTCAGTCTTATATAGTAAATTTCTTTCACATTTATCAGAGTTTTTTAAAACTCTCTGATTATATTTAACCATAAAGAAAGACGATACAAATTTTAGAACCTTCAAACATTTTCCACATGACTTGATGCAACAGCAGAATTTTAATTTTCAAAACTTTACACCTAAATTTATTAATACCTATTATTAATACCTAGTATAATACCTCATATTAATTTATATAGCTAAAAGCTGTTCTCCCAATTCAGCACAGTTTGAACACTAGCAGGAGGAAAAACACTACTCATGTAGAAGCACACAGTCAGTGGTTTTTCTGTTGATCAGGAAGAAGACAAGTTTTATCTTCCACAAATGAATGTGTTTTAATGTGAAATGTGTTTATCAACACCAGAATAAAATAAATAAATAAATAAAAATAAAAATGAAACTTGTGAAGATGCTGTCTAAAGCTGTCAGAGTGTTATTAGCCGCAGTGAAATGATATGGACTAAAAGGCCATTCCGCTAATAAAGAAGTCATTTCTCCAAAAGCAACATCAAATGCTAAATTATAGTTTTCAAATGCACTCAAGGACAAAGACCTCCGGACTGAAAAAGCTAAAGTTGAAGTGTTTGGTCGTAAAAAAAATTCATCACATTTGCTCCACAAGAAAGTAGTGTGGTTCACAAAATAGATATTATAATAAGGAAAGACATTATATTGGCATACTACAGCAACATTTCAAAACATCTCCAGAAAGATAAAGCTTAAGCATAAATGGACTTTCCAAATGGACAATGATCAGAAGAATACAACTAAGTTAGTTCAAAAAGTAGTTCAAGAACTATAAAGTAAGAAAAAAAATTGCATGTGTCATTATACCCCAGAGCAGTGGTCCCCAGCGCCCTGGCCGCGGACCAGTACCGGTCGGTGCAAGAAATAATTAAATATTTCCGTTTTATGTATTATTTGAGCCTGGAGGATCTTTTATTTTGAAAACCCTTTAACCTGATTTTTCGGTTACGTCTTGCGCGCCAACATTGAGCCCAAAAGCAGCAAAATGTGTAAGAAACAGATCAGATGTCTTTAGAAAAGGCCCAGAGAAAAGACAGAAAAATTGATTTTTCCTGGTAGGTCATATTCCACATTCCAAGCCCGCTCTGCATGATATGGTGACCAGCTCGCTAATGAGGGAATGAAGCCTTCAAACTGCTTCTCTACGTGTAGACCAAGCACCCAGTGCATAAGCAACACTTCGGGTGTCGTTTTCTCTCATCACTCCCAGACGGGACCGTCTCGTTGCAGAGAAACAAGCTCAGGTCTCACATTAGTCAATATTGCGAGTTAGAATTTTCACGAAAGTAAAATATTCGGTTTTGTGGCGCATATGTATCTTATTTTGAATGGATATATGAACGTTACCATAGCGACCAGAGTCAGAGACCATTAGGACAGTGGTCGAGACATGAGAGGAGTGGAGCGTGTGAGTCTTAAATCTGGTTCATATTGCACGATTTAAGATTTCCAAACCTCTGTGACCACACACGACATGAGCCAATACGAGTACAACAGGTCCGATCAGTTCATGTGTCCAGCCACAAGGCAGGAGGAATGACAAACCTCTGTGACCACACACGACATGAGCCAATACGAGTACAACAGGTCCGATCAGTTCATGTGTCCAGCCACAAGGCAGGAGGAATGAACTGATTCCACTCACGAACGTCCCAATTCCAGAAGAAATTTCAGTAAACCCAACATAACACACAGGAATTTAGAACAATCCAACACGAATGACGATGTAGAAGCAGTATTGATAGTTTGTGGACTCATTTTAAATGATAAAAGACGTGACAAAAAGGAAATGCGTTTGATAAAAGACGGCGGGAGCAGCCGCTCTATTTGCTGCACTGTGATTTGGAGGTGAGTTATGTTTTGTCGTAGTTAACATTTTTAACTGAATAAAAATAACTACATATCATAAACATATATAAAAATGACCTTTGCATATAGTAATAAACATTTCCACATAATCACCGATGTCCATCGACTTTCAGTTGCAACTATTTGGGATTCCCCTCCATTCTTATGTCACAGCGCTTTCTGATTGGCTACCTGTCACATTCAACAGGTTGCGTTTTCACTCACAGTCAGGGAAAAACACACAGGATGTGATAATCGGGCCAAGACGATGTTGAAGATGCCCTAACTAAAGCTTGAAATTTCTTAAAATTTCTGTAAATTTATAAAAATGTAAGAAAAAAAAACACAAGATTTCCAAAGTGATTTAAATAAAATCAGTTTCTTCAACTGGACAGAGTAAAAGGTTCAAAGCAATTGTGATGATGCAAACCTAATAGCCTTGTGTGGTCCATCTCATGCGCAAAGCTACAGCTGCAGTAAACAGATCATGACATATGGTACACGACATATAAAAACTGCATACTTACTTACAACTTGCAGACATTGCCAAATACAGGTGGAAGAACATGGGCTATTTATATGTTGCCTTAAACCCAAGAGGCTCTTAAAATCCCACAATATTTCCTTTATATTCCACAACTGCACAGAATGTGCAGCCTAGTAAGCTTCCCAAGCCATATACATTACCCTTGTTGTTAACATGTGGTAGTGAAAGGGCTACGCTGTGACAGCAGTCTTCAGAGAATTTAACAACCTTGCCATCTGGATGCAAAGAAGTAGTGTAGTTGCTGATATCGATCATCTTTTTGGGCTTAAATCTCACAGATGGTTAAAAAAAGAACACCATCTGTGTGCAGGTGTTGGTGCTGAGACACAGCCTCAATGGAGAGAGGGGAGCAATAAAAGCATTCTCTCACCATACTTAAAAAGTTTTTTTTTTTTTTTTGGAACTTACATTTTTTATTATTTTTTACAGAGCAAATACATAGCCATACATCAACAGTACATAATACAAATGTTGACAATATAAAGTTTTTCATAAAATAAACATCTCAGCATAATATCTTACGGCCTCAGCATCATATTTGTAGACTCGTTGCTAAACAATCCTAAAATAGGAATAGACTCTGCATGGGGTAGTTTAACACCATATGCCAAAAGACAGACCTATTGGATTTATTTACATCAACAGAGCTTCTGCTGGACCCCAGCGCAGACTAAAAGTGTTTTTTTGAAGTCTTAATGAGTAGGTTATCTGTTCCATTCTATACAATTCCCTTACTTTTTGAACCCATAAGTCATAGGAAGGTGGCTCCAAAAAAGTTTGTTTTGTTTTAAAATTATTTTGAATATGAGTTAAAGAATATCTGTTGCGGTTTGGGTGTTTTTGCATGTGTGAATATTTATGTAGTATGACATTTCCACCATAGTAGCCTATTATAAGTTTTACTAACAAGTTAGTGGTTATTTTGTTAGTAGTATTAATTTGGATTACATTCATTTAAAAACTGAAACATTTAAGTTCCAGAGTATACATGAATATAATTGTTCTTGTTTATGAAATTAGTTATTCTGACTTAAATTTCACATGTTACAGCCAAAGATGGAGTTTTTAGACTTATTCTCAAAAGATGGTCTAGTCCTGTGCTTTATAAGTTTCATAGGTATTTGAGAATTATCTCATCAGACTCATGAGCTGCCGATTTGCCAAATCAGCTGTGAAGGTGGATTGAAACAGGATATGTGACTTGCTTGTTTGTGTCCACCATCTTTGAGAACGTAATTCTGACAAGCTCAAGGTGAAATTAGATGGTTTTACTACAGGTAAGGAAGCTATTTCTGATAAAGAGAGCCCTGTTAAAAATAAAAAATAAAAAAATAAAATATTCTCCTTTTAACTGCCTTTGTCATTAAAAGACACATAAAATCCTTCAAAATAATTTTGAAATGTAACATTTTCTCTATACATCCAACACAACAATGCACTTCACTCATTATGTTTTAATTGATAGTGTACCAGGCATGTTTATGCCAATTTCTAAAGATACATATAGCACAAGGTATATCAATAATATAAAAATCCTAATTTCCAAATAAAGTGGAGAATGTGTGCCACAAAATGTATGTAGTGAAATAGTGGGCAATGTGAACATGAGCATTTACCAAGAATTAAGACAATTTAAAAGATGCTTTGTTTAATTCATAAATAAATTAATCTTTAAGCAGTGATCATCTTTTCCTATCATGGTGTCTTTTAAAATAAATGTATAGTTACGTTTCAAATGGAGTAAGATGTACTTCACCAATTTCAAAATGAAGCCGCAAATAACAGTTGTTTTTTTTTCCATGTCCTAATACATGTTAAAATATTAGAAGATATTTATGACAAGATATTGTCATACATTGAGGACGAGCAGCACAAGATCCTAAGCAATACAATGCATACTAGATGGCAAAGATTTGATGACGAAATATTTATTTTTATTTTTCAAATTTAATTAATCTAAAATAGATTAAACTTAATTTGGGAAAAGTGACTTATAAACATCTCTCATATCAATAGAGGTGTTTTTGTTGTTTTTTTTTTCCCCTCTGGAAAGAATGAAACAGAAATGTAAAGCTAATTTATCTTTCTATACATCATAATGCTGCTGCCATCATGTGGCTGTTCATTGCTATTGCGATAAGGTATGTTCTGGTAAGTTTCTGTAGTAATATTATGTTTATTGATTATTAAACTACAATATTGTTACCATATTGTACAATATCTTATTTATTTATTTTTTTTTTTTACAGTATTTTGGAACAAAGTAGTATTCACCTGAGAAACCTCATAAGCAATGTATGCCATTTACTGTAGCAGAAAAAGAAAAAAAATGACATAAGCAGTTTGAGTACATGCACAGTTTAAAAATAATAATATTTTGAATTATGTAAATATTTATTGTCAGTTATTTCAGAAAGTGAATTATCCAAACTATAGATATATATACACAGTGATATATTTGAACAATTTATCGCTTATAAATTTCATAATTATAGTTTAGACAAAATTAAAACCCAAAATTCAGTGTGACAGAAAGTTTAAATTTTGTGTTGCATCATTGTAAGCTCCAACTGTCGACTCTAATAAGTTAAGTAACTCTAAACCTGCAAATGTATTCTAATGAAATGTCAGGCTGGATTAATAGGCTGCTGGAAAGACTTTTGATATGACAGATGTCCTGAAGGAAGTTCTTGAGAATGATAACTGTTAAAATGTTATTGTCAAAGAAGATGATTGTTCACAGAAACTATATATTCATAGAGAGTTGAGTTGGACAAGAAAGTGTTGTGAAGGTTCACCACCAATGGGGTTTAATCTCAGCCTTCAGGAGATTGTCAAGCAAAATCCATTGAGGAGCTTCACAAGAAGTAGACTGAGGCTGGATTCATTGCAATGCAAAGAGAAATCCTTCATACAGGGACTACAAGATTCGTTTCTGGACTAAGGAGACAATTAACTTTCATTACACCTCAGCAATGCCACATGATGATCATTTCCATTACATGCAACATTGATACTCTAAATTATTAAAAAAGATGCCGTACCAAGTACTTTAAGATAAAATATTTTTCATAAGCCTCACATTTTTGCTTGAAATAAATTTTTAATAATGGAATTTCCAGAGGGATAAAATGTTAGGTTTTCTTTTTTGTTTAAACCAAATTTATAAGAGAAAAAGAGTTTCACTTTCTGAACTGAGTAAAGAAAACTTGCACTTTTCACAAAATTAAAATCTTTAGATTTAGGTTGCCTATGTAGCCACCAGATGTCACTGCTTACTGTTAAATGAAAAGACAAACACTTGGTATGCCAATAACTTAAACAGCATCTCAGTAATAAATAAATCAACAAACAGCAAAATTAGATTTTAAAATAAAAAAAAAAATCTTTCAGGATACTGAAAAAGTTCTTTCAGTATCCTATTTCAAATTATTTTACATGCTGCATCAAATCCATTGAGAATTCTCTAAAAGGGAATTCTTCAAGAATTCTTTAAGAGAATTGAGTGGAAAAATTAGGTCCTACTTGAAAATATTTATTTTAATTTTTTTTTAATTATTTTTGAAAATGGGATAAAAGTATTATTTACGAGAGTGAAACTTTATTAAAACCAAATGTCTAATATGCATTAGCATGATAATCCCAATTTCATCATCGCCACCCTAAAATGATGGCCTAAGCAATTTTTTACAAGAATTCTCTGCGCAGTCGTTTTGCTGATAAATATTTTTTTAAAAATGTTATATATATATATGTTATATGTTATATATGTTATATATATATATATATATATATATATATATATATATATATATATATATATATTATATATATATATATATATATATATATATATATATATATATATAATATATATATATATATATATATATATATATATATATATATATATATATATAACATATATAACATATATAACATATAATATATATATATATATATATATATAGAGAGAGAGATATTATATACATATATATACATATATAAGCAATTTTTTGCTTGTATATAAGCAAAAACTATAATAAAAATTATATTATTTATATATAAATAAATATTATGTATTATAATAAAATATATATAATATATATATATATATATATATATATATATATATATATATATATATATATATATATATATATATATATATATATATTATATATATTATTATATATAATATATTATTTATATATAATAAATTATAAATTTCAATCATAATAAAGATTCCAAAGAATTGGACTGAGAGTTTTTTCAAAAGTAAACCAATGAAGGATGTTGTTGCTGTCCAGCTTAAGATAAATACTTTGCTTATTAAATATTTTTTGGTTTGGTCAAAATTGATTTAAGCTGTGTTTGAAACAATTTTCTCAAAGTAATATTGCAATGTGTTAGCTGTTGATTTTATGCAGGACTCAAGGTACTCCATTGGTCACTAATCACTAATCAAGCCAGTAAATCCATAAATAGAAAAGGGGAGCTAATTATGAGCCATTTCTGCTCTACATTTCAATATTCCAGTAAGCCCTGAAACTGAGGTTTTTCCGTTTAAGATGATGCCTCCAGGCAGACGGTTTAATACATTCACACACTTTCTAGAAGCAAAAAATGTTTCCATTCTAGCGAGATCAGAGTTGTGGAAAGGTCATGTTATTTTCTTTTTCTTTTGTTTATGTTCACCTGCTAGGATATATACAGATGCATATCAAAATTATTTCAATGTGTTTTTTGCTTCATGACTATATCAACATTGTTCCAGCCCTTTTTTATTATTATTTTCTAGTAATCAATATTGATTCTCCACAGCAGTTATTTATATTTTCAATGTTTAAAATATGCATGACCATGAAAGTGTTTAGCAAAACGTCATATGACATAGTTTCTCTGTTTGCATAAGGCAACCCATAAGAAGAACTGCAATGCTTTTCTTAAGTCTTACCTCAGTGGAAAGATGTAGTATTATGCTTATTAACTCGTCTGGACTTCAGTTAATTACTCTCTTAGGTTTGTTGTAATCCATAAAATGCAACATTGGAATGTTTTCGATCATTATACATGTATTATTTTCCAGTTTCTTTGTCAATATAAATAACGAGCCACTATAAAATTGTACGTCTCCCTACGTAGATATAAACTGTTCAATTTAAAATATAGTTGAAACAGGATTATACATTAACTATCAAATGTTTGACTACTAAAGTACATTTTTTTTTATTTACTTGCTTTACATTTAGAAGTAAATAAAATGTCTTGCTTTACATTTTCAAAATATTTGGTAGAATTGACTTTTAAACTGCACAAGTTGTCAAACAGTTTGTTTAATTTCACAAAAAAACTCTTCTATTTATGTTTTGCTGTAATTGGTCTATTATTTCAGGCATATCTGACATATTCAGGCACTGAGCAAAACTGTTAGGGATATTTTTATATCCCTAACAGTTATAGTTACAATAGAACTTTACTTCAATGTTAAATTGTTATATTTTGTTATGACATCCTTACTGACAAGATGATACTCATCATCATCTCATTATTCTGACCTGACATTGCTCAGAATTCAGTTTAAGACACAATGGAAAATGTTTCAGGGTGGCATACGTGGCACAACAGCAACACAGCAACAACTAAATAAAGTTCCAGTGTAGCTCTCATTGCTAGAGAAAGATGAAAGACAACTGTGCGTGATCTTCATTGCTTTGATGCCAGGGTTGTTTACATTACATAATGATGCCCATGCGTTTGGATTAAAACATTTCCATTGTCTCTATTCCTTCACAGGAAAACACATCACAGATTCATTAAAGGTATGTCTGCTGTTGGAAATGTATTCGTTATCATGGGTCAAACAGAACATGAATTGCAAAATTAGACATTGTGTGTTTAATCCTGAAAACATTATAAAGATAAATATTGTGGTTTGAATTCTGGCATGGATGTTTCTGTATCTATTTTTATATCATTTTTTACATTTTTTTTTCTTTACACTTAAGCATGGTATGTAAGGATACTGACTGTAAAATGGAAATAAACAAACTTTCTGGTCTCAAAAGCACTATTTTGAAGACTTGTGCCTTTTTTTTTTGTCCTTTTTTTTTTTTGTAGTAATAATTGGACCGATAATGCAGAATAGGCATGGCAGAGAATAGATGATTGATATTTTATTTAAAAAAAATAATAAGTTAAAAAGTTAACAAAACAGAAAATATATTGGGAATGAATAGATTCCACGCCCAATAGTTACCTTCATGTACGTGGTTACATGAAGGTAATGGAAGAATCTAGCAAGGAGTGTGTGTAGAAGAGGCAGTTAAATACTGAGAGCTTGATTAGGGGGTAATGGGTCATGCTAATTTGGAAACAGGGTGCAACTGTACATAACAAAAACATAAAACATAACATAAAAAAAAAACATAGTTTTAGTCAATACCTGCCATGGATTAAACCCCAGTGTCCAATATGAGAGGACACTCACCTCTCTGCTAATGAGGACCTCATCATGTTCATGTGAGTGATGGATTGACATCCACCTCTCTGTAAAGGCACCTCTGATGTAAAGTAACAGCTCAAGGGTTATATTAACATTTCTGAGGGCACTATGTTGACAATAAAACAAACTGCAGCAATCAGAATTTGTCACTGTTGTGTTGCACGGATGATGTGCAGGTTAAAATTTTATTGAGAGAAATTATTGATTATGGCAAAAATGCATTAACCAGAATTCAATTCCCTTTTTCAAGTATAATCAGGTCATAGTTTATCAGGCAGCAATGAAGAAGAAAAACTTCTTTTTAACAGGAAACGTCCCCAATCTGATCCAGACATCTGTCACCGTGCAATTCCTCTGCAGGTTTCTTTAAGCCTTTACTTTGTCACACAAAAGAAGGAAAAGTTGCAAAGAAATTTCAAAAGAACAGCCTGCATCTCTTCAAATGCTAGTTGCATGTGGCAGGCAAGAAGGCCTCATATTTCACCATTGCAAATCCCTTTTCAAAGGTGTTACCTAATTTATTCCTGACTTTCGACAGTTCTAGGATAATTGTGGTTTCTCAAAAATTCCAGACTATCAAATTCGGAGTTTGGTGTTTTCTGAAAAAGTATGTTTTCTGAAAAAGTATGCACATTCAGTGTTTTGCTGTAATAATTTGTGGGAAATGCTCTTTTATAATGGGGATAAATTAGTTTGACTAACTTTAAGAATAAAATAAGGTAAAATCAATTGACATTTCAAAAAGGTTAATTGCTGTTGCCAGTTGAATTTTACTTGTTTTTTTGTTTTGTTTTGTTTTTCTGTTTTTTTATGAGGAAACTTCACTATATACTGTGTAAAATGTATACAGTATGCAGTTTATACTGCATATTTGACTGAATATGTCAAAGACACTTACTGAATGCATTTCTCCCCAGATTCATATCAAAGTATCAAACTAATAGACCCAACTGCTTTATCATTTAGTGAAGATAATTTTTCCATTAAATCCTTTGTCCATAAAAAAACAGAACTATTTTAGAAAGCAGGGACACCCAGAATGTTGTAACATCATCTTGTGTTGTGTGTTATAATGGTTTGTAAATGGTGAGTGCTAATCTAATTTTGATTATTACATCAGTTCATTACATGTTAATGAGACTTATGCCAGCAGATAATGAAAGTCATAATAAGAACACAACTACCAGGGAAGAGATACTAGAAAGCAAACATTTGGGTTTAGTGAGTTTATATCCAGCAAAGACAAAGACCTGTATTTTTTAGATTAAAAATTCTGCTTAGTTTGCTGCTCTTCTGTAAATTCCCAGATATTTGTTTAGTCATTTTCAAGGTATTATACTCACAGTTACAAATGTCTTTCTATCAGAATTCAATATCTTATTTTAATGTAAAAAAATATATGTTCATTTCTGTTAAGACAATAAAAAAACATTTCTTGACTGATCATAAGATATGTTCTTGCTTTGTTAAAAAACAAACAAACAAAATACACTCCTGACTCAGGAAGTAAGAGTTCATCTTGTTACCGGATGGTTGCTTGTTGGAACCCAGGTCTGTCTCAGTAATGTCTTGAGCAAGACATTTCACAATGTAGACTACTATCACTATCAGCATGTGGATGTGTGAGTGAATGTGTGAATGATTGAATGTAGAGTGATTTAGGGTTCTCTGTTGTATAAATCACTGTACAAGTACAGGCCATTCACCACTTACTGGTTTTGTACTGAAGTCCATCTTTTGTTATTTGGGAGATGAGGAACTTCATGTAGTAGTTGTCACTCTGCTTCACATCACCTGGTAATATTTTCTCAAGGTGTTTGACTGTGCTTTGCTGAAACTCAAATAGTACTTTTTTGTCAAATTAGATTTTTTGAAGATAGTTACAATTTATTACAAGATAAGTAACATGAATATTGTCAAAGTTAGCTGAATCCCTCTCAAAACGGTGATAGTGGTTCCATCTAGAAAGTATGCATTTCTCTCTTCCCTTAATTCTTGTTTATGTTTTTTGTTCCTAGCTGCCTGGTATGTATTTTGCAAAACGGGAGTTCAACATACTTTGAAATCGGATTATCCCCAATTTACACAGGGGGTTACCCCCAATTTACACTTCTTGTGTCTACAGAGGACTCTGCAGCAATTCCATACCCATTACAATCAGAGAGTGTTTGCACTGCTTTTACTTGATGGCATCTCCACACCACCATCCAGCAAAAGTAGCTCCACTTAACATGTGTTGTCCTCCTCCTGCTGTAATTATGTCTTGATGCATGTGTAACGCAAGTAATTATTTTAAATGAAAATTACAAACATAGCAACACAGTGACAGTAACAAAAAACTTGTTGCTGAAGTGGTGACATTAGAGTAATGGGTTACTAAGTAACACATTCCTGATTAGTAGATTGATCTACAGTTGTGTTTCTTAATTCCAGTCTGGTCTACCTTGGTAGTGGTCCCAGAGGGTATGGGTATATATTATAGCCATATAATATATATATGGCTATAATATATATGGTGGGTATATATATATATACCCACCCATACCCTCTGGTGGGTATATATATGCCCACCAGAGGGTAAGGGCATATATTTTACTCATATAAAATATTCAGGGTAGTGGTCTCTATTCCAGAACTCCTGATTCAAATGATTATGTGACCTCCTCTACATGATATGAATTGTTGCTGAAATCACCCGTTTATTCAAGCCAGGTGTGTGACAGAAGGGAAACACCTAAACCATGCTGCCCTACAGAGAAAGCACTTTTTCCCAGCAAATACTGGGAAATACTGCAAAAACAATTAACTTTAATTAAAGGCAAGGGAAAAAGAAAATAACTAATGTGGTTTTGGTGTGTGGAACTGTCCTTAAGAATACTGTAGCTTGCACTATCATTTTATGCTCGAGGGGAATTGACAGTTTGTATACTGGCTACATCAAGTATATCAAAGTCAGGCCAAGATCTCCTTTTCAATAAAACCAGATTGGTGATGAATGTCTTAATGAAGGCAGAATAAAAGCAAACAGAGCTGGATCTGGAAATTATGAGTAAATAAACTGTTTTCCCACTACGTTAATTATCTCTTGTCTTGATTCCAGTTTTAGGCAAGTTCACATTGTGCAAGAGCAAGTTCAGAAATACAATTAGGTGGATTATGCACCTTTTCACCCTTTTATGAGCTTCTGTGATCTGGCAAAAAGTGGCTATTGATTTGCATCCAGAATTTCTCACAAGATATTATAGCTTGAACCTCAAGCTGTAAAATGAACAGGAATGTTGACTTTTATAGCAATGCAGTATATTATGGGTGGGTTTTAGGGCAGCACTCCAGAGGAAGCCACCCCACAATTAACATCCAAAGTGAGTTTTGGTTCTGAGCTTAGCTCCCTTAGGCTATGTCATACACTGGTTCAAAAACTGCCTTTGCTTGCACTATCAGGATGCAGGTTCGGGGGTTTTGTAGAGCAGGGGTTTGCAACTCGAGTCCTCGAGGCCTGGCAGCATTTAGATGTGTCCCAGGTATAACCCACCTGAATCCAATGGCTGAATTATTTTGTCAGTATGCAGTTAGGTTCTCCAGAGGTCTGCTAATTATCTTATTATTTAAGTCAGGTGTGTTGAAGCAGAGACACATCTAAAAGCTGTACAACAACAGCTTTCAAGGGCTGGAATTGTAGACCCCTGCAGTAGAGTGTGCTTTCAATGGTTCCTCCTCATCACAATTCATGATGGGTGGGGAATTCATGTTGATTGATGGCAACATGAATACATTTTGAAACTGAGCTGAAAAAACTATAAACTTTCTTTAGACTTCAGGATTCACCTAACATGCTAATTTAAGGGTATGTTTTTTTTTTTTTTTTTTTGTTTTTTTGACATCTGTGTGCATATTCCACAGGATGTGCAGCACACAATAATCTTTATGTTCAAGAAGCTTAGACGTATTATATTTGTGCTTTGTTCTATTTCTTCTTTAAATTGTTTTGAGCTGCTTGGTTACATGCTTGTTGATGCAGTCAGAATAGTGTCTGAAAGCCATTCTTGTGGTAACCATGGCATCTAGAGTGTCACAATTAACTTCTGAAATCAGTGCCTACTTGGTATGGTTAGGGTAGGTAACATATTTCCAGTATGCGTGCTCTTTTATGATGACCATGCCACACAGATGTGGATAAACTACAGGTATGCTGCCACCATGATACTAAACCACGATGATCGCACCTCTTACAGTTTGTGTTCAAAACTGTGCTCTTGATGCACTCGATGCAACCCATCCAAGCTTTGTCTAATTTTTAGTCTTGTGATGCTTATCTAGTCCAGTACAAAGTTTATGCACATAGGTGGTAACACAGGGCTCCAACTGGTGGATTGGGTCTCAAAACACTTATTTAGCAGTCCAGTTCCTTTTCTCCTTATGCCAATTAAGAGGTCTTTGATGTTGTCTGTTTTTCAGGCAGCTTTACATGGACAGTTTGACATTTATAGCCAATGTCTAGTATTTATCTGTGTGTGTTAGCTCTTCTGGAATAGATTTTTCTTGAAAATCTCCTCAAAGCTGGAATTCTCCCTGTAGTGGGTGCACCTTTTCATACCATGCTTTTTCTTTTCACTCAATTTTCTGTTAAAATGCTTAGATCCAGAACTCTGTGAACAATTAGTATCTTCAACAATGACCTTTTGTTGCTTGCCCTCCTTGTGAAGGGTGTTGATCATTGTCTTCTGGACACCTGAAACATTTGTTTCTTGAGCTTGAGTTAATGGGTTAATCAGGGTGTGAGACCACAAGTTTCCAATAAATACCTTTTTCATAATCTAAGATGAAATGATATAATTTTTCAAATGGGCTCCTTTTATGAAAACACTAACAGTGTTTATTATTAAAAAGTATTTAGTAAAAGTCATGCAGAAATACCATGGATAAACAATTTAGCTTACAAAGGATATGCAGACCACAGCCATCAATATCTGTTCAAGTTTTCAACATTATTTTGTAGGGTTTGGGATAAAGTTGTATTTTAGGGTTGCACTGCCATGCCTGTTCTCACATAGTTCAGCAACAATGTATAGAAGTCACATTCTCTAGTTATTCAGGTTGACACATTGATACTTTCAGCTTTATAATTATGCATCACGTCAAATTTATCCTCATCTGTGATTAAGGAAATTCATAACAGAAATTATATAAACAATTTGCAAAAAATTATCTTTTCTCAGGAATTTGATCTGAACTATTGTGATTTGGATTAGGTTTTGTCATCATGGAACTGCAAATACCATGCAGACATCTACCCACCCAAATTTTCAGCCAATCCAAACTTTTGAAATCCACACACATCATTATACCCGCAGTTTCTCTGTGCCTCTACCCTGCAGCATGTCAGCTATCAAACAGCTGGTTATAGGGTTAAACCTGCAGTTTCTGCTCTGGCTCCACCTCCCTCTTCTCATTCCTGTATGCCTGCAGGCAAATCGGGTGGCTCAGGGCCGATTCATGTCGTTCCAGAGATTAACACCAGCAATTTGACCTGTCAGCGTGCTCATGAATCACCTGGATAAGGCATCATAACTCCTGCAGATTTATTAGAAACACATAGGCCAAATTTTCCTACTAAAGTAAGCGGAGGAACGCCTGAGGTTTTAAAGATGTAGGTAGAGAATGTGTGGAGAAAAAAGGGAGATTAGCAAACGGGATGCTAAGATCATAATGGAGCTGATTTAAATCCAAAATTGTGGTAAGTTTATACCTGTATCCAAGCAAAACTAAAATCTCTGATTTGCTGTTTTTCTATTAGAGATAATTATTATGTGCTTGCATATCTCACTAGACGCCATCATGAAGTAATTTTCATTACTTCATTACTTCATGATGGCATTACTACTTTCAATGATGTTTCATACATCATTGAAACCTAAATCTGCTGAATAAATTTTTGAGTTTAAGGAGTTGTTCATCATTTGGGCATTATGTATCGATCCATTTAATTATTTGTACTCCTTGATACATGTTTTAAAACTACACTCTTCAAAGTTTCCCAGATAATTTCTAAAGATTTTTGTTCCATTTCAATTATCAGTAAATTTTAGTTCCAACTTTACTTCCTGAGCAACATTGACATTTCTTATAAATTTTTATTTTCATGTTTTTATATTTGTCCTAATTGTAAGAAATTGTGTTTTTAAAAAACAAGATACATAATTTTAGACTGAAAAAAGTTACATGTGATTGACAGAGAAGCTGCACAAATGCACAGCTGAAAAAAAAAGAAAAAAAGAGACAATGTCATGCTTCAAACAGCAGCCATAAACATGTTGGATGTAGAAGTTGGAGTGACAGAGTTTAACCATCAGACCCAGTCTGAGCAGTTCCTGGATCCAGAAGAATCTTTTGTTAAGAGTGAAGTGTTAATTATTCAGATTCTTTACTGCCTCTCAACAAAGTGACACCCTGAGCTTTGAAAGTCCATGCACAGTTGATTTCAAAATTAAAACTTTGACATGTTAAGCCAGTTACTGCCAGTAATAATGATTCATATAAAATGCTAATGCTGTTGATGTGAGCTCAGATGTGGGTTCTTGTTATTTAGGCTATAAAGTATGAGTATTTTATGGTAACATCCTGTGGTATCATCCTTTAATAAAGAAGATTTATTTTTCTAATCTAATCCAATAAAATTATATATCATTTGTTACTTTTTAGTCCTGCTTTTTACATTATACTGCCTTAACTCCTGTTTGTGCACAGGTCCACTTCAAGACATTTTTTAAAGTTTTTTTTTGGCTCTATTGGCCTTCCCTTGAAAGTGCTATGACAGGAAAATAGGGCAATGGCAGAGAGGGAAGACATGTGGCAAAGATCACCCGGCCAAGAATTGAAACTGTGACGGCCGTGTCGAGGACCTAGGCCTCCCTATGTGGGCCGTGCTCAATCCCTGTGCTAACACAGCACCTCCAAAACAAAATTTTACAAGTACATGATTACTTTGAAGTTTCAAAGATGTTCAAAGGTAAAAAGCAATTGAGTCTACCTAAGCTGTATCTCACCCTCAAGCCTTTGGTTCTCAAGTCTTCTGCAGAAAGTCTTTCAGTTGTTTGAGCAAGAATTCTTGCAGTCAGAAAATTGGAGCATTGAAGTGAGAAATAATACATTACACCAGGCTCTGAATATTTCCTGTTAAAGGAACATACTGTTCAAATGAGGAACCAAATAGGTATTTAGACTGACTCCGCAAAGTTACGTTTGTCTACTTTATTTGAGCGATATGTGTGTTGTTAACTTTGGCACAAAAGGTTTTCCCACAATTTCCTCTTACTTTTGGACCTATAAATCGCTCTGCCACACACCAAATAACAGAGTGCAAAAAGAGGGAGTAGAAGTAAGTAAAATATCGTAAATAAAACAGTGTGACAAAGAACCCAATAAGCTTGAGGCAGGTACTTCATAATGCTGCAAAATCACAAGTCTTTTTTATGAATGTTGTGACTTTTAATGGGCTGGCAACGAGGCCGTTGGCTGCAGTTTCAGGTGTGACATAAGTTCAACACAGAAAGCATAGAAGAGGGCTTTAGAATCAGAGCTTATACTGCCTCTGCAATGAAGAAAAGCAGCATGGTATAATCAGGTCTATGTTAATGAGTAGCAAATTAACAGTCTTGATTTTTAGCCAGAGCAGGTGAAGAAGCCTATGGCTACATTGATAATTGTGTGAAATAAATACAATGTTTAAGTTTTTGTTCTTCTTCTTATTGTTATTATTACTATTATTACTATTATTATTATTGCCGTATTACTTAAAAACAAAACCGAAGTAAAATTAATTTTTAGATAACATAAATTAATTTATCAAAGATTTTCTCCTTTTTTACTGATACATCAAACATCAGAGAAAAAAATAAACACAATGCATATGATTACTGAAATGTCACTCTGTCAAACCAGAGTGACATTTCAAAGATGGCCTCCAGTGACCTTTCAGTCAATTCATCAGTGTCAAAATCGTGAAGCGCTCTTCCAAGAATATGAAAAAAATGGAGGCTTACTAATCCTACTAACATGTTACTGCAACATATATTTGAAAAAAGAAAATGCTTTCCCACTAGCCATGAAAGTGAATCTCTTAAATGGAATTTCTGTTATTTTTTAAGCTCCAAGTTAAATGTTTTCAATCTAACTTCTTCAGTTCTGCAGTTGCAGTGATTATATTTAAGTAACCAAAGAAAAAGAGTAAAGTAATTGATATGCGAATATAGACTGGGGACCAAATTATAATTTATTGTTCCCAGGTCAGATATTAAATGTGTCATTGTATTAGTAATAATCAACAGCATGTGCAGTTATTTCATTGAAAAGCAATGTTAAAAATAAAAGAGGTAAGCAACATAATATCAAGGAATGTATGGAAAGACAATTATCAAAACTATGTTTAGCAACACCTTAATAAACAAGTTAGAATTTGACAACAAATGACTTGACAAGTACAGTCAGAAAGTATAAATAACTTAAAATCTTAAGACATAACTAAATAGGGACTAAGGTGAAAAAGTATATCTAAACTTTAGATAACATGTAAAGTTGTACAAATGTATATCAGACTGTTATAAACATGTGCATTATTATGTTTGTAGTTTGGCAAAAATGTCATTAGCCCATCATAATGGTTGTGATTTGTAAGTGAAAATGTAACTCAAATAGTCACCACTTCCCACCTGATCTGTTGGTCCTCTGTGAAAGCAGTGCAGCAGTATAATTGCTTGTCTACCTGCAGGGTTGCCACACCTTTTCAAAAAGAAAAAATATATATATCTGAAGAGTGAGTTAGTTAGTTCAGTCTTTCTGAAGTTTTGGAGTAACTTTATTGTTTAACATAAGACTGCCTAGTAGTAAAAGATTTAATACATTTTTTGTAGTATTGATAATGGGTGTGTTTTTACAACTAATATATGCTGAGCAGCACACCTCATAGGAAATTTAAGTTATACAGTGGTCATATGATTAGTCATCTTTTTGGAATTAATTAGTGATATGGGATCAAATTCTTGGAAATGTGCCAATGTTGAGCAAGAGGCTTTCAACTGTCAGTTTCAAAACAGCTGTATTTAATACCCTGAGGAAAATTTGAGCTTCTAATAAAAGGTAGGTGTTTTTGTAGGTCAAACTTAATTATTGTCATGAAAAAGACAGAAAAGGATGCAGTGAATAGTGAATACTTGGTGAATACTTGGTTAAATGAGATGATGTGTGGACTATTTACAGACTGACATGAACAGGTTTGTCACCTTGTTAAATTCATCTGCCCACTCCTATGGTAATGTACAAAACATCCAGTAAAAGAAATGCTTGTGTACTATGTTGCTGCTGTGCTGTCCACAAATAATAAGAGACTGTTTGCTGCACAAGCCCTCTCCCATAGAGAGTTTCTGCCATATCTTAAAATCAAAAATATGAAAAAGTAACCCATTAAAGAGAAGCGTTATAACCAAATTTGTAAGTAGTTAGTCAAATAAATGTCAACCGCCCTCTGTTTTAACATGTTGGTGATTTTAAAGTTGTTATCTCTCTGTCTCTGTACTAAAGAATGTGAGTCACTCTGCTCAGTCCAGTGTTAGTTAATTACTGAGTCAGTCACAGATACCAGCAGTAGGCCTTTGGGATGTAAATCATTTTCTTTGTTCCTCCTGTCTCTTTGTTCTTCTCAGGTTTTTGTTTTCACCAGTTGAGATTTATTTTCAGAGAAACACAAGTGGGTTAGCATACCAGTGTACTCTATTAACAGCTTTTAGAATAATCTGCTGACTGTAATTAAAGCAGGCATGTTCAAATCACAAATCTTTAAACTAGAAGCAGAGACAGATTCAGTCAAGGGAGATGAGATTGTCTGTTTAAGCGAAGAAACAGCCACATGAAAAATGAAATACCTAAAAGCAATTTTCAACATTTTTTAACATAGTCTGTGGTAAGTCTAGGGACTTAATTAAAATAAATTGGGGAAAAAAATGCATTCTTTCAATAGACACAAATAACTTTCTACCTTGCTGCCTTCCGTGACTAGAAAATAGACTAGAATAGTATTTGATAACATTATACAAATTGGCATAAAATATTCTGACTTCACATAGTGACTGCATGACTTTGTAGTGGTTCATTTAATGCTACACTTTTGAAAGTGGACAAAATAGTCAGGATAAAGTCATGCAGTCACAACAGTTTTGTTTGGGGCTCATCTCAAGAATCTGCCCAATAGGGGCAGCAATTGAGTATGACAAGCTTCACAAATCTTAATAAGGAAATCTTAACTTGCCATTTCAAGTACAAATATCTAAAATTGGAATTTCAAACCAGAATAAGCAAAACTGTAAGTGTGTCATTTCACAAAGTGTTTAGAGAAAACCACGGTTGCAGCAAAAGGAGGTTCGACAAGGTATTAACTATTCTGAAAAAAAACCCAAAAAACATAGTTGCTCTCCTTCCTCTTAACAATTATGTTGGTTTATCACACAAAATCAAATTGAAGTTGAAATTTGTGGTCGCAATACGACAAAGTATGAAAAAGTTCACAATCACAAAGCACAGTTTTGCAAGATGCCATTTTGTGCAACATTTCTACACGAAGAGGTAATGTCATAAAATGTACTCCTGCCAACCAGAAAACTGGTGACAGCCATTCACACGTGTAAAATCAAGAAAAAATTGTTCTTACTAGTCACACATAGCTTTGCAAATATGCATATTTTAATGTGCTCATGAGCAATGCTACTGTTTAATTTGTAACCCTTTAATGTTTTGGCCTTCTCAGTGATGTTTTACCCAGTTCCACACTTTTTTTTTTTTTTTTTGCCCAAGGCACATGCTTTCAATCATTGGAGGGATAAAAAGGCTCAAGTTGATGGGATTTGGGATCACACAGAGATCAAACTTGTGCTATGTATCTCATGACTATACTGAACATAGTAAATATATCAGTCAGAAGCACCCTATAGATCGTCACCCAATGACTTACAGCCCAGCTGAACTAATAATTTATTCATGTTTAGTTGTTTTTACACATTTCATGTTTTATTAGTTTTTGTCCTTTATTTTATTGTGATGTAACATAATTGTTATGCAATTATGAAATCCATCAACAGAATCCAACAAATCTGTTTTCCTTTTTCCAAAAGAAATCTTAATATATTTCTGCTTGTCATTTAGTGGTAATTTGAGCTCTGTTTGGAGGAGTTTTGGTCTTTGTTAATTCTGACTTAGGGGCTTTTTTCTCTTTTGTGATCACTGTCATGTTGTTTATGATAAACATAGCTGAGAGGTCTATCTGGATGAATGCATACGTTTGACAGTGCAAATTTTGATGTCTTTCAAGAAGAGAGAAGAAAGAAGTGGAAAACAAAAAAATAGTTTGTTTTCCTCTTTGTGGTTTATATTTGTATCCTGCTCTGCTTTTCTTTCTCTTTCTTATTGAAACACAATGTGAAACCCCACCTCCTTCCTGCTTCATGACCAGTTTTGGACACATATTCTGGAACTGCCTCAGGAGAAAACCTTTATATAAATCATCCCAAGCCCTGCATAGGACACTATTGTTTTCTTGCACAAGTGCAGTCTTTCTTGCATTGTGCTTTCTTTAATTTTCAAATGATGTATCTAAATTTCAAAGCAATTCTTACCAGATGAGCACTCTGCACGAAGACAAAGAAAGTGGCTGATTTCAATTGTAGTCTGTCATTTCTTGTTTAGCTTGGCTTGCTTGTTAGAAAAGGTGGGGGGTATATGCAAAATAAAAGTTTGCATAATATAAGAGACAGCATTTTTTGCAACACGAACACCAACCCAAGATTCTAAAAGTTTGCAATGATGGCTATTCATATTTTGCTCAAAATGAATTTTATGTCCACTCAGAGTTGTTGGCCACTCAGGTAGAAATGAGTTTGATGTTCCTTTTCGATCCTTACAATTGGCCTGAGTTCTCTTAAACGGCTGACTGAAAGTCAAACCTCTAAATGAGAAGAGAAAGAAAACAAAAGTGAGAATATAAAATAAAATAGTGATTACGGTATTAATTTGTTACATGATGGAATGTCAAAAAGATTTCTAAATTAATAACTATTTCTTTAAAAAACAATTGGCTGGTAAATTATAGTCCAGGCGACAATTAAACACAAAAGTGTGATGCAGGATTCTATTTGTTATTTTGCTCACTGATAATTACATAAAGCACAACATTTTCCTAAATAGGTGAACAACAAACTTTTTAACATTCAACACTGTGCTTTTTTTAAATTTTTTATTTCTGACCTATACTTTAGAGTTGGAAGGAATATTGATTGCGCGACTTGCAATAAAACATTTTAGAAAAATAGTTGTCATTCCTCCGGTGTTACAGGGAGCTTAGTGTAGGTGCATTTTTGTTTTCTTTTAGCATTGCACAATCTTTACCCTGCCTATTGTATTACAGACCTCCCCCACCAACCACCTACTATACACTTGCTTTTGTAGGTGCGTCAAAATATTGGAGGACTGAAAGGTAATTAAAGGAGATGGTGATCTTTTTGACCTCACCACACCCAACACTTAGCCAGACATGTTTTCTGCATATAGCAGCCCTTCCCACCCTTGTATACATGACAATGGTAAGGGTCACAAAGCAGTCTGGGAGGGCCAGGAAGAAAGAAAGAAAGAAAGAAAGAAAGAAAGAAAGAAAGAAAGAAAGAAAGAAAGAAAGAAAGAAAGAAAGAAAGAAAGAAAGAAAGAAAGAAAGAAAGAAAGAAAGAGCTAATTGTAAATAATGGATGTCCACAAAACTATGAATATATTGAAATTCATGACAACTACCACCACTGGAGGGCTCTAGTTCTCTCTAGTTTCTTAGCTTTAGGGCAACAGCAGAACTTCTTCGTTATACATACATAATACATACATAATATATATATATATATATATATATATATATATATATATATATATATATATGTTTCCAATAGATTAAATAAATACATGTATATTGTTAGTGTTACAGTATTTTTCACAAACCAATGACTCTACTCACTAATGTTGCCTGTAACTGTACGTTTTATAGTGTACTACAGTTAAGTGCATTAGTTACATATGCGTACTTTCAGAATTTACAGAACCTACTTTTGTTTAGTAAAAGTTTGATTAAAAATACACTATGTGTATGGCAGATGTTTTCTTTATTTCTTTAACGGAATCTAAATAGTGTATTACAGGTAATATAATAGAAACTGAAGTGTTAAGTATGGCTTTGACAATTGCTCTGAGCCATTTCTAAGCATCCTTGCAGAGTGTGTTAATTGATGAAATCTTCTAATGAATGGGCAAAAGGCATGCCCTTGGGTCTGTTTTTAAAACATCTGCCACAGGAACAAACTGAAGCATTCTTAGATTTGTATCTGGGATATCCAAGGCATCTGATGTGACTGACACACAGATCCAGTTATCTTTGCGAAATGCAATCAGCGTCTCAAGTATCGGTTTTCATGTGATAGGCAGTTAATTTAAATCTGATTTTCCACTGCAGAAGCAAATGGTGTTGGGCAGGAAATCCCATGGAAAATATATTAATTGAAATTACAACTGGTTATTTTCTGATTTAATTTTCAAGGTTTCCTTTAGTAAATAACAGAGTTATAATATGTTACTAGATTATTTATATTATTTTTTTAACTGTTTGGTGTGCCATTGCACAGTTCTGCTAAAATATATGCAGGCATTTTCAATAATATTTACTGGTGTAAATCTTCAACTATAATTGGCACAAATAAACAGTACATTTTCTCCAGCTTTAGAAGAGCTGGGGAAAATGCACTAAAATTAATTAACCTCTACAACATATTGATAATGCATTCAGAAGCATATCCAATAACAACACTTCCACCAAAGTGAGGTTCCGGCATACTGCCAGCAGTTCATGTTGTTTCTTTACTCCCTCAGGCTCTCTTCAGTATGAAAGCATGTTGAAAACATTCCCTCTTTGAAATTCACATTTTCGGGAAGTGGGACCAGAACTGAAATTTATTTCACCAGTTCTATATCATATTATTAAAAACCTAGAAAAACCAAGGTCGGGTTGTATTTCGGGTTTTCTGTCTATTCCTGTAAGATTTTTTTTCTGCTGCCATTTTAATTAATCAATATATACAGTATATGTGTGTTTTGTTATGTTTACTGGAAAATAACTTCAACTTTGTCAAGAAATCAGTCTTTATAGGTGGTGGGGAAAGTACTCAAAAAATTTACTTAAGTGAAAGTACAAATACACAGACAAAAATGTACTCTAGTAAAAGTAAAAGTATCACAACATTTTACTTTTTTACATTTTTACTTGAGTAAAAGTAAAAAAGTACTGGCTTTTAAAAAATACTTATGTATTAAAAGTAAAAATACTTGCTGAATGCATTATCTAGTCACTAATACAATACCATTAAGTGTACCTTTTGTATTTAATTTTAATGCATCAGAAATGTACCATTTTGACAAAAAATGTTGTAGATAAAGCTTGATTTTTTTGTGTTTACTCTCTGTAACATAGTTCAGACTTAGATATGTGATTCTATGCATCAGAATATCAGGGATGGAAACATCTTGTCTCCCGTCCTAACATAGCATGAACTTCACTTTTTTCTTTTGCCACTAGTGGCATTTATTTTGAAAGAAATCCAACAGAAAAGGGATGGAAAGAAGTTGGGTAGGGGAGGACATGCAACCAAGGAGCCACGTAGCAGTGTTGTAGTCAAGACCACCTACCCCGAGACCAAGTCAAGACCAAGACCAGTACCCCATGCTACATGACGCCATAAAATGTGGAATCTGATCAAAATTGCTTCCCAAATTGATCTGAAAGATCCACATTCCCATAACAACACCTAGATATTAAATACTTAGAGCTGAAATAAATTTAACCAGTATCATTATCAATTCAAACTCTTCTTCATTCTGCATTGTTTCCATCTTTACAATCCGCGAATGTCTCCTGCCATCCCTGAAACATAACGCTCTGGGCGGTTGCCCATATCGGCCATGTCAGAAACCACATCTGTCTGCACTATTAAACAGAGCAATTAAGGCAATGTATTAACAGTAAACAACACTCAACTATGAACACTGTCCAAGGTGCAACAAGCAAGAAGTAACCAAGCACAAGGAGCACTGTGACTGTTCTAGCCCTCTCTCCCTCAGCAATGACTGCCACCGTTCTTGTTTTGTTTGTTCGCCAATTAAATAAAATTTCTATATTTTTTAATTAAATAAAAATAATAATAGCTACTCCAGTGTACATAGAGCTATACAAGAACAAAGAACGGATCTCAGTGAGGCTTTAGTCCTTTAAGACTTAGTAAAGATCCGTCCAGAAGAATCGGATCATTCGTGAATGTCATATCACTATACAGCAGACCAATGACAGTGAGTTTCATAGCTGGTGAGGCACTGACTTAATCATAATAAGATTTACAAATATAGACCCCCTAAATATTATTGTTTAAATAAGAAAATTTTGTGCATGCCAACCCTGGAGGGAAAAAAAGACTACATGTCATGCATAGCCGCGCTGTCACGGTAGAATGATTCCCTTAACTCAATCAAACTTGGACATGTAGCTATTATTAATTTCGTGTTGTGGTCCACAGCAAACGGAATAACCATTAAACTACAACTCAAAACCACTTCTTTTTTGCTCTATGTATCAGCACAGCCACCATAGACTCATTGCCATAGCAACTGACAACACCCCTAAAAACAACTGCTCAAATATTTCCCACACAAAGAGCAGAACATTCAGTCTGTTGCAGTAGTATGGTATTAGATAGTAATGTTTATTTTGTGATTATTAATTAGAGATTGCTGTGGTAAGAGGAGAAAACCATAAATATATCACTGCACTTGACTTTACTGGATGGCAAGAACGCTGTTACTGTCTCTTACACTGTGCAGTCATAATGCCTGGATCATGAGCGCCCCCTACCATGAGGCAAGAAAACTGCCTGCCTCATTGCAGATGCAACATATGAGTCTCTGTACAGCTAGCTTTGCTAACATCATGTCCACATAGCCTATCTTTCTTTAAGTTTCCTTTCCAAGTGACGCTCAAAGTTTGACAAAGTGCTGCTGATTTTACATGTCGCCATATCTGATGATTTATGTAGCAAAATTATATTACTAGAAAGTACAATTAGACAAACATCGTCTCCCACTCAGAGAAAACGACTGTGCATGTCTCGGAGTGTCGCATGCGAGTGAAAGGGGAGGCGATGGCTGACTACAGGCACACGTAATTAGTAACTTGCGCTATTGCTCTGATTTTACAGTGTCACTTAAGTTTCTGAACTTCACATTCTAAAGGGAGGGGAGGGGGAAAACGCAATGCGACTTGGATGTAACGAGTAACACGACGGTTTTGTAGAAATGTAGTGAAGTAGAAAGTACAGATACTTACTGTAAAATGTAGTGGAGTAAAAGTCGAAAGTATCCATTATTAAATCTACTTAAGTAAAGTACAGATACACAGAAATTGTACTTAAGTACAGTAAAGAAGTATTTGTACTTTGTTACTTCCCACCACTGGTCTTTATCTTTAACTAAAGCAGCATGTCACACAGTTAATTCTAGAAGTCGTCAATTTGTATGGCTAGAGCTACCTAAGATAACCCTTCCAAATGTGATAAAAAAGAAAATAAAAAAACCCCATGAATTTCAAATGTAATGATTCATCCTTTCATGCCACTAGTATAGGTGTAGTGACACCTCTATAGATGTATTTGCCACTGCAGGTGTGTAGTGGCTACTACACCTTTATGGGGGTAGTGGACTCTTTCCTAAATGGAAAAAAATGGTGTTGAACCATCTGAAATAGATGGAAAAATGTTCCACAAAGTTTGAAAATTTGTACATGTTTCACATATTTTTTCCAAATTTAAAAGCTGCTTTTACTACGTCAAACATTTTGCTATAATAATTTTTGCCTGTGTTTTAAACCATTATCACATTTGGGATCTGTGAGAATGTAAACTCCACATGATCACATGTTTGCACATGAGCCTAATTTGAAAATGCTCAAACTTAATTAAAGGAACATTGTTTTTACATGTTATGTTTCCCTTGCAAACCACATTGGTAATTTAGACTTGAGTGGCATCTCATTCTTGCAGATGTGTCCGATATTCAGAAATTAACTGAGTGATGTTTTAGACTGCTTTGCTGTGAAAAGAAAATTAAATGCTAAAATTAAATCAAATAATATTTGTCTTCTCAGTTGTGTACTTGTCAGGGTTCATAGATGTACTTCTCTTCTACTATGGAGGTCCATATAACACAGTTGACCCCCCGCAAACCTCCGGCTAAGTATCTGCTCGCCTTTGCATGAGAACACAGCAGCTTTTCCACCCTTATTAAAGACACTGCCAGAGTGACTCAGAGCCAAGAGTCCTCTATGTGACTACACCCAGCCTCTTTCCCCTGAAAACTCATCTTCTTTCTATCAAGAAACATCTAAAAGAGGTTAAAATGTACTATCAGCTGGTCTGCCCAGTCAGGTTCACTTAGCAGGGACATGGGGATCTGCCCTCTTAGTGTTCCACATAGATTCCAGGAACACCTGAGGCAATGTGGAGGAATTCTTAATGTCACAAATGAATATGTAAATATCACTGCGTGTCATAACACATGCATTAGTCATACTCTGATCTAAGAACAGCCAGGATGCCAAACTGCTATCACTGCACAAATAATGCCTGAAGAATCCAAGCTTCACTGTGAAAGGGTGAGATTTGGAAACTTTCAGAACACAGAACACCTTTTAAATACTTCCTCATTTGTCGGTACCATCAGCCTTATTAAAGCTGTATTTCCATTGGAAACTTTGATCCAATTTCTAATCAACATTAAATCAGTTCTTCCGTTGGTACTTTCCCTCTGGTTTAACCTTCAAGTGGAAAGTGAGCAGTTGGTATGCAACTTGTGTAATTTCCTGGAAATTTTAAATGTCCAAAATTACACAAGATTTTCAGTTCTGAGCTTTATGTTCTTTGGGCACATTAGAATATAGGTGAACATAGAATTATTAACTCCTAGATGGAATGATTATTGGGTAGAACAACTAATGTGCAATGATGTGATTAATTGTTATCACAAATTAAATTCTCTAAAAATGTTAATTATTTTCCTGGAGTGCTACCAATTAGCTTTACTGTCAGGAAGTCATTTGTATTTAAGACTGTTTTTTCATTTTACATGTTAAAAAAATATCATGTTATTAAATTCCTTGACAGCCAGTGGCGATTAATGACGCCAATGGCGATTAATGACAGGACTCCCTGGGCAGCCGTCAAAGGGGTCTTGTCCCACCTTCCCACAGTGGCCCCTCCAACAGCACTGGTCTCCTTAATACAAACTTTTGAGTGAAACTGTAGTTTATATATGCAATCAAGGCCAATGAAGTCAGGATGCTTCTGATCCTTATGGCCATTTTACCGTTCTCCTAAAAGAAGAGATAGATGTTTTTGTTTGGTTTTTTTCATGCAGTAAATTAAGATCTACAATTACATTTGGTCATGTATACAAATGTGTGTCTGTGTGCATTTCTAATGAAACATGCTGCATTGCATACCTTCATAACTCCCTTCTGACAGAGACCCTTCATTAAATCACTTCTCTAAATTTCTGATGTAATGCTGTAGGGGCAAAGGTTGCTCTCAGTCCAGGTTTCACCCCCAAACAATGGCCAGAAATTGTAAAGTATGTTTCAAAGGAAAAGTAAATGCACAACAGAAGAATCAGACATAGTATTTATAGTGTCGGAGTCTTATGCACCAGTACTGTACAAATAGAAGGAGCTGTACAAAACTAAGGACACACACATGAATTCAGAAACATACTCATTCTCACAAGTGGATGGAAATAATTAGTGGAGAACAAAGCTGAAAAAATGTGTGGGTAAAAAATGTTGATCACACAAGCGTGGTGAATGACCTCATAAACACCCAGACCCATCTCTCTTCTTTCCTTTCCATCTCCCTCAGTCACTGTTTTACAATGATTTCAGTTTGTTTTTTCCTCTGGTTTTGTTGTAAGATGTAAATGAAGAACATCAAAAGACTCTTTCTCTCCCTCTCGTAAAGTCCACCCCTCTCTCTTTCACCCACTGTCAGTCCTCCTTGGCTGCTTACTTTCTTCATCTGGTCCTCATATGGGCTTCATTCCCCCCTACTGCAATCCAGCCCAAAACTATTTCCTCTTTCAATTTCCAGGGGAAGTTGTTAAATGGTTTCTGAACCAAACAAGTTTTCTCTCTCTCTTCTCAGTTTTCTCAATTCTCAGCTATTATTCAAACTTTTGCACTGTTTAGACAGAACTTATAAGTTGTCAACCAAAAAAATCTTAAAAAATATAAACACTTAATTGAGTGAAATAATAGCTAATATAATTAAACTTTCTATTAAGAAACAGATCCATCCAGAGGAGAAAATTTGAAAGGGATGTTAACATGTAAATAGAATCATTACCGGAGTGAAAACATAGCTGTTAAGTTGCTTGATTATCCTGTGGTAAACTGGTAGACTATCTCACACACACATGCATCCACACAGGCCTTTTGTCCTGAGAATGCAGTCAGGCGGGAAGGAGAGCTATAGCTACAGGGCCAGAAAAGCATGCTCATCTGAAGGACGAACGCTAACCAGCCAGACTTTCCTCATCCCCCGTCTTTCCCTCCTACCCCTCTCTGAGCCTACTCCATGCCCTCTAACCTTGCTACCAGTACAGAGAACAGAGAAAGAAGAAGATCTATAAATCCGACCCCCCCCCCAACATCACCCCCTTCTTCTCTCCACTACCCCTATTTGTCGTTAGCAGCGGTGAGGCAAGGCTGGAGGTGGTTGGTAGCAGGTCTTCAGAGTAAGCTGTGATGACAGGTGTCACTGAGTTTCATGGGCGGACCTGTGACGAGTGTCCTGCTCACTTACAATCCTCAGTTTGGCGCTTTTCACAAGTCACAAACTGATGAGTGCCAAAAGAGGGTAGCAGTATGTATCTGCCCAGCTTGTGTTCTCTTAAAGCTGGTATATGTTTTTTTCTAAAGCATAAGAATACAAAGAACTGTAATTTAAAGCATCTGAAGAGCTACATCTCTCCTTAGTCAAGGGTATCCATGTGCACAGATGGACAGCAACACACACACACACGTACACATGCATGTACTCTCCCTCAAGCCTGGCACCACACACACGCCGGCTGCCAAGCCAGTTTAGTGTAGTCTGAAGAGCTGCTCTGTCTCAGGGCAGGGACAATGCAAACAGAGCCTGTAGCTCCTTCATGAAGTGGGTAAAGTAGATTTGCCACAGGACTAGAAAGAAGAAACTCACAGACATGTCTGTCTTGTTTAACATGATCTGCAAAAAAGCCTTTGTCGGGTGGAGAGGTTGTTCACACTCCATAAAGTCTGCTCAAATGACAAATGATGACCAAAGAGCTTTAATTAGGGTTGCTTGGTTTCTACATGCACATGGTCTGGTGTTGGATTATCATAATGGCATACAGTCAGTTCTGTGAACCAAATTAATTGTAAGAAAACATCATTGGCTTGTTTCTGCCACTTTAAGTGTCAGACACTGCTTGTTATGTCAGTTTGTGTTGTTGTCATGTGAGATCACAGGGTTTTCATGCTTCTTTCACACTTAGCATGTGATGAAGACAGGAAAGTGCTGGAGGAAGGCTGACAAATTCAGGAACAACAATCATCTTATTCCCAAATTAATCATGAAGATCATGGCTTACAACTTAGAATGGTTTTGTTTGGGCAAAAATAAACATTATAATAGTGATGAGTATCATGAGCTTCAAAAGTATGCAAGCAGTTTTCCAGTTCTGATTTTCAGTAAAAAAAAAAAAAAAACAAGAGGGACAATCCTCTTTTCCCACTCAGCTCTCCTAGTTATGTGATCATAGCATAAAAAAATCAGACAGCATGGCATGGGAGGATATGACCATTCATCAGATCCTAAGTGCTTCATTTCCATCACACTTGGACTGCATGCACATACTGACGAAGACTCTCCTATGTGTTTGGAGAAGGGGTTGCCCTACCTTCTTTTATCCCAGAGCCTCAGTTTCAAAAGGGTTAATGAGCGCAAACTTGGAACAACTATTTTCTGACAGGGTGGCTGCCACTCAACCTCTGACTACCGCTGCTAAAACTTGTAGTCAGTCAGCATACATACTACTCCTTACTAACTCTTTTCCCTCTGAGCTACCTGTCCCTGCTGTGGCAAACAAACGGTCAAAGCCCACTTCCACCTTTTCACACTGTGCCGTGCTCAAAGGGAAGCTGGCAGGGGATGCAAAAAACGCTGTGTTTGTTTAAGCATGCCTTTAAAAACTTAGGAGGGGGCGGGAGAACCTGTTAATGGGAGGCAAGAAAGGCTCTGCTACAGTTAATGGAATATTTGGCAATGGAGCTGCTAAGTTGGGGCTGCTTCAAGTTTTACTGTAACTGCTTAAAGCAATTAAAAATTACATCAAAGATTCTTAAGTGATTCTCACTGTGCATCATGACAAAGCAGAAGGAAATACAGATAATTTGTCAATATTTTTTCTTTAATGACATTTTTTTGTTGTTGTTTATGTGATCTTGATATGTTGTGGCCAATATGATTAAATATCAAAGGGATGTGTAGTTTGAGTGACACATTATCGGATCATTTATGCATTTATTTATTCATAATCAATAAAAGTGGAGTTTTGTCAGCAGCCTTGTTGACTTCAGAATTACACCAAGTCTGTAATGGCCTTTTACATCTTAATTTGTGTCATTTCCTTGTATAACTGACTGTGAGTTAATACAGGCAGTGACATTTTCACAATTCACTGACTACAGTTAATTCCCATCTGTCTAAGATGGCAAGCAAGTACAACTTATTTATTATATTTTGTAGTTAATTTTGCAAAAAATATTTTTTTTTATTCTTCAGAATTTTTTAATTTCAAAATTAAAATATTTAATATATAATATATATTATATATATAATATATTATACATATATAATATATGTTATATATTATATATTATCTACAATATATCTTCCCTGTACTATTAAAAAAAGTCAGAATCTCATTATTCATTTGAACAGATTCAGTGGAGATATTCATTAAGATTACTTTCTTTTGTTTTTACTGTATTGTTGGAGTGTATGAGAGTAAGCATGTGTTAAGTTATTTTGCATGTCTAATAAGACAATATTTTCATGGTTGATTTTGTCCAGAACTGCAGAAAGACACAGCCCTGATCTGTTTGTCACACCTGGATTCTGTCACAGACTTGTCACCGAATCTATCTGGCTGTTTCAGTGCCGGATAGAACCCAACCAAATTAGGTTAATTTGCAAGAATAATGAGTGTATTTGTAATGCACTAATTAGACTCTAAACAAGAACCTCCAGAATCTTTTGTCCTAAATTATTTAATCTTTACTTGGACTTTAATACGTATGTGACAGTTAAATATAATTTAGAAAGTATTTAGTTTTTCCTATCAGAAACTTAGTTATGACTTTTAATAACAAAAACAAAAGCTTAGGCAATTATTACCTAATTTATCTAACACATATTTGTCATCTGTGTTGACCATCTCCCTACAATGAGATACTCAAGTAGGCTATTTGCATTTATGCAGATTAAACTAATCTGTTGATCTCCATGTCTGTCTAATGAAGAAGGCGTCATGGTGTATAGACACGAATGTCTGTGTGCATGAAGAGGATGGGTTAATTAGGGAAACTGCGCTTGGGCTTCCCTAAAAGGTCACACATTGCCAAGGGCTTGAATACATTCACCATTCTTGACATGCCACGAAGTGACAAGTGCAATAACAGGATTCGCCCCTCCACCCCCATTTATACTTTTTTTTTTTTTTTCTGCAAAAAGACGACATGATGGAAGAAGGTTTATTGCTTCAATGGCTTAATGTTCTATACTTTCTTTGTTCTAATTGTCCTCATTATTACATAGCCCATGGAGAGTTGCTTCATTTCTTCAATTCATTTAGGCCATTTGGTTTTGGAAACATCCCCCTTATTGAGCCAGTGCAGCAATAACCTGCTTAGGACTTCATGTCCCTTAGAAAACAACATGCCTGCCTGCATGTCTTGTGAGCATACTTAAATGTTGTCCCAGTCATGACAAGTGTTGAAAACAAGACATACTTTATACAAAGAACACTGGTTTCGTCACAATACTTTGACTTGGCAGTAAAAAATGTTTCCTTGCTTCATATTCTCTTTAGCCACTTTGACTGTCTTCTGGGATGGTTCCTACTTCTTCATCTCAACAAATGCAGCGTACCTGATAAGGTACATGGGTGAAATGTATTAAACCCATGTGGTTTCATTGAAACAGTATATAGCAATGAAACACAATCTCATGCTAGCCTTACAGAAAACGATAATACATTTTTTTTTTAAAAAGGTACTAATTAGGGGTGTAGTGATAAAACAAGGCCAGATTTTAGTGAAAGCAACTTTCACTAAAATTATTTATGGTACTTTACAATAACAGATGGAATTTTTAAAAAATGCCTTAAAAAAAAAAGAAAAATCACAAACCATGGTTTAAATTATGTGTAATAAGTATATAATATATGGATCTAAGTTTGACCAGTCCATATATTGTGGTTTTTGTGGTTTAGAGGGACTACCTAAGGTAGGTAAGGTTTTCCCTTTTTGTGTTTTCATCAATGGAACTAAGTTTTTATGAATTAATTTAAAACAAGCTCTATTTTTCTCAGAGTTGAGGTTTTCTCATGACAATACAGAGTCACTTTGGACATACCAGCATGCATGTACACACTCACATCAAAGGGGAATTTAAAAGTGTCAGATTAACCTATCATGCAGATTTTTGGATAATGGAGTGAAGCTGGAGTAAGGCTAGTGAATCTGAACATGCGAGAGAGAATATGCAAATTACAAACAGAAACGTCCAATCCAAGGCAAGTTTTGCAAGAAGCCAGCAACACTTACAATTGTTCAGCTTAAAACTTCAATCTAACACTTTCCCTTTGAAAAACAATATTTACAATCACACAACAAAAAATGGTTGTAAGGCTAGCAACAATACCAGATTTCTTTAGGGTTAAGGTGTCCGTAACAAGACATAAGTCTTATAACAATGTTAACTTGCATCAGCATTTTTAATTGACATTAATGTAGCAAAAGTTGTAATACTGATTGATAGATTTGAATAGTATAGAAATAAATGCTGTCATAAACATTTACACCCTCCCCCTTTCTTTCTGCTATGCTGCATGTAGTTCACCACAACAGAGTCTAGTGTCAATGCTCAGGCTTGTTAGCATGGCAGATAAATGTATTTCCTTTTAAAATAATCTGTGTATCTTTTCACAGATTATTTGTCTGATATTACTGTCACAATATGTGAAACTTTTAATAAACATTTAATAAACAGTTGTGCAAAAGTTACATTCTGCAGCTTTAAGTGTCTCAAATAAGATACAGCAAGAATCTGTGAAAGGGCATCTATTATTTCACAGCACTGTAAATGAACTTAGTGTTGATGTGAACTCACATTTCTATCAATCAGCTCCTGTACAAATAAGTCAGGACTTTTTAGGAAAGCTTCTAAGTGTGTTTGAAGAGTTGTTGGTCTATCTCTGGTTCTATCTCAAACATTCAAGGGTTTAGATACTAACAACTGGGCTGGTATCAACAGATTTCATACCACCTATTGTGGTGGACCATGAACTGGAATGGGCCAAATCCCAGACTGGGACAACTTAACCAAACCATGGTATCTCACTTTGTTTGAATAATATAAAAAGAGAAGTTTTTTGCTGACATTGGAAATGACACAAAACAAACAAGCACCTTGTAAGTTAGACAACTGCTCCAAAAGGCAAACATGCAGAACTGAATAAATGGATTATATGTTCCACTTGACAAAGTAGCTTTCTGCACCTCTGGGATTTTGCAGTTTGCCAAGTGTTGACTGCCACGCCCGGTTATGTGAATAGATTTGAAGGAGATGTAGGAGGAGGGTGCTGACTGATATTCAAAGTTTTCAAATAGAAACAATATTTTTTTTTCAGATTTGCAAAATATTTGTTGTGTTGATTTTTATTACATAGAAGAAAATAATGTTTTTTTTTATCTTACAGCAAAACAATTCAGGCATAAAGAATTCAGTTAACTTTTCTGCTCTGATTAAAGTTAAAGGGGAATGGAACATTTGGACCGCACACTAATCCTGGATCTCTTTTTTGGATTATTATGAATAAATACTTCCTAAAAGTAGCACTAGGACTTGCTGGGGTGGTAGCTATCAGTTACGTGCTGGCAGCCCCTTTCTGTATCATGCAAGCAGGGCGCGCTGCAACATGCTTCTGTAACACATAATATTTAGAAAACTGTGGGAATTAGACACAGTATCTGCAGCTATGCAGCCTATTGCTTTTCATTCATTTTGTAGTTTAAGAGAATTAAACTTCAACATTGAGGGTCAAATTTGTATCTATATAAAACTGTAAAAGAAAATAGCCAGGGAATAAAGTGGTATTCTTGTCAGAAACAATGGACAAACTAAAATGCATGATTCCTTTATAAAAAACAATTAATTCAAGTTAATCAGCATTTTTTCTGAAAAAAAAAAAAAATCACACATGCCCAGACATACTCTAAGTCTACTGGGTGATGCCCCCCTCTTCCCAGTCTCTTTGAAGTTTTGGACCTTGCAGTAAATTCTCCAGCTCTTTTATGCTTGTTCTCATTTTGATTAGTGGGGTTAACAAGCCGCTCCAGTTCAGGCTAATGAGACTGTACCGTGGAAAGGGGTCATCAGAGAAGGGGTGTGGATAAGAAAGGATGAGTCAGTTTCCTTCCTGTTGCATTAAATTGGATGGAAGGGAAATGTTGTTTGTATCTAAATGAACAAATAAACTCGGTGTGATAAAAAAATAATCCAAAATGCAAATTTAAAAATGGACAAGCCTGCTCTGGACTGAGAATAATGTTGAAATAAGATTGTTTTGTCTCAAGACAAACTCAAGGTGCGTTCATTACAACATAGAGGGCCTTCTGCAGCCAATCCTGCTGTGGACAGATGGGAAGAGAGAGAAGTGGGGTCTCATTAAGACAGGATGTACCAGGATGCAGTAAAACTGCTACTTTCCTTCACTCTCATTCACTTTTTATTTCTTCCGCGTATTTACACACTCACTAGGAGATCGCAACCAGATGGACAGGAGATATTGTTAAACAAATAATATCTCCTGAAATATTTTTATTTATTAATTACCTATGCTATTGTCTGTGTTTATTGTACTGATTTGTTACATTTTGTTTAATTTCCTTATTCTAAAAAAGTAATAAAAGGATTTTTTAAATGGCCTGTGGAATATGATACTATTCATACAAAACTAGACATTTAGATACATTTTTACATTCAGGCAGTAATTTTTGTATGTTAAAATAAAAAAAAAAAAAAAAAAAAAAAAAAAAAAAAGATAAGTGAATGTTCAATACATTAAAATCTATGTAATTAAATATTCAAAATTAACACATTAAAGTCCTGGCCCTAACCCTCCATAGTCTTAATTACTGATTGTCTCACATGCCAATGGTTTGCAGTTCATGGATGCAGTATGTTGCCATTACTGTCACCAAGCTCCACCCACAGCTCCAATACAATGATGATATCACAAAAGAGTACTGCAGTTTATCAGTGCCATTCTTGATGAGCTGAACAAGATCCTACATACTTAAAACCATTAAGTATTCTCTGAGTAGAATCTGGATGGGTAGGTGATGTTAACACCTAGTTTCATATCAAAAATGATTTATAACCCATTTACAAAAGTGTGAATGTGTGTGTGAATGAGTCAATGCAAAGGGGTTCAGGGTCTTCTGGACTTGATAAAGTCAGATCATTTACCATTTACAAAAGCAACTTCATATTTTATAACAAAATGAAATTTCAAATACACCCAAAATAAATCTAGAAATAAGAATAAATAATTATATTCCAAAATTTGTTGAATGATTTGTAAACCTATTGTTTCTGTATTGCAGGTTTCAGTTATTACTTACTTGTTTTCAGTTGTGTAATTATGCTGAGAGGAACATCTGTAGCTTTAACTGACCTAATTTTTTATGGCTAGCCAGTGAATCCAGCATACTGTGTTTAGACAGCACTTTTTCCAGTTAATTTAAATTTGGTCTTGACAGCCCTTGAACTGACTTTTTTACCACAACTTCTGCTGCTCAGCAAAAGTTCAGCTGGTCAAAAAAAAGTATAGCGAAACTCCTCTTATACTATGTTTGCTATTAAATAATTTGAAAAAATATATACTCATACATTGGGAATTTTGTGATTAATTACACAGATTCTAACTATTATTTGCTATTTTGTAACAACATGTAAAAGTCAGTTTTTGTTCCATTATTTATCCTTATTGAATACGAGTATATATAGAGACCCAGAGAGACAGTTGAACAATGCAGAAAAGGACCCACACCATGCATGCTAAGACTGAAACATGGGCTGTACTGAAGCCATCAGTCTTCGTAAACAAGTATCCTGCTCAGTAGGTGCAAAGTTGACAACCTCAAATTGCTTTGAGGAATAAAAATATATAACAGAATAAATATATTTAGGACAAGACTTGAACAAACCAGCTTTGAAATTGCTGATGGCACCATAAGATGTGCTTTGGCATGGACATAAACTTTGAAAACTGTAATAGAGCTACATAACTTAGCCCTGGGGTTCCTGTTAACTATATAAATATGTTGTGGGGGTGATACACACCAGAGACTTTGTCTGTCATCGAGGTCCTACAAAGGTTAAATGTCTTGACCAAGAGGTCAGACAATCATTTAATGAACACATCCCATACCGTCCTTTGTGTGTTAGCATAGCAATCTGCTTTGATGGCTGACCAAGTGAGCAGACCAATGAGGAAATGATAAGAAGGGGGAAGGGGGATGGGAAGGCTGTCTTGTCTTGTCTTCAGCATCATCTTCCCTCCCCTGCTGTGTCTGTGGTCATCTGCTATGTTGTCCTAATCAGGCCACTCAGCACTGACACACAGCATACTGCACTGCAGTACTGCATGGCTCTCAGTCTCAAAGTATTGCTGCTTCTGTCAGTCTTTTGCAAAAAGGTTTGGGGAAAAAAAGAAAAAATAAAACAGGGGGAAAAATATCAACCTTTAAAACCTGAAAGAAATCTAACACAGTGTGGCTGTATCTTTTACTTTGCAATTTAAATCCTTGTTTCATTATTTTTTTTATTCTTTATCCTATAATCTACCCATATATATTTTTCCAAATCACAGACAGTTAAAAGTTATAATTACTTGTTAGAGGGACGTTTATTTTAAGTATTACCTTCAGATATACTGTCAAGTCTGTTACATGGAGTGATGTAATAAACATATAATTATTTTCTATAAAGAAAATAATTATATGCTTGAGTGTGGAGGGTGAGTCTTTTAATTTGTGTTATAGAGCTCCATCTTTAATTTAATTAGGCAGCACCTAAAGGAAAATATAGAAAGTGAGGGGAGGGGTTAGCAGCACAGAAACAGTGGACATCAGGATCAAAATGATAATTCAATTAAAAGGTTACTCACCTACTGATTCACTTCAGGGTAGTGGATGAATGCTGCTGCTAGTGATGTATCTTCCAGCTAGTCTAAGCTTTCACAACACTGCCCAACTGCAGCTAGCATTTCTCTCAATGTGTGTATGTGAGTGTAATGACAACAAAGGGACCCCCAAACGTCTCCCAAGGCTCCACTACTAATTGGTTAATTAATCCTCACAGAGCTCGTCTGTGTAGCCAAGGGCTTTTAGTGTGGAAGAGGAGGGAGAGAGGTAAGGACAGAAGGCTGGAGGGATATGTGAGTGTGGGGGGACAGAGCGTGTTTGACAATGATATCAAGAGAATAGAAATGATCCCTCAAAGTACCACATGTCTCCCATTATGTTGTAACCACTTTGTTCTTAAGAAGACATTCCAGGGTTTTTTTTTCATTTTTTGAAACAATTTATGATCATTATTTTAGATTTGAATGGTGGGGTTTTGAGTACTATTTTTTGCTTGGAAAGTTTTTTTTCCCCCCTTCTTCAGTTTCTGCTTAGACCTTCTTCTGTCTCAGTTCTGTCCTTCTCTGTCTCTTTTGTCTGCTTTGCTGAGATGGGTTACAGTGGGCCAGAGGGAAGGACAGCCAAGTATAGAGTTTGTCTTAGTGATACTCACTGAAAGAGACAAGAATGTAATGTGCCCTTAGCTGCACCACAACACATATATCATTCTTGCATAATTTGTTGATTACACAGGATTAAATTAAGAGATTGAAATGTTTCAGTGTGTTTCCACATGATATGATTTGCTTATTTTACTTTAAGATGATTTCTGCACAAAAGAGGGATTATTTGAGTTTTATGAAAGTTAGTGAAGAAGAAAACAGAATTTAAGAGTGTTTTATATCAGCTTACTTGGTTACTTTTAGATTCTCCATAAAAGCAATAGGCAATAGTAGGAAGGAAAACAAACCTTTGCAGACAATGGGAAAGCATGGCATCCTGCTGGATTATTTCCCATTGTAACCAGACCTTGTGGGATCAGGAAATCCCTCATTCAGAGTCTTACTGATATCAGATCACTTCAATTGGAAAAATGTTTCCTGATTTGAAAACATTGACTGAATGGTACTTGTAACTCAAGGCTCCAGTGTGGCAACAGAGCATGGATTCAGCCTCCAGATCAACATCAAAACTCTCATGATAGTCATCTGTCCTAGACAAAAGTCTCAAACCTCATGACAATAATCTCTGCAGCACTTGACAAATTTGATTGAGCACAACAGGTGCACAATTTAGTGCATGTTGATCAAGCAGAAGTTGTGAGATTGTGAAGTAGATGAATCATTCATAATTTAAGTTCTACTATTTCATTTTATTGTTTATGGGGCCACAGTCAGTGATTTTTGTCTCTGTGGAGAAAAGGTTACATGTATTCATCTGCTTGATGTGTGATGGCACAATGTTGATTATCTGGCTACTTGTTTAGACTGAATACTAATTAAACTGAATTAAATTAAATGCAGTTGACTATTTTAAAATTGGATGAGTAAAAATTTATTGTGACTGGATTCTTTTTTTTCAAACCAAATGGCAGACAAAGGAAAAGTATACTGCTACCTGTGATTTAGATGTGATATTGAAGTCAAATGTTCATAATGGAATAATAACTGCTGTATGGACTAATTTGAAGTTTTCCATAATATTTAATATCAATTTTAATCATCACTAGAAAAGGCCAAAAATGTTTATTACTTATTATTGAAGATTAATATGGTCATCAAAAGCCTTATTTTTTGGAACAACAGCAATGTCATACTTCAAATGGATTCCACAAATGTAAATTCACATGAGTTGACAATCATTTTCTCTTTCTCTGCCCTTGCAATTCCAGAGATTTATTTGTGCATGTATTCTAACAGTTCTAAGATTTTATGACTCAGGAAAGTGTTCATGGATTCTCATTTTTCATTTTGGTCAGGGACTGGCTATCAGAACAAGGAAAATAGTCATATTTTGGAAAGCATTAGCTTCTGAACCCTTACTAGAGAACGATGCTCCTGCCAACCATACCTCCAAGGAATGCAAGTAGAATTACTGATGCTTTCTGAATAAGTGTGCAAAAGTCTATTTCTCTAAAACAACATGCTGCTGTTTACCACTCAAAATATCAAAAATGACTTCATATTCACTGACACAATAGGACTAAAACACATGGCCCACACACAGATACTGAACCAGTGTATGTTTAAATTCAGCAGGAAGTTACAGCCATAAGCAAAGTTTCTTTTTCAAACATGAACAGACTTCATAAAGATTGTGAAATCTTCTGCTTGGGAAGAGGTTCAATGTTTACAGTGAAAAGATTTTGATGACTGAAAGAGAATACACACACGTCCAATCCCCTTCACGCTGTTGGTAAAACAACCAACAGGTATTGATTCAGCTGCTTCGTAAACATTGGCTTTCTAAGAGTCTGTGTAAAAGTGCAGAAGTGTCCTAGTAAAGATCTAGTGTGCATTTTCTCCACAAAGGTTTGTAATTGCTGTTTAAGCAGGCAGGATTACATCATACAAAGTTTGACTATATTTAGCTTCAAAGCCTGTTGCACAATATGCTAGCATAAAAGTGAGTGAGAAACTTGAGACTGAATTTAGTCCAAAACCACCAAAATGCCCATCAAAAAAGCAAAACTATTGTTTGCATCCCTCACAAAAAACTTCTTCACCCTTGTAGGTTGTGAATGTGACACAATAATCAGCCTGCCGACCTTGAAGTTCTCATCATGGACACGCTGCCACACTATAAATCAACCATCAACCACCAGCCGCAACACTGTTTTTAATTCCATGCTCTGTGTATGGGGATTCTGTTACATGGAAAAACTTTTTGTAATTTCAAGTTTTGTTTATTTATCCATCTTTAAATCAGGGGGGGGGAAATACAAACAAAAATTTCCTAAAAACTGTTTACTGTATTCTGGTTTTTACTATTAAAAGTAATATTTACTTGCAGGTAGATGTTTAACTCATACCATTAACTGAACATAACTAATGGACAAAAATGAGAGGCTACAATAAGTTTTAGTAATGAATTTATTAATTTATAAATGTCTGACAGTGGTTAAGGAAGATTCCCAGACCAGGTATCTTCACTTTTTAAACCACAAAAAAGAGGTTTGACTCTTGTTTGCGCACCATTGGTTGTGTGAAACCACAACTCAAGCCTTTTAAACTAAAAAGGATTTCTATGACAGAAAATGGTCTCCATACCTTTAATTTCTGCCCTTAGAACTCTGTTGTTGCTTCTTTGTCATAAAATGTATCAGCAGCAACCTAATTATCTTGTGGACTGTCTGAGGTGGTACGCAGCAGGCTTTTTTTTTCTGCATATTTTGTCAGGTGAATTTACTTACCAGTCAAACACAGTGATGCTGTCATCATTAACGCAAGTAGTTGTGCTTTGTGGGCATGTTCCAGGTCCTACGGGGAAATTAAATCACAATCTCCATAAAGCTTGGGGAAAGTTTGAAGACTTTGAAGGTTTTCTGGTAGATGACTGCGCTGATTTTGGACTTGGAAAAAACACTGCCTTGTTCTATCTCAGGTAATGACAAGTGCAACATTAAGCAGACTGTGTGTGACACTGCATGGCATCAAACAAACCCAAAATGATTTCACACTGACAGCCAGACAAATAGTTTATGCATGTGTAATTTACCAATTAGATGATGGATATACAATGAGGCCCACATTTTATGTAATCCTTGCATGTTTGTTTTACAGATGTGTTTTCCCTTTCTCAAAACACTAACTAGCTAAGATTAGGATGCAAATAGACCATTTCTAATTCTCCTGCTTTGTGAGACACAAGAGCATCATATTTTTTTTTTTTTTTTTTACAATTTACCACCAGTAGACATTATAGTTGCCATTTGAAACATCTTGTCAAATTGTCTGGTTTATGTTAGGTTTTAAACAGTATTTTTATGTGTGTTGTTATTGACAAAATTAATGTTGGTGTCCCACGTATGGCATTATGTGTCTTTGTCGCCTTGTTTCTTCAGACATCAAAGCACAAGGCGAGGAGTGTCAGAAGTTATTTGGCCGCGATGGAGCCACACGGCACGCTGCCATTCACTTCGAATCAGCCCGCACACTGAGAGATCCAGCTCAGCCTCCAGGGCACTGCCACTGCTCCACACTTACATCCAGAAACAGGGAGCACACACACCTACATCACCCCTACTCATTTTGCCCTGCAGATTCACAAAACACAAGGCCTCTTAATAAGTCTCATCACTTAGCCAATGGACATCCCTTTTTGACCTGCTTATATGTGTGTATCTCAAAAGACCTGTGCAGAAACACCTGTAAGTCCTACATTGGCATAACAAACATTGAACAAGATGAGAAGTGTCTTTCCCATTGATTGTTCTTCCATCCCTCAAAATTTCTGAGAACTTCATCCTTCCCCAGAGGCTTTACTATCTTTCCTCTTCCTTTCTCTTATCAGCCCTTTCCTCCCTCCCATTCAGAGATTTCAGAGAAAATAACTGAGGGCCAGATTAGAGGCTGGTTGCCTCTTTGCATTACCAGCAAAGATAAATATTCCCAGGATGACTCCCAATGCCTGGAGGATGTAAATGTGTGCATGGAGCTCTCCAGCCCAAAATACTCACACGCACACATACGCAGTAACACATAGACACATATATGTAAGTATGTGTGTTATAAAGCACATGGCTTCATTTCTGTTTTGAGTAGAGTGACAGAGCAGATTGAACAGAGGGAAATTGCCAGCTATGTTTGCTTGTTGCTGGCTGTACTCACCTTTACCTGTGTATCTGGAATTGTGAGTGTGTGTATGCAGCAGGTGACGAATGGAAACAGCTGCGTTTCAGTTTCAACTGTCGCTAGCCTCAGGAAGACAGAGACAAGGAAGTGTTGGTCCAGAGCACCAGGGACAGCTGTGTTTTCTGGATTACTTTGTCCCTTTCATGCATGAATTATGATCCTTTATGTGGTTATGTCCTTTATGTTGATTTTCTTAAGGCATAAAAAAAATGTGGGAAAAAGTATTGTAAAAAAACCCCCAAAAATTCTAGGATTGGATTTTTTTTTTTTTTCAAAATGTTGTAATTCCCTTCCTAAAACAAAGTTATTATTTGGAAAATATATCAGTAGTATTAGTAGTATTTAGGGGTTATTTGATGTCACAACATTTTTTCTTTTACCTACAAGAGTCCTCAACAGTAGTTAGTCAGCATGTTTTTTTTGTTTGTTTTTTTTTTTTTTTTTGTCAGTCTGTATGTATAAATATAGGCAATAAAAAATGTTCTTTCTTGTAAAAATGTATATGAATAAAGTTTCTGGAATGTGTGTTATAAGTTGCTATTTGATGCACCTGACATTCAAATACTTAAAGCAGAAAAATCCTGCCATCATTCATCATTAATTTACATTGAAACATCAAACTCTGTTTTACTTGCATGTTTTGTAATACAATAGAGTAAAAATAACCTTTGTTGTTCCTCAGTGAGGAAATTACAGCAACAAGTGACAGACAAGTGTGCGTGGCATAATCTTATTCACTTATAAGCACTTTCATTGGTAAAATTATCAATCAGTTAGAAATTTATTCTTAGCCCCCGGTTTTACAAAAAAACTTGATCATGTTACACACAGTATAAAAGTAAATCAAATAAAGGAAATTATATGTCTTCAAAAGTTTGTATGTGGCTGTTAAAATACAGTAAACTCAAAGATGTGAACTTTATTAATGAGAAAGAATAAAATATTAGCATTTCTGTAAAACTGCACAATAAATATTTAGGAACCATATATTTTAATAAATACATGTGCATTTTGTATCTTATGTTTCTATTCCGGATAAAAGAGATTAGTTACATTCCTAATCTTTCTTTTTAGAAACGAATATAAACAGAAAAATAAAGAGCCTGACAGAGAATATGAATTAAATAAACCTTGTTTAGCAGCAGTTGATCTATGTTGTGGATCTTTTCACCAACTTATATTGACATCATGAGGAATAGTGTTGCAGTTGTGTTGCTTTTTCAGATGCATAACACACAGTTTTAAACAGTATATCTTTTTACAGAGGACATGTGTATTTATTAACAACACATAGCAAAAATACTTTAGTCAATTACATAGCTATTAGCTACATAACTTGACATAAATTTTACTTTTAGGTGGTTTATTGATAACGATTGCTTATGTTACTGTATTGAGCCCCGCTCGTGCCTTGTGACAATCTTTACAAAAAAGGGGATAAACACAACATTCTGAATTGACAGAACACACTCCCCACAGTCACTTCACCTAGCATTTTTCTTGCAAGATAATAAACAATGGGGGTAAATTCCCCAAATGTCTGACATTCTTAGAGAAACATTTCATAAATTCTCAAGAGTTTCTGTTAAAGCTTCACTCTGAAAGAGCGTTAAAAAATGACAAACAAATCAAGTCTTAAGGTGAGAAATAACTTTAGTTTCTGTAAATGTTTTACTGTTTCAAGCCTTTTCGGCTTCTGTTCACACTTAAAAGGCTAGTTTCTTCCAAAGAGACACAGAACCATTTAACTCAGTCACACTTCTTTAATAATCTTTTATTTTCTTATTGGATGGATACCACCAGCAGTGCAGGATGAGCAGCTGCTATAAATAGGCAACTTGAGTAGGCCGCTAACCTACAAACAGATGAGATATATTAAACATCACAAAAAAACAATGAGTTCTTTTTTTAACTTTAAGTATCTGAGCAGTTTTTGAAATCTCACTCTTAATGTTTTACTTTTAACTTTACATTGAACAAAACAATTAAATTTGCTGTATTGTAAACAGTGCATATTATTCTATATCCAAAGACTTGGCAAATATATTCCAAAAAAGAATCAAGCTTGAGCTTCAATCATGTAAACTTTGAATAATTTTGTCTGTTTCTTACCAGTGGCGTCTTGATGGAAGCTTTCAGCTGAAGCTTTCAGCTGAAGCTTTGTATCTGAAGAGAGTTTATCACCTGATCAGGGTTTATTTGTAGATTTGTTGGCTGAGATTGAGCAAAGAAAGGAATGGGCGTGTTTGATTCTGTGTAAAGTGCACACAAATTGGGTGGAGATAGTGGAAACTGTCAGAGTCATCAGATTTGCTGGTTTAACTTGACAGTTTCAGAACTAACATAAGTTTTTTTTTTTTTTTGTTATGACTACTGAACACTAATCAGTGAATAACATGCTCTGCTAGAGGCCCTTTGAGTACATACAGGAATATTGGTCCAGACTCTGTGAACACAATTCCTGCAAAGTAGCATAGGTTATAAGAATAATATGAATGCACCAAAATCTTATAATATAGTGAGAGAGAATGACTGATCTAAGAGCTTTTAAGTTGATCCAAGATTTAATGAGTCTCAAGTCAAGACAGGCAACTGTTGAGTCAAAACCCAAGTCTTAAACTTGGAATTTCAAGTTCTTTCTACTCTTTTTTTTAACAATGTTGCAATATGTTAAATGTAAATAACAGACCATGTTTTTTTTTATCTGTATTGCTAAAATATATGTAACCTAACTTACAAAGTGATAAAACAATTATTCTAAAATAACTTGCTGCACTGCAACTCGTACACCTATACATACAGAGTGTGGAGAAAGCCCTTTGGTATTCATTAAAATAGGTTAAATTAATTAATGGTGTGCACTTTTCAAATAATATCTGTCTTAAGCTTTAGATTTTGTGCAAAATGTCAAGTATTTTCAGAAAAAGAGAATTAAATCCAATTGAAAACCCAACCAAAGGTGTAAAAGTCCAAGTTAAGTTACAAGTCTCTGAACATTTGGGTCCAACTCCTCACCTCTGGAAAGTGTGACAACTACAGTCCATGTACCATTACCATACTGAAATGTTACATCTGAATGCAGAGCATTCTAGTTAACAGTCTGATTCAGCATTAAACTTTAAATTAAATCCCACACTGGTCTTTATAGTGTCACTACCACAACATTTTGTGGAACTGTAATTTATACTTTGGCATAATTTATGCATCTGTGGGGAAGCCCTGAGGAAATCTAACCTCATGATCTGAGCTGCCTTTGCTGCTCTGCCCAGAGAGAATCAACGTCTCTATTATGGCATCTCTTCAGAACACTAATTGCATGGAAGAGAAAGAGTAGGCAAGATTCGGCCATGAGCCAGTGGAAAAAAATAGAGAATATTTCATCCATTTTTGACTTTTCAAAGTGCTGGTGGGATCGGATTTGAGCACAAGTCAGCAAGGACATGGGGCTCCACAGGCAGCAGACTGTGCAACAGTGTCACTGAGTAGCTGCCAAAATGAGATGGAATATAACATTTTACAGACTCAAAGATTTTTTTAAATATGTGTTAAAACAGTCCAAATATTTAAGAACTGCGCAGTTATTGGTCAGATGAACTATATGTAACTCTAAATGTATATGGACAGTAAGGGCTTTAGGGTTAGATCATCCTGTCTTTCAAAGTACTGCCTGAAGAAAAATAACTGTTGGACATGTAATGTTATAACACTTGCTTTAGTTTACTGAAAGGGAGAAATGTATATACATACCCATGTGCAGGGGTCTATATATAAATATGTATACAGTACATATCATCAGTCTGTCTAATACATTCATCAACGCTTATGTAATTTCCCTTGGGAAGTTGAGATACTTAATTAAACTTTTCAATGCTTTTCCAATGTATTGAATGGGTTTGTACATTACTTTTGTTGACCTTTTCACATATATTGCATACAGAAATATTATATGCAGAAATAAAATAAAACACCTTTATGACCAGTTGATAAGTGAGTAAATTATTTCAGTTAAAAATATCAAGAAAATCACAAGTCGGCATAACTGGTGGCATCATGGTTGATGGAGCATCTGACAGTCAGTCAAAACAATGAGTGACAACATAAAGGATGGGTCCAAAAAATATACCATACATCACTGCAACATCATGATGTAATTTGATGGCGGTTGTATGTTTGTCTGCATGGCTAGGAAGTGGAGCTCCTTCATGAGGACACTCATTTTGGGAAGGTTTGTACATATAATCTTATTTTTGGTATTGTTTTTCTCTAATTTATGTTGAAAAAATAATTTGGGGTTTTTAACCAACTGATTTAGGATGTACGGATTTCTGAGTTGAACTTCTGGGTTGTTTAAGCACTGCACAAAGTTTAACAGTTTCTGATCATAGATATTTTGCTTAGATAGAAACAGCTATCTAAGTGCCATAAGTGCTGCTACTGTCAGGCTGAGAGTGCAGCCATGTTTGTGTGCAGCAGAAAAATGAAGAGACATGTCAGAACAAGACTGATACTCCCAAGCTGCAGTTTTTTTTTCTTCTGCTAGATACCAACGTTTGTCTGTTTGGACAAAGACCTAAATGAGAACTAAGCTCACACACACAAGCAAACACATCAACATGAGCTCATGCATGCGTACATAGTGACTTATACACTAACACAAAATTTAGTAATCAAACACTCATGGTCCTATTCACATTCATTCATGCATGTAAAGATAATAAACAAATATGCAGAAAGATTTGCTGCTAAGGATCTTTGACAAGTTCTATTCCTTGTTTGGTTCAGAAAATATTTGTTGTCTTAATTTTAAAATAAATTTGTGTTTGAACTATACAATTTTCTTTAGACAGTAATCTTTGAAAACGTTTTGATGTATTTTCTCTTTTAGCATCTGCACATTGTCACAGTTAGTAGCACTGTTGCCTTGCAGTAAAACAGCCCTGGAATTGAATCCTGGTTAGGGATCTTTCTGCATGGAGTGTGCATGCTTCCTCTGTGCAAGTGTGGATTCTCTCCTGGTACTCCTGCTTCCTCCCAGAGTCCAAACACATGGAGAAGTGGATATTCTCCATATGCACTCTAATTAATCTAAAAAATTAGATTAATTAGATCTATTAATCTAATTTTAATAGATCAAAATTAATATTTTAATCTATTAAAGCATTAATAGATTAATATTTTTGGTTAGTTTTAAAATACAGTGTAATGTTGCCATTTTTTTTGTTTGCCCTCCACCCAATTTAATGTTTTGTTTAAAATGTATTATTAATGTCAGTATTAGTTTGAGGAGGTGAAATTGAATGGCTAGATTGGGCAATGCATAGCTGATCAGTTCCTTTTATCTTTCTTTCTTTTTTTTTTTTTACTATATGGAAATACCATATAGTATTTTCTATTTTGATAATCTTGCTGGATGTCAAAATATGAATCATTTAATATTATTCTATTTAATTGCTGTCCCACTGTTTCATATATTTCATGTTGGAGTAGTCAAAATATTTTTGTTTGGTCATGTAAATATTAAGAAGTTAAGCTCAAACTTTGGACATCTTGTGTATCTTGTGATAAAGAGTTTAAAGTATACTCTGCTTCATATGGAGCTCAAAATTATTCATACTAGTGGAATGTGTTTTAACATAATTGTCTTTATTTTTCCAATGTGGTTCTTTCGACTGGATGTAATATTAACATTCTGAGTCAGTCAGCAACCCAAGTTGAATCTGAACGAGTGTGGAGGGAGATCAGACTTATGGTTGAGACAAGGAGGTATTCCAACTTCAGCTCAGGTAATGATGTCCAAATGTTTAAGAAAATATTCTCAGCAAAATAATGTGAACTTGCCAATATGGAGAAAGTAAAAACAGAGTCTAAAAATAAAGATTTATCTTTGTATTCTGCCATTTAATAAATATAAGCAATTTTGGTCATTGTAATTGATCTAAAAATGGAAAACATTGTTTTTGATTTAATGTAGGAAATAAAAAAAGATATCTTAGTAAAACAATCACACCTACATTAGAATTATTATTTTAATTATTTGAACACATATTATGAATAATATTATAACAATTGCTAGTATAATGATGCTAATTCTAAATTTGTCTTAGACTGTACTATTATCCAAGTAGCAATGTTGATTGATATCACAGAGTGTCCAAAAATCTGTTCATAATAAGCTGAGGCTTGGTTTAGCTTGAGAGCACATTGCATGTGCTGCAGTATCAGATGCTTTGAAAGCTGATGCTGAAATGTAAGATACCTAAAGCTGTAAGGCAGGTATGTGGGAGTATTACTGGAATATTGGCAGGGATATTTATTTATTATTATTATCATTATTTTTTGCCTTGTGAAATGTGGCTGTGCTTTCATTTAAAGATACACTGAACATAAGTGCTCTGGTAAACGCTTCGATTGGGATTCTTCTCGGATCGTATATCCTGTTTATTTTTCTTTTCTTGATTTCAAGGGTTACATTTCTTATCTGTCCATGTAAAACAACTAAAATGCCATCATTATAGTTTGATATCATGCATTTCATCAACTATAACCTCCATACAGTAGGTGAAGCCTTTCAGTTATTTTTGAATAAAGAGCACCGTGTCCATTAACAGGAAGATTTTCTAAAAGAGACACCACTGTTTCTCACCAAACAATCAGATAGTATACAGCAGCAGTTCTCTGAGTATAAACATGCTGAGATATGAGCTTTATCGCCCTCATTTATCTGACATCTGGGATCTCTCTTTTCAGCAGTGGTTGCATCAGCAGAACCGTTGTCCACAGCAGTCAAACCGCTTTTGCTTCCCCTCTTTTTTGTATCCCAGATGGGCAGGTGCATGTGTATATACAAACACCCCTCTGTCATGTGCTCACTCACTTTTTCTTTTTTTCTGTTTCACGAACAAGTATCTGTATAAAGGCACGCCACTGAGTATGGACTACAGCATTCTTCACAGAATTTTAACCATTCTTTCCTTTTTCCGGTATTTAAAACTAGTCAGTCGAATGTTGTGATTTGAGAGGTCCAAGAAGCTACATTAAATTCTGACTCAATCGCCAAAAGTCTAACAACAGAGGAGAAAATAGCTTTGCTGTTTCACTTTCCTCCTCCCACTGTTTCCCACTTTCTGTTGTTTAAAGGAGAAGTACACCGATCTGACAAGGGACACTGACACCTTTCATCACCCCCTTCCCTCTTTATGCAACAACTGCATTGTGGCCGGATGCCATGGGTAGGTACTGTAAACATCGCTGCCTTTCTCCCCCTCTCTCTAACACAATAGCATCCAACGTAATTGAGGCATGCAAGTTTTGTGGCTGCCATATGCCAAACACGGCCGAGATAAATTGCTTTAGAGGGAGGAAAGAGTAAAGTAGAAAACTGTTGTTCTGTGATTAAATCATTCAGGAGTAATTCTTTAAAATTTTGCAAGACAAACAGAGCAGTTTAAAGATTTCTTTTTACTATCAGTTGATACTGCTACTGCAACTCATTTTTGGCTATAATTTGTAGGATTAAGCGCCCTGTCAAACTTCTTTTCAGTTAAGTGTGACATTACTTAAATGTGGGCTTTTCTTTGTCTCAGAAGAGCATATATCCCTCTCTCTTTAGCCTATCCTGCACACTGCAAACAAGTCTGGACAGCTATGTATCTCATCCCTCTGCGGATAAACACAGGCAGGAAATGAATGCGGTTTTACAGTGATTCACCCCATACTGGAAGCATTTGTTGTCAAAGAAATACATTCAGTGCAGCCTTGGCTTCACATGTTTACTATTTTCTCCTGTTTTGGTAGATTTGTATCTTTTCAATTGGCTGTTTTCTATGCTGAAGTCACTGTGGTTATGACATTCAAATAGTATGGTAGTTTTACTGTATTATATGTATTTTTTTTCTAGTAAAAAATATGTCAGCTTCCTGAATTGTATTTTTGTGTCTTGACTTGTTCTCACACTGTATCTATTGCTATTCTGTCCCCTTTCTGCTTTCCCCAGGATCCCATATATCTCCATGTCTCCTTTTAAGCTTCACTATCTTTATTAGTCAAAAGTCGAAGTGCCCAAGGCCAAAGCTTAAACCACAAAGTACAGCTGGTTAGGGACTGTTGGCCAGAGTAATGAGTTTTACCTTTAGCTGAACCATAAAGGCTGGTTCCTGCCATTAGGGATTCCTAATCTGAAGTGAAGACAACACAAAAGCAAACGTACTTGCATACTTTAAACCCCTATCTTCCTGGCTGTAATAACTACCATTTTAAAAGTTTTTAAATATCTCTTTTTGTCACAATTGACAACAAAACCTGAGTTTTTGTTGAGTTCTGGAAATACCAGGATTTTAAAAATTGTTTATTGATAAGTTATGTACGATAAAGTTTAGCTCTCCACAGATGTGGTGTGTATGAGAGAGTACCTGTAATAAAAAGGGTTGTTCTCTATCTATCTAAATCTTTCATATATATCTTATTATAAAATAAAACTATACCAAATGGTAATACCAATATTTACTAAAACTTAAAGAAATTGAGTTTGAGAAACTTGTAACCCAAGTCATCTAGTCACTAGAGTTATTCACCTCTGGTGATTGTTTAGGAATTTTTCACATCAAACTATTTTTGTATTACATCTTTCACTTTTGCACTTCCCAACTCTGAAAAAGCTGTCACCATTCTTGATTCTGGCCACAAATGTTTTCACTGTGAAATGCAACCAGCTGGTGAACATGCATTTAGTAGGTAACCAAACTGGTGTCTCGTTAACAGAGCTCCAACTGATTTTTTAAATATTGTCTTCTTTTTTAGATGAAAAGGATTGTGGTTTTAATAGCAGTTTTCAATTGTTAAGAAAACTGCTACGCAAAGACTTCTTCTACCCACATTTTATGGTCACTGCAACATAGTTTGGAAAGGTTTAAACAGTGGATGTTATTCAGTTTTGGACTTGCATTCAAACATATTTTGAATTGCTTTTTATCCAACTAAACAATTATATATATATATATATATATATATATATATATATATATATATATATATATATATATATATATATATATATATATATATATAAAAAGAAGAAAAAATTCCTTTCTCACCCACCGCGGGTGGTTCTTATCCTCTGAGCTCGGGTCCTCTGCCAGAAGCCTAGGTGCTTGAGGGTTCTGCGCAGTATCTTTGCTGTGCCTAGAACTGCACATTTCTGGACTGAGATGTCTGATGTTGTTCCTGGGATCTGTTGTAGCCACTGCTCCAGTTTGGGGGTGACTGCCCTGAGGGCCCCGATGACCACAGGCACCACTGTGGTCTTCACCTTCCAGGCCCTCTCCAGTTCCTCCCTGAGGCCCTGGTCTAATATATTTTAATAGACACAGTTATGGCCAAATGTGAAATCAAGGAAAAGAAATATGTGTTCGAACAGTTAATTTTTTTCCCCCATATTTTCAGCCTTGATTATTCTTTTTCTGTGATCAGTTTTCTGTTTTTATTACATTATTTTTCATATCTGTTTAATCGGGTGCAGGGTTATGCAGGTGCTGGTTCTTGTCTGCGGCTGTCAGAAAGTGAGAGGAGGGGTCTTGTCTGGGCAAGTCTCCGGTACGTCACACAGCAACATAGGGAAACACAAGATCAACAACTCATTAACTCTCCAGTAAATGTTATGATTTATGGTAACAACAATAAAAAAAAGAAAAAAAAACTTTTTTGAGCTTTAATACTAATTCGACATTATAAACCTAAATGGAAATCATCATATATTTTTGCATTTAATAAATAATGATGATCAAAATAGAAGAGAAAAATGTTTGTATGTAACGTTACAGAATAATTTGGATACTGAATTAAAAATATGTAATCTCTTATGGAGATAAAGAAATAAAATAATTTAATTATGAGCCAAAAGAATGATGTTGTCTGTATGTAAAATTGAAATGAGTGAAACAGAGCTACGTTGCATTGAAATTAACCTAAAATGCGTACCTAAACGTTTGTTTAAGGGGTGAAGAAGTGGATGGGGAGGGTGTGTTTAGTTTAAAATGCATAAATTATCTCATAGATAAACATTGAATATTCATTGATTTTGCCTAATAAGTACCAGTTATTCTGAATGTTTTGGAAGTAAAATGCAAAATAATTTATTTGGATCAAAGACCATCACCCACCACATTTATTTGACAAAATAGGAAAATAATAATAACCATATTGAAATTCATATTAACATTTAAAACAAGATTCAATATTCTCTGGTATTTAAACAGATAGAGAGACCAAATTTGGTTTGTTCAAATATTATGCAATTTTTCAAAAGGAAATCTCTTCTGTTTCATACAGATAAATATGAACTTTAATGACATACATACCTTTCAAAAGGGTCTAATGACTTTTAAGGTTCAGAACAGCAGCATTGCACACACAATGCACATTATTTAAGAAAGATGCTATACAATAATGGCCACAGGTTTCTAAGTTTATGTCTTTCACTACCCACCAACTGGATTCAGTTCCTCCTGTCACTCTATCTGTTTTTTAGGCCACACATACACAGCCTCAATTTACTGTCCTTGGGAATCAGCCATATGTAGACCACAGATGATTAAATCCCAACTCTGGAATTCTGGATACAAAGACAGATCAATAACCTCGACTACGCCATAATCCCATTTACAGCAAAAACAACTAGGAGGAGTACCATAACTGTTTCTCCTCAAGACTTGTCTATTGTCTTTTGATCCACGGAAACATTTTGGGGAAGCAAACTTCAGAGTGACCAATAAGACCACATGTACAGGGTCTTTTTATCCAACCCTTATGCTCATGATTTAGCCCTTGGTAAACCAGTAAACATCACTGAGAGTAAAATACAGTATATTTTGTGTTTACAGGCCTGTTCGTTTCCCAAACAGCTTGTTCTAATTACTGCACTGAAAACCAAAGTGAACAAGAACCGCTTGTATGGTGTTTTAGAGTTGGAGAAGCCAGATGCCTTTCATTAGATAGGATGAGCATCAGCAACTATATGTTGCCATTTTTCTGCTTTGTGTCAGAGTGAATGAGGAGGAAGACAGTGTTTTGATTCGAGTTGTGTTTGATTTGGAAATTAGAGCCTTGTTAACTGCCAGGCTTTCTACAGTTTGCCTAAGGTGCTAGGGTCCATTTTACAAGAAAATCCTTTTTTTTTTTTCTTTTTTTCTTTTTTTGAGGTGTAGGGTTGAGGTGGAGGGGGGTCTTTTGCAGGAGCCCAGCAAATGTACACATGTTCCCTGAGAAACCAAGACATCTGTTGTCTGTGAGAAGAGAGCACCAGGAGCGGAGGTCTCTGTTGAGGGGTCTCCGTGATTCTCTTGGTACCCATAGTGACTACAGTGCTGAGTAATTGGTATGAAATCAACACATAAGATGTTAAAGGAAGGCGTGTCAAGTCAGAAAGGAAGGAAAACAGGTCACCTCATTCCCAGTGAAAGGAAAAAAAGAAAAAAAAAATAACAACATGAACACAGAGCAGAATAGGAGCAACGATCTTCACTGTGATCCCACCTACCCTCCTCCCTTTCCCTCTGTATCCCTTCCAGACCTAGACTCCAGACTAGCTTCATCCTTGTAATTTAGATTAATTTCTTCCACATTTTCCTCAGGGATTAGGCTGTACCTCTCAACCCCACCCCCTGCCCTTCTACCCAAAGCACGGCACACACATAAACATGCACAGCTCACCCCCTGCCACAGTTTCCTAATACTCTCATTATTAGATTACATTCCCTTTATGTCTAGCCCCACCCAGTCTTGACTTTCGTACAAATCACCCCAGAAATGTAAAAAACAAAAATAATAAGTTTAGTTGAGGAAAGTCAATAAATCACTCCACTGCTAATGTCTTTTTTGGCATCCATGGAGATTTGCTGTTGACATTAAAGTTAACTCAACTTCTACTGTTTAAATAAAACATAGTGCAATTAGAAAGGGGGTAATTATTATTCTAAGTAGCTTGTTATGTGACAATTGAAAGAGTTTAAGTTGTTTGACCACAGTTACCTCAGTTTTATTAACTATAAAAGTTTTTAGATCCACTAGCTTGGCAATGAATAGGGGTGCTAAAACTTGGATGCAGCAATTACTTTAGAATGAGCTTACTAAAAAGAATAGTCTTATCGAGACACAAATAAAACCGATCATATTCTCTAAATATTGTGGGATACCGCACACTGTGTTAATACCAACTATTTAATGTAACTGAAGAGGGGGTTTATTGTCAATAAACCACTCTAAAGAAATACAAACAAAACTATTTACAGCAACAAGTTAACCAAAACAGTAAAGGAAAGACATTTGGAGGGATTATCACAATGCAAGCATTTACAGACCCATTCAATACATTTAAATATATTTGAAAAGTTATTTTATTTTTGTAACTCTGGCTTGCATGTACAGTGATATGTGTACTACAGTGTGATGCAAAAACTTTGCAAACATGACAAGGCTTGCTGTTTTGCCAGTCTCAAAAAATATGCTTTGAACATTACAAGGTCAAAGGTCTTTAATATATTAGTTCTGAAATTATGGGTGTGAAGCTATTGCTAGTTAAGTTAAAGCTAACTAACTGAAGACTTTATGATATTTGATAAAACAAACATTATAATGGCCACATTTGAAAAATATTTTTACTGCAAGATATGTTTTTTAGTTCTCTTGGTTCTACCTGTAGCTGTTTAATAGCAGCAGGAAACATTTGAAAAACTTTGTCAAAACAGCATCAATAAAGTATACACCGAGAATGAATAGCAGCAATACTTTCAAAATTGAGAATTTCATTATTATGTAAATCCTTGGTTGTTAACCAGGTTTAAAATATTCTCAAAATGGGAATGAATTGACGCATGGACAGTGTAAAACTTTTCAAAAGGAAAATCTCGTGTTTCTGAGACAAGCGATTAGTCTTAGAAATAAGGGCTCCTTTTCAGACCAGAAAAAACACAAAGAAAAAGGAAAAGACCAAAATTGGCAAAGAGGCATAAACAAAACAGAACTATAATTTACAGACAATGCACTGTATATTTTTATTGCTTTATGCTGGATTTTGATATCTAAATAATACTCTTTTTTTAAGACTTAAGGTGAAGTTTAAATTATACTGCACATTTCACAACTTCCTCAATTTAACTGACCTAAATTGTAAGATTGTTAAAAAGAATAATCCTAAACGCACTGCTTTGAAGAAGAAAGCTGCCTCGTGGGGCACAGGAGCCAGACTACTGGGTGGCAATCATATTGTTTATTTCTCTTCACCACCACACACAGATAACATAATGCAAACCTTGTTACTCTTTAGAACACACACTCCTGAATATCCTATTTTTAACACAAATCCAAGTTTATTCACACTTGGTTCCTGTACAAAACCACAAATTTGCAACCTCCTTTATAACAATGAATGGCTCAAGTACAGCATGAGAAGTGTCTATTGTACGTCATAAAAAACATACATAACAAATTACAATTCCAGAGCTTCACACAGAAATCAATAACAATTTTCACTTGTGATTTTAAAAAATTCAAAATTAAATTAACAACTGAAAAAATTAAATTTTGGCTGAACATGGACACAGTTGGTAACACCTTTGCCCTATTCTGCTTTCCTCTATGTATTTACATGTTCTCCATGTGTGGGTTCTCTCCAGGTACTCTGACTTCCTCCCACAATCCAAAAACACTTCTGGCATTTGGTCTATCTATGTTGCTTTTAGCTATGAGTGAGTGTGCGTTGCCCCTCGATGACTCACAACCCGTCCAGTGACCCTACAAAGAAAAGCAGGTATAGGCCATTGAAGGATGCACGGATGGATGTGTTTACCTAAAGTTCATTATATAAATTATAAAAATAATAATGTTTCCCCTAATTGCACAAATTTGAATTTAAACAAAATTATTATTAAGAGCTCAAATATTTTTAGCTTGGCTCTTTCCATTACTGACCAAAATGCATTAAATTCCAGACCCTGTCTCCACTAGTAAATTTGTTGAGATCTCTTTAATCATATTTTGTGATGCAAGTAAAAGATATCTATTTTTTATATATCTACAAAGAGATACAAACAGCCATTTTCCTCATGAAATAACCATCTGCTGCCTGTCTTCACAGAACCAGGAGCAAGCTTAAAGCCACTGGTGATTTACAGATAAGAATATACTACCGTCATCTTTCTGACTTGTCGTTTATGACTAGGGATGTTAGGACCATAGTTTAACTCATAAAGTGGTTTCGGTGGTTGGGAACTGCAAGCGAGCGATTAGTCTGACTGCAAACGAGCCTTAATGCACAACAGATTTCAAACACATTTCTTGAGAGGAAGTGGTTGACAAAACAGAGAAGGGTAAAAGTTAACAGCAACGTATCTGTGAATTTTTGTTCTAAATCTTTTGAAATTTATTACAAGAAGAAAGAGGAAAAGAGCATTGATACAGAATTCTTTCTACGTATCTCCCTGCTCAGAGATGATTGAAAACAAAGAAAAATGTTTAGTGAAACACAAGATCATTTGGTAAAATAAAATAAAAAAAATTAGACATGACATCAAGTTATTCCCATTTTGGCACATTTTTCCTCTGTCCTTTGAGCTTCATCACGTGACTTGCCACGACCTACATTAAAAGGTCATGCAGTCAGAGCTAACTTGAACTACAGCTACAGTTCAGTGAAGCTGGAGTTGACAAGTAGCCCAAGGCCTTCATAATGAAATGTAAAGATTACATTAGCATGTCAGTTATATCTCCAATTAAGGAGGTTTCTGAGTCCCTGTCTTTGTTCTTAGAAGAAGAAGTGGTGAATGAGATCAACAAGCTCACGCTTGTCTCCAGTTCCCAGCTACCTTAGGTGTGTCATATGGGAATTGCTCACCCTTGCTCACAGTTTAGAGTTTGACCAGTTTTCATGTTGCCAAAGTTTTAGAAATCACACGACAAAGGATGACACATGGAAAACAGGTGCACTCACAGTTTGCAGCTAAAACGTTTTTCACTTGGTGGCATTGTTCCTAAGCTCACAGGTTTTAACTGTGTACCTTGGCTGCTCCTTTGGCATTTCCAGCCTGCTTTGGCTAGAGCTGCCAATCTTTGATCTTCTATCAAACTTGCTGATAGAAGATTGTCTTTGCAGACAATAGACGTTGAAAGTGAATGGAATTTGTGTGTCTTCCAAAACAAAAACTCTCTTATGTGACTGAGTGACAGCCTGAAAGACAACTAATAAGAAAGTGAACAATCAGTTCTGTATGTTCAATCAGACATTTTGACTTAGGAAAGTGTTAACTCAACTTGTGTTCAGACATTCATCAGAGACACTCAAACAGTCCTGCTCTTTTCTTCTTCCGCCTATAGCTTGCACCATCATCTGCTCTCCCTGCAATTATCTACTCTTTCAGGCCCATGCATACGGCATAACATGAATAACTGAAGGCAGTTAAAGTCAACTGCTGTGAGGGCTTTGAGCCACTGGGTTCAGGTTGACAGGTCTGGTTAGACTGGTTTCTGAGGGGAGAGGCTGATACTTGTCTTGCTGCAAGGGATCTGCAGCTAAGTGCAACTGCTGCTGCGTCTTTACTGTGCAAGATGTTTTTTGTACTTTTTTTTGTCAAAAATTGGTTTCTCCTACTGACCTCCATGGCCACACTTCTGAGAAAAGTACAAAAAAATGATAACACTGCAAAAATAAAAGTAATATAATTTCAAAATAGCTCTCTAAATTAAGTGCAAAATGTGTTCTATCAATACTGCATTGGTATCATTAATAGAGTAGGAATAAATACATTAACAGATCACATGCAGTCTGTCTTAGGTGTTCAACATTTCTTTGGTGCAGCACCTACTAAAGTCAATTTTAGAAGTCTGTCCACTTTATATCTGTCACTGATATTTATCAAACTGCTCCTGATACACATAGAGACAGTCAATATGATTCAATGTGGACTGGCTGGGCAAGTGATGATTAAGCAACCTTGTTTCCTATGCTAGCTTGTCAACAGTTTTTCATCAGTCTCTCACAGACATCAAAGGTTCTCTCAGCAGTATGGGGAAACTTGTAGCAGTACACTGAAACAACAGAGTAGAAAAGGAGAGGCGCCACATTAGCTTGACAACATATTTGCTGTATCTTAAAACTGTAACTCAGCAAAACTTTCAACATTGCAAACCTTTTTGCAACATGTGGCTGAAGTATCAGATATTTTTATGTTGCTTTAGTTTAAATTTTTGCATAAAAAGCAATGCGAAACACAAAGAATGAACTTATGCAATGTAGCCAGTTAAGTTGCAGCTGATGTGATTTTAGAGACTGTGCATCTCAATAATTACAATATCATTGCAATGAGTTGTTTGTTTCAGTAACTCAATTCAAGAAGTTAAAGGACATTATAAAGATTTATTGCGTTGAGTGAGTTTTATTTCAAGCATTCTATTCTGTTAATTATAATTGTCAAATTGCGGCCTTCAACTTGGCACAAATTTTTGTTTCAGACATTTCAATATTTGTCTTTGAATTATACAAATTACATAATTATTTTTATTGCACAAATGTTATGTCATGACCCATTAATATGTTATGCATCCATAATTGGTAGTTTAGTCAAAGGGGAAAAAAAAGATAGACAAGCAATAGGCATAAGAACTGCTAAAGAAAATTTTGTTTTGACACATGGTTAAGGAGCCTTGACCATGCACGTTACATGGACATACTTTTCACTAGACTCGCATTCTGTTTTTAAACAGAATGCTGTGTAAAAAATCATTTTCAGGAAGAAAACTTGAGGTTTCATTTGGTGTGTTTTGTAATTATAAAAAATAACATAAAATACACACTTTCAGTAATTTAGTCTGTTTTCAGTTTCAATTTATTAAGTTTATTTATGTGTATTGAATCTATAGATATACTAAACTTTGTTTTTGAACTGAATTACTGAAATAATCAAAAAAAACTTGTAAACAACATTCTAATGTATTAAGATGAACCTGTACATCATTGTCTATGCTTTTTGTCTTATGTAACACAATTTATAAAATTCATGCCAGTATACTTAAATTTACTGAAATAAATTAAAGTTGTTAAGAATTAAAAGTAACTTTTGAAATCCAGATTAACATGGGAGCCAAAACACCTGAGCAACAAAAAAACAAGAATATTTCAGATAAAATCACCATCAACCATTTTCTTAGTTCAAAAATAAACAAGTCATTTGCCTGCTCTCCACAACACATCTTTGTCCCTCACATGATGGGCTGTTGAGGTCTACGCCTTCAATGAGCTACACAGCCTATTTGTGAAGCTGACTGAGAGCAAATAATGATGACTACTGTTCGTATTACTTTAGCGGGGGAAATTTTCTTCAGCTGTTTATCTACAAGGAAATCTTCCAACACATGACTTAACCATTTTCTGTGAACTATTGCTGAAAAATCTAGGCCATAAAAAAGGAAATGTGTGTTTCTGTGATCTGGGCAACATCACTTGCACACCGGATCTGGCTTCAGGCTTTCATTTTTTATTTGTATTTGATCCTGGAACTTTGAAACATTTTTTTTTATTTTACATCTTTAACAAAAAAGGCAAATTATGCCCATTTCCTAAACTCTACTTGAGGAAAAAAATCTAACCCATTTAAGAAAGTTTCTAACACATCTTGTAAAAAGTTAGACCATATACCTCAATGATGCTATTATTTACACAAACCCATTAAATTACGACATAAATTAAAAATATATATTTACATTCCAGGACAACAAATTGAATAAAATTCTATATTTTGACATTTTGAATTTAATGTCTAGTTAAAAAACATTTTAAAAGAAAGAAATATGTACAAGTACACACATTCTTAAGACACGCATTCATAGTAAGATTGATGTTTGGCTGCTTTACCTCATGCTTTCAAACATTAATATTGGAGAACAGAATTGTGTGAATGCTTGTTATCCACACAAACACTTACAAGGCGTCTTTTGCAGCATCTTTAAAGTCTCTGGTTTGTGAATGAGCACTAACTGAAAAATTATTGCCAGACTCGAATTGTCTCCCATTAAGGAAAGCAGGATAACACTGGAGTCAGAATGGGGTGTACAAAACAATAACAAAAAAACCCCAAAGAAAACAGAGTGTATTTTTGATCCTCACTCTTTCGCTATGTCTCTTCCTTTTTGTCTGTCTCTCACACATAAACACACACGCGCACTTAAAAACTGTCCTTTGCAAGTCCATTGAGACACAGGAAATCAGTGGATTTGCCTCCAGACTGAAGGGTTAGGGCAGGGAGAGGGGTGCTGAGAGGAATTCACAGCCATTGCAACTCATCTTAAAATGTCCACTAGAAAAAAGAAGAAAAAAAAACACTGAATGCACTTGTTCCCACCCCCTTTTAAAAAAACTGTAGTTGACTTGGAATTTTATGGAACTGCATCACTATTATTTGATGGTATGTTTAACCATCACAGAAGCAGCTCCCAAAAAGCCGAATCCACAGAATTCCCTATTTGGAGTCAGTACTTACCGATGTGTAGCCAACTGTGACAAATCCAAGGTTTTGTAGAAATATACATTTACATCGGAAGCACACATACACCCACATACAAAATAAGCTCTCAAAATGGTAATACTAAAGATAAGTTTCAAAAAGTCCAAAACAGGGAGAGGGCAGCAAGAATGAGTGTATTCTGTGATTGTGAAATTCAGGTTTTCTCCTTTTGAGCTCTCATTTCCTGTGCTTGTCCATTTTGTCAGTGGACTTGCTCCCACTCTCCGAGGATCCCTGTGTTTCACTGCCAGAACTCAAGTACATCTTGTCCACTTGTTTGAGCGCCTCATTTAGGTAGTTCTGGAGGGAGGTCATTGCAGCGCAGATGGCTGGAGAACCAAATCCATGAGTGATGAGGCTGAAATGAGTCAGGCAGCCCTGGATTCCAGGCTCCAAGATGGGCGCCGGCCTTGAGTTTCCTAACGGTGACCGGTCCTGTGTGAGCAGGTCAGTAAATTCTTTGCAGATTTGCCTGAGGGGAGAGAAACCAAAGTCAGGATGGATGCAATAATATACTTGGCCTGAAAGCCAACCCAACAGATAACGCAGTGGGTGTTTCCGTAAGGTAGCTGCTCTACTGCCAAAATAACAGAGCAAAAACAGGCCTTGAAAAACAAACAAAAAAAACGAGTTGCAACCTGACTCTGTTACAAGTGAATAAATGCGCGCAAATAAGATGCAAACCACAAATTAGGAATACTGACTTAGCAGCGAGAAGCATGTTCTTGCGAGAGTTGACCTCGTTGCGCTCCACATGGGGCCTGCCCAAGTATTCAGCTATTGCCTTTGCAGGAAACTCAGTCTCGCATACATAACCAAAGTCTCTTGCTAAATGAACAGCTTCACCTGTAGAAACAAAAATGAAAAATCAGTTATTAGCTCAAACCACCAGACACAAGACATTTCTTCTTCCAGACAACTCCCCAAAAACTACTCTAAAATCACACCATATTCTTGCACACAAAGGGAAAAGTTTATACTGTTGTTTAAAGAGTTGGATGAAAAGGAAACAATTCCCTCTAACTGCTACACTCATTCCTTCCAAAACAACTGCAGTAATTAGGGTGTCGAATTCTAAACCGCGTAGAAGTGACAACAGTGGCTCTTCTGGTCTGAGCTCAACATAATTAACATTCACTTTGGTGGCATGAGTCATGTATCTTACACCTATTTAAGTTATTTTAGAAGCTATGCTCAATGAGGACAGAGTATATAAGCAAAAATGACAGACTTCCAAATATTACTTCCATTGGTTCTGAATTGCACCATTTTTCCTTAGTCTGTGAATGTTAAGTTGAAAGGTTTTACTCATAAGACACAAGTAATGAAAATGTGAAATATTACATTTAATTAAATTTTCTCATCTTTGATCAAAATGTATAAGCAGTGTAAAGTGGGTCAAACTTTTGTTTTTATTTTCCTTATTTTAAATAGCAAACACACAATTACTAGCAAGATAAATGGAAATATGCTTATTTCATATTTGCACGCCCTATTCCAGTGAACAGTGAATATGTGCCACTCTGTAAAATATCTATAAACATATTGTGAAAATGAGTGTTTTCCACACTGAGCCAAGAATGGAATATATATATATATATATATATATATATATATATATATATATATATATATATATATATATTTTTTTTTTTTTTTTTTTAATTCTTTAAATACTTTGCCCAAACTAATCCAAATGTTAGTTCAGTGCTTATTTTTGACATTATTATTTGTCTGCTTTGGTTTACTTGTTGAAAAATAAAAGAAACTAGAAGAAACCTTGAATGTGCAATTAATTCTTTTTGACCATTTTGCAGAAAAAAATGCATTGCATGTGAATTAAATAGCTTCAAATGTGAAATAAAAATCAAATAAACACGTTTATTCTTTCATGACTGGTTTCTGATTCTGTTGTCCAATTACCATGAAATGTGGATTTTTTGATGATCTCTTTACAACTAAATTGGTGTTATTCTTATGTTACTGTCTCACACTACATGATAATATGAAATTTTCAAATGTTACTTGTAAATGTATCAATATCTATAATTTATTTATTCACGCAATATTATTGCCAACCCTACATTTCAACCTGTTGGAAAGAAAGTCATCTAAACAGAATCTGTTAACCCAGAGAATGATTACCAGTGTTAAGACCTCTTGCCTGTGGAAAACAAAGCCAGTGGAAGGAATTTATTTCCATCTTGAGGTTGCTTTGATTTGCACTGTCATAACGGGCTTATGTGGATAAATGGTAATACTGAGGGCATAAAGCACCTCAAGCTATGCTTTTTTGAAAGTCTTGCACATAACTAACAGGATTCAGGCAGATGTTCAGAAGCACAAGTTTTAAGGTCAGCTGGCCCTCCTGGGGAGCTGAACACAACATAACAACGCTTAATTCAGCTTTGAAGGTCTCGAAATAAAACAGGCCTCCAGTCACTCTCCTGCATAGAATCATTAGCCTTAAAAATGAATGGGAATCTAGAAAGAGAAAAAAAATATCCTGCTTCAGCCAGCGGCAGGTAGGCGGTTTGAAAGTGATACTGTGATCATATGAAAGTCTAACCGTATCAAGATACATCTGGTGTGCACAAGGTGACAAATTTTTATCTTGTCTTTAGCTCATGCCATAAATAGTACTACACCAATAAAACTTGGTCTGAGGGGATTTTGGCTGGTTTGCATTAAAAAAATACAAAATAATACAAAATTGTCAGAGTATGTACTTAAAAACTAGAAATGTCTTGTTTGGAATTTTGAAAACAAAATAAGTATTTTTTACTAAGCAGTAACAAACAAATATAAAAATAGATTTTACTCTTCCAATACTGAACAGAGAAGGATTAATTTCTGAGAGAATTTTGCTTGTTAGAAGTTGTCTGTCAGTCCATTTCTTTTTGGTGGATCCAGATAGCTGTTTATAGAGAATAAAGCCTGAATGCCTCATGTTCATGTTTTTATTGGCTCAAAACAAAAGTATAAAGTAAAACATTGCCATTGGCAAAGCTTTTCTTCTATTCTTATTTTGACCAACTGGAGAGGCTAATCATCCATGTAAAAGGTCACCTCATGTATACATAGTGCTCGCTACTTAAACACCTTTCTCAAGAACAAAGCTGGTTGACAGGCAGCTTGAATTGTTTTATGATTGCGCTCTAATAAAAACACACTTTGCTGAAGAGAATGACACTCGTACATTCCCACGCTATTTGAGCAGCATTCCAGCCAGTGTAAGACGCAGTAAAAGTCAGAAAGATGCAATATGCTATGAATGATGTGTCATACCTTCTACAAGTGAGGTAAGTAGAGTGACATTGGCTGCCTTCCTTCTTCCAGCAGGCAAATTAAGCCCAATTTTATCCAGCTTCTCTCGCAGAGAACGACCTCCATTTTTTGACTTGGCTCTGCAGGATGACATAAAAACGAATTGAGTCCAAATCCTTGAAAGCGGCAACAGATTTTAGATGCACATTATTTTATTTTAAGAAAAAAATCTCACCAATACTATTTGATAGTATTTTCTATTATTTTATGAGTTTTGGTGATTATTATTTAAGAAAATTGAACATGCATTAAAAGAAAATAGTGTGCGAAATTTGAGAAGTGTAAAAATATTGTAGAAAAGAAGGTCTCACTCTATGTTTAACATTCTAAAATATAAACTGCTTTTCCTAACCTAAAAGAAAAACAAACAAACAAAAAATATCTAATGATTCAAAATCAAAACAGATCCATCACTCAAACATGCATTTGTAAAGGCTTCTCATATTCTTAACTTGTCATGGCAGAGTCAATTTTCTGCATGGTCAGGCCAACATCTCTCCCTCTATATTGTGAGTGAGAGATCTTTAGAGAGGCATGTGCGACTAAATCCTCCTGAACCCCCACTACCCCATCATCTCAACGCACTCCCCTCCAGCCCCAGTTTCTGTACTTACAAAGCCCCTCCCTTAGGTATTTGACCTACATAAAAAGCGTTGTGTATGTCAGCATTAACAAAGGCACAGGGGAAGTAGCAAACATGCACTTTGACAAAAAAAATTGCTCTGATTAGGGGTGTTAAGCACAAATGGTAACCCTCACCCCACCTTTTCAACAGACTGTCACTGTAACATATGTGACAAAAGAGCAACTGCTATAGCACAGATAAAACTATACATCATGCAAACATCAGCAAACACAATCACACACTTTTCAGATTGAAATGTTAGAACAAGGAATACCTTGTAAAATACACAAAAAGAGTACAAGCCAAGCTGAACTTTAAAAAACAAAGTATTTTCCATGAGCCACTGAGATTTGAGCTATGGTTAATACTCTATTGTATTATTATGACTTATATCTAAGGTTTTCATAATGTATGGTATTTATAACATTTAAGGTTGAAAGTAAAATCAGGTCAAGAAAAAAATATATATTCAATCCAGTTAAACTGTCATGATAAATGAATTTAAGCCTTGACCTGCGTAAAACTCCTCCCAGGAGTGATGCGTTCAGGCACTCCGGGGGTGACAAACGCCTCTGGACTTCAGCCACAGTAACCTTGTACTTGGATGTGGAGCTCAACAAGGAAAGGCGGCCCGGTACGGAGCAGAACACCTCTGTGGGTTTGATACCATGCCCAGCAGTGACTCTTTCTGGAAGGGAAGGCCCAGCGTGTTGCCTTTCGGTAATGTGACAGGGCCTGGAGAGAAAGGGAAAAACCTACATTATGAACACAAAAAAAAAGAATTGTGGTTGGGCAACAGTGATTGTTTGCATATGCCCTTTTCCAGTGTACGTACATAAGCTCTAAATCCTTCCTTGAATGTCTGGTTTTTTGCATGTAATCACAAGAAGCTGTGCGTGTGTGACTGTGTGTGTATGTATGTATGATTAAGCAGCTCCGAGGAAACCAGTCTTTGGTGAATGAGTATTTACAAGAAACATCTTCTTGAACCTTTCGAAATATTGTATGGTTCATAAAACACTGGATGCCTGAAGGCTAGCCCTCATTTTAAACACCATCCACAAACAGGTATCCACAAACAAGCTGAACCTCTTTTAAACCCTTACTTTGTAAAGGACCTGCTCTCTTCTAAAAATATTTACAACTTTGTTTTTGATCACATTCAATAAAGATTTATTTTAATCAAACACAAAAGGACTGACAGTCTGCAGACAAACAAAAAACAGTACAGCACACTACAATACAAAATACAGCTATCTTCATCCTCACCAGCAAGAAAGCCCCCCTGATAATAAGTCCTCTGTATGCGATCAAGGTTCCTGCCACCTCGTAGTCCTAATACTGAGACAGAAATCACAGAGTCACATGGGTGTTTCACTTCTCCTCTGGGGCACATGCCTGGGAATGACATGCCATTGTTTACAAGTGGGAAAACCTAGATTGCCTATAGCGTGGCCTTCAGCATGGGAACAACATAATGACCCATCACTGATTTCCATAACATCATGAAGATGGGCTGCTTTATTCTGCTGCATAAATAGCTTTCTGCTTGTAATTGTGGTATCTAGCTATCTAGCTATCTGAAGTTTTATTGGACCCTGTTGTCAAAGCAGCAAAAGTTTCAAAACACAATTCGTGCCCCTATAGATTACTAAACTGTCCTTCCTGTGCAACCCAAACGTCACACCCTACCAGTAGCTGGTCCTGCAAACAGCCAAACACAATTCAAGATTCAAGACCAACTCCTAAATTCCTGAAAACGTCATCAGAAAAGATTTGCTATGAAGAGCTTGAAATATGATTCAAAGCCTTCCTCCTCTGCCCCTTCCTCAACACTGCCCTGCTGCCAGATTGCTCAATTTCCCCGTCATGTCAGCTGCAGCCTGTCGAATTTGAAAACAGGGATCAACTCCTTTCCCACTGATGAATTCTTTCAAGCACCTTCACTAACAGAATAGGTGTAGGATCATGTCAAGCTTAGATGAGTGCATCTCATGGCTACATGCGATTATCATTGTGCAGAGCAGTAGTGCAAATAAAAGACAAAAAGCTGCCTCCTTCTGTGCACTCAGTGCCCTGACATGCCATCAGCAGCATGGTATTTTTTGGAATATAGAGTGAAAAAACACAGTTCTTGTTGTATAATTTCCCATTCCTGTTAGTAATTACTGCATTGGCTGTACAAAGACTACAAAGGCAAATGTGCCCCAGGCAGTAAATTCAAACAAGAGCACTCTTTTTCTTTTTCACTTTCATTCTTTCTCTCTTTTTTTAATTCTAACTTTAAAGAACTTGGGAAAACTTACCTTTTTTGATGACTGTCTGATCAGGCATAATAATACTGTGGTCATCTACATGCTGATTAAAAAAACAAAAAGAAGTAGATAAGGATATTTTGTTGATGCAATATAAATGAGTACGCTTAGATTAATTTGACATGGTTTAACTTTATAGTCACCATTTGAGTGAAAAAAATGTGAAGATGATGATATTTAATCTGGATTATTGTAAATTTAGAAAGTATGGAAAATTACCTAAAATTGAAATTTTAGAAATGATCAATCAGTGACTGTTTAATTTCTTTGAATAATCCACAAGACTTTTAAAAATGCAAATGGGTTCAAGAATCTGCTTCGCTCATGTTCAGTAACTCCTGAATGCACCGTCAAGTAACTACATGTTATAATTCTCTTACCTGAACATCCTCAAGTCCAGGGCCCATGTCATGAATTCCCATATTATCACCAATAACAGAAGAGTCCAGGCTGTGCGGGGGCAGCAGCTCCGGCCGCCGGAACCCCTCTCTCCTCACCCCGGACGAGCCTCCCTCGAGGCCCAAGATTTGACTCGCCAGTCCGCTCCTCCCGAGTCCCTCCTGGCCTTGCCGGCCGGGCCAAGACGGCTGCTGTTGGTTCGACGAAGGCGACTGGTGTATGGAGTTAATGTTGAACGGGTCGCTGAGATGGGAGTATGGGTCGGTGGACTGGGGGTAGGAGATGGGCTGGTACGGAGGTGGAAAGTACGGGGGCTGGAAGTCTGAACCAGCTGAGTGTGAGAGGGAAGGAGACGGGCTGTAGAGGTGCTGACTGACCGCTGGCAGGTGAGGCAGCCGGGGGTTCCCATTGCTGGTGCCGTCATGCCTTTCCTTTGAGAGGCAAGAGACAAGACAGCTGAGAGAGATGGCAACTGCAGGGTAAGTGGTGACATATATCTCTTAAGGAAATTATAGGTGTCAAATACCTTATCTCTTGAAAGATTTCCAATAAAAATAATTACCAGTTGGGTGCACATTAGGTCTGGTAATAGGATTTTTCTTTACCTATTTAAATAAAGGCGTATTTTAAAATACCATAATAACTACAAAACAAAATATTTTATTTCATATTATTATTATTGTTATTATTATTATTATTATTATTATTATTATTATTATTATTAGGCTATATTCTTAAAGCTTTATTCAATTTTATTTTCAAGAACTGCAACAAAGTTTCAAAGCTGTAAATTCTTTTGATACGTTTTGCCCAGCATTCCTGTCCAAACATGCTCCTACTTTGTTAATGTTACAGCCCTTTTCATGCTTTTTTCTATTCGCACATGGAAATAAATACCAGCCCGCGCAATAATTCGTGTTGTTGAAAACCAAGCTTTTCCTTCTCTTCACTCCAAGTTCGTTTTGAACGATAGTATATTATCAAAACTCACCTCACAGTCTTCTTCATATTTTACGTTGTCAGCTAGTTTCCACAACATTCTGTCCGAGTTTCACCGTTGCAATAATAATAATAAATAATAATAATAATAATAATAACAATAACAATAATAACGAGAAAGCAAAAAGAAGAGGAAGAAAAAGAAAACGTCGCCTTGGGTTAATCCAGGTGTGAAAAAAATGGGAGCTCCTTTGAGATCATTAACCCGATTGCTCTTCTGCTGCAGCAAACAGACAGCAAAGTTGTGAGGAGAGGGCTCAAGGGCAAACTGACCCACGGACTGACGCTCCCACAGCAGACAGGCTATGAGCCTATGAGTCTCCGTACCCACTGTGAGAGAAAACAGTCGTCAAACAATATTTCTCACCCCCCTTTCTCTCTCCGGTCAATGCGCTCTGGAGTTGTGTTGTGAAACTGGGCGAAACTGCTGCATAAGAAACTTGACTCCCTCTTTTGGACAAAACAGAGATGTTCAATCCTATTGGGCCGAAAAAAAATTAGCTCTGTGTTATATCTGCATAGCCACTGTGAGAGGGCGTTACCCTGTCCAAGGATGCCGATGACAGGATAGAACAAAAAATCCTCTGATTGGCGGGAGGATGGCCCAATCAGAAGCCTGTCCGTCTTTGCAGCCGTCTTGTGAGCCGTCTGAGTCAAAAATTGACCCCCCCTCCCTTCAAACTTCTAAATCATTTTTTTACGTGCAGCGATGGATACAGCTTTTTACCACAAAACTAATTAGGTTTCATCTGATTTTGATTTTCTATTCAAACCCAATGGGTTCCTGAACCGAAGGGCTTGTGTTTTTGAAAATACAACCAGATGTTCTGGATTACAGACCTTGTAAACCAACTGGGTCCGGTGTAAATCGTTGCGAAATAAATCCCCTTATCGTTAAAAGAAAACAGCTTATTTTACCGCTAACTGAACACGTTTCATATCGATAAAACTTAAAAATGGCGTATTTAGTTTAATGTCTAGGTTGATTACTGGCCGGAACCGACACGATGGGACTTAAAAACGCCGCTCTGTTTGGTTTTTGGGAGTTACTGAAATTCATCAAAGTCCAACCCCCACCCACTATCTTCCCCCCCGCCCCGATCCCCAGTTAAAATTGCTATTTAATTCCCCGCGTTATATGAGATATATTTTTTCTGACAATATTTTTGAATTATATAGTCTTCAAAATTGTGTTATTATTATTATTATTATTATTATTATTATTATTATTATGTAGATAATTTTGATAATTATTTACAACTTACACAATTTACTTGTTTATTTTTCTGGTTAAAAATCGATGGTTTTTCGTCTTGGTCACCTTCTCTTTCTGCATCCCAAGCATCAAATTACATTTTCAAAAGTCACAGCCATTATTATATCTGATCATGGTGACATTTTGCTCTTCTTTACTGTTTTTTACTGTATATTTCGAAAAAATCCAATATATCGTTTTTATTATTATTATTATTATTATTATTATTATTATTATTATTATTGTCTCGCAAAAAATGCTGATTTAATTTATTTTTTCTCATTCAGCTCTAAAGCAGCTTGGGCGCCTGGCGAATCTATAAACAGGTCAATGAGGTTTTAATGTTATGGTTTTACTCAGTGGTCGTTAAGTGCTCGTTTCAAACCACAACAAACCCCAAAGTTTAGCAGATTATTTATGTCTCAAAAAACTATAATTTGACGTCTAAGCCTACAATGGACAGCCTTTTGTCCTTTAGGGGAAGAGTCCGTGGCGTTTATCCACCCCAGCTGTGATTATAGTAAGTATGGGAACCACGGGACGTGAGCGACAGAGGATTATCCTCTTCTTTTATTCTCTTTCTCTTTTTTTTCTGCGTGTTACATCTTGGCTTGTTGTGAAGCCAAGCAGAAGCAAAATGCACGTTGATTAAATATCATCCTCTTTAGCAGGCCTGATGAGGGAAGTTAGTCACGCTTGGCTGGACTGTATAATGCTTTGAACAATCTGAAAAGTGCATCTTGGCATAATGATGACAGTGATATCTGACTCATTTGATGTCAGGTGTAAAGATGAATTGGATCTGTTCCCGGGTACATTAAAAAATACCACACATGCCAATGAGCCTGTCCTGCCTGGTGATTTGTTTAATTTAATTCTTAGCAACAACAATGAAAAATACATTTTTGAAAACGTGGGTAACAGCTGAAAACGGATAGGCTTTAATTAAAACAAAACAAACAAGCAAGCAATTATATTTGTACAATAGCCCATTATTACATATTACTTACGGGTTAACTTATAGCAGGGCTGCCCAAAGTCGGTCCTCGAGGGCCGGCTTCCTGCACGTTTTAGTTCTCTCCCCGGCAGTGCCAACAACCTTTTCAGCATGCCAGTTTTCTCCTCAGGCCTTCTAACGAGCCATCATTTGATCCAGGTGCGTTAAACCAGAGAGAGAACTAAAACATGGAGATGCCGGCCCTCGAGGATCGACTGTGGGGATCCCTGAGTCTTATAGTATGGTTATAGACATGGTTGCAACTGACTATTTACCGTAAATAGGAATTGATCTTTTTTTTTTTTAATTATTCAAAAACATTACATTAAATCTATTCCCAAAATTGGCTACAAACCAACATTTTCATACAAGCGAGTCAGACTCTACATGATTCTGACTATTATTAAACCACAAGTGTTTCCAAAACTGCGCTACAAGGTTACAAATTAATAATTCGGGGGAAGATACAAAATAATAGGAATTCAGATACAAAAGAATAGGAATCCAGTCTGAATAGAAAAAGGGCAATAAACATAAAACAAGTTTTGTTTTTAATTAAATCAGTCGTAAGAGAAAGCCAACTAAACACAAGCACACATGGGGAGAAATCAACTCACCCTCCAGTCTATCCTCTCCAGCACAGACATCTGCAAGCCTCCAGTTGCAGCAATCCCTCTGAGACCCAGCGACTGACTGAAACCATGGAGTTTCACTTCACCTGATTATCGTGCAGTGCGCATGCGCCAGTGTAACCGATACACCTGAGTGGGACAAATCAAATGTCACTCATCCACGGAATCTTGCAGGTGTTTTTTTTTTTTTCTTGGCTTATGGAATAAAATATTTTTTGAAAGCGTGAAAGAAGTCTAAGACTGAAATAAAATTATGGTTTAGAAGATACATGCTAAAGTGATGTGCGGATCCAGGAATGGGATTATAAAAATGTAAAGCTGATTTTTTTAAACCAGTCTAAACATATTAAAAGGTAAAAACAAAGTTTAACAGGTTAAGGATTAAAAGAAACCCAGAGAAAAAGAGAGGAATTTGGGGATGAGGTAATTCCTCCCCCCTTAAATGACATCGCCCCGGGCTGACCAGAAGAATCTCCTTTCAAAGGCAACTCAAGCTTTTTAAAGGCCAGGAATGGCTGCTGTTATCTGATCTCCAACTAAATGTTTCCCCCCCCCGCCCCCCAAGTAAAACCAGTGAATACATCAAGGTTTCTCAAAATGTGATTGATAAATTTGGTTAAAGGAAAAGAAGAGCGCACCTCTCTGCCATGTGCCGCGTTCTGACCTGCCATGACGCTGCGGCCTCATCAAGAAATCTGACTTTCACTGAAATTTCATTTGGGCTGATTTAGATAGCGTCTCTTTATAAAGGCACCATGCAGACAATTACCAAATCAACAAAGAAAAGGTCTCAACATGTAATCAGCACCATACAGATCACACAGAAAGCAGGCAGGACGAAAACTGCTTGCAATAAAGTACCTTTATTAGATTGAAAAGATTAATTAGAACTCAATCATTTATTGGAACTAATCTGGGTTAACCAATTTGCTTTTAATATTTTAGGTTTGAGGACGTTTTTCCATTCAAATATAGTTGTGCTACCTTTATGAATAAAAATATCCGGGCTCGACAAACTGAAAAATATAGCACAATTTTTGGTCGAATTTTGTAATATTTGTTTTAGAAAGGTACACCCGCCAGTCAAAGCTTCTTCGACATTTAAAAGACCACAGTAAGCCAATATGGATGGAAATAACAAAAAACAAATCTTGTATAATAAATAAAGTATTTTATGGCTCCCATCGGTTTTTCAGCCGTGATGATTCTTATTTGTACCTGTACCACTTAGATATATACTCTAATAATTCTCAATAAAGGCAAATAGAAAGGAAAACATTTATAGTGCAACTTTGTGCTTAGAAACCAAAACCCCCTTGAATACAAATTAATTAGAAAAATTCATGAATAACGTGATTTTAATACATACGTTACCCGACTTAAATCACAAGAGCCACTGTACGCTATGACTTTGTATCTGGTGCCATCTTGTGGTTCAATCTTCTCATTACAATGTCGAGGGTTTGTTCAATGTATGCTAATGTAGACTCTACACTAATATGTATTTTGCTCCTACTTTTTTACTGACCAATATAAATCATGTATTGCTGTGAGGAAAAAGGAAACGAACACATCTAAAATCTGAAATGTGTGCCACACTACATTGTGGAATCACCTTTCGTTGCAGAGTTTGTTAGAAAACCTTTGTGAACATCATTGTCCAAGCCTTGCCATTGATTCCTTCAGATTTCAGTTTTGACTGGGACAACATATAGATATGCTTCCATCTTAAACCATATATGTTTGCATACATGTATGGTTTAGAGGTATACATACATATGTATGCATACCATGGCAGCTCTGGCTGAATATTAGCACCAACTGCATTTTTCCAGCTTCCATCAGACTTTCTATCAGTATTATTTTTTTTATTCTCCATCCATATTTCCATGACCTCTTAACAGCTTTCCCAACCCTTCTGAGAAAAAGTTCTACCACTGCATGACTCTGCCTTTACCATAGCCCAACGGGTTAATTTTCCACTACATGTAGTATGTTGGGAAGGAGGGCAGAAAGTTCAAACATGTCCAATGGATGTGACAAATCTGAGTCACAAAATTTAGTCACAAGTTGTGATAACTGCCAAGTCAACAGATTCCCCCACCAGTTCCGTGGATCTTTGTAATCCTCCAGTGTTATCATTGGTCTCTTGTCTGTTTCTCTGATTAATGAATTAATATACTTTAATAATCCCAGAGGGAAATTCACATTTCAGTGTAACCTGTCCAAAATAACATGCAACATTCTTCTCTCTTTTCATTGAATGTCTTGTTAGATTAGATAAACTGCTATGTCTTGATAGGTTTGCTGCTGTTTACACTTTCTTGGATGATGTGTTGAACAGTTCTTTATGAGATGTTTAAATGTTATTTTTCTACTGAACTTTGCTGTAAATTTTTCCTCCATCTTATCTTGCGTGATCTTTTGACTCCATAATGCTGTTTGTTCACATATTACTATAAATAAATGAAACTATTTCCTGCACCCGTATGTTTATCAGCATTTGATTTGAGACTGTAGTGTCACATGGTTCTGAGGCGCCACCTTTTGGTGAAAAAAGAATGCAAGTACCAAGGTGCTGATAGTATGGCTGCTTCAGACATGTTTTGAGATGCGGATTCATGACCAATGTAAGTAGTTCCTAGATGCTTCTTGTTTTTTAAAGGTGTGAGAGGAAATATTTGGGCTTTTTTATTATATTACTATGTGTTTATCATGAGCATTGCAGATTAATGAATACATTGGCAAATTGTATTGACTAACTTGTTCTAAACCTTTGCTTCCTGTTAATTGCACAATTTCTGAGTTACAGGGGTAGCTCAGAGTTTGTAAATTAATTAAACTAATCAATGTTTGTAAGTCTGTGTACTCTTCGACTCTTAAAGCTTCAAGTATTCCATTTTATTTATTTATTTTCCTTTTTGATTAGTGGGTTAATAAATGCAAATGTAAGCTGGGTATTTTATATCTTTTTACACAATTTCTTTGTATTGTGTTTTAGGACTACACAAAACCACCATAAATAGCTATATATTTATGGAAACGCGACTGTTCGCTCCATTATTCTGCAAGAAATAGCTGGTTTTCGTGACGTGCGGAAGAGCCAATTCTTCTGAGTTTGATCTGAGTGAACGCTGAACATGTGGCCCAGAAACAGAGGCACGTTAAGTAGTAGATTTTCTCACTTCCTCTTTGCTCCAGTGCTTAGAATGAGTGAGAAAACCCATGTGGGGTGGACGTGAGGGGTAGGGGTGGCACATTTAAGTTAAAGCCTTCTTTTATTTTAAGCTATTATTTCTATACGGGTGCTGCAAAATATTTGTTTAAAAAAATTAATAATTTTTAAAAGTCCGGATGTGACAGGCTGCAGATTGTGGTTGACAATTCCTTAGCCGCATGGTTTTACTTTCTTTTTAGTGTATTCTGTCTTTGTGTGTCTCAACACAGAACACTTGGAACTCTTTAATATAAGCAAAAACTATAATAATCTATGTCCATATAGCAAATAGCCTATGCTTTGTTACTGTTGACATTCAGGCTACTTTATATTAAAAAATTATTAATTTACCCAGGTGTGATTATTTTATATCAAGGGATCTGTATTAAAAATAAACTGATTTATAATGCCATGTTTTCTTGGCATTATTAATATCCAACCATGCGAGCATAAATTTTGCTTTATTTTGGAAACAGATCTATGTGTAGAGGCTACCCTGAGGTAGCATATGGATGGCAGATAGATGAAACAGCGGAAATAATAAAGAGCAAGGAAGTGAGTTGAGTCAATTGTGTAAACTTGTTGATTATGTGAAAATGTCACAATGAGACAGAACACAAATGTCAAATAGTTACTTATTAATGCCTTCAAAAATAAAAATTGTACATACGTAGATATATTTCCCCAATAAAAGCTTTGTCTTCATTCAGTGTTCTTTCAGCCCATGGATGCATTTTAGTGTGGAAAGTGACAGTCTTATACTAGCTTTATCCAACATCTTCACAAGATCTTTGGGTTTTGTTCTAGGGTTGATTTGTACATTTTAAAGCAAAACATGTTCATCGTTGAGACAGAAAACCTGTTATGATCGATGTAATGGTTGGATTTCCCCATCACTTGTGTATAACAAATTAATACAGCACCATCAAGCATCGGGGAATTGATCCCAAGGATGACCCAAACTTGTGAAGCACCATAATTCTCTCCCTGATATCTTGGCAGATTTCTCTTGATTTCAAAGAAGCAGTGTGTTTCAGGTGTGCATCCAGTTAACTCAAAGGTGTCACTTAACCTATCAGAGGTTTCCAAAGACATGGCACTATTACTTGGGATTCCTCTCATTGCTTACCAAGATAGTAATCAATCTGAATTAAACTTCTGATTGTCTAAATGAATCTGACAGTTTCTTACCATTTCATTGCGGCATTTAGCAAATGGAAATAATCTTGGTAATTCTGAGCTAAAAAAGAGAATTTTTTTCTGATGGAACTTGAGACAGAAAAAAAGATGTTTATACAGTTTTAACTGTATAAACTTCTTGCCTCTTTGACCAGAATCATTCTCCCTATTAGAGATGTCTTTGTACCCATTACAAGTTAACTGCTTTCAGGGATAAGTAGGTATGGAAGCTTACGTTGTGAAACTTTCCTCATAACTTCATGAATAGTATATTTAAGACAATTTTCCAGAACACAGTCTTTCTGGTCAGACTTTATGAAATCATCTGCCACATAGAAACAATGCTTAGTAAATAAATGTTTAGAAAAATAATGTATTTTCTATAAACTTCTATAAACCAGGGTATATAATTTGCAGATGCTTTATCTACTTTTTCTCAAGTGCAACACGATAATTTGGTGCTGCTATAGACTGGTGCTAACAATCGTAATCCAAACATGCAACACATGTAATAAACAAAAATTAAGCATTTTATTTCCCTGTCTACACAGCACATAGCATGGGGAAATCATTGCAGAAAAAAACAGAATTTGATTAAATAAAAATTATTGAGACATCTGTTCCCTTCATGCAATAAAATAGCTAATTTGAAAAAAGGTAGAAGAAAGTTAGGGAAAAAGGAAAAGACTCCTCAGAGATGAGGGTTAAAGATGTAACAGATTTTCACTTTTCAGAGCAAAGTTCCTGTCCGAAAGCTAGACATAAAGAAGGTTGTCGTTTGAAGACGAAACTAATTACTAAACATGTTGATGCCTGAAAGTAAAAATGAGGACTTAGACAAAATACATTTTCAGTTCTCATACCACATCATAGCTCTCAATTTATGTTCATTTATGCGTCAGATGCTTTAATATGCTTAAATCATTTTGAAGCACCGTAATGTTCTTAATTTATTTTAAATGAACAATGAAACAAATTGAAGAGCAATTACAAATTACAAATCTTTTGAAGACAAGCAGCGCACTCTAATATATTTCAATTGCATTAGACTGAGATTGAAATACATTAAAATGTCAGTTTTTGCAGTTAAGCATAAGCCAGCATGAGTTACTTTTCAAAGTCACACGAAAGACTATTTTCCGGTCAGAGTGAACTTGAATGCAACATTGTTTTCTATCAGGATTTTAAATCTGTAGCCACATAGGTATGGATTTAAAGAGATAAACTCTAGATATGAGGGCACAGTAAAACAAACAAAGGAGGTAAGAGGTGACAGAGACAAATTAGCTACCTGGAAATAGAGGAATACATGAGGGAATTGCATTAGGACATCAGGTTACAAAACAACGTCATAGTGTTTAGGGAAGGGTTCGCAAAATGTTCACGACATGTAAACAAGGAGCTACTGGGAACTGAACAAGTAAACGGGGAATGAATTTGCATACTGGTGGCTTTATTAAAGGTCAGCTGAATGATGCGTGTGTGGTGCTTACAGAATGAGGGACTTGAAATAATGAAATTTAAAAGAAAGAAAAGAAAAGAAACAACAAAAGAACATGTTTTCTGCACTCTGCACTGAGAAATAGCTGTTAAAAGTGGTAAGGTGTGTGAGTGACCCAGTTGGATGTCTGGTCTTTAGAGCGTTTAGCAGAGCTGTGGGTGGTGAAGAGGGATTTGAAAGCCTCAGACTTTTCCTCCATGTCTTGGATAGACCTCTTGGTGGCAGAAGCTGCCAAAGATTTGGAGACTTCTGTGGAGCTGGAGGCACCAGAAGGTCCAGCCACAGCTGGGAGGGAGAGAGACACAGCACCAGGTTGAGGCATGGCAAATAAAAGAGATATACAGGTGTGGACAAAATTATATTCAAAAAGGATGGGACTCATGAAAATTTAGCATAATCTAAGCAGCAATATTTATTACAAAATAAGTCTAAAATTGCCTTTACTCATATCTCAAAAGTACAAATTAATTTTTTAAAAATTTGAAAAATTAAAAGTTTTGTTAGGTTTTCTACACAAACATGTTTTAATAAAAGTTTAAAGTCATCATGAAGACAAAACCTGATACCAGAAGAAGTATAATCAGACAAAACCACTCATTCACAATAAGCTGCCATTTCAAGGTAGGGAGAATACTGGAAGAATACTTCATTTGTAAACATTGATTCAGTCTAAACATAAGCTCTGTCTCCAAGCCCTTCAGCTAATTGTGTTCATCCACCTGATTGGCTGCTCTCGTTTCCATTTTGTTGTGATTTCCTCCCAGCTACATCTACTGGTGGAGACTGGGCATCCTCTGTGGGTGGGGGAAAAATGATTAAAGCAAAGAAACACATTGTGTCCAATATAATAAAAGCACTGTTGTATTCAGGCACTAGTGCTGTTTTAACACATGTTTTAAAGGGAGATAGGGATTCTTACAAGTGGGGGATGATAAAAGCCCTCTGGGAAAGGTTTTGGTGCAATAACAAGCAAAAACAAATAAACCCATAAAAAGAGAAGACCTGCAATCTGATTTATAATGAACAAAGATTGAAAACTGTGTAATCCTTGTGTTGTAATGATCAATAACTTTCATACATGCAGAACAAAAAGCTTGATTTTTAAGTTGATGGAAAAGTTTTTGTAGCTAGCTGCAATTGTTTTGCAGCTAGCTACTTGTTCTCTAGTCAAATAAAAAATTAACAGGAAACAACACCAAGATTCAAAATGCAAAGTATGACCTGACTCATGAGACTCCTGAGAAGTCCCAGCTTTAGTTTAACATTTCTTTCATAGTCAAGAAGATCACATTCAAAATAATTTTGAATGTAAATTAGCTGGATAGAAAAGTCCAAAGCTTTTTCCAAATACATAACTGTGCAAAACCTTTTAGCTATATCAGCCAAAAGAAAAAAAAAATCCATACATGTAGCTAGACTTGTTCTCCCTGGTTACTTTACTGGGTACATTTTTTTTTTCTACTCAAAAACAAAATTAGCCAATCATATGCCAACAGGTCAATGTATTTTGACATTCAGCTGTCATTCATCTGTGAAAGTTCAAACCAAACAACAGCATGAAGGAAAAAGTGGCTTTGAACATCACCAGACAGGCTGATTTGAATATTTCACAAACTGTTGAACTGTAATTATTTTCATGGACAACAATCTCACAGTTTTAGAAAGTATGGTCCAAAAATGTCCAGTTTGACAATGATCAGAATGTCAACATGTATTCCCAGTATTTCAGTAGTTTGTCTAAATCGTTGGCAGTAAACTTTAAGTACACATCAACTTGTTTTTTTTTTTCTTCAGCAGTTGAGTCTTGCACATAAAATGTGCACAAAGGCTTTGTGGTTGAGAGCATTAGTCACTGTTTCGATGCAAACCCCCCCCTTCCCCCCCAAAAAAAACCTATTTGCTATTTCCAGTTGTTTCTGAGACTCCTTAATTTTATTTAAACTAGGATTGAAAAGATTAATAAAATGAAACAATTGTCAACTAATTTAGTAACTGATTATTTGTTAACTGGAGTACAGAGACTTTAAGCAGTATAGAGACTCAAATTATTAATCGGTCAGTCAAATAATAAACACCAAAAAAGCCAGAAAAAGCAGCTATTCACATGTTGATGTTAGAAGTACGTTTTAGCTGTCCATGCACCCTTAGCTCCAAATGAGCAGGCATACGCTAAAGGAACATTTCTATTTCATTTTACACAATAAAATATTTATTATCTTATTTAAAGAAATAGACTTAATTGTTTGTTCATTTGCATCTTTTAATGTACTTCTAATATTGTATAAAAAAAAGCTGAGGTGGTCAAATGAATAATCTGTAGAATCGGTCAATTTTTACCTGGTTAATCATCAAAATAATCAACAGATTAATTAATTACTAAAATAATTACTAGTTGAAGCCTTAATTATAACCACTGTATTTGAAATGTGCTTCATCATATGTGATGTTGAAAATAAATAATTTTGTTTTCCTCTATCTCTGTATAATAGAGATAACCTAAGAACACAGAGTTCTGAGGTTCAACCAATGTAATTTCTGAGCTTCACTGCACAGCAAATGAGTTCTTATTAAATTATAGCTTGCAGTGTTGTACTGTTGTAATGAGGGACAAGAGAATCAATAGAGCAGCTTAGGAAATGACAACATTGACTGTGTCCCTTGGAAACTGCAAAACCCAAGTGTGTGGAGTACAGAATAAGCTCTGATTAGAAACTAGGGCTGGACAGTAATCCTAAAAAACTCAGCACAATTTTAGTGTTTCATATCAGTCAATATCAATAACTATTGATTAGTGTTTTGTTATCTGAAATACTGCCATTCTGATGGTGTGACCTGTCCTGTTTTATTCAGTTTTCACTCGACAACATAGCTTTTTATTTTTAAGCAGTTATGAGGCATGGTAGCAAAACCTGAAAAAGCTGCTGTGCAAGTTGTTCAACAGATTATTTCTATGTAACCGAAATTGAGGTTGAACTTGAAGCTACTCCTTACCCAGCTTGTTGTTGCTAGGTAACTAAAAAGTGAGTAAGTTAGTTGATGCCACTAACTTGGCTTAGTTGGTTGTGCAAATAAAGTCTTAAATGTGCCTAAATCTCCCAGAATGCTATATGGCTCTGGACTGGAGTTCAAAGAAAATGCTACAGATGGAATTTTGAATTTTCCATCAAATGTATTATCTACTGATATTGATCAAGCCTTTCTTGTGATATACATTGTTATTGAATTATTCTCCAGCCCTATTAGAAACCTTAACCATTATAGCTGTGCTGGCATGAATCCATCAGTAAAGCAGATATAGTAGTACACAGAAAAGTCAGCAGAGTTTCTAATTTTGCTTGTTCTGCAAATGAATGATGCAAACCCTGAAATAATCCATTTTAATTCTAGGTTGTGAGGTAGTAAAATGCCAAAGGGATGTGAATACTTTCGCAAGCCACTGTAGTTGGCTCTCTTCTAAAACATACCTTGTTACACAAGCATCCTCATTGAGTAACTACTGTTTTGTAAACAGGAAGCCACTGACTACTGAGATGGGTTCTAGTACAGAAATGATAAATGTTTCTTTACACTAAATATAGCATTATTTCTTTTTTTTTTTTACATTTATTCATTCTAATCTTACTTTATGTATTAAGGCAAAATTGTATGTTGCAATGTAGTAATGATATATCAAGTTCGTAGCTGAAAAAATTAAACCCCCAAAACATTTTTAGTACTGGAAATACTAACAGGTCTACTTGACATGTAATCTCCCTTTAAGATCAACAAAGTATTTTGGATTTGAATTTGGATTGAACAGTAATGAATCTACTCCATGGAGTTTTCTAATCTTGGCTGTTGGAACATACAGCCAGAGTTTTACATATGCCCCTGCTCCAACACGCCTGATTTAAATAAGCAGGTGATGAACAGGGCTTTGTAGATCTAATGGTGAGTGTTTAAGGTTCATTAAGTAATTCTTTAGAATCAGGGCTATTGAGGACAAGAGTAGAACATTCTAAAATAAACAAATTGTATTATATTCAGTCAAGTTGAGGGGTCGAGATAAGCTATAAATGTCATCAGGCTCAAAAAGAACTTGGTGATAGACAGGTCGCACCATTTAAAGTGATATCCAAATCACAGGGAACGTTTTATAAGCTGTATAATTTTGCTTAAGCAAATCAATTTTTGAATAACATAATTGGGCTTTAAACAGACCTTTGGATTCTGGTGGTGCAGAGACAGTTTCAACTGCCTTTCTCTTCTTTGATTTCTGTAAAGATAGGACAGGTTATGATTACAAAATAAATTAATTATCCCTATACAGTACAAGGCTGTTGCCATAATCAATCAATCACATAATAAATTAAAATAAGCTCCACAATTTCCATTCTGAGACATTATATTAACCATTTAAATAATGACTGGTTGGTTGTTGTTTTTTATCAATTTTAATAGTCTTTGTGAAGGCAAACTTGCATTATTATGCCATTATTAACATATTACTTGAAAATAGTCTCAAAACAAAAAATATTATTGTATATCACAATAATTTCTTGGCCAATGTATCTTCCAATAATATTTATTATTGTGACAGGCCTCGGTGCATAGTTGTAGTATTATGTAGTTATCATTATGTTAGTTGAAAATGGTCTTAAACAATGTTATAATTTATTTCAATACTTTATGGAGCAATTTATAACACAGTAAAATGTGTTATCATGTCAAGCCTACCAATATGGTCAGAAAAAATTCCAATGCAGCTTCATAAATTTTAACAATAGAATTCACCTTGGTTTTTGCTTTGACTCGTTTCTCCTCCATCTTCTCCTTCAGCTTCTGGACCTCCTCTTTTGTGCCATTAAGCACAACTATGTCTTCATCTTTAAAAGGATCCCCACACTGAAATGCAAAGAAACAATTTAACACAATTAACAAAGAAAAAAAAGACAACAGAAAATCTAAAGAGGGAACATCTAATTTGATAAAATACTGAAATCGTCGACTAACGTAAAGGATTAAAATAGTCCCAATCAAGAACCTATAACTGTTGTAATGAGTAGGTGAGCTCAAAATTATTCATACCTCAAAAATCTTAAGTGATCATCATTCAACAAAACATTTTCTATTAAATGGAACTGAAATGATTATATGTCAAATATACCCTAAAAACATGTAAATAGTCTCCCATACAAACTATATATATATATATATATATATATATATATATATATATATATATATATAATATATATAATATTGATAAATGCTTCTTTTACGTACTTTAAATACTTATTTTACAATACTTAAATGATAAACACATTTCTTAAACATTTTTTGAAAACATGCATATAGTGGTGGTTTTTGATATGGGCAGTTGCCCATGTGGAGTAAGCCCATATGGAGTACTCCAGGGTGGAGTAAGAAAGAGGTGGGGCACAAAGTAGCTAAAAAATAAAATGTATCTCATCTGTCCATTGTCCCCTGAACAGGTTTGTTACTACTTGTGTCCATGTGTACTGGAGTATGTTTCCCTCATTTCCCATCACACTTTGATAAGAAGATACTACATTACTTATTATCAGAGTGTGATTGATCTGAAAAAATATTGTAATGACAACACAAAAAAGAGCAATTATGCAGAATTTAACAGAAACCAGAAAATAAGTTTGTATATTGAATACACTGCCTTTTCTTTAGCAAAAAACTACAAGTGTCATAATATTTTTTATATTTTTCACAATACAGACACAATTCACAAGAGCACATTTGATTCATATCAAATATGGACGTACCTATTGGACGTCTCCCAATAGGTACGTCTTCCAGGGTTAAATGAGTTTGAGAAACACATCCAACAAGTAGATGTGGTCCTGCTTTGTCTTGCAAATTAATTATTTGTTTAGGATGATTAATGGAAATCTGCAACAAAATCTGTGGGAGATGTGTGGCACTTATTAGATAGACAAATGACGCAAATAGTAAAATATGGGAGGCCATTTACGAGTTTTCAGGGTGTATTCACTTTATGTAATGAGACAATGAAGTCAATGTAGGAAAATTCAATTAGTTGTCCACACGTAATAAATGACATAACACCTGTCATGAACATGAAGGAGTCCGTGAATGTTTACAATTGTTGTCATGAAATGTCACTTGCTAAATAATGCCACTTTTAATGGAAAGTTGTAGTAAACGTTGCATTAAATTTCATTAAAATAGTGTAAACTTTGCATCATTTGGTCAATAATGATCAAACTATGCAGTTTTAATTTACATAAAAGTTTGAATAGAACTTTAATGCAAAGTTCTATTAAAATTAGTATTAAAAGTCCATTAAAAGTGTGAACTTTGCATTAAAAGTGTCATTACTTACAGAACGACACCTCGTGACAAAAGTCAAACATTCATGATGACTCTTGACATGTGTAATGTCAAGTTTATGACACTGAAATGTCAGTCATATGCACACCCCTTCAATAAAGTGTGACTATAAAATCTAATAGAACACTATAAACAATACTGCACTCGCTTTGCATAATATAATAACACAACAATAATGAAGCTTTAGTTAGATAGTTCTCAAGCCTTGCTGCTATTACAATGACCAGCAAATGTAATTTCTGCTTAGACCTTTTTTGGAAACAAATTTGTACCCATTTTCATATGACAAACAAAACCGTGCTACACTTAAAAGTATTTTCAGAGATCAAAAATCCTTCATGTGTACATGTCTGTACCACAAGAACAGAACAAGTAAAATGGCTTCCTTGTAATAAAAAGGAAATCACACCCACAAATATTAAAAGGGGAACAACCAGCAAGGGATCTATTGTGCGATCATACTCCACTGTGGGTGTGGACTCTGGCCATGTGCTCTATCCAACAGAAGAGGGATAAACTCAGAAGCTGACCAAGCAGCAAACAACCTCTGTGTGCTCATTAATTCTCATGCTGCCATTACCACGGAAGGCAGACCGCTGGCAAGCGAGGCACTTTAACATCAGATCAACAAATAGGGCAAGTAGGAACCTGTTAGAGTTGATCATCTGCAGGAAGGAGAACAAGAGGGCTGGTATTTACCAAGAAGAGCTGTGTGGATGATTCATTACCTACGACCTAATTACACATGGAGGGACAAAGAGAAAGGGGACAGATAAAACAGGTTGAGGTAAAACAGAGGAAAATGAAAGGAGAGGAAGAGAAACACAGCAAGCACAAGCGAGAAGGAAGCCATATGTGGGAGGAGAGTGGAAAAAAACCTTAGTGTGCAATGAGTGAGTCTGTTCCTGTATGTCACGTGTGTAATTTTGTGTTACTGCTGGTAACCAGGAAAGGATGAACCTTTTCTCACAGGGATATGAGGAGGAGCCACCTAATCAGCAATGAGTACAACTCGAGCATAACACACACAGCTGACTTTAAGAGACACAGAAGCTCAGAGGACTCAGCCCCCGCCAGAGCACAACAAAGCGATCTCTACAACCAAATATAGCGCTGAAGTAGAGTACATATTTCTGCTGCTGTTCTTCTTGATGGAGCTAGTGGAGAGGACTACTTTGTGCAGGTTGTAGTCTGACAGCTCTGAAGAGCATTGAAGCCTGAGAGGATCGAAGATTTAAAGGGTTATTTCTTCATAGACACAACAGACTGAACTGCCAACTGAAGGTAAATTAGCATGTTTTTGAATTTGTTTTTGAAACAAATGATTTAAGAGTTTGATATACACAGCATAGAAATAATTGAGGTAAAAGTGTGAGGGAAGTGGAACAGTTGTCTTGTAATATTAAAGACTACGCTGTTCATACGTATTTGTCCCTTAATGTTCTCTGCTGTTTTATGTTGATGTTTCTGATATTTCAGAATGTCAAACAAATTTTACACTACGAAAAGGACAACCTATGTAAATACAAAATTCAGTTTTCAAATTTTTTATTCGCCCTGAGTAAAAAGCTATTAAAGACTGACATAGCATACAAAATAAAGAAGAGAATAAATCCTCAACCTATTAACTGCTTCTAGTAACAGCTGTCCTCACGGGTTTTGAATATGTGGCAAATAGTTTTATTTTTGGTCCACTCTTCTTTACATTATTGTTTCATTGCACACAAATTGGAATGGTTTTGATAAAAAAAACAAATTAAAGTTATGACACAGAGTTTTAATTGGATTTAAGCCTGGACTTTGACTGGGCCACTCTAAAAAACTTCCAAATTGTTTATTTTTAAGGACTTCAGAAGTGAATATGGCAGATCACTGTTCTGCTATATGACTCAAGTACACATGAGCTTAAAGTCATGAACCGAGGACTAGAAAGTGTCCCTCAGGGTTTTCTGGTAGAGAACAGAACTCACCGTGCTTTCATTTACAGCAATTCCTCTGCTTTCCTAAAGCAGCAAAGCAGACCCAGACCACAATATCAGCCCTGTGTTTGACTTTCAGTATGATGCTCTTTTTCTCAAACATCACCATATATCTTCCTGAAAAATGTCTCGTTTATCTCAGTCCACAAAATACTTCCCCTATGATCGCAGTAATTAAAACATGTATATTTAGGGAAATGGGACAAGGGACTTCGTATTCTTTTTGGTCAGCAGAGTTTTTATTTATTTAGTCTTATTTTTCCTATTAAAGCCATTTTAGTCGAGTTATATTTTTATTTTTGAAACATGACCGCTGATTTTTTCTGAGGCAAGTTAGGGCTCAGATGTTCATGATTGAGGAAGCAATTATATTTTTACATTACAGATGCTTGGCTTGGATGTTTTTTGTCTTTTTACATGATTTGAAACTTTTTTAACTGTGACAAAGCAAAAATAAGAAAAACAATATGAGGCAAACATTTTTTTTTCAAAGCACTGTACTCAATCTGAGGGCAGGAAAAAAGCTGTAAATCATTTCCTATACAAGTAGCTCCTGTTTCTTTTATCAAATCCACAGACCAACACATCCACTGAGGAAAAGAATTTCAATAGAAGACTATAAAATGACATATTTCCTCAGCTTATCACTTCCCTCTTTGAATTGTGCCTTTTTTGTACAGCATGGGATTCAACAAAACATGCTTTTTTTATCTTATTTTATTTTTTTCTGGTACATCATGAATTATCTTAGAAGAGCGAAAAAAATATTTTTGCTTGTTGAGGCAAAGGTTTTATGCCACTTTAAACCTGAGGCATGTAAAAACAGCTCTGTCAATCAGCTGGAGCATACATGTTTCCCCATTCCCTCATTTATGTGAAGTTTTTTCCTCTTAAAGCTAAAGCTTTATTTAGGTAAGTCTATAAAAGAGACAAGAAAGAGATAACATTTTCCAATATATGTCACAACAGCTTACTGAATAATAGTTGCATAAAATACATTTGTGGAACTTTTTATGTTGTTTCTTTGAATGATCAGTGCAAAGAATTATTTGCACTACTGGCCCCTCATAGCTCCAACCTCAAGGATACCACAAAATTTCACAATGACTGACAACAACTTCTATATACATTTCTAATGATTATATGCATTTCTAATGATTACAAGTTACAAAAACATTGACGTGTACACAAAAGTGAAGTTTTCATTAAATTCATACCATTTTTCCACAAAAACTAAAAAAAACCGACAGATCCACAAAAAAGGAAGGGCATGGAAGTAAGAGTCATTAAGAGTAATGAAATGTTTATTATGTAAGTGTACAAAATTATATATTATAGCCACTACTATAAATAAAAACTAGCTGTATGATGTAATAAAACTACCAATTCATGTGTTACCAAGAGTTTAGCATACCAAAACTATAGACATGAGTGTTGAAATCTACATATTTCCACACCATATCATCCCCCTCTGACAATGGCTTAGGTGGCTTAGTTGCACCTAAGCCACAGATGCAACTATGGTTTAGGGTGAAGAGTTTTGTAAAAAGAATATTTTAGGTTTGATTCTAACTTCTCACACCACATATTGATGTGCTCCTGGGCATGGCACTAAACCCAAAGTTGTCTACTGATCTGTATGTAGGTACATGATTGTGTGTGTGCTTGTTAGTGCTGGTGGGTAAATGTGGGTATAGGGTAAGAATGCTTTCCATGGTTGATATGCTTAGAGAAATCCTATATAAATTTATTAAATTAGTTATTTGCAATGTGTTATCATTTAAGGGAATGCACCCTATACCAGAGACTTTACTTAAGAAAGTAGTTCTTCTTCATTACAACGAATGTTTTTCAAGGTTTAAGGGATCGATGCTAAGCCTTTCTATTCAGGAAGACATTCTTGTGGTCGAGACTTACAAAAGGAAGTGGGGACACATAAAAATGTGTTTTAAAACAGAAATGTAGCTGCTTCCTATTTTTTTTTCCTCAGTTTTCTCTTTTTTAAGCACAACTTACAATATTTGTTTGTGTAGTTATTTATTAGTTTAATTAACATAATGGGATGCAAAATGTATAATACTGTACATTGACCAGACTCTTTCACAGTCTGAAAAAGAAACTGATTAATCAAAAGTTTATATGTTGTATGTCAGATATCCTCTTTTAGGGGCTTACTTCATAAAAAGTGGCTTCATCAATAAGATGTGACCTACATGTTTAACCTTATTTGATATTCCCAAAAGAGAGATCTGTCTAGAACTAACCAATCTGGGTTTCTTCGTAGGAATAAGCTGTGGTGGTGCTGAAATACAAGAGCAAAACAAGGCTATTATGCACCAGCTTGGAGGCAGAAAATGTAGCTTCCTGTTCTGCCTGGGGGTTGTAACGTGTTCAATAATTTATTGGCTGAGCAGAACTAAACTTGTGGGAAAGCCTACAAGCAGCAGATCTTCCCTCACTGAAAGTAAGCCCACCCTGCCTGGCATTGAGAAAAGAGAAAATTATTGTGAGGTATGTAATTTCTTCAACTGTTAAAGTGCACAACAGCTTTTTAATTTTGTCAAGGTAACAGTTAAAAATGTGCAGATAACTGATAACATATCAGCAGTACTTTGCTTATTGCTTTGCCCTGTCTTGACACCAGTATATGTCTGAAAAAGGCAATAAAAGAAAGAAATAATTAAAAAATGGGCAATACAATGAACACAATAAAACAATAAATTCTGATCTACAGAACGGGAAACAGATCAACTGGTTGGTACTACCCAAAAATGTGAGTGTACATTCTAAATAACTGAAGTGTTAAAAAAATAAAAATAAAAATACCACCTCTCTAAAGAAAGTGGATTAATATGTATTTCTTCTTTCCACAGGTGGGAAATTATATTCACAATATGAACCTGCAATGTTCACGTTTGACTAAAGAACTACACTTTATCAACACAACTCTGAGTCGTGAAGAAGAGAACTATCCTCTGGCTTTCATTGTCACTATTCACAAAGAACTAGATATTTTTGTTCGCATGCTTCGAGCGATCTACATGCCCCAAAATGTTTACTGCATACATGTGGATGCCAAGGCTCCAAATGAGTACCAGGAAGCCGTACAAAAGCTTGTCAGTTGCTTTGGTAATGTGTTCCTTTCCAGTCGCAGTGAAAAAGTGACATATGCAGGATTTTCACGCCTGCAAGCTGACTTGAACTGCATGAAGGATCTCACTGCCTCTCCAATAGCTTGGAGGAAAGTAATAAATTTGTGCGGGCAAGATTTCCCTACCATGAGCAACCTGGAACTGGTGCAGTATATGCAAAGCACTGAATGGAGGGACAAAAACATGACACCTGGAGTCAAACAGCCAGCCCACTATGAAGCACAGAACGCAATTCCAGCATCATGAAATTGTGGGGTCACATGTTGCCCCAAGGGTGCCAAGACACACAAAACCTCCTCCTCCTCATAATTTGAAAATTTATTTTGGAACAGCATACTATGCTCTCACAAGAGATTTTGTGGACTTTGTTCTGAAGAACCAAGTAGCCCATGACTTCCTGGAGTGGTCCAAAGACACATTTAGTCCAGACGAGCACTACTTTGTGACACTCAACCACATAAAAGGTAATCTACTTGTTGCAAGCAGACACACACAATCTAATCCAATAGGACAAATCTAAGGAGTTTAACTGACATGAGTTTAAAATGCTGAGAGGAATGACATACACACAGGTAACTTAAGAAATGCCAAAAATTTCAGCAGGATCAAACAGCTTATGTTCACATGTGAGACAGCATTACATCATTAATTGTTAGCATTTTGTAAAATTTAGAATGCTACATTAACTAATTAACTGATGAGACAAGCAAAAGAATATGTCATTCAGGCATTTGTGTCCAAAGACACATTTAGTCCAGATGAAATGAGTCTTTGCAAAAACTAAAAATAAAAGAATAAATGTACACAACAAACAGCAGATTTGCCTATTTAATAATGCAGTATCACATACATGAGAGATGTATTACCAGGCCGGAACCAGCATATAAATGACTTAATCCTCATTATAGTCTGCCATAATGAGGATTATGACGGACTATAATCCTCATTATTGGTCTTTAGAAAGACCAATTAACCTGACAGTTCGGATCACTCAGACACTGAGTGATCCGAACAAGTGTGGTTTGACCACACGGGCATGGGATGGTCTGTAACAAAACAGATTTGTATTATGAATTGTTCAATTGGAAAGGAAATGTTGCACACAAGTGTTTTATGCCGACACAGAACTGGAAACCAAATGTCAACTCATTATTAAACTACGCAATTATGGCAGGTCTAAATAAATGCTAGAGGATAAACCCTCAACATTTATAGTAAGAATGTCTATATATATATATATAGCCATCCGTTTTCTTACACCCTTGTCCCTAGTGGGGTTGGGAGGGGTGCTGGTCCCTATCTCCAGCTAACGTTCCGGGCGAGAGGCGGGTTAAACCCTGGACAGGTTGCCAGTCTGTCGCAGGGAAAAACAGAGACAGACATGACAAACAACCATGCACACAAACTCTCACACCTAGGGAGAATTTAGAAAGACCAATTAACCTGACAGTCATGTTTTTGGACTGTGGGAGGAAGCCGGAGTACACGGAGAGAACAACCATGACAGACTATAATGAGGAGTAAGTCGTTTATATGCTGGCTCCAGCCGGGTAACAACTTCAAATATGTAAGCTATTCTCCACCATCAGCGACCATGTTCACTTCCACAAACTGTGCATTTCTTCTTTTTATGGCAGTTGACAGAGTACTGAGAACACTGAAGCTATTGCGCCCTCTCTTGCGCATGTGGGACATTTTCAGGCCATTTGTCCGTTCAGACTGCAGAACACATACAGGTCACGTATGTGTGAAAGTGTGAATGTCCCCAGCAAAAGAATTCGATTTGACAATTGGGTCACTTCAGGCTGCAGTGTGAACGCAGCCTTAGAATGCAACAGTCTGTCACTGACGATCAGTGATGTTATTCAATTGTAACCAGTCCCGCCACCTGCACTGGGACCAGGGGGCACATGGGCACAGAGCTGGCTTTCCTGATGAGCTCATCTGTTTCCTCTCTGCTGTAGATAAGCTGCTGTTCCAACATGCTACACAAACAGAGAACTCCCAAAACTAGGGTGTGCGTTTGCTTTTCAATATTTTTACAAGTATGTATGACACAATTTGGTTCATTTCTGCACAAAAGACTTTGGGAGGGACTTTAAAAAAGGTTTTCCCTGGAAGTTGTGATGCTGTGACTGTTGCTGTTGACAGGAAACAGTTAATTCATTCCATTACTTGTCAGGAAGAGGATTATCTTTGAGAAATCAGACTTCCCTCTAGTCATACATGCATCACATCACACGAGTCTCTAAGAGTGCTGAGAAATTCAACTATCTTGGAAATACTTGTGCAATCAGAACTGTGACTGCATGACATTAACAGTGAAAAAAAAAATCAAATCCTCATAGAATGTCTTATTGAAATCTTGTCAGATAAATACTGTCAGATGAAACTTAAATCTAAAAATTGTCAGTTAATGATCAATAATTTATTACAATAAAATTCATTTAGAGTTAGATTTTATTTCTAAAACCCTATTTAGATACAAAATTACAGATTTTGATCTTACTTAAAAGTAAATTATATTTAAATTTCCTTTCTTTCTTAAGATGATAACAAATATACTACTTTTTTTTTTTTTTTTTTTTTTACATTTTTCTTCATGTTTTTCTGTGGAACAGAATGTAACATTTTTTTCTGAGATGACGTATAAATATAAACGAAAGCCTTTACCTTAAGGTTCATGTTTTTCTCATGTTTGTAAACACACTTGTGTAATTTTGGTACAGCTGTTCATGTTTATATTGTCATGTTGCATTCAGAAGCTCCAGGCAGTCGTATTGATGGAGGTTGGGAAGGAGCTATCCGGGCAATCAAGTGGAGGGACCAAGAAGGAAAGACACATGATGGTTGCAAAGGTATGAGACTGTAAGATTATGCTGGTTAACCACTGGTTTACAGCACTGGGTGTAAAACTTAGAAAAATATGTACAGTTCAGATTTTTCTTTAAATGTTTTTTTTCTTTTTTTTCCCCCAGGGCATTATGTACGGAACATCTGTGTCTATGGGATAGAAGACATTCCATGGATCATCGAGAAGAAGAGCATGTTCGCCAATAAGTTTGAGACTAATACATTTCCAGAGGCACTAGATTGTTTGGAGCAATGGCACAGAAACAAAGTCCTGAACCAGGCAACTGTTCCTATAAATCCATCATGGTTGCTATGCTCCCAAAATAACTCAATTAACTTCTGAAACAGAAGTGTTGAAATCGATGCTGACATCATTATGCTGATAAATCTATGGAGTCTCCCTAGCTGTCTATGTAAAAATGTGAATCCAGTGCCCTGAGTTGTGAAAGCAGCATAACTGCACTATTTATTGAACTCTTACTTTCCTGTGATTATTTATTGTCTATTCCAATTAGACATTTTTGTCACACAAAATGTTGGGAAAATAGTTGAAACTACAGTTTATTTAAAACCATAGTTTCATATTATGTACAGCTTAAAAAGGGACATTTTTATAAAGTAATTTATTGTTTTAATATTAAACATATGTAAAAAAATAAATAAAATAAAGACAATGTGAAATCAAATGTTCACCTTCTAGAATAAATTGTTTTCTCTGTTTATTGAGTTCATTGACTATCGCTACATTTGTTTCTGTGATGTAAGGTAAGCACTAGATCATTATTAAAAAGTGAAAGGCAAACAGCCCTGAAAGTCTTACCATGAAACTAAAAGATCAAACACAGCTGCAGGACTGTACTGAGGTCAATTATACCTTAATATGACAAAGAATTGTTTAGGTGTGGTCCTGCTCCAAGATACAAATACTGAGATATCAAGCAAAACCTACAGTTATTAGCCATTAAATTCAATTAAATAATAAAAAGCCATACATAAATCTGAGAAACGGGGCTATTTTTCTTATATATTCAGGGCTGAAAATCAAATATTCCACTCCTAAAGTCCAAATGGAAAAACTCTTCAACACAACTTCAAACTGAAAATGAACAGAAATGCATGTCAAACATTTTTAGCTAAACATTCAACATTTTCTCGCATTCTCCAAATTTCCCAGCAAGCACTTTAACAAGTTCTTCCATGGAACGCAAAAGTACATCTAAAAATAAACCCTTTGCAGTCAGCCAGCATGATAACCCCACAAGATAATGTGCCACAAGCCCATACAAGCTGAAGTCCCAATTTGTAACAGGGTCAGTTTCTCATGAGAAAGACAGCTATTTTTGGTAGTTTAACCTTATTCTGACCAACTCAAAACAGCTATGCTGTCTTCAACATACTTTAACTTCAACAGAGACACCAAAAGAGATCAGCTTTTATCTACTGCCTTATTTATAAAAATAGCCTAACCTAGAGAAATTGTAACCACAACCTTGAAGTTATGTCAAACTAACTTCAAAGTTGACATAATAAAAGGTCAAAACCTAAAACAACTTCTAATTTAATTAGAAGTTAAATTAGAATTAAATTAGTACTAGAGATTCCCATATGGCTATAATTACATCAGAAAGGAAATCCAAGAAAGTCAAACTGAAATGTGAATAATGCATCTACAAAATGACTACAACCATGGGAAACAACTGGTACATCTCCATATTATTTGCAGGGTCATTGTGCCACTTTCAGCAGCAAAAGCTCCAATTGTCATTTTCTACACAACATCAGGTGTGGCTTCATCTTTTTAAGAAAACCTATCTGCAACTCATACTACAAGAAGTCTGGTCTTTAACTCGACCATTGTAATACCTTGATCTGTTATTTTCAGTAATTCTGTTGTGAATTTGCTGCTGTGTCAGGTCATTTATCTGCTGATGAACCTGTTTCAGCCAATATCGTGCTGTCACATTGATAGTTTCTCTCTCTTTCTACTGTAGAGTACTTTTGTAAACAGATAGGTTTACTGTCATCAATGATTTCCACATACACAGATCATGTAAACAACAAAGGAAGCCCAAATCATCTCTCCAACACTATGCCTGGTAGTTGGCATCGGGTGTTTGTGCTGTGTTTAATTTGTGCTGCATGTAGCATTGTGCAGTACATAGTACAGATGAGGAAAGAAAATAAAAAAAGAGGACTGACATTTTTTTTTTTTTTTTTTGTCAGATTAAGGTCTGGGCCTTTCAAAAAGTCATTACCAGTGCTCTTCCCACCAACTACCCAGGCTATGTCAAACCCAGGATGGCACCTGATAATGAACCACATATGATCAACAGTGAGCCAGGGGCCACTGACATTTCATTGACTAAACAGTTATGTGAAATCACACAAAGACATGAAAAATACTTGTAAGAAACAAAAAAGGGAGAATAATAATAGTAAATAAATAAATATTTTTTTAAAATGCTTACCTTATGGCAGATCTCAGTCTTTATCTCCTTAAGGGCCCTGTCTGAAAACACACAACCACAGGTCTGCAAGTAGCAGAACCTAAAAGGAGAACAAATAAAGCATAAGTGCTTTATCAGTTTTTTTCATAGTTTCTGTTTCTGAAAGGGTTATTTCATGAACAAAGTAAACTTGTATTTTGTTTTTGTTGACCAATCTCCGCACCTTATAGCAGAGAAAAACATTTTTATAATCAAGGACACAATTCTATTTGACTTTCAACGTGTTAAAATTATTCCTCACTTTAGTGATGGTAAAGTTATAATTGTACAGTTTTTTTAAACTTTAAAAACTTTACATCTTGGCCAGTATTTTAAAAAATGCGGTCATGAAAATTACATGACATGTCAGAATTCCCAAGGTACCAGAAAACAGAACCTGTCTGGGAAGCATAATGACTACATATAAAACAAAGAGTTGTGACAGAATTTCTAAAGAACATAAATGTTTAGCATGCCATTAATTACATCTGTAACAGGAACATACCCCAGATTAGAGATGTGGCAATACACTAATCTCACAATACAATACGATATGTGATATTCTGCTCACGAGCAATATATATCATAATTTCATCAAACAATACAATTTGATAAGATTCAATACAGTTTTAAGATTTTCTGAAACATTTTAGAGGGACAGAGTGATTTTAGTGACATTTTGTGACTGTTCCACAGACTTGGATTGACTTAATTGAACTAATGGTGTAATACTGGTGTAACAAAAGTTGTTTTTGTTATACATTTACTTTGTTTAAATATTAATTCTGTGGCTTTGTGTATTTGATTACGCAAAAAATGAACCTTTTTTGTCTTATTCACTTATATTAGATAATGTAATTTATCTATTTCGTTATTTAAATAATTGTAACTGGTTGTTTCATTAAATGTCATTTTTAATGTATATGAGCAACTGGGTAAAAAAATGCCATGTGTGATAGTTGTCATTTAATATATGTGGATTTGACATAAAACTCAAAGTAGGATTTAATGTATTGATACTCACGGATGAAAAATTGTTACTTTCTGAGGAAAAATTATTGATGAATATGGTAGAATCGATAAAATTACAGATTACCCCAGATAATATACTTTGAACCTACATGAAAACATTTTGTGGCATTTTTTTCAGGTTTTTATTATGTAATCTTAGGTTTAAGGCAAGAATATACTATTTATTACCTGTGCTTTCCATTCATCTCTAGGCCAACAACGGGACAGATGAACATGCCACAGTGGATGTCCTCATATCTGTCTCCTTTTGTATTTCTCCTCTCTCCCTCCCATTCAGGGTTATCTGTCAAGTTGAGCTCCTTTATATCCTGCAAGGACAGAAACATTCCAGAAAGGTTATAAAATAAACAGACGCAGTCACTTGAGCTTAAGCTAAAGTACATCAAAATGCATTTTTTCACTTAATAAAAATACCTTAATCCCACGGATGTGCGTAACAGCCTCGGAGTTTGGTCTTTCAGCAGATTTATCCAGGAGGTATTCAATGATAGCATCTTTGTTATAAAGTCTGGAAAACAACATCGTTAAATATTTCAGGTCGTGTGAATAGATCGATTTAAGGATTCAAAGTAAAACTGCATGGCCCAATCTCATGGGTATCATTACGATAACATATTATTTATGATTATTATTTTGTGTTGATACAAAATAAAAACATCTTACCTGCCCAGCTCACATGAAACGATGGGTCGCCTGAGTTTCTCTTGGCTCAAGGCGCAGTACTTCCACTTGGCAGCGAGTTCAGCATTCTTGTCAACCTTCAGTAATCAGAAAGGCTATTACGTTAAGTAACTAGTCTTGTCTTTAGCTCGTTAATAATACAAATACGTGTCTTCAGAGATAAACTTTACTTAATTTCTACTAACTCTGTGAGTATAAATATGTCTACAAGGAAAAAAGTGTCTCCAAATTAGGTAAAACAACAACTAACTACATGCGTATAACAAATTTAGCCGTTAGCATTAGCGAGCCACTGACTGCTTTCGTCAAGGGCTTTACCTAAACATAACCCAATTTTAAACGAAATATAAAGAAACACTCACAAACCTGTTCAACTTTTTTTGGTCCTTTCACCAACTCATGTCTTTTTGGAATCGTCCCACCATCACATCCCATCTTGAAAACTGACGTTTAACTAAACTGAAGCTGTTAGCAAACACGGACAAAGCTGAAGTAAAGCTAACAGGAAGTTCTCGGGTTGTAAATAAACAAGGAGAGAACTTCAAATCTCGCGATAGGTAAGATTTATTTAATATCGCCCCTTAGTGGTAGTAAATGCATAAATTGTCACAATCTCCCCGGATTTTTTTGTCTTTGTTGCAATTAGTACGAAAGAACTGGCTTGCATACAAAAGACACAGCACCCACCCACTAAGAATGGACACAAAAATAGCATTTTAGCTGTTCACTATAGAGAACACGATGCTATAAAGTGGGCATCTAATTTTAAGTTCTGCAGATGCTTGTTTGTTCTTTCGTCACAGTGTGGCGCTCTTATTTCAACTATGAGTTAATTTGAAAAGCTATTATAATGGAGCGGTCTTTATGTATTTTCAGATGCTTTATATTTCCAAAGTGCGAAATAAATGTGCATATACTACGGTTATTATCGGAGGTATTAATTAATATTATAGACATGTTTATTTTGCGTTTTACACCGAAAAGAAAATGCATTTAAATAAAGTATGGCACGCACAAAAGCGAAATGCATACAGAATTTATTTCAGGTGCTTAAGATGTTGCATAAGTTAAAACAGTTAGAAAACCTCATATATAGCCATATGCAGCACTTCAAACTATTGCTTAAGCTATGTTGACTGCTGCAAGAATGCATAAGGAAAAAAAAAAAACTCAGGTTACTTCATTCTTTTACTGCTCATCCATCTATGAGACATTTTCAGGCACCCATTAAACTCAGAACTAGTAAGTGACATTAGTCTGGCTTTCAGGCCTGTTGTCAGAGTGGTCTAAAGATGAAAGTTTCCTTAGAAGATAGTTCAATGAGTGCTAATGAGATCTGTTTCCTGTGCCTCGCAGGCTGCAGATTAGTTTACTATCGACGGTGCTGTCCAAGAGCGACCATTAGTTTGGGGAATACCTCAGTGGAGACACTGCTGGCGGCATGACTAATAATTTGTGTGGAAGAACAGACAGAATGAAAAACAAAACTGGATTTCATTTTGTAAGGAAAAAAGAGGTTTTGGTCTTATCTCACACACACGCACACACACTTCTCACTCGGGCGTTTAGATTCTGTCCTCAAAATGTGCCAAAATTAGCAAGCAGAATCAAAGAAACATCCCTGCATTTTGCCTGTCGGTTCGATTGCTTCTTCCTGTAATTTATAAATTATGTTATGTGTCTTATTGAATTTCCCCCCTTTCTCACACAGAGCTAAATGTTTAGTATGGATTTTCATTAGAGGCAATGGAGTGAAAGCTCTGTTAGCAAACTATCTTTGAGAGAGTACAGCACCCCAGGCTGATGTGCAAATCAACAACACTAGGAACACACACTGAACAATGCCTGCTGGATAAAGGAGACTTGGAACAATGGTATTCTGTTTCCTTTGTGTTGTTACAAGTTAATCCCAGTTTTCACTTGCTGTCTTTTCCTCAAGAAGGTCACACTTGTGTCATAATTTGGACATGACATTCACCTTGGTGAAATAATTAGATATTTATCTATTCATAAATAGATATTTATTTCACCTGCAACTATTATGTTGCAGTTTTTCTTTAAGCTAAAATGGGCATTTTGAACATTTTATATTACATGTTAGTGCCAAAATATGCCAAATATCATCTACACTTACTTATTATAAAAGCAAGTGTTATACTTTTATAAAAATGTTATAAAAAAAGAGATTTTACAACTAGATGTCTTCTAAATAGGAGCCCAACTGATATATATTCAGTCAGTGGTGCAAATAAGACAACATTGAATCCCCATAAATATTGTAATTTCCTGTGGATTAATAAAGCATCACCTAACCTAATTTAATCCCCCAGGCCTATTTTTTTTGTTACTTAATAAGTCAGCATAATTTAATGTCACTGTGCATTAATCACTCGACCACTAATCCACCCTTCCTCCCTGTATATGACACAAATTTAAATTCTGTTATGGTTTTTTGTTTTAATGTGCGATCTCAAAAGGATTAGTTATTGCCATCTTGTCATCTCCTTGAATAATGTTGTGCCTTTCCATATTAGGATTAAAATCCCAAAATATAAGAAGTATTTCCCTTAAAATTCTGTTATAAAATATTTCCCAATTTAAAATTTTGTTGTAATTCATTGGAATATTTACACATCTTCCAATAAGGCAACATATGATGTAATTCAATGATTAACTGCAAAATAGGTGTGACATTTCAGATTTATAGTGACTGCAGTTCAAAGTTGAATTGACTTATCCTCATTATATCCCCTTTGTATCTAATTTACATAGCTGAAATGCTGCTTCCGTTTCCTCAGAGCTACCCCCTCCTCTTAGAAACTCCAGTGCTCCCTAGTAAGTAAGTTAGGTCAGTCGATAGGACAATTTGTTCCATGGCTGACCCAAAGAAAACCCCAACCACCAAACGCCCATCCGACCTCATGTTTATACTTCCATGATGACTCCAGCCAGCCCAATCAGACTTCCAGTCACTGGCCTTCAACTGAAACTGTATCCATCTTAACCATCTCAGCCATTCCAAGCAGCAACTGGAGACTAAGGCCACATTAATTGCATGAAAAGGCCTTGGTATTGCACCGAGTCTAATGCATTTAGCGTTTATAATTGGGAAGGAATTGCTCTGTTTACATTGGCACAAGTTAATAGAACTAGATCCTCTAACTGGACTCAAACTCTCTGAACCTTTCTTTCTTGAAGCTTTCTTGAGGTAAATTGTGTAAACAAAGCAGACAGAAATTCAGGTTTATTATTATTATTATTATTATTGTTGTTGTTGTTGTTGTTGTTATTGCATTATTTAATTTTTCTATAGTAAAAAAAAATATATTTAAAATATATATAAAAAAATTCCCTTCTCACCCACCGCGGGTGGTTCTTATCCTCTGAGCTCGGGTCCTCTACCAGAGGCCTGGGAGCTTAAGGGTTCTACGCAGTATCTTTGCTGTGCCTAGAACTGCACATTTCTGGACTGAGATGTCTGATGTTGTTCCTGGGATCTGTTGTAGCCACTGCTCCAGTTTGGGGGTGACTGCCCCGAGGGCCCCGATGACCACAGTCATCAGTCTTTCACTCGGAAGACCAGGGTTCGAATCCAGGCCGAAACCGGCAAAAATTGCGCTATCCCGTCTGGGTCCTTAGGCAAGACCCTTTGAGCTACTGCCTACCTCAGACCATGAGAGACATTGAGAAGCAAGGAAACATGCCGGCTCAGACGTCGCCCGGCCAAACAAGGTCTGTGTCAGGTGTTGTAATTCCCGGTCTTGACGATAAATGGGCTACTGGAACAAGACGGAAATGGGCGAGAGGTGAAAACTATATATATATATATATATATATATAAATATATATATGGCTCAGATTCCCCTAGATCTGTTGCCAGTAACATCTACAGCAACCTTTTACTGACACATTCATCTCACTCCAGTGTGTTGGATCAAGGAAACACCACAAAATTGTAGGGCACTGAGAACTTTAGTTGTTCACCACTCTATTTTTTCTGAAAAGATTTCAACATACAATAATGAAAGTTTAGTTAAACAAGTTAACACTTCTAAACTCTCAACTCTAACAACATGCATTAAGACATACAAAAGTTTAAATAACATACTGAGAAATCCCAAACCCGGGAAAGAATTCTATCACCAAAAACATGAAGATTGACAAGAATCACCACACACAGCTGTCAGCCACAAATGTTTATGTTGAAACTCACATAGCTGAATTTATGTCAACTGGAAACAACTAAACTAAAGTTTATATATCCTCTAGCTCTCTGTCCAGCCTTTATTCTTAACCTCACATTAGAGCTGATGTCCAGGTAATTCTTTTGTAAATTTCTCTGTGTGTCCTGACAATAGATTCTAAAAAAGGAAACAAGAGAGAAGGTTTGTTTTGATTTGTCATTCTAATATGATCTGATTTAAACTATAAATCAGAGAGATAATTTTTATTAGACTGTTCCAGACTAAGTTTTGAAACATCACAGATAGGTCACTAATTAAGGTTGCTTGCGTTGCTCAACTTTAAGTACACTACAGTGCAAACATATCTGTGTCAGTTTTTTTCTTTGAGATTTTTTTTTCTTTTTTGCTCTAGTGACCTTTATTTGACAGTGTTGAGACAAAAAAGCAGATTGTGAGAGAGGGGGAACACATGCGGCAAAGATCACAGGTCCAGGACTCAAATAGAGAAGTAAGGCCTAGGTATGGGTTGCGTGCTTCACCTCAGTCCCTCAATCTTTTCTGATTTTGTCACTATATATTCACAAAATCGACATTTTTTAATTGAATATTTTAAGTTAGAGCAGCACAAACATGAAAACTCCAAAGGCAATATTCAAACACTGGACCTTCTTATTGTAGGGCAAAAATGCCGCTGAAAACACAAATTGTAGTTTTCAAAATATAACGTTATCAATTTCCTTTACCTAAACCACATAACGAGGTAACAATAATATATTAAAAATGCTAACCCCCTGCGCCACCATAGCACACCCCACGCTTGGAGGCCTCAGTCCTTGTCGCAGGCTCGACTCCCGGTCCCGGCGACCTCTGCCACATGTCTTTGACCTCCTTCCTGTCTGCCTACTGTCAAAGATACCTCTTCGGAGGAGAAAAAAATTAAGAAAATAAAATTTTACTGTGAATGCAACTATTTGAATTCTTCAGAAGCATCATGCAGTCCAAAGAACACATCAGACAGGTCAGAGATGAAATTGTGTGGATGTGTAAAGAAGTATGGAGTTACAAAACAATGTCCATGGCTTTGGAAATGTCTTTTTAAAGTGGTTGTTTATGTGCCATTCTATTGCACAATTAACTATGTTAGCTTTAGTTGTTATAAAAATGATGTTTATCAATTTGATGCCTTGATATTGTCTCTTTAAGAATCTATTGCTCTTTCTGACACTCCGCCTTCAACAACCTTATCACAACAATGCTTCTCAATATGTTGTTAACAACAGTTCATGTTGGATTGAGAAGTAGTTCATGTGAGAGGCTCACTAGATGCACATTTTCCCCAGGTGTCTGCTGGGAGGAGCAGAGGCAGGGGCGGGGGGCTCTGTGAGGAGGAACCTGGGCTGGAGATTGCAGCATCAAGGAGGAGTTTTGATGAATGTCTATGTGAAATTCACTTTTTCACATAGAAAAAGTGAATTTCACACACTTTTTCTATGTGAAATTCAGTGATCTCTCATACATTCATGAAGGAATCAAAACAACACTTCAGCTATGCTTTACATTAGGGAAAAACATTACAAAATGACATAAGGCTGAAAAAAGTTGATTTTACATAATACTGCAGCCCCCCCCCCCACCCTTAACACTATTTAGTCAGAACTGAGGGGGTTTAACATTTCTTTAAGGTACTGTGCTGAATAGAGAAGGTAATTATCCCAATGTTGCCAAGTCTATTCCATCAAATGATTGCAGGTTATTTTCTCTTGTAACTCCATCCTACTGTATGACATGTTTGACCCACTAGCTGCACTAAAATGCACAGCTCATCGTTTTATTTACCACACATTTCTGGAGGCATTGGGACCCTTATGTGACCTGCTGAATTGAGACACAGTTCAGCTGGCCACATAACAAGCACACACACATATAGTCTACCTGGATAGGTTTTAGTCATCAGCCAACCAGCTTTGTGATTATGTTTTCCACTGAGGCAAATCTATCTGAACACCCGCAGACAAAAACCCTCCAACAGATAAATGGATCCATACACTCGCACTTAGCTGAAATACTGAGAATTACAGTCTGTACAAACAGAAAAGACTCACACACACGTGGTCCAGAGTACCTCTTTGGTTGCTGGGAGTTGGTAAGGAAAGTCTGCGTACATCAGCAGCAAGTATATGAATGGAAGAATTGCCTTTGCTCTGGCACCACACAGTCACAATCCATTAGTTTTGACGGGGTACCCAAAAGGATCTGACAGCCTCCTGGCTGCGACTGCTGTGGCCTGGGGTGATGGGGACATACCTGTGGCTGCCTTGTGTACTCTGTGGGCATGTGGGGAAGACTGAGCACACGTAGCAGCTGAGGCCTGGCTGCAACAGTGGCTTTGGCTCTGCAAGTCCGCTCCAGCTGTTACCTCTATATATGTTTTTAACAACAATAAATTTCTCTCACTTCTTTCAAGCATGTTATTCTTGGCTCACACTTTCACAGCTTTATGCTCTTATTCACTGTCTTTCATCCAAATATGCTCAAATTACAGTGAAGTGAAGAAATTGGAGTAATTTAAAGGTTCAAAATCAGGTCCACAAAGAGTGAGATAAAAAAACTACTTTGGAATTTTGAGAGATCATAGGAATTTATTTTTAAAATTAAAAATAAATATTCAATAGTCAATATTATTCTCAGTCATATATCCCTTTTCTCAGCAGTTTCCTTGAATTATAATTCACTTTTGGGAAAAGGGACACTTTTCCCAATATTTTCAGTGTCTGGTGACTTGTACCATTTAAACTTATGCAACTTCATATGTTGGTGTTAAATATATTATTTAAACATAATATATGTTTAAAGCATATTTTTTATTATAATTTTGTATTTTTAACATATAGCTTCTGAATGGAAACAAATATTAACATTTTAAAATGGCCCAGCCAAAGTCATGATGTTACTCCGATAGATAATATGTGTAGGGAAATTAAGACTAAGGCATTGGAAAGGAGGCCTTCCAAACAATCTCTGCCACTCTTACCAAGCTGCAAACAATACTCATTATTTCGACTTTGTAGTAAAGAAATGTAAACACACACACACACACACACGCCCACACGCACGCACTTCTACGCACTCGCACACACATGCACGCACACTAAATGTATGGCACTTTTAATGATTTTATGTTAATCATTAAAAGTGTATAAACTAGAGAAGATTTGACTTATTCAGGTTGTTGCAAGCTGTTTGTCGTGATCTTTGTGAAGTTAAGAAAAACACATTCAAAATGTTTATGTATTCTTTCAAAGTTATAAAATAATGGTATTTGAAAATATTTTTTGTGAATACTTGTGTTTTCCCCCTCTAAATGTTAGAAGTTTCCACTTCAAAGAAACAAACTGTCTTCAACGATGTGCTGAAAAAGAACCATTTGCAAAGTTTTACTTCTCTCTGAAGGGTCTTTTAAGAACACATGTTTTTTATAAGAGTCCTTTTGCCTGGCCTTGCAAAAATGTTTTGCAGCGTTCCTCCTGCGAACTGGGGCCTGTCTTTACAGTGGAGGCTAATCAGTTGTAAATTCTGACTTTAAAAAGGAAACGAAGTGTATGGAAGGAGCTAATCTCCATTTTTTATTGCTCTCTCTGTCTCCCTTTATTCTGTTCACTTTTATAAGACTATCTCATTGGCAAATGCTGCAGGCATCCTTTCTTTTAAAAAGTGAAAGCACCAGATGAGGGCAAAGTAAAACAGAGAGAGTGGAAACGGCTTAGATAAATGATCTGGAGAATGGGTAGGAAGATTACAGGCTCAGAACCCAAGGGGGAAAGGAAGTAGGGCAGTAAATATTTTTAAAAGCTGTCAATAAATTTGCAGAGTGGAGTTGAAAGAGCTATCAGCAAGAGCTGAAGACATCGGGCTACTGGGCTGGGTGAGTCCTTGGCCATACTTTCAGAAAAAAACTATCAGTGTGAGCTTGGAAAACATAATAAAAATAGCAATAAAAAAGTTTGGTAAAAATGACTTAAGTGTTTTCTTTTTGTTTTTTTTTTTCAGAAAATAATGTTTTTAAACTAGAAAAATGTTGTGTGACTTTCTTATCGAAGGATACTGGCTAAGACAGCAAAAAGAAAATCTATAAATAAAAATAAAATAGTGGACATGGACAGTTAAATATGTCCATGTCCACTAACTGTTAATTTCAGTTATGTTCAATTCAGTATTATTTATTTAAAGAGTGATGATTTACAAATGTTGTCTCAAGCCACTCAGTCAGATAAACTAATCCAGTTTGTATGCAGAAATATGTAGACAATTCAACACATGTAACTGACTTTGATACATTCAAGTCAACTGCATAGATTCCAGTTCAATCTGAGTAAAAAAAAACAACAAAACAATATGATCAAGTTTATTTACATCAACTTCTGCTATTTTCATTTAGTTCTCAGTTCTTAAGAACGTTCTTTGGCTCATTTTCCCACACCTTTCTGACCTGCTCGTTACTTAGCAGCGCATTTAAAGCTGATTTAAGGGTTCAACTGCATGCCTATTGGGAAATATTCCCCATAGGGTTGTCCTTCTAGATGACTGATGGGTTGATGAGATAATGACAGACAGGCACAAGTCTCAACTATGGTTGTCTGTTTATACACTTCAACATATTTTGTCTCATGCATAAACGAAACCCTCCAAAAACTAGTAAAACAACATGGCAGTAAAACTACAGTGAAAAAAACCTAATGTAACTGTCAAAGCTTTATGTATGACTGTTAAATTACAAATTATATCTAAAATGGGCTGTTTTTATTTTTTTTTACCTCTATACCTGTACATTTTAATATTCATTTTTCTCAATAAAATTGGAAAACTACCATTCACATCTTGTTCAGTGTCACAGCACAGGTTACTTAAATTATATTTTAAAAAAATAAAATCAACATGTATCTTTAAACTGTAACATCTGTCTTAACCTTTGATTGCAATGTTAGACTTTACAGATACTGGTTGTAGGCATCAGCACTTTAACACTCTACTCATCAGCAACAAATCTGATATATTTTAACAAAAATGTTAATCAACAAAAAGCAATCATTGCAATAAATTAGTCTAACTAGAATTATAAAACCTGAGAGGATTATAATGCATTTAACCTCTTCGTTTCTATTTCTTACTCGTGTTACATCTAAAACCTTTGCATTTACAAGGCTCTAACAAGACGTATCAAAACATAAAAGACAGTATACATTGATCTATTTAAACAATCATTCATTTATCAACCCAACTTCTTGGTTGGTTATGATTTTGTGATTGTTTATTTAAGCAAAAAAAATATATATAGCACAGTATAGTAAAGGCACAGTTATCTAGAGTACTGTGTTTTGATAACAAGAAAAAAAGAGAAACAACATGAACATACTCATGGATGTTTAATTGTATTAAGTACTATCGCAATAAAGCACACGAAGCTGCAAAAGGATATATGGACTGGATCAGTTGGTTATGCTTCATTTAATGCTTTTCTCATAAAAAGCTGAACTTTTTTTAAGATTTAAGAAAGTCAGACTGAAGGCAAATGGAGCCACAAATATATTTACAGACATCTGGTGATCCAAGGCAGGCATGCAGGAGCAATATGAAGCAGCAGATGGGGTGAAATCTGAAGGACAAGATAAAAACTTCAAAAGTTGTTGAGTGAGAGAAGAGGTCTGCTGTCAATCACAGGACAATGTAGACTGCACAGGTCACACAACCATGGAAGAAAACATTTTCCCCTAAAGTCACCCTATGCCTAGAATAATCATTTAATCTAGAAGCTATGGATTTAGACTGTGAGAGGCAGCCAGAGTGTGGCAAGAACCAAGGAATGAATGAGGAAACATTACAAACCCTACATAAAGAGCAGGCCAAGATTTGAATTCAGAATGTTCCTACTGCAAGGCAGCAATGTCAACAGGGTGACATTATCAGCATTGGTGAAGGTAAATATTTAATCAGGAGATGACTGAAACACATTTGTTTACTGATTAGAACCGTAGTGTGGCAGCGAACAGCCTGATATGCCATGGTACACTGAAAGCAGAGACAGATACCATCCAACACCTGCACACCAGGAAATACTTCTACTAATGGGAAGAAAGACTATGTGATTCTAGAAATGTTTTTTGTTTCATTCCTTTTCAATACATATTTTATATAAGATCCTATTTTTATTTCATATTTTTACTATCTAAAGAAGTGACAATAAAAGGAATTTTGTGGACTGGTTTCCAGTTGATATCTTATGTTTCTTTGTCTTGCTATTAATTGTCATATTTACAAACACGGTATATCGTTTATCATTTGCTATATTTATTTATGAACTAACTAACCATTAGGGTCATAAAGTTTAACTCTCCATTTGTGTTCCCAAGTGGAGAAATAATTATTAACTAAGCTAATCAGAAATTAGTTCATGCTGTTGCCTCTTTAACAGATTAGTATATGGCAGTGAGACGACTTTATCTATGTTGACAGAGTGTCTGCAAAAGGTAGCCTTGAGTAATGTAATTAATGTCTCATTGCTAAATTTCACACCAGTGGACCGCATCTTTCCTATTCATCTCCGACTGGCTACACTCAAGAAATTGTGTAGAACATCCGCCTAGCTTAGCAGATCATCCAGTGGTGTATCTTCTTATAAGTGTAGCAAGATACACAGCTTTAAGCTATTTAAGCAACACCATGGACAAGGAAGGAAAATATGTAATTATATGACTGAGTAATAAAACTCTAGAGCCAAAGCCATGTAAAATTGATTCCATGTCATTGTCACAGAACTAGTTCACACCTTGATATTAGAACAGCTTTTTAAATCCTTTTTATGCTATACTTATCTTGTTCTATTCCAATTGTACATTGGTATCAAACAACCCCTTTCCTTTAAAAATGCAGGTACCGCATTGCCTGATAATGTCGTAACAGCATCGAGTTTACAAAACAAAACAATCGTAACCTTCAAAACAATGAAAAAGACCAGGTTATGATTGATCATTTCAAGATACTGTTGTCTGATGTTATTACTATTAACATTTCTGATTTTCAATCACTTAATATGAATTACCAGAATCAGTGCTAATTTAAATGCCCGTATGTTTATATTGTAGAATTTATTGGAATTTAGTTTTTAAAAATACTATTGACATTTTTTCAACAACACATTGAACACGTATTTTTATTTATTTTTTTTATGAAAAGTTTTATCTTAAAAAACATAATTAAATCCTTGTGGTAAGTTTAATAAAACACATTCTAGTTAGATAACACATGCAAATACAGTACACTGTTATACAAAAAAACAACCCCTGTTATATTTGTTTATTAAAACACATTGTGAGAATATAATGTTTTTACTGGCTTCATGTTAATTTTGTGATACTTACTAACTAGGTATGTATTTTCTAATTCATATGTGCTTTATGCACACTAACACAAAGCTGTAATAAAGGTCCCTGAGTATGAGGGGAAAGTGTCAGGATGCAGATATTGTCTTTAACACCTTTCTCCTCACCCTTGGAACACATCTTCTTGAGTTTCTGTTTGATAAGCAGAGAGAACATCCTCCAGTTACTCTGGCTCTCCTCTTCCCGGCTGGTTTCCCGTCCTGTGGATAATGTTTCAGTAATTCTCGAACACAATGTGTTGCTGCTGCTTCTAACCTGTCAGTAGTTCATGACCTCAAAGCCAGTTTAATTCAATAGAGTGATCACAGTGCAAATAGTTAGATGTAAAAATAATTTTACATCTGTAAAATTCATTAATTAATTAATGTAATTAATTAAGTAATTCAGGAATATGAAAGTAATTCAGGGATATGAATGAATTACATACTGGATTTTTACTGGATTTTTTTTATATCCAGTAAAAGTTATGATGTAAAAAAAGTTAAAGGGAACCAGTTATACAAACTTTATTTTTGCACATGTACTTCCATTTGGAACTTTACTGTTTCCAAAAACAGTGCTAAAAAACACCTACCTGTTTTGGCAATAGCTAAATGTTTTTTTTGGTGTCTGCAAAACAAGGCGTTTCAAAAACTTCTTGAATATTAAGTCACAATTGGCAGGCATCTCCCCGATAGCAACCTCGGGTGAATCCTTCACCAACGCAAGTGCAGCGATGCTCCCATTGATTTGAATTCCCTCCGGTAGAATTTCTACTGGGCCAATCAGTGAATAGAAGAAGAAATTATGAATTATGATGCTGATTTTCTGCACTGGTCTAGAATGTAGTCTGCATGCAGTTCAATAGCAGCGGATGAGGTGAACAAAATTGTTCAGTCTGAGTTAGTCAGGCTTCCAAATATTGAATTAACATTAACCGTCATTCTGTTTAGCTCAGCATTTCTCTCTTTGCAGTGGAGGATGGCACAGGTAATTCCCGGTAGACTTCGTAGAGTTGAACTGGCACATTACATGTGTCACGAACAAATGCCAGCAATTGGAAAACATTTAAAACAATTGCACGCAGGATCAGCCTAACCTTTACAAATTAACACGTGGGAGTGGGAGTCATATCTATATGCTGTGTATCATTTTGCATTTTAAATGCCATATGATGCATGTCAAATAGAAAAGATATACAAAAAAACGTTTCGGCAAGTAAGCATGTTCACATAGAAAAAGTCTCATTTTACCATAAACTGACTGGGTGTGTGTCTGCATCTGCCTTGAGCATGCTTGGTTAGGGCATGTTTATTCGTCATTCAGTGAAGTAAACTGAGACATGTAGAGTTCCGAGAAAATTTTTTCAATAAGAGTAGAGTTATTTCAAAAGAATACAATATAGGTCAGAGTAAGAGTGTGAAGTAGTAAACTACTCTTAATAGACCATTTATTTCATTTACAATGAGACTTGCTTGTCTTTGCCATTCTTACAAATAAGGGGAAAAGAGACAATTATTAAAGTAAGGAAGATATTTGTTGATTGTGAGCTGAGAAATGGCAGTAAAATATCTACTAGATAAACATGTCCATATCCACTGTGAGGGCAGTAATTAATGAGTTTAAACATATTTAAACTGTCTCCAACAAGGTTGAACATGGACTCAATTTTACCTTCCTAGACTGGAGGATGATGCAATTGCTTATAGAGTGCTGCATAATTCTGTAGGATTTACAACAAAATAAATACATTTTGTGATAATATCCAGAAGGAAGTTATGCCAGTCTTAATCATTCTTTTGTTCCTGTCTGACGTCTGTCTTTTTCTTGCCAGAAACCTAGGCCCAAACTCCCTTGACATTTATATGTCTGACATAGAAGCAGAAGCAGATATCGCTTTCAATCATCATCACAACCTTATGGTCCTGTAGAAAACCAGCAGCCCTTTGGTGGTCTCCAATTGCTCTCCAAACCGCCCTTCCAAACCTTGCTGTACATCTTTATTCTCGCTAACCTGCAGTATCTTCTGCTTTATAAATGTATGTAACTCTAGCAACTAAAAATAGTGGCGAGAGGAATCATTGCATGATGTTTATTTAAGCCATTAACTTTGGTTGATGGGCAACTGACTTTCAAGAAAGACATTTCTGTAGATGAAGTCTGGCTCTGCTTGTGTGCTAAGTTTGGCTTGGCCTGAATCACTGGGCTTGATGGTTTATTCATACTCAGTGGTGCAGGACGCTGTGCCATGAGGTTCCTCTCACACTCAATATGTCAGCAAAGAATTGACAGATAAGAATGTTAGGATTCCAGTTCCTCCTCATTTGTATGGTCAGAACATTGAGCAGTAAGTCTGCCATACTTACTTGTTTTTTAGGGAAAAATATATGTTTAGGAAATGATTATTAGGAAGAGACAAATGTAATTTCAAAAGTGTCTTTTCTTTACTCAGGTGTTGTCTCCCTAGTTATAGTCATCAATTAAGAAGCCACTTGCAATTCAAAAACAAACAACATCAACTTCCCCTGAAAAGCCCAGTCAAAACAAGCAGTAAAGCCAAGCCTGTCCATACTGCCCCCTCATAATCAAAGCCAGATGTCCCCTTTAAAAAACTTTTTTCTCTCTTCTGCTCCCAGTACCCCTCTCCAATATCTCATTCCCCTTCTTTTCCCCCACATTCTCTTTCCTGTTTAAGATTGTATAGACGGCTGGTCCTAAGCAGACATGATTTGGCTCTCGTTGGCTTGGTCTTTTTCTCTCCGTCTCAAGCATTTCCTTCTTCTACCGTTTTTTCTGCCTCTAGAATCAGCATCTTGTCAAACAGGCGTGGACTCAACGTGAACCTCCTCAGCACTCACAATCATTCAGGGTGAAAAATCAGACCCACATGGCACTAAAAAGAAGAGGGTTTTGCAGAGAGACTTTCAGTTGCCAGCCGATTCAATGTTGTTGCACTTTTGAAATACACGCCACAACCTGCTTGTCTTAGTAAGAGTTCTGGACTGCTTTGTGTTTATCTAGGCACAAGCCATGTCCCCTTAGTTACAGCTCTTGAAAGAAAGCAATCCTGTGCCTGTCAACGCACCATTTTTAGTTTGTCATGGCCAGAACCAGACACAGAGTGATCGCTAATTTACTTTTCCACCTCAGTGAAGAGAGAAAACAACCTCATGGGGGAGATGCTAAACAATATAGGCAGTTCTGTTCTCTTAACTGCCCTTTTGGGGAGAAACCTCTGGAGCTTGTCCTACTACTACTGCTCTCAGGTGGCTATCTTAGTCAGCCTCTTTAATCTGAGAAGCAAATAGCTTCCAGTGTTGTCTTTGGAGCCTAGGCACAGCTCTGGACACCTTAAATAGGTCCTTAGAGAGAAGCAATGAAAGCACAAGTTGATGTGTTTGAAGTCTGCTTCATGATTGGCACTAATATCCTGGCTCTTTACTCCTTTGGGTTTTAGTATGAAATTATGTTGTAATGCACTGAAACTAGCCTGGCCATTGCCTTCCTAAGCTATTCTGTTCGATTATCATCTCCCTTCGGTGCTCTGTCTTGGATTTCTCCCATTGAGCAAAATTTCTCCAATTGAATTCAAACTGGGTCGATCAGCAAACTGAAGAAGTAGTTGTAGGTGATCGATGTGATTTTCTGTTTAGAATTTTAGTCTACCTATACATAGTAGTGGTGGGCTCTTTAGTATATATATATATATATATATATATATATTATATATATATATATATATATATATATATATATATATATATATAACGGGGTACAGAAGTGCCGGAGGTACCCCATCATGGGAGGACAAGCCCTTACATCCTGATGTACCACCAGCAAATAACCGAGGTGGCTGATATCAGAAAGTCCTACCAATGGCTGGAAAAAGCTGGACTCAAGGACAGCACAGAGGCCCTCATCCTGGCCGCCCAGGAACAGGCCATAAACACCAGAGAAATAAAGGCCCAGATCTACCACAGCAGACAAGACCCAAGGTGTAGGTTGTACAAGGAGGCCCCTGAGACAGTCCAGCACATAACAGCAGGATTCAAGATACTGGCAGGGAAAGAGTACATGGAACGACATAACCAAGTGGCAGGTATAGTGTACAGAAACATCTGTGCAGAATATGGACTGGAAGCCCCGAGATCAAAGTGGGGAACACCCCCAAAGGTGGTGGAGAATGGCTGAGCTAAGATCCTGTGGGACTTCCAGATCCAGACAGACAAAATGGTAAGGTCGAACCAACCGGACATTGTCGTAGTGGATAAACAACAGAGGAAAGCCATTGTGGTGGATGTAGCAATACCAAGTGACTACAACATCAGGAAAAAGGAGCACGAGAAACTGGAGAAATACCAGGGCCTCAGGGAGGAACTGGAGAGGGCCTGGAAGGTGAGGACCAGAGCTCAGAGGGTAAGAACCATCCGCGGTGGGTGAGAAGGGAATTTTTATATATATAATTATGATATCTAAATGATTTATAACCATGAATGATTATGATGTATTTTTATATTAATAAAATATAATATTTTTAAAATATAAATGTGAATCAGAGGTGTAGTTTTTCTTTTTTCACTGCAAAAAAAAAGCAGAAAAAATGTGGGCAATAATAACATTTTTGTTCTATTTGGAAGATACAAACAAAATAAAATTAAAATGTAACAAACAATCAAGATAAAAAATTTTTTTGAGTTGCTTTAGTGGAAACAAAACAAAACAAAACAAAAAAAAAATCCTCTTCTATAAAAATTGAGTCAGTGCACTAACATTCAACAACATTCATTTATTAAGTTTAATCCAGGAACAACAAGCAAGAAAAAAGTCTGAAGAAACCAAGAAAAAGTGAGCACATTGTGAAGTCTTTAGCTTCCCTCTCACTGGATGAAGCCTGCATCAGCTTTGCAGCAACATGATGAAAGCAAATAGAAAATTGTAAGCAAACAAAGCTGCGAAACACAAAGAACATCTCACTGACCAAGACTCAAGTCCTACCTCTCATGGTAAAAAGCCGTTCAAAAGAATCAAATTGTTTGTGAACGTCACGTCACTGCTAAATAATATAGTGCTGTAGTTTTGGCAGTGGCAGTGGAGGGAGTGAAGAAAGCAGTTCAGTATATCCTGGCCACACTTCCAAGTATTGAGCAATTAAAGTCAGTGCAAAAAGAAGGTATAAGACACTCCTGGCAAAAATGGTGTGGCTTAACTTCCCACAGCATTGTTTCCAAAAATGGAGGAAACAGAACAGAAGTAAACCTTCTCAAAAGAGGTTGGCTAACAAAATTACTTAAGGGCACATTGACAACTCATCCAGGAGGTCACAAAAGAGCCTAGAACAAGATCTAAAGCACTGCTGGCCTCACTTGCCTGAGTTAAGGTCAGTGTTCATTCCTCAAAAATAACGAAGTATTTGTGAGAGAGTTTCATGTTGTAAATCACTTCTGACCAAAAAGAACACAAAGTCCCATTTTGTCTTTGTCAAAAAAACATTTTGATGATCTCTAAAACCTTCAGAAAAATATTCTGTGAACTAACAAGATAAGTATGGATTGTTTTTGCAAATGTGTTCATATGTTTACATCTTACACAACATTTCAGATAGAGAACATTATACCAACTATTGAGGGTAGGTTAGTGATCTGGGGCTATTTTCCTGCCTCAGGACTGACCATGCTTATTGGGATTATGAATTCTGCTTTCTGTGATATACTGAGAGTGAACCTCTCTGGATTTTGTGTGACCTTAATCCTAAGCATGCATTTTATGTAGAAGGAGAAATATCTAAGGTAAATCAGCAAGATCTCCTGTACAGGGTTAAAAAACAGTTTTTTATGGTCAAAGTTCGGGGTTAAATCTAGCAGAGATGCAATGGCATGACCTTAAACAGGATATTCATACTTGAAACTTTTTTAATATGGTCAAGAAAATTCCAACAAGACAACTAAACTTCAACATGTCATCTGTTTGGTTTGGTTTGCACATGATCCCAGGATTTTTTGGATATTTTTATTTATTTTTTATTTCACTAAGTAAAAAGAATTAAAATCACTCAGATTATCTTGCCTGATATGACAATTGGTTAAACTGTGATTAAAAAAAATAAAAGCAAAAACAAAGGAAATTATTTTTCTGAGCACCATTCTTTTGAAGAGTTAACAATAAAAAGTCATTTGACAAATCCATGTCTCTCAAAGGGATGCTGTGTGCATGTCATCAATGCCACATTCAACAAACCTCTGAAAAAAAGAAACAGCAGTTTCATAAAATGCACGTGTTTTTAAATCTATTTTAGAAAAAACTATCATTGGAACAATTTGCTCTTTAATTATTACCCCTTGCATTTAAATTTTATTCCAAACCAGAACGACTTGGAGAAATTCTTGAATGTTAATGAAAACCCTTGAATATTTCAGCATTTTGGATATATAAAGATTTTCAGTAGACAGGAAAAAATGTCTCCCTTGCAGGACGTAAACTGCTGCTTCACTTGTATTGAATAAATGAATCAAGGGGCAGCATATTCTTGAAGGGGACACTTGTGGGAAGAAAAAGGGTCTCGTTGCGAGAGATCAGCTTATGTAAACATTCAGGTTAATGAAGCTCAGTGGGCCTAATCCCCGACCCTCTTTCTCACTCTCCCTCACCCTGGCCTTAAACCCTGTCACCCCTCCCCTACACACCACCCGCTCCACCCCACAATTTTCCACCATAATCCCTAGTTGGGGCAGGCACTGTCAATCAAAAGGACCTCAAGGGAAGTTGTGTGCATGCGCTCCTGTGTGTATGCGTGAGTGTGTTAGGATTTAAGTTTGCATACATTCAGTGTTTGGATGTGTTACCAATGAAGAGTGCTTGCACACACAAGCCACAAACACCATGTACCTATTCAGATATGTCCGGGTTCTGGTTGCTTTGAGACAAAAGTCAGTTAAGGGAGTTCCAACAAGAGAACCACACCACATTAAACCATTTAAAATCAAATAGTTGAATCATGGTTGCAGATCTTGAATTTGAGGTTAATTAGCAAAATGTCAATCAGTCCGATAAAGAAATGTCATCCTTTCTTAAATGTTTTCTCACAGCAATTGATTTCACTCAAATACAGCTATAAATGAGCAGGAGCAAATAAAATCAACGAATGTTTACAATTTACAGCACAGTTTACAGTACATAAAATGCTCACCCCTACATTGCAGTAGAACAAAGCTTCCCTTTCAATTGTGGTGTGATGGATGGAGAAGTTGTAATTATTTTCATTAACAGCTTTATATATTTTGCTTGAAGTATGCTTTGCTTTGTGGGAACGTTACAGTATGGTGTGGATTTATATTAAACAATCAATATTGGTAATTTCTCTTGATGCTGTAAAAACAAGCCACTGCTTCCTGTGTCGATTCTGAGTTTAGAATGGGGATGCACTATAAATCATAATCATAGGCAAATGTTTGGCTAGTTTTTCTGAGGATACGTGCAGATCTTCCACACAATACAACAACAGTAAATTGTAGTTACCCTTAACATCTGAGTAATCTGCATCAGACGAAGGAAGAGACTTAGAACAGAAGTGATCAAGCCTTATATAAGCAGGCCAACAAACTTACCAAATAGATTGGGGCAGCTATAGTGAGAAGGTAAAAGGTAAAAAGAACATTTTGCTAACACCTGGAGCCCTTTCCCTCACAAACCAGAGGATTGCCTTCTCTACTTGGACAACAGCTTTAGCACTGGGAACAATTAAGTTGTTTAAGTCGTGGAGAAATTTAAGTGACTTCAAAAGGTTATTGGTGGTAAACTAGCTAGTGTGAATGTTTCAAAACTGATGATCAACTGGGATTTCTACATAGAGCAAAAGATAATCAAAGACAATACAACCAAGAAGTACCTAAGTGCCATGTGAGTGCATATAATTAGTTCAAACAGGTGCTAAAATTAAGTAAAAATGACCCATAAAATTACACACACACACATCACATTGAACATTTTTTTACAGCAGATATGCAGAAACTGTTTATTAAAAAATTTTTTTAAAATCAGACACACTTGTTACCAACATGTCAAAAGAGCGTATTAACCAGGATAAACAAATGAAAAAGAGGGGGTGGGGGAAAATTATCAACAATTATGAAAACAATATATATATATTTTTTTCATCAACTGTAACAGGTCTGGAGGCCGTTTGAAAAGCCATCATTCTACAGCCACAGAGAATATTCCACACATAGAGACATTTAAGACAGCTGTTAATCTTTTCCAAAGTGGATTTTCTAACAAGGTGATGCCGGGGTCAGACACTCCAATAATCTAAGCTGTAGAGGCTCAAAGGCTCGACTTAGCATATCAAGATTTATGTTAGCAAGCATACTATCTCAATATAATGAGACAGTATCTCATTATAATGTGATTTTTTTTTTTTAACAGAGTGGCGGAAATGGTCTTTCATAGGTTCATTTTGTATTGAATAATGACACAGCAGAAATATCTTTATTTGCCTGCTTTAATTACTTGATACGGATGTAAGGATCTTCTTTCATATGACTTGATCTGTGAAATCAGTATAAATATTTATTTTGTACTATTATTATAACATATATATAATATAATATAAATAAAAACTCAAAGTGAAAGAAGGGAAGAGCAAATACTTAAAAGCAGTTTGTTTGTCTATTTACTAACCTCACACATTGTGGTTGAGCATTTGTCGTTATATGATGAAGCAACATCAAGATATGATAATTCACCAAAACACATAGCATTAATCTGTACTGAATGTGTTCTTGCATAGCTATAATAAAATTTAGATTTAGATGAAATGATAGGATAGACATTTTGCTAGGCTAATACGATTGGTGTATTTGATTTCTTTATTTAATATATCACAAAAAGCTTAAATTTGAACAAAATAGAAAACTTGTCACAGAAGGTCCATATATAAGAGTTTAAAAGGTGGTTGGTGTTTTGTCAATTTCTTTAGAGAAAAATTGTAAGCAATACAATAAATAATGAGTTTAACTTTTGACATAAGGTGCTTTTCTTTATATGTTTGACTGAAAAGGCACACATATAAAGAGTAAATTAGACGTTACTCGTCAAGGCATAATCTTGCGTATCTCTAACTGAATTAGTTTACCGCCTGAAGTGGAAAGTGCAACAGTCCCACTTGCAACTAGCACATCCACTTTGCAAATTTCTTTTAGAATGAAACAAAATATTTTTTTTGATCTCCCAAAGCTATTTCAGGTTTAATCGTAAAGGGACAGTATGATGTAAAATCAACTTTTTTGAGCTTTACTCATGTTGTCATGTTATTCCCTCATCAAGAACATACCCAGAGTGTTGTCTTGATTATTTCACTCATGTTTAAGAAATATTTTTATCTCCCATGACAACCATTTAGTTGTGCTAGGGTGGCCCTAGCACCGCCTATGGACACAGTTCCTCCTCAGGGTTGCAGTTTCCAAGCTTACGAGTTTCTCAAAAAGCTTCTCTTCCACAGTGACTCCCTCACTTAGAGCCTTTGAATAACAATTAGCAAACACCTGGTGGAACTGTGCATCTGCTGAGCTCAGAATACAAACTACTTTTCAGTGCAACGATGGTAAAAAAACATTGTTGAAGTGTTACAAATGGAGAGACGTGATGACTACCTGGAGGCGGAGTTTTAGAAAGAACTGGAGTTTTTAAATAGACAGAGGCCCAATTTCAAGATGTAAAATTTCAAAGTAAATTCTTTTTAAGTCATATTTGATATATATATTTAAGCGTGTGTGTGCATGATATTTTGAACCAAGCCCCCCCTTTGAGGATGACCAATGTGCTTTACGAGTTCTTAAGCAATTTGTGTTGAGTCTCATGCCACCTAAATAATGTTCAAAGCACTTTGACTTTGAAATAATTTTGTGAAGGACATAAGTCATTTATTTATTTATTTTTCCTTGTGTTTCAATGTTGTAGTCGGCAAAGAACCTAAATATCTATGTCTTATTACAATCTGGTGTTTCTAGATTACTTGCACTTTTTAATTTTTAAAGTTTTTATGGACGATAGATTCTATTTTGAGTTTTGCCAGATAAAAAAGAAATGTGCTGGCGGAATATTACCTGTATTTGCATAAAGCATACTTTTGTATGAGACACAAAATCTGTCCAGAAATAATACTTATTTTGATTAACATAAATGAGAAGAAAGACAGGCATATCCATTTATGGTTCTGCTTGACTGGCTATGTATAGCGCATGTGGGGTAATTTTATAAGAGTATGGATGGCATGACTAATCACAGTAGTATTATCTTACTGGGTTTTTTTTTTTTTTTTTTTTGTCTCTGTTCTTTTTCTCACAGTTCTCTTTTTTCTACCTTTTTATGGATTTTCTTTTTGGCTCTACCAAAGGTTTGGCTGCCAAATACTGATCTCTGAGTTACTTGTGATGATGGTGATTTATAGTCTCATACTCTATTTCTCTCATTTATTTTGACTTCTTGCGGTTCCATAAATCACTGAACATAAGTTTGGCTGCTCAAGGAACAAACCAGAACTAAGGAAAACAGGGTCATGTGCAAATAACCGAAATATACCTGCCTTGATTTAGTCAGTTCATCATACAATAAATTAATTTGTTATGTTTTGTGTAATATGTATAAAAAGCAAATAAACACAACTTTCTTGACCTAAATGTTATCTGTGTACAGTGAACCTGCAATAACGCGGTTCACCTTTCACGGCCTCGCTGCTTCGAAAATTTTTTGTGCAATTTATTTTCACAGTGGATTGTATTCTGCGTCCTGATGGCTAAACAGCCTCTGTGCTTCTTCTCTACCTGTGCACCAATACTGTTATGGTATTTAAATATACGTAATGCAGCTTGGCAAACTTTGGTAAATGTTTTTGCCCAGAAGAAAAAAAGAGTGACAACAACTACCGATAACAATGTTAATTTTGTTATAAATTTGTACAACCAAAAAAAAATAAGACAATCAACAAACTATGGGTGAATAAAAATATTTTTGTATTTTTCCATGCCATACATTACAAAAAAAATAAATTAATAAATCAAACCTGATGACATTTAAATATGTGTACATTGACTTTAGATGTCACAACAAAAACTGAGTGATCTTTTCATTGTCTTATACTGTACATGGAAGGAAGAGGTTCAGGAGGGAAATTCAGCGATTTCCATCTTCCCTCAAACTCTCCCCAGCTCATCCTAGGGTATTCTTAAAGAGACACCAATCTAGAAACATACTGCACTCCCTTCAAATAAGTCATAGGCAGTGATGTCAGTAACGCGTTGTCGGACCACTTCTTTCAGTAAGGAATAATCTAATGTGTTGCTATTTCAAATCCAGTAGTCAGACTACAGTTACTTATCGAAACCACTTTGTGTTGCTGTGCGTAACTATTTTCTTTTGTAATTTAGTTTTATTTCCTCTGTGCATTTTAGGAAGCGATTGTCGTTTCTATGCGACAGTATCAGCAGCAACAGAAATGTCACTGGAGGGAGGAGGGAGATGCTCATTTTGTTGCTGGAAAAACAGGAACTATTTTGAGTTTCGGTCGTCAAGTCTGGTTATTATGAACGGCTTTGGGCTTGTTTTTTTCTTAAGTCTGTAGCAAATTTAAAGAGTCGCAGGTTGCACTTTTTGGACTCGGAAATAAGAAGACATAAACCCCAGAATTTGTCAGACATCTTGTTAGTTTTAGGCAGACTCTCCTTGTCCAGCATTTCCCAGATGATCCGTCCCCCTTTGTCTTTGATAATATATTACCTGCGAATGACGTCGAGCTGAAATAAATGGTCTATTAAATTGTTTTGATTTTTTTTTTTTTTTTTTTTTTTTTACTGTAGTTACAGTTGAAGACAAGCCTATTTTTTCGGTTTTAAGCAAAATAACCAACACTGCATGTTTATAAATAAAAATAGAAATATTTTAAGTGACTTTCATGTCAACAATGCCATTTCCCTCCTTGACTTTTTTCACTTCTCTAAAGAAGTGGAGCAAATGTTTTTCTTTTTTTGTTTATATACATTTTTTGTATTTCTATTTTAGTTGTCATTACTTGCATGTAAAGGACTTCTTAGAACAATCTTATTTACAGCCTCTCTATAGGTCTTTAGTAACTGTCACTGAAATTTTTGCAGTAGGATTTAAAAGCATAAAAGGAGCACTATTAATAATAGCAGTACATTAATGCTGAGTTGTCTGAGTGGTTCTGTCAGATGTCTGTTCACAGAAGCCAGATGGCAAAACGAGCGAAAGGGGAGAAAGAGACAGATGACAGGGAAGGCAAAAATGAGTAAGGTATGGGACGAGATGACAAACTGGGTGGTTTGGGGTTTCCCTGGCATTCCTTTTTCAGCTCAGAAAAACAAACCACACACACAAACACTCAAGCACACATTTTTATCCCGCTCATAATACCAAAGTTAAACAGTTAAAGTTAGAATCTGTCCAGAATGTGTCCAGCTGTTGGCTCTGTTTCAACTTTCATATGATAAAGTCTTAAAAACCTGGTAGCAGAAGGTAAGAAAGAGTGTTTATGCCAGATTTCTTCATCTGTGTTATAGTTGTTCACAGCCAATAAAAAGAGCCAGCAGCATCTCTCCGTCTCTGCCAAACCTGACCTTTTTTCTTTTCTTGAGGTGGGTTGGGTGTGCAGCCAGGGATACACAGAGGGCCCTTCACTTGACTGTATTGTCTCATCAGGATCCTTTTATTAGGAACCCAGCAGGCTCATTATTTTTATTATTAACTGCCTGTGTTTTTTATCCTGAGGATGCCAGGCTTCAGTGCATACAGCTGTTTCTCCTCAACTTCTATGTTTTCTCAGCTTAAGAGGCATTTTTTTTTTTTTCAAAATGGTGTTCTGATATTTTTCTTGAGCACCCCGCTGCCCCATGCCTATCTTTTCAGCAGTCTCAGTTGCTCTTTTTTCCTATTTCTTAGCCAGGAGTAGGCCAATCTGAAGAGGCATGTCCCTGGCTTTAGGCCAAAGTGACAAGCTGGTAAAATTATGTTGAGGACAGAGAGCCAGATATTCATTATGATATAAAATAAATCCAAGTCAGCCTGGTTTGCCTCAAGCACAGTACATCAGATCCCCTGAACATTCATAATTAGAGTGCGAAAGCTAAACCAGGTTTTTCCTGTATTTTATTATAAAAGTTGTTGGTTTCAGTGCTAGAATTTGTGGTAGTTCTAAATCAAATAGTTAAAAATGTCTTTAAAAAAATGACCACTTTTTTTTTTCTTCTCAAACTGGTGAAGTTAGGCAAATTAATTTAAACACCCGATCTTTGTTTAAATGTTGAAATTCTACTGGGAAGATTTATCTGGCACCGTTATATCAATCGTTCAACACTCCCCCACTTCTACTAGGACAGCTAGGGTCATAAAGTGAATATGGAGACATCAAGCTGTTCGCTAACAACCTGGAAGTCTGATCAATAGCTCATCTCAGGTTTCCTTGCTACTTCATAGAGAGAAAGTGATGCAGCAGCTGTTTAGAGCTTCACTCTTGAGATGAAGTGCCAAGCTCACAGAGTTAAGAGACATTCCTCAGTGAGGTTTGGACATATGGACTCTCTGTTCTGTAAAATATGGCACATGGGCTAAAGGAACTATTTTTTAGGATGCAAAACACTAACCAACATATATTCAATAGAATTTCAATCATCATAATACAACAAAAACAATAAATAGAATCATCTAATGATCTTTGCCTTTTGAGACATTACTACTAATCGGTCGGTTTGACTTGTAATCCCTGTCAAGTTACAACAAAGTTGGAAATTTAATCTAAACACAAACAAATCAGATAAAAGAGATTATTTAAGCAACTTGAGCATGTAGCTGCTTTTGAAGGTGTTGGCTACTGCTGTATTTCTACTGTCATAATAAAAACAAAGATGGATAGTGAAATCTAGAATTTTACTTCAGGATTTTCTCAGTATTACAATTTCTTTTAAAAAGTGCAAGATGCTTTTTAATGTATGTTGTTTATTTTGGAGATGCCACACTAAGCGGCAATAATTGATGTAATCAAACAGACAGAATTGGAATCACTGTGAGGTACTATTGGTATATGCAGCACATATATAATTCAACGGTTGAAAAAAAAAAGTAGGATAAATGATAAACTGGACTCATGTTAACTTTTAATGAAACTTTGCAAAATTGAGATTATCTACTCTATTTGCAAGTCCTTTCCACATGCAGGAGTATCAAAAGGGAGAGTAAACTCAATGCAGAAAGATGCTAGGGCAGGATTTGAACCCAGGTGCCTTCTTAATGTGCTACCAAGTGCCATACACACTCTTACTACAGATATTCTAAATACTGTAATAATAAAAGGTCAGATTCTGGTTTTCTGATCTGTAAATTAACCAAGATTAACTTACAGGCTATAATCACCAACAAATCCTAAATGTTTATTGACTTCTTTTGGAGGTGAAGCTGTATAAACATATGCTGAAGAGGCAACCATCTAACCAACTTGACCAATTGAGAATGCACAGAACTCCAAGGTTTGTAGGCAAAATGACAAGTGCAAGGTTCTTTGTAGGTTTGACAAAGACCAAACTGGGATGCTAGAAAACTGTCAGAGCATCTCTAAAATTGCAGCTCTTGGTGGGTGATCCTGATTTCCAATATCTATCAAAAATATTTGTTAACAACAATTCATCGTCTGCCAAAACTTACTGAGGCACATAAGCAGTAAAGAGTGCCCCAGAGGGAAGGGTTAGATCCAGTAGATATGATATTGAGGTGTTGACTTTGCCTCCAGAGCTCCAAGATCCCAATCTAATCAATCATTACACATTGAACAAAAGGTTAGCTCCATAGAGGCACTGCCTGGCAAGTTCAAGGACTTAAAACATCTTAATATGAGTTTGTACCAGATACCACAGCACACCCCAGGGACTAATAGACTTCATACCTTAGTGTGTCAGTGTTATTGGGGTGAAAGAGAGACCAATATTATATAAGCTTGTTGGATGTTACTTGTTATGATTATGCATAAATATAAAATGCATAATCAGACTTTTCTGTCTGAACTCTGAGGATTTAGCAAATAATGAGGCATTTTATAATTCCATTTGTTTTAGACGGAATGACAAAATTCCATCTCCATCTAAAACAATATATGTATAAAAATGGCCATATAATTCAGGATAAAAGCAAAGTGTTCATGAACTCTTAAAACATCTGAATTCAATGATAAGAAAGAAAAAAAAAACAACAATAATCTGTAACAAGTTCAAGTCATAAACTAGTAAGAGTTCAGATGCAGAAATATTGTTCACACACAGAGATCTGCACACAGCCCTGCAGCCATTAGTTATTTTATAATTCCCAAAAGCCCCATTATGACAGCCCTGCAGCCTGAACTAAAGCTTTATCACTTGGCACAGCTAGTCAGGTTTAATATCAGCTCTTCCACTGTGCTCATGTTTCTTCAGGAACTGTTAAGGCCTGTTGAAATCTCTTTAATTCCACCACCCTTCTTTTCAAGGTACACCAAGTCAGGAAAATATAAGACCCCTATCTCAGTAAAGGTGATTAAAAGAATCTTAAAATATATAAAATTTGTGGGAGAAAGGGTTTTAATAAATGCTCTAATTAAGCTGCAAAATTAGCAGAAGTTCAAACGTTTAAAAAAAAGTTTCATTGAGGCCAAGATGTTGTCAGTTTGAATTTGTAGTTAGGTACTTGTTTTCTCCATCACCACATCTTAATGGTGCAAAGTGGATGAGGGGGAGGGGGGGGGGGGTTGGAATGGATGGTATGTCACAGTATTGGTGAAAAAAACACTTAATGTCCATTACTTGTTTCTTTTTTTTTTTTTTGCCTAACAGCTGCCTCTATTTCCTGGTGGTTTATCAATAAGATGATTACCTTAATAGAAAGACCATTGCCTTTTACCAGCCTTCTTACTTGTGAGATAATTAAATCACCCAATACTAAGTCTGTTTTCAATCAGATTTGTGAATTATTGATAAGTCTTTGGAATCTTAAGAGGGACCCCCGAGGTCGTTAATAATGTATGCAAGCAATCTGCACTAATATGGATCAGTGATGCTGCACAACTATTCATGAGATCAATCTTTCACCCTGTTAACGTGGGAATGAAACATTTTTTATCCATCTGTTGAACGTGGCAAATTCGTTTCATGTTTCATGCTATTTTTTTTTCCGGCACCTATGAGTATAAATAGTCATCTGATTTTGATTGCCTAAAATTTCCCTTAGTTTTACGCAGCCTTCTTAAAACCAAATCTTGTCCTTCAGTTTGAGTAATAACAGGGTAATGCAGTAAGTCAAACAGTCTTGTTCCAATTATGGGCGGTTGTATGTGGTGTTCCAGTGCCTGTCGAGCGCTCACAGACATGACCATAAACACATTGGCCCCACCACTCAGTGGAAACACAGCACAGCCAACTGGATATAGATAAATCCAATAAGAATTTAATGAGAAGAACAAATAAAACTTAATTTAAATTTAATGAGCGAGAAAAGAAATATTCAGGCTATCCCTTTTAAAAATTGTTTTATGTAAAGGTGTAAATATAACTTTACTTTTCATATCAACAGCTTTTACTCTAAAACAACCATTAAAAAAATGCAAACAGCAACAAAACAGTAACTTTGTGAAACTTGATCAGAGTAACAGTCGCTGACCAGTTTTCTTTCAAAATTTGTGGTGTCTCCCTGACAAGTGTGGTTATGCCTTTCATGTTTTTTCAAAATGACACAGAGGGCTTGAGCTTTGAACTGGCATGATGACAAACAGCCCTCGACCAATGTTTGGTTTGAAACTATTCAACATTTGCTGCATCCTCATATTTAAGTACTTACCCAATTGAGATTACTAAGGCAAAGTCAGACTTACAGCCAAAGCCAGTAAAATAATTGTTTATAAAGCCAAATGAATGATGGTTAGATTGTTTAATTTAGGCAATTCATCAAACAATCCAAGACCAGAATCAGTGACATCATATTAAACCTATTAAAACTCTCTTCTGAAAACTCTAAAAAAGGATCTTCTTTATGACACCTGGCAGTTCAACACATTGCATAAACAAAGACCAAAACAACATGAAATTATGTAAAAAGCTATCTTGCAAAACTGGACTGTTTCTTTTAGGGTTCTAACAGAGAAAAGAGGGTTGTGTTGTCATGAAACAGCTCTCATGTTAAATTGAATGGTTCTTAGCTAAATCAGAATACAGTGGAATGAACTAGAAAATAACTAATTTGAATAAAATTATATTTCACAAAATTTATTCTGAACTTTCTTGTATGCAAGCAGTTGATTTTTTGTAACCCTTCATGCAAATAAAAATTTGCAGCACTTCCATTTTGTTGTGTATGTGTTGTTATGTACATGTAGAGTTACCTGAATTTATATCAGATAACTCATCAGTGTCTGTTTTCTTCTGAGTCAACAGTGAGAGAATGTTGTGAGCCTAATCATAGAGTGCAAAAGTTTAAACTCTGCTTTTTACCCACTGCCTTTCGATTGTTATGGGCGGAGTTTTCACACACTTTGCAGTGACAAGACAATGCGCACCAAGGTGAGGCTTGGGTGAAAATCCACTGCCTGAAGCAGAGTGGAAAGGAAATGAACACATTGCTTCTTTACCTTTACCTCAACCTGTCCCCACCTCTCCTTTCATTTACTCCATCCCACTCATTCACCTCAGGCATTGAACTGATAATCTGAAAGGTCACCGATGGCCTCCTCTCCAACCACTCCCTTCTATGTCTCACCCACAATGAAAAAAAAAAGACAAAACAAGCCCAAGGGAGTATCAGTCTTTATCACCCAGGGCTGGTTACTCTGGGAAGCATCTCCTCTTCTCAGAGCATTTTTCTACCACATGATATTCACGTTGTGTCAACTCCCTTTCTTCGTTTATAAAGGTGAAAAGTTGACAACGATTAGTCAGTGGAGATAAAATGAGAGCAAAGAAGTTATTTGTAATGTAATTAACAAGTCTGCTATCTTTAAATTGGCTGACAACACAGTCTACTGAAGCAAGAGAAATGTTGGTACTAATAAAAACCTCAACTTACAAGAAAATACACTTTGATTGTAATATTCCATAAATATAATATTGAACTTTCACAAAGTTTCTGGGACATTTTTTTTTTTTTACATTTTTCCACTATATTTTTTTGGACAAAATCTCTATTAGCATATCATATTCTTAAGAATATTTTGGGAAAATTTCCATATATATATATAGAATATATATATATATATAGAATATATAGAATATAGAATGTGTAATAGAATATATATATATATTCTATATATATATTCTATATATATTCTATATATAGAATATAGAATATATATATAGAATATATATACAGAATATATATATATATATATATATATATATATATATATAGAATATATATACAGAATATATATATATATATATATTCAGCTCATCATGTGTTAGGTGTGCTAACTGCAGCAACAGTAAACCTCCCATTTCTTGAAAGGTGCCAAACACAGCAGGCAATGTGAATTAGTTTATGATATAATCTGGTACAGCTCATCCTGTGGTGACACTTATGTGTAAGCTGTACACTCTCCCTTTTAACTGGTGTAATAGTGGGATGCATATATTAACACATGGTGTGTGAGAAATGCACAATGCATAACTTTTCCAAATGTTCAAAAAGTCTGTTGCAGCCTGGCTTATCTTGTAAGCAATTTATGTGTGTTATAGTGTCAACTCCCTTAGATAGCATTACTTACCTAAAAGAGTGTATCTTTCTACATCACTGCAAAGCAAGGCTGATATGCAATAGCTTGACATAGATACTATTGACAAGAAGAGCACAGAAGCTACACTGAAAAGCTGGTAAGAAAACATTTGTTTTTTTCTTCCTCACTCGTTTTAGTTATTTGTTCTGAGAAGACCAATTCAATATTACCCCTTACGATGTTGTAAATATCTTTGAGTGGAATGCTGACAGATATAATGGAATGGACAGGAGCGTGTGAGAGCTGGCAATGTTCAACCAGTGTAATTTTACAGAAACTAAAAAACTATGTGGAGTGTTTAGAGCTCACCTGTGTATAGTAAGCAAACTTTAACAGGTTTCCATCATATTACCATCTGTCCTCAGCATTAATTTTTTTAACCTAATTTTTTTTTTTGCTTTATTTTTTTTTTGTTGGTCAATGAACAAATGTCCTCTCATGGGTGATTAAATACCCACCTATTTCCCTTATGAGCATAAACACAAAGTCAACTATCACTAAGGTTAACCGTCAAATAGCAAGTGGTTGGATAATGTCTACAATATTTACTGCTCTACTGATTGAAGTGTGACTGTTGTTGCCTGACTTAAATATTGTTTATTATATTTAAATATAAATCAAAAATTTATCCAGCTGCATGACACCAAATACTGATTAAGAAAGGCCTGTAAATTTAATTTAATCATTGTACTTTTGCCATTGTTATTCATTGTTCTTCAGCCATGTTATGATCTCATAAAAATCATTTTAATTATTTATGGCTCTACAATCTAAAAGTAGGTGAAAATATTTTAAATGTTAGTTTTAAATTTAATTTTTTTAAAAAGTGGGCAATGGGAAAGTGTGCTTAGAGTTTCTTCATTTTAAATATGCCAGAACATGTATTCTTAGCATGTTAGACAGGAAAAACTGCATGCTGCGTACTTCTAGTTGTGTCAAGTCAAGGAGATTGAAGGTTTTGTTTCATGAATGCTAGCATTCAAGAACATCTGTTTAAGGATTATCTTTGACCTACAATTTTACTATGAGAAACAAATCCATTCAACAAACCAAATGAAAGAAGTTTGGGTTTGTTTAAATAATCTTGCTGGTTTTTTTATTATTATTTTGTTTTGTTTTACATTTTCTCAATTCCCTTTGCATTGTCTCAATTGAGATCAAACATGTTTTGTTCATTTCTTATCCCAAATATTAGTTTGTGTAAGAGTCGTTGTTAAATCCCTACAAACTGAAATAAATTTTGAGAAATGCATGACTTACTTCAGTTTCCAAATCGTAAGTGTCCTTAAATCCCAAATGTTTTTGCTGCTTCCCAAATAGTGACTCCAAAAGTTGACTTCCTTTGTTGGCATTGATTAAAATATTTGCTTGCTTTCATATTAAAGTTCAGCAATAACCCAGACGTGCACATACAGGTTGTGTAATAAAATCTCACTGCCATCAGCCTTCCAGTCATGAATATCCACCACAACATAGACAAGAAATTGCACCATGAGATCCCCCACAGATCTTAAATAATCACTTATCATTGTATGAAAACACAAGCTATCAAAAAATAAATTTGTTTTATTTAAGGACACTGAAGTGCATTGTAAGAAATTATGTTTTTCACAAATGACAACAAAAAGTAAATAAATTGAATTTTTATGGTTTTCTTTCATTAAAATTTCGAATATTTTACGGAAGTTTTCCAGTGTTCTTTGTTTGCTGTGTTTTGTTTTTTTTTTTCTTTAATAAAGTAACCTCTTTTGGTTTATTTGTTGTTCCAAGTTACTTCAACGGTTTGAACTGTTTTTGTAAGATGCTAAAATTGATAAAGATAATTTGTCATGACCAGTATGAATGTGAAGTAAAATGAGATCATGTAAAGAAACTGTGTTATTTGGTCATGCTCAACTTTCACAGGGTAAATTCACACAGAAGGAGTGATAAAAACAACAAAATAAACATCAGGTGGTATTTTTGGTAGTTGAGTGTTTTAAATTACATAGTTGGCAAAACACATAGGTGTGTCACTCATGGGTACACAATATTAATTTATGGGTTTTTTTTGGGTTTTTTTTTGTAAACATGAGTTTGTTTCATTAATGTGACAGAATGGACATGAGGAATAATTGAACCCCCTCCCCCTTTTTTACTTTATTTTAGAACTGTTGACTGTACTTTTCCTCTAGCTCTAGCATTTCCTTCTCAAACTGAAATGCATTAAACTGCAGTTACAGCAGTTCGCCACCAGTTGACACATAGAGCACAGTGAACACTCTTGACTGAGCGAGCCAACGGCAATTTAGTGCCGCTCACTGTCGCTCTTCTTGTCAACAGTGTATATCAAATACAGACCCTGCGAAAAACCACACTGATAAATTATTAAGTGTGCAACATTTATATATTACAGACAAGCTGGTTTTGCAACAGCAACATTTGTCTTCAAGAGGATGAAGTAAAATAAATGGAAAAACAAACGTTCTATTCTTGTTACTTTCCTTGGTAATGCTGTGGTATGTGTGACGTACCTGGCCCAAGCTACTAACAGCAATATGACCAAACAACTGCTCCTTTTGATTGATAAACTCCAATGTGTCAACTTGTAATTATTACTAAATTCCTATTAAATAATAAGACATTAAACCCCTAAGATGAAAATCACTATTTGACAGAGATTTTTAAACTTATACTCCTTAATTTAAAAGAATGCTTAGATTGACTTTAATTTACAACATCTAAGCTCGTGACAGTTATCCTTTCACGTATTGACAAACATGAAACAAAACTATTAAGCTACAATATTTATATTAACCACTAGTATTTGGATTCCAAACTTTAAATTTTGTCTGGAAAAATATTTTATTTCAGTAATCCATTTTTTTGTTTTGTTTTGTTTTTTTTTTAAGAAAAAAACAACTTATTGAGTCATGGACTGATAGCGACTGAGCTGAATAGAAAAACCAGAGTTCAACTATGAGTGTTTTTATCTTTATTTTATTCTTTTTTTTTTCTTGGCAATTTGGCAAAAAAAATTCTTAACTTTTGCTTAAGTTAGTTTTTGTCTGGCTTACTCATTTCTCTTCAGATCTTGCAAGAAGGGTTTGTGTCTGCCCATTTCCATCTTGGCTACAGGCATGGTTCTTTACATGCAAGCTCATCAAACTTGAGGTCATACACAGACTGGTGTAAGTTGGTTTTCTGGTTCTGTATTGGTTTCACAACTAGCATTACACCACCAAATACAGACAACTGTGTTTCATCTGGTCAGCTCTCCTTCCAGCATCACAACCATTCAACAGATATCCCTATTTACAACATCCAAGTTATGGTTTATTTGTTGCTCAATACTTAAAATACAGAAAAAAATGCTTATCAATTGACAGTCATGAAGTAAATCATTTATATTTATGTTTAAACTCTAACTGACTCTAACAGTCCACAAGGCAATCTCCCACAAAACCATTACCTAAAAGAAAAACATTCAGAGAAGCACCGTCATCCCTGTAACTTTCCAGTAATCACCAGGAAGCTGTAGAACATTCACTGTAAATTAAACAACAGGCCTTACTATTGTGGTGAAAATATTTCACCCTGTTTCTGTGGTCACATGGATAAAATGGTAAAGCAATACTCTCAACTTGCCTTGTGTTTATCTGACAATGCGAGACAAATAGAATGTTGAAAAAAAATCCCCTAAGCTTCCAAGACAGTTTTTTTTTTTAAAAGGTCTGACGCGTTCCCTTATTTGTGGGAACTAGTAACAAATCTATCTCACCTCTGAGCTTGTGCACAGGAAATGGAAGACTTGAAAGTGTGTTTTTGTGTGTCTGTTCCAGTTGTGGCTCGAGGGTTTAAAAAAGCAAAAAGTGCTGGAATTCTCTCAGGAGATCATCCATCATATGAGAGACTGCTTGAGGTTTTTCTTCATTTGGGTTCATAGGGGAATTATAAATCAAGAGAACTGAGAACAACTGTCAATCGCAACTGCCGTCATCTCAGCACCAGTTTTTCAGAAACATTTCTAGTCTTGTATTCTTACAATTTATTTTTGCAGGTTTAAGTTGGTTCCTCTCTTTGCTTTTAGGTGTTTTCTGTTATAAATGGCAAATATTGTTACAGATGAAAGTGATACCTTGTGAATATTTGTTGACTGACATGACATGTAATACATTGAGCGGAACTGTATGCATTTTTCAGCCGCGGATATGTTTGTTCACGTGGGAAAACATTTAGAAAAGTCAAATGAATACCTGCCCCAAAGGTTATCAATTTCACATTTTCATTGAGACGCTTCTAAATGTTTAATACACTTTCTATTCTTCCTGGGTTAGGTAATAAAGGTGACATCCAACAACATTTTCCCACACCTGAAGATTGAAACAAGCAGTGGCAAAAGGGTAGAGATGCACACCTTCTGACTCTTGTAATTAAATCACCACATGACAAGTGGTGTTGTCTTGGATAACGCCAGACAGCTGAACCACATATTTAATTTTTATTTCTATTTTACTGCATTTTTACATGACTATTCCCAAATACATTTTCTCTTGCTGTACAAACATTTTATGCAGCCTATTAGACGAGTGGGCAGCTTCTGCATGCTGGAGTTTCATCCTCTTGTGGAAACCAACATGTCTGAGGCTTTCAGCCTGAAACATCTGTTGTAATTTCTGTCAAATTGAACTTTTATTACCTGGTCATTAAAGTCCCAGCAATGGCAAAACCAGATGGGTTCTTGCTGACCTTACAACTGCTTCTTTTTTTATGGTGTTGGTGAAAATTGAACCAAAGGAAGCTGTGTGCTGTATAAAATTAAGGCAATCATTCCCACATTCCTGTGAGGAAGGTGAGGACGGGTGTAGAGCAGCAGGGACAGAATTGGACAGCATTAATGCATTATGTGTGTGACTGTGTGTGTGTATATCCTTTCTGGCTCTCTCAGTAAAGACTCAAAACTTGCACATTGACTACTCTTCGTCTTTCAGTAAGTCAGCCTACAGTACACCATCTGAGATTTTTTATTTTTTTCTAAATAATAACAATGAAGGTTCATTACTGGCAGTTGATGCCCACTTACAATAGTTTATGAAGTTTGAAACTTGTTATTTAACTTCCTTTGCTGTCCTCACTCACATTGAATCACTTTCTAAGTTACGTTCACTGATGATTTGATTTATTCTCATTTACTTCTTACTTTCCTACAACAATGGTAAACACCAGGGAATGGCAAAATAACACCATCATCCAAATATGTTTTTAAGAGGCAAATTTTATATCATATTATGTTTCCAAAAAACATCATAAATGCATATAGTACTATTTTTTTGTTTGTTTGATTGTTTTACATTAAAATGTATTTTATAGTTGTAACATCCATTGTAATTCCTGATATTATTCTAATATTTTGATCTCTTGTGTAAACATAAAAATAACAAAAACTGAAGCTGTCATATCAAATCAAAAATTTTAAGCAGATTTGTTTAAACCCTCCAGCTTGTGATTTTAAGGGTTCAGGGTTCTCCAATGCTTCAAGTGGCAAACTTCAGCCTTTATTCTTTTCCAAACAGGCCAAAGCATTAAGAGAAAATAAGACAATACAATTCTACCATGATCCAAAAAACTTTTGAGTACACTAAAGAGAAGTTAACTCCAGGTTTACAAATAACACTAAATCTCTCAAGGTGTTATATGAGTCCTTTTACCAATATAGTGTTGCACATTAAATGCATACATGCTATTTTCTCCTTAAGCTCAAAGGTGGCCAAATGACAAATTACAAAGTGACATGCTGTAAAATGAATTTATAATCAAACAGCAGTGAGGAAGAACCAGCATGAACATGAACGTGAATATAGGAACATAGTCATAAACTTTCAGAAAGTAAACCTGAACATGTTTGTTTTTTTTTTCTTTTTTTTCGAACAAAATGAATAAAACACAATCCACTTCTCAAAGGTCAAGTCTATACTTGACTTATTTTATCAAGTGTTCAATATATATCTAGAAGAAAGACTTTTATCCAATCAAATATCCACAAATTTGTAAAGGGATACAAATAATGGGGCAATGGTAGCAGTGAAGCTAAGAGTTCATCCTACAATCGGAAGGTCGCCAGCTGAAGCCCACCGTGTCCATCGCCATGTCCTTGGGCACTTCACCCACTTTGCCTGCTGGTGGTGATTAGAAGGGCTGATGGTGCAATGTAGCTGCCTTGACTCTCAAATCAAATTTTACTTAGTAGAAATATATATGTAAAGTTATTAGATATATTTTTGACATCTTTAGAGAAATAACGAGAAAAAGGACAAAATGACTTTCCGTCCTCCTCAAGCAAAAATGTAAAAAGCAACCATAGGAATTATTTTCAAAGGACAGTTTGGTCTCTAAAAAAAGTCTAAATGAACAAATGGAAAACAGAAGAAAATCCAGATGCTTCCACCCAGGACATGAGGGGCCCCTGAATGTTGTGAGGAATACAACAGTGATGTGAATCATATGCAGTGGCATTCAGTTGCCAGACCCAAAGCAAACTGAAGAATTCTTGGGGTTGTAGACAAATCTGTCAAACGGTTGCTTTCACCTCTATATTTTAGGAGAATGGTGCTCATTAGATCATGTCAAACAACTTTTCTGGTGGTTGGTGGAAAAGCAGCAGTTGGAAGAAAACCTCATTATACATTTTTGCTACTTCCACTATCAATTCTTTTTTTGTTATTTTGGTTTTCCACTTGGTAATACCATGTTTGCGAGTATGGTAGATCTGAAAGATGTTGATACTGCTGTTGAAAGAAAGGGGACAATGATTAATTACTTTAATTCCCTTTCTCCCTTTAATATTATATATTGTCTGGATAATTAATTTTAGCCTTCAGTCTTCTTTGGTAGGAACTCTAAGCATGTACTCCAAATTGTCTTGGCTCCAAATTGAACGTAATTTAATCCCACCAGCTAAATAAAGTAAGCCCAGATTATAATGTCGCTACCACCAGTATTCAAAAGTTTTCTTTTGTTGATATGAGTGTTGTTTTGTTCCAAACCTACATTTAGGAAATGTGACATAAAGTTGTCTTTTATCTTACTACATCCCAGCGGCTTTGGACGTTTCATACAAGCCTAGATTCTTTTCTTTGGAAAGATTAACCACAGCTTGGTAGAAACTCGTTACATTTACTGCTACATACTTAAAAACTAACATATATGTTTGTTTTTTTTTTTTTTTCCAATTTTAGTTTTAATATTCAAAGTACCAGAACCTGCAATAATTTAACATTTTGACTGTGTGATTATATAATTTCACAAATGGTATCAGATTAAAGTACTTCTCAAGTACTTAGTGCTTAATAATACTAATACCTTATTCCAAAGATTTTGAAAGTACATCTTGTGCTGTCAGAGTAATCTATTCAATACTTGGAACTTAGCTTACTTTTGTCAGTCAATTGCACTAGAAAGCATTCCTTTACTTGAGTGAAATTTTTAATTTTCCCTCAATGATAAAACAAAGTAAAATTAACTTAAATATGCTCCACAAACCATCAAAAGGCTTTTCCTTTATATGAATAAAAATACATGTATGTATTTTTATTTTTTATTTTTATTTTACTTAAAATTCTGCTGACATTCAACAAACTATGTTTCTCTCTGTGGGACAGTTAGCGAAATAACAACACACAATGGCAGTAATTGTGTGTCAGCAGATGAAGAGGCAGATATCTGAGACCTAAGGAGAAAAACAGAGACAATGGTGGGTTTTATTTCTCCACCTTACATTCCTCTCAAAAGGATTAACAAGCCTGCTTCCCCTCTTTTTAGACCAAAAGCAGTCCAGTTCATGTCTGGGCATACTGTACATTCCAAAGCTATTGTTATTGTTTCCTTTTGTGACATTATATCACTTTGTTTTTATTTTATTTTTCTTTGTTCCATTTTGTATGTTAAATATTGAACCAATTGGCACAAAGTTGCTTGGTAGCTGTACAGCCATTAAATTCAATCTTAAATGGATCTTTGGCTATACGAGCTGCAAACCCTCTCTCAGTGCAACTTTTATCGAACCCCAAACTATTAGAGGAAATGAAAGCAGAAATCCTTCTAGAACCGTCTAATTAGTATTGTAAAGGCTGTAATACGGGGGTATTTTTATGATGCCCTTTGTGTAACGGAAATAAGACACAATTCATTTTTGTATGTTTACTGAATAAAGAGTTACTGATCTCTGATTTGCCTGAAGGGCTGTTTTTGTAAACTTTTTTTTCATTTCCAACATAATCCAGTCTTTTCTGTAATAGCTGAGATATTGAATATTGTATCATTGGGATACACTCATATCCCAATGAGTGTATTTAATGAGAGCATAAAGACACTGATCCAAAGTACTGAACATAGCTGATAGCAACATAATGGCTTGTGAGATAAATGCGTTTACTCCCTCTTTAATGAAAGAAATTTAGTGCCATAAGTTGTGTGTATTGAGTAGGCTTTGTAGCCACTCACATTATTTAACATTGCATTTTCACCTGATGAAATGCAGGTAAAAAGAATACAACAAGAATTAAAAGATGCAACCTGAAAGGAAAAATTTGGGCCTCTTGAAGTCCAATTTTAATAGAAAAATTGGAGTGAGTAGTTTATGGAAACATTTTATTTGAACACTTCCTGTCTTAGGGTAAAGAGGGTAGACACATGTGTGAACCAAAGCATAGCCTACTTTCATTGCAGATATCGTTTTGCAAAAGGATTAATGTGTTACTTTATCATAATGTACTAAATGGATTCGTCAGGTGTAAAATGGTTTATTATAAAACTAACTTATGAAACATATGTTATTTTAAGGGCAAGACGGATATACTCTACCTCTCCTATGCTCTCTGTAGAGCCAAATCTTGTACTGAAAAATCACATCTTGTGTTATTACTGCAATGTTTTTATGTATTTGCAATTATTCTTGCTGTCTGCAAAGCAAATTGCCCTTTAGGGATAACAAAGCTTATCTAATCTAATCCTACTTCATGTATTGGCACTATCATTAAACCCAAATCTGAAGAGGCATATTTAAAGCAGATGTTTATTCATAGTAATCTCAAAACGCCAGCATGGTTCACTGCTACAAAAATCTCTTTTGTTTATGGAGTTACAGGTTTCTACAGTTATTTCCTTCTAATTGCTCGTGGTGTTACCTATGTGCCAAATGAAACATGTTCAAGCCTGCTTGATGGGATGCCTGAAACAACTACTGTTAAAAACAAAATTTTAACCAAAGAAATCCTGGTTAGGGAAGAGTGAAGCAACAAAATTGAAGATGTGGGTGGCAATTCATCTGAACTGAAAGTAACTCTTTATCTAGATTTGACAATATTTTTTGATTTTTCTTTTGCAATGAATCTGCTCGGCTTCTTTTTTATTAGAATTAACATAAAAACATAGCTCCATGGAAGAATAAATGTGAGAGAAAATATCTAAAATGTTTCAGCATATTCATAGAATTTGGTTGTTTTACTTTTCTGAACACAAAAAGCAAACTACAATTGAAGAAAATAATAAGATCATTATCAGCCGTGGAAGTAATTTACTCTTATATTAAAAGGTCAGTCATGTCAGCACCTTTCCAGATGTAAAATAGTATGAATCTTCACCCACGTGCCCTCACATATCCCATGTCTGTGGCTGTGGGGATTACTTTAGTAAGACCATCCTGTTGTTTCTGGTAAGATGGACCTGTTTCCTACCAAGTCAACCTTCTGTGCTGTGAAACACTCTCTCTCAAGTTACAGAAAATACACAGAGACAATGGCAAATATCCTAGTCACATATAGAGCAGACACGAACACTGGTACAGAGGATGACACACCTGAACCACATTTCCTCAGTTTTAAGGGAACCTCTGGAAATGGCGGTTGCTGTAACAGACATGAGGCAAATACTGACTTCCTGTTCAACAGGTGTTGTTTCCATGTGACCTGTTTTGTTAACCTCGAAGTTTCGGTCACATTTTCCAATAGGAAAAAGTGACAATATCGAAAGGTAAGACAGTTAACTAGTACAAAATTATTCAGCAAGTGATATAGCTGTTTATTTTCACAGTACCTTTCATACATTATGTCAAAGCCTTTTTACAGAACAGCTACAAACACTGATTCATTCAAATAACTAAAATATGATATTCCATTAACAGCAAAAATATTATAAATGTTACACATTAAAATAATATATTTTTAAACCTAAAAAATATCAATAACATTACATTTCAAATACTCTTTTATATTACAGAAAATATATTTTAATCGTAAAACAGATTTTATCATTTCACTTTTATTGTCTGCATGTGGACCCATAATTTTAATGTAGCTACATGTAAAACCCAAACTTTATGAGGAAAAACTATTTTTATGACACTATTATACTACTGGAGTTGACTTCGATCTGGTTGTGCAGTGACAAACAGCAATAAATTCCAAATTCTGTTATGGATAACAAAGCAATTTTTCAGTGTTCCGTGTTGTAAAATTTATGATAATGGGATGATAGGGAATTTATTATGGAATTGGGATTTTTGTTTGTCTTTAGTGACAATGATAAAAAAATTAAGTAAGATGTTCTTATTCTTAAAGAGGACGATTAAATCAATATAACTGCGAAGATTAGTAAAAAAAAAAAAAAAAAAAAAAACTTAAATACAACTTAATTATTGTGAAACAAGCTGCATAAATGTAGCGGGTCACAATTTTTATGGTATTCTGGAAAGTAGACTATAAACAAAATGTAGCAAAGACAACAACGTCTTGATAAAGCTGTCAACAGTTTGGAGTTACTATAAGCGCAATGTGGGAAATCTTCATATCTGCAACAAACACAGATAGTCTCGAGCATCAGAGGGTCGCTGTGTAAACAGGCACGGAACTCTTGACCAAACAAAAGATTTAAAGTGGAGATAAAGGCTGAGACAAAAAGGGAGCACGCGCCCACACACACAGCACGTATTCAAGCCGCGTGCTATGGAGGACGCGCACTCCGTTCAGAAGTAGTAGGAGGAGAACGAGGAGGAGGAGGAGGAACCAAAAATCTTTACTTAACATCACTTCTCCACCGCCGGGAAAGCAAACACTCCAACTGGAGCTGCAGAGGAGCAAGAACTAAGATCGATGCCGACTGTGTGTCTGCAGAAAGCCGTCACCTAAACCTGCAGGCCACCAGCGACTATTTTTGATTTTTTTTTAAAAATCTCTCCTCAAACACGTTGAGGGGCTCCGAGTCGGCTTTGGGACGCTTGGAGAAGTTTGCGGGGAAGCTTCTTCAGGCATGGAGCGGCAGCTCCTCTGACTGACGGCCGGTGGATTTTTCTTGCATTCTCTGTAAATAATGGTGAGTGTAAACATTCTCGATTTGTTTTCTCACACAGAGAGTTAGTGTCGTCGTTTAATTTGGCGATTGCGTTTACACATTTCAAAGCGGGTTTAGCACTAGGCTACTCGTTCAAAATATGCTGCGTTGCAAATTTTGCCAAATTCATCTCCGTTTAGGACATAAAACTTGATTTACATACATGTGTATAAAATGTTGAATTATTTTACATTTGAACTTTTCTCTTAAAGAAAAATCTTGAAAAAACACAATACCCTAATATAGCCAAAGCCTTGTTTTTAAATTATGTCACATAGCCTCCGAGATTTATTTTTTCTATATTTGTTTTCAGTTAAAAAAAAAAAAAAATATATATATATATATAATACATATAACTTTCTGTGCCTAACTGTATTGTATTTTTAATGCCAAATGTTTCATATAAGTGCATTGTGCACCTTGAATATATTTTCAGTTTAAAATTAAATTTAATAAAATATAATATCATTAATTATAATAATAGTGTTAATTAAACAATGTCATAGGTTACAATAGAATTACGTTTGTCACTCACTCTGAATTTTTAAGAAGTGATTTAGAGGAGCAGGAAAAATCAAGACTGGCCATCAGCAAACAGTTCATTTGTCTCCCAACATGCTGTTTAAAGATTCAGGGAAAAGTGCGTGAAGGGCCTTCGCATTTAATTGAACATTTTGTTTTTCTTGGTTCTGGTTGAATCAGTGCTGCACTTTCTGCTCACTTTCTGCCTAACTACAGAAGATTATATCCAATTCACTGACAGGCCTCCAGCAGCCATGCAGAGACCACCATTAAAGGAAATTAGGGGAGCCACACTTAAGCATTTTTCAAAGCTGGTATTCATTTTTTTTTTTTTTTTCCAAGGACCCCTTCATCACTTTAGACCAAAAAGTCTCTCTCTGCCTTTTCTGCTTTTTTCAACACTCATTCCTTCACTTTTCTTTTCGACTACAGAGTCAGAGCTGCAACCATTAACCTGGTTACGTCCTTTTAAAGACATTCTGAAAATACATTTTATGATGTATGCAATGCAGTTGTATTTTCTGGTAAATTTTAGCTTTCTTTTTTTTATTGGGAAAAAAAATTTATCAGGGCTAAATAAATTTTTATTGACCCCAGAACAAGTTTTTATTTGCATATGTTCCTGTTAGAAAGTAAAGACGTGTATAGATTGAATGGAGGCTCATGTTTGGAAATTTCACTCTCACCAGTAGGTTTTTCATTATAGAGTCAATGCACATCTTTTCTTGTCAGTTTCAATTATCTGAAACAAACCTTCAAATAAAAAGAGAATATTAGTTTAGATAGCACCTATATCATGTTTCTATTCTCAATGGGCTGTAAATCCTACTAAATCTCCTGTATTTTAAGCCCCACAAATAACATCCAGGAGTCTGTTGGAGGCTGCCGAGCGGTGTGCTCAGACCACATACCGAACGTGTGGGCTCGACTGTGTTTGATTTAACACTGTGGTTCCTCTCTTAATAACACCAGGCCCCATTTCTGGACTGCCTCTCGATGGCTGACCCGAGGCCCTTCTCAGTTGATCTCCCCTTCTCTCCCCTCAGCCTTCATGGTTCTTATTACCCGGTCTGATAAATTGTGAATAAGCAGCAGCCTAAAAAGTCCTGGGATGTGAAGAATTCCCCATCCTGTACACTGGAGGCCCCCCACCCCTGTTCCCCCCTAAGAAAACACAAATTAATTCCAAACCTCTCTGTAGCCAAATGTTTCTGGAATGATAAATATTTTCATAGGAAGTTCTGCTCTTCCTGACTTTATCTGCCCCAATTTTATTATACCCCTTCACAGCTGCTTGCATCTTAATGTCTCTCAGCTTCTGTGTACCCCTCTCTCTTTTTCTTTTTCTCTCCATCATTCCTTGTTTCATTGGCTGGGAATCAAACAATTGTACCTGCATGAATTCAAGGTTACAGAAGAACTTTCGGGCTAAACCAAATAGTTGACTTTTTTTCTGCCGTGCTGCTCATTTAGTTTTGCTTATTTCTGCTGCTGCAGAAGCTCAGATAGTTTAGTATTGTTTAATTTCCTCTCTTTGACCTTTAACAAGTACTCTAAGTGTTGAGAAAATGTACCTGAGTGTAGGTGTTGATTATTGCCATTTACTTGTTTCATTGAGGTTATATTTGCATGACTGTTACAACACTTTGTACATAATATATGCTACAAGAAATATATTTGTCACAAACAACTACTTTGTCAGATGTTTAATGATTGCTTGATACAACATTTAATTCATACACTAAAGACAATAAGATTTAACCATACTTTTCAGTCAAAAAAATAATGACATTTGCTTTTTAATTGTTATTTATATATCTTTTTAAATATATAGTTGGTATTTAATTTTCCTTTCATATAATCTTTGTTTTCCTCTTTGAAGTCATGTCTTTCTTAAATAGCTCATGAAATAAAAAAAATGTTGGAGCCTGTCTGTACTGCCAATTTCATCTGAACAAACAGCACATCATATTTAAGTAAAGGACTTTAACTTGCCTTGTAATAAAGTTTTGACTTATCAAAGGGTCTTTCAGTTATGACTTAATACAACCCATCTCCTAGCAACATTTTATTAAATAAACATACATAAAGACACTGTTTTCCATTTTAACAACATTAAGACAAACATGAAAATGTCAACTAAGGTTTAAATGTGGTTGAAAAGCTGTTGAGGAAAAGTTGTTAAGGTTGATCAAATGGGCTAACTGTGCCTGACTTATAATAGCTTTTTAATTGTTTTATTTATTTATATAAATATATAAATATCCTCAGCCCCATTTTTTATATCCAGTTAGTCCCCAGAGAGCTCTTGGGTCTGGCTTAGAGGTGGTGCTTGCTGGTCTGCGATTGAAACAAACCCTGTGCTGTGGGCAGACAGCAGCTGTCCCCATTACTTATCGCTGCTCTCGTTATTTCAGTTTGGAAATAGTAAAGCCACACACGTTGTAAGCAACACTTTAAATAACACTGTTTCTTCTTTTTTTATTATCTAAATAATGTTTTTGGCAAGAAAATATTTTCTCAAATAATTTTAGTCTACCTTTTCTAAAGATAGTCTGTTCATCAACTACTTTAAATTTCAGTTCTTCTTTCTCCATGAACTTACACGATCTGTATGAATCTCACTCTATTTCATTATTTCTGTCTCTTTTCCCTTAAGTCAGTTATTCATTAATTCTACTTTAAAAGATGTAATTGAACCTCACTGCATCTGTAGAGCTTATGAGCCTCACCTACCAGTTAGTTCTGTCTGACCAGCTGTTAGCAACTAGGGCGGCCAGTTGCCATCTTGTGCAGAAGAGCCGGATTGAGGGAGAACCTTTTCATCCTAATGACTAATAAACCAGAGTGTGGAGTGTGTGTGCCCCTGCGTGTGAGAGCGAGTTCATTAGCGAAGGCAGGAGCAGTCAGGCGTGTGTCACTTCTGAATGTGCGAGCACATGTTTGACCACCCTCCCATCTCTGGACCAGATGTTTGTTACCTGGGAGCCAGACCACCATCTGACTGGGGTCAGCCTAGTCCTCTCCTACAGGCTGGTGGGAGGTCTGCCAGCTGTCTCTCTGCCTGACCCTCCGTCCCGGGGCACTGATTCTGAGGGAGACTGGGTCTAGGCCATGGAGTAGGTGGTCCCACTACAATTTTGCAATATTAAACAGGGACATTTTTAAAATATACTCTTTGTTCTTGTTCTTGGACATAGAAGATGGACCCAATCTTTCATCGGAGGCAGTATTTTAAAGGGAATTTAAAAACAATCAAATAACTGTTGCTTAAGAAATAGAGATAAAGATTTCTGTAGCAGACGATTTTAGTTACTTAGAGACGCAGAGAGGGGGTCCTGGGACTGAATACGTCTTGTTGCAGAAGTCACTCAAGTGAAAAGAAAAGTCCATCAGGCCTGGGGGTAAAGTTACAGAACACAGACTGAGTCGACAACAGCTTCCCTGCTGCCAGAGATTAATTGGACCCCGTTGTTGAATCCCTGTGTTTCTGGAAAAAGAGCTCTGGTCTGTTGTTATATGTAGTCCGTGTTGACTAGATTTAGGGCGCGTTAGTCAGGTTTGCGTGTGTGTGTGTGAGTGCATTTGTGCAATTTTGGTTTTTAACCTGTCAGTAAGGATTAATCACTCATGAAGGTCTTAAGTGGTCACTCATGTTTACCAGTTATATAGCTGGTAAAGCAAACATTGTATATCAGTCATATAAATTAGGTCTATTTTGGCATCTTTTCACAACTTAAAAAAAAAAAAAAAATATATATATATATATATATATATATATATATATTACCATGTGAAGTTATTTGAAATAATAATAATAAAAAACAAACAAGCAGGGGACTAATGTAAAAAGCAGATGAGCTTCAGTAGAAAATGTCTTAATAAATTAAGCATTATTTCTACCATCATATAACCTCATCTCTCTACTGTGTAACTGCAAACAACATCTGTGTTTTCTTGGTGGGATGGATGTGGTAAGAACCAATTGCACATATCTACTGTTTTGACATAGCAGCCATAAAAAGTTGTCATTTAGTCTCTCTGAATCAGAATAATTAAAAACATAATCAAAGCTAAGTTTCAACAGATTAACATTTGCTTGAAAATACTCTCTGCTTTAGAGGAGCATTTTGCACACTTCAGAAACGCCAGACATGTACTCAAAGATTTGTTTTAACCTGTGCAGTTGACTGATTCAATTCCACGGTGTAAAATATATTCATGAGCATTAAAATTATGTAACACAGTGCTGTCTTCAGACTGTTGCATCACATTAAAATGAACACTTTAAGGCTTCAGTATCTGGTTACATAAACATACCTAAAACAAAATAAGCCGCAGTTACTCATTGGTGGTGTTTCAACATTTACTTTGAAATTTGTACTGTACTGTCTGATGTTTTTGCTGTTTTTTCCATTTTGTGTACATTACATGGTACTTGTTTCCAGACATTAAAGTATACTTGTTTAGAAATAGGAAGTGTTTAGTTAGGACATAAATTAAAAACATCATTACATTTATGCAGTGAAATACACATGGTTATGATTGGAGCTGCTCCTCGCTCCTATTTTTAGCCATTATTGCAACATTCTCACCATGCCCTGAGAGCATTATTAACTTTTCATAAAAACATTTATTTCGATTAAATTTAAGTCTGGACTTTAACTGGGTTATTTTAACACATAAACTTGCTATGCTCTTAATTACTCTGTTGTGCCTCTGTGCTTTTGTTTTAGATTGTTTTTCTGCAGTTAGGTCAATGACCACCTTAGTCTGGAATTTTTGCAGCTTTTTATGAAAGATTCTCCCACCTGATCTGTGGATCTCTGCAGGTCATCCAGCTTCTTGTCTAGCCTGTCAGTTTAGAATTGCAGATGTATCTTTTTTAATTTTTATTCTCAGATTATGCATTGAACTCTCTATGAGATGCTCAAAGCTTGTATTTGTTTTGAAACATAACTATGCTTTAAAATTCTCTACAACTTTATTCTTAATATTTTTGGTGTGTTCTTTATCATCCTGATGTTTGTTTACTCATTTTCTCTAACAAACATCTTCATACAACAGTGGGATTGATACTGAGATTAATTACACATCGACTGACTCATGGACACAATGGGTTTCACTGGATTTATTGTTTTTTGATTTTAGATATTAAATTGAAAGATTGATGAATATCTATGTATATTTTACTGTTTATTTATTAATTAACTTTTTTAGCTTATAGATTTTGTCTGTAAAACACCTGTGAATCTATTTTGGCTTGCATGTTGAATAATTTTCATTCTTTTATTCTACACTATCTTATGAAATTCAGAGTAATGTAGAATTGTTTCTTCCATTTGTCTTTCCACTCATTTTTGTTTCCCCTTGTCCTTCTCTGTATCAGCTGTGTGTCAGTATTGACTAAAGAGAGCTGCAGATGGCAGATGGCACCACTCCCCTCCATTCCCCCACCCCCAAAAAAAAAAAAAACTTAACAGTGTCCTACAGATCCAGATAGTGCCCTCCTTGTTATCAGCTTCTAAGAAGAGACATCTCTGTGCAACAGTGATTCAGCCCCTCTAGCTTTTCCCCAGGCACTTACACTGACCATCTAAATTAGGGGCTCCAGGTGGGGTTCCATATGGTATGATTATAGACTGGCAAGTCACTTTTTCAGGCTGTTGATTGACTGTTTCAATCAGGGTCAGGCCATCAGACTAACATTACAATATGTGATATGACTTTTTTGTCACATTGACACAGATGGGAACATATTTCAAATCATTAGATCATAAATGCATTCTTAGTGAGATAAAGATAAAGACATAGAATTTCATATAACTTGACTTGTGTGAATAATTGAAAAGGCCAACTGAGCCATATTTATTTACTACTAACCACCAGTCAAGTGATGGCTGCTCCTCTGTTTTATATTTCTGGTATAAATAAATTATGTAAAAAAATGTGTTTGTATGTATAAGAAGGGCACCTCGATCAGTTTTTATTTTATTTTATTTTTATTTATTTTACGTAATCTAGCAACCAATAAAGCATAATTTGTGTTGAAAAGTTAAACCCAAAATTATTTATATCCCTTAAGGTGTAGGTTTTGATTGGAAGTAGGGATGATGATCATCCAACCATTTATCGGTATTGTGACATAATTTCTAGCGCCGTTAGATTCATATTTATCCTTTATTATTGTATTTATCATGGCAACTAACTACATTTTGAGGTTTAGAAACTTCAACAATAAAAAGTATTGTTAGAACATTTTTTTTTTCTCTGTTGGGTCCATACCCCTCCTGTCGCCTGGAACGTTAGCTGGAGATAGGCACCAGCAGCCCTCCCGAACCCAGGGACAAGGTTATACAGAAAATGGATGGATGGATGGATGGATGGATGGATGGATGGATGGATGGATGGATGGATGGATGGATGGATGGATGGATGGATGGATGGATGGATGGATGGATGGATGGATGGATGGATGGATGGATGGATGGATGGATGGATGGATGTTGGTTCTATAAAAACAACAATAAATGTTTTCTTAAAAAAATAAATGCAGTTATTGTATGGTGCTAAACCTGCAGTAACAAATTAATGTCACTAATGTCCTGAAGCATCATATTAAGTAATGTGTAAATTACTTTTATTAGAGCAGTATTTGTGTTTGTGAGACCTTAACTTCTCACAAAGAATGGCAGGGACATTTAGTCCCTGCCATTCTATCTTATTACCAAGAAAAAAATTAACAATGTGTTTTTTGAATTGTTTTCAATATCACTTATTGTTATTCCATTAAAAACCCCAAAACATTGTGATTAAGCTTTCTTTCCATAGTGCCTAGCCCTAAGTTAAAGTAACATTAACATTTTGGAATCAAGAAAACACCAGTGGAAACATGCAAAGCGGTTTGCATGTTTAATTGCTGTAATTGCTGTAAATACAAATAAAGATTTCTCCATTGATTAAGAAGGGTATAGATAATTTTTAACCTGGCTATTTTTAATACTTTTTCAAAGAGATATTCTTTTGACATGATTTTATTATGTTTTGATAGATATTTGTCTCCCATTAAAAACAAACCTTTTGGTAAATCTGCCAGGGGTATGAATACTTTTTGACTTAACTGTGTAGCTCAAGGTTATCAGATTATCTTACAAAACTGATCTAATACCGCCAGCAGTTGCCGTTTACACACAGGAGATTTCGCACAAATTGATGAAATGGGCTTAACTTTTACAATGAAGATTTATAACACTGTGGAATGTATTGTGAAACATAAAACCCTTTGGTTGCTGAAGGCACTTGATATTCCTAGTTATGAAGAACTACCATGTTTTCTCTGCTTCAACTGATGAAGTAGAGAAACTCATCAAAGTAAAAATATATGCCTTTTAACCAAGAGACTTTATTTCAGAGTGCTTATGTCAATCATTAGATAACCCATTAAAGGTGCTTAAGTTTATGAAAATATACTTTTTGGCAACCTGAAAAAAAGTAGCAAGTGGGAAATGTTCTTTTTCTCCTGTATAAACTTTGCTAAGTTTTTTTTTTTTTTTTTTCTTTTTACCACTTTTACTTATGGATAAACAAATGCAAGATTATGATTGAATGTCATGAATCCCCACGATAATATTTTCACATGGTCAGTGAAAACATCAATGAACTATTTTTTAACTGTGTTCAAAACTCATTCAGTTCTGCGTAGTCATATTTTTATTATTAAATAGTTTACTTATTAGGACGCTCTTTGAAGAGTTTAAACTCTCATTTGCACTTAATGCATAACACACAACATAAAAGCTAGAATTTGATATCCGTGAAAGAAGCAGCGGTCTAGCAGATCCCTGGAACCCAGGTGAAGCTGGTGGAACTGGCCTTGTGGCCTTGTGGCCCCCTGTGGCCCCGCTGAGTTTGTTTTAGCTTTAGTTTCAGACCTCGGCTCTCCTGAGCTCCGCTCATCTCCCCTCCGGTGTCCTGTAGTTCCCATGGCCTTGGACGCCCTGCTCTTGGGCCTCACCCTGAACAAGGAAGTGCCTCGATGGTGACACACATAGTTCTTGTGTCTATTTTGAAATCAAGAGCATGCTAAATGACCATAAATTTCAAGTTTGATTTGAGAGAAGTTCTAAGATGTGCAAAGCACTGCCTTTATATTGTCCTTTGCCCACAATCATTGTCATTTTGTAGGGCAACAAACTCTGCTCTGATAAAGATCATACCAGGGTTTAAGAAAAAATAATATAAAACATTTTGAACTATTTCTGATTTTGGACAGTGAACATACACTCAGGTCTTAAAATTAAAGCTTACATTTAACACTTAATATTTTTATTTAAAAAAATAAGAAAAATATGCATAAATCTATTTTTGTCTTTTTCAAATACCATCCTGACTTTTCTTTAAAAACATTAAGCCTCAACAATTCACAATTGTCATCTATTTTTCTGGTCATGTTTTCAGCAAGGTTAAAGTTGCAGCATAGCTATAACAGAGTGGCTCCAAGGAAACTGCAACAAGAAGGAGTAAGGCTGAATGCAATAAAAGGAGAAGTTAGGAAAATGGAATACTGATGAAAATCCCAAATTAAATGTGACAGTTTTGTTTTAACGTTAAAAATTTAAATGCTTTGGCAGAATATTCTACATTTTTAAGAAACATTAACTTTCAACAACATGCTTTTTTTATTACGGCTAAAACAAAACCTAATTTTAAAAAGGACAAAACATTGTAGCTGTGGTACATTTTAGGGAAAATATTTATATACAATGCATGATTTGCAGAAACCTTGTTCTAACTTTTTAAGAGACTTCTTTGTGCAGCACAGCCACAAGAAAACATTGCCAGAAGTGTATGATTCTGGACAAAAGAAATTTTAATCCATTACTCAGTGTTGAAGAAAGCATTTGGTGTGTCCTTGTGGGTAATTTCGTTTGAACATGTTAATTTTGAAGCTTCTTGGGTGACCCTCTTTTATTGTATGACAATGTAAAACTCATTTCACCATGGACAACCACATTGGATTTTCATTTCATAAAAGGCTTAAGTCTTGGTAACTTCTGCATTGCTCCTAAAAATCCAAACCAATGTTCTTTTTGTGCATTGGGGTTAGTCTTTTGGATTTTTTTCTGGTTTTCTTCTTTTATAGACATCCTCATGGACTTTCTGGGACTGGGACTCTTACTGTTTTGAGTATTAATCAATCCATTGGTTCAGTCAAACAAATCCTTATGCAGGGAAAGAATAACTACCATCTACAGTCAATTATGGTTGAAAATGAGTTACAAAGATTTGTTCTTGTCATGCTAATACATTTTTTTTTTTTTTACCATTTATTTAAAAAATTAGAGGATATATGCATATATTTCAGCTTTATGCATAATTTTGAGCCTGTATAGGATATAGATTACTCATAATTAATTCAATTTTCTGCCATTAGTTCTAGTTTTTTTTCCATACTTTCATTATTTCCTAGTAAAGAGCAAATCAAAAATCAAAGTGCAAAATTTATATAGAATTCATTCCTGACGTATGACTAGTTCTCATTACAATTGTATCACAAACTGAATTAATATATAAAAAAATCTAAATAAGTTTATATTTGGATGATGTAGTAAATTAAAATCTTAGTAAAAAGATATTTTATATCTAATGTTAATCAGAGAGCCTCCAGTGAGTTTAATCCACAATGAGAAGGGCAGAAAAACTAAAACAAAATTTCCAGTCTCATCTTGTTTTGTTTAACAAAGCTCTACTGTTCGCCATTGAGACTAGCATATTAAAATACACAGAGTGCTGTCATTTGGCAGTTAACACAGCTTTGTTCTTGGTGTTTATGTTCCTTCTGCGGTTAGACAGCCTGAATATTTTCAAGGTGCTAAAAGTACAGGTGCCAGTCAGTAGCGTAAATCAACAATTTTTCCAGGAAACATGATTTATAATTTGACTGCAACCAAATTAGCTAAATCTCTTCACGCTAATATAGCAGTTAAGCTCCCATTTCTGTTCCATACTTTCACATTTTGCCTCGTATTTATGGATTTTTTTTCTACTTTTTTAGCTGCCAAAAATCTGATGAAAGCAGAAGGCAGGTCTTCGAGGATCAGTGAACTCCATATCTGGGCCCTCATTGTTTCCACAGGAGAGTTGACATACTCAGAGGAACCTGATTTAAGAGGAAGGTGACAGGATAAAGAAGATACGGCTCTCTCAATAGGAGCAGGTAAGCCAGAAAGAGGAAAAGAACAAAGCAGAAAGTCCCTGAAGTTATCAAACAGGTTTTGTGACCTTATTGTAAATCACATTGCCAAGAAAAAAAATAATTTACTTAAGACGTTTCCTTAGTTTTGATCAGTGAGATTTTTTAGCACATGTAAGGTAACTATTTTCAGACCTAAAGAATCATCTATTTATTTTTTCATACTTTTCTTTTTTATTAATTAAAAGTTTTGAGTTTTTTACAACTGACTATTTTACTTGATTTACAGCTCTTTTCATTGACGGCTTCAAATTCAGAGCTTTGGGACCATGTGACATTTTCCACTAAATTTAAATAGATTTATGATGCAGTGTGTTATGTCTTCTCGCATTTATGTAGAAGATTAAAATAAAAAAATAAAAAATAAAAATTTAGAATTTTGATTGTGAGACAAGTCCAACAGTATTTGTGCTTTTTAGAAGCTCTTTAAAGCTGGAGGTAAGCAATGGCTCAGATTTTTGTTTGTCGCTCTCTTACTGAAAACAGTTCTTCACTCCACAATTAAATTTCCCAAGAACAAATGTTTTACTATAACAACCTTATTTTATGCCTTCTGTCTTGTAGGATTAAAGTCATGGCTGCATACGGACAGACTCAATACAGCCCTGCCCTTCAACCCGCTGTACCATACACAGCTTATACACACCACACACAAGGCTACAGTATGCCCTCTTACAGTGAGTACAAACAAACTCAGTATTATGTTTTAAAAATGTGATATTACTGTAAAAAGTTATCTCTGTGATGCCAACTGAAAGGGTAATAAAAGACTGAATTATAGGTCAATTCAGTATCTTCTGGAAATGTCCACTATTGTTTTATCAGTCCTCAGAATATCACCCTTGGTGAAATTGAACTCACCAAGGGCTAATTTTAAAGCCCTCGGTGTGATCCTTATTAAGATGCTCCGGTGGCATCTTGTTGGCCAATAGGATTACATGTTGTTTATTTGAAAAGCAGCAAATTACAAAATATGCAGTCTTAATGCACCTTGCAAAACAAACTTTTCAGATTTGCTTTACTGAAACGATATGTCGGTTTTTGCACCATTTTTTCATCCTCACTAAGCATATGTTGACAATAGAGAGCGATATCTCCATAGTATCTTAAAGAAACCTCCAGCAGAAGCAGGCTAAGAATAGGTGGCCAATTATTGCCATTGTGTTATTTTTGCAAATTTGGTTGCAAGATATAGCCTAAGTTTAGACACCGGTATTCAAGACTAAATGTTTTGTTTAATCCCACGCAGGGTCGCAGTTCAGCTTGTGCCTTGTAGTGCTATACAGTAAAGCAATGTTTATTGCCTTGTGGAAATATTGTCTAATTCAAGAAATGATTACATAATTTTTTATTGACTTGCAAAAGCAAGAACCATGGCTAATTTATTGTCTAGATTTTTCACATCCAGATAACTACTCATAGTTTGAGCTTCCAAAAACAAATGGTGGAACTGTTTGGTTATAGTTAAACGGTTGCTATTGGTAGTAGAGATCAATAGCTTAAACTCTTATTTTACTGTAGTGGATGCCTATATGTTTTGTGTTGAATATATTATAAATGTTGTGTTGCTTTTATTTTAGACATAAAAACAGAGGATGGTTTGAGTCACTCTCCAGGACAAACAGGACTCCTGGGCTACTCAAACTTCAGCGGCACCCCTCCGAGTCAAAGCCTCTACAGCTACTCACACACACATGGTCAGTTTAAAACAATACATTCACTGCATGTGAAGGCCCCTATGATGCACTTGTAGGCAAAGCCTTTCTAACTCATATTTGATTTAACTACAGGAGCATCCATAGCTGCTGTAGTACTTCTATCTCCTCTCCTCTCTTCTTTTTTCTTCACCACCACACCTGTTCTCTATTAGCTGCGGTCTGGGCGTCTGGCGTCAAAAGTCTATTTACCCCTCCTCTTTTCTAGGGGTCAGGCCCCCTTTCTCCACTCAGACCAACAACACAGCATGCAATCGTTTGTTTCTGTTTTTCTGAAGGAAGAAGGACCGTATATTATGTGCACACAGAAGCAAAGAAACAAAGCAGACAGATGGGGGAAAAAAACACAATACTTATGGCCATAGCAAAAGCTGGGCAGAAGTGCTTTCTGATAAAGGTACTTAGATAAAGATGTTTCAGCCCTGGGAGGGTGTGCAGCTCCCTGCATGTCAGTGTGCGCCTGTGATTGAGTGCAAGCGACTGTGCTGTACACATTCCTCAGTCGCCCGGCGCCCAAAGCATGACTTGTTCAGTGCGACTTTATGGCTTTGAAACCAGCATGAAATTGACCTTGTGTGTGACAGGGGAGAGGTTAAGGGGCATTTTATGAAGGGGTGAGCTGGTCTAGTGCTACAGACGCTACACAAGCTGTTCCCACTGAATGGAAGAGACAAAGGCAAGAACAAATATTAAAGCACCATAAACAGATTATATTCTGACGTTATTCTGCATCCCTCATAATGTTTAAATCTGTCTCTGTAAATTCCAGATATCCAAAAATTGATATTTTAGGCTTTGTGCAATGATTATCATTTAGAAGTTATTTGGTGATGCTTCAAAATGGTCAGAAGAAAAGTGGAGTCTTGCACAGTTTTACACAAAAACAGACAAAAGTGACTTATTGTATGATGCAAACAAAACTGTTTATTCCAACGAAATCCTCAAAGGTTATAAGCCCTCTTTGATCTAGTTGGGCAAATCTTCTGTTTGGATCCTGAGGTGGTGCATCTGAAAGACCTTTGAAAGGAGACATGAACCAATCAGGGTTGGGGTAACGTGAAAACTATGTCATGTTAGACGTCTAATGAAACTTTATTAACACTTTCATTAGACTACTGAAAAGAAATGTCAGTAATTCATTGCTGTAGCAAATAATACTTCTTAACCAGGGTTGCCCTTAGTACCAAAGTTTCAGATAAGTTAACATTATTGAAGTTGCATCAAATTATGGATTATTTCAAATATTGTCAAAGCATTTTTGAAAATTTAAAATGAGATTATTCATTTAAGAGAAAATTCGATATGTATTTAAAGCTATTTAGATAAAACTAATTTTAAACATAAGTGTCATTAAAAAATCCATATTGTGAATATTGTGGATCATCATCAGTGGTAACACCAGGTGGTTTCTGCTGACCATTGAGTCAAGTTAAAAGTAAGGCCAAAAAATTATTAAGTTTTGATTGCCTAATAATATTTATCCTGACTACTAAGCTAAATGATTAAGCACACAATTATTTTAGTTAATGTGTTCTGCAGTTCTTCTTACATATTGTGTTCTTAAGCATTTTTATATTAATTAATGTTGATCATAATCAAAGCTGCTCTCATAATGTAAATTCAAATAAGTGACTCAGTGGCAATGTCAGAATATTTATTAAAATACAAACCTCTTGTTGCTCTTATGGATGCAATTTTTGGTTGCATCACTTACTGAAGGAAAAGTTGACTAAGCTAAATGTTTTTCCCAACAACCAAAATTCTTGTCCAAATAAATAATTTTCTTCTCACTCTTTTAATAATAAATTGATGTTACTTTGTGAGATATCCAACTCATGTGACTGTGAAAATGTAAATATTTCTAAAGATCCACGTCAGTAAGTATCAAATTGGTTTTAAATTACTTGCAATACTGCTTTTTCTTCATTTTTTCTTGTTCGTATTTTTCTCTAAGCTTTAATATAACTCCCACTTCCACCAGTGAGTGATTATCGTCCTTGTCTTTACAACATTGTTTACTCTTTAGGGACGTTGAGCTGTGTGTTAAAATGTGATCTTTTAAAGAGTTAAGTTTAAAACGGTTTGCTTAAATATGAATGACACGCGTAATCATTTTCCAGACATGATCTAACTCCTGAACTGCTGTTTTTTATTCCTTTGAAGACAATGCATGATTTTTGGTTGCATCACTTACTGGAGGAAAAGTTGATTCTTGTCCAAATAAATAATTTTCTTCTCACTCTTTTAATAATAAATTGATGTTACTTTGTGAGATATCCAACTCATGTGACTGTGAAAATGTAAATATTTCTAAAGATCCATGTCAGTAAGTATCAAATTGGTTTTAAATTACTTGCAATACTGCTTTTTCTTCATTTTTCCTTGTTCGTATTTTTCTCTAAGCTTTAATATAACTCCCACTTCCACCAGTGAGTGATTATCGTCCTTGTCTTTACAACATTGTTTACTCTTTAGGGACGTTGAGCTGTGTGTTAAAATGTGATCTTTTAAAGAGTTAAGTTTAAAACGGTTTGCTTAAATATGAATGACACGCGTAATCATTTTCCAGACATGATCTAACTCCTGAACTGCTGTTTTTTATTCCTTTGAAGACAATACATGATTTTTGTATTATTGTACTTTCTCTTTTAAGGAATATTCAGATGTGAGACATTACAGAAGAATGTAAATGTTTGTGTAAGCAGGCTTTTGAAGGAACCCTTTGACAAACTGCACAGCTTTGTTAGAGCACTGCAGTTATACCAACAAAGAAAATTTTAACAGTGTAATTGGACTTTGAGGGACAATGTTCCTAAACAAAATAAATTTGTTTGAATATTCTTATGTATAAATCATTTACTGTGAACTTCAAAGGGTAATAGATTTACACAACATTCAAATAGTTGATGAATTTAGAAAGTTTTCATCATCCATTATACTGCACACAATACACAACTACACACAAAGATAGCACACACACACATGCACACCCACACATCCAAAATCCTTCCAAAAGCTTATTGTATGGAGTGTACACAACTAAACCAAATGCAGGCTTTTCTGTGTTTACTGGAGAGACCCCCTCTATTTTTCTTGTTGTCAGTTTAAGGGACTGTTGTGTTGTCTGGGAAGATTTCTGCCCCTGAGTCATAATGTCTCTTTTTTCATCTTTTTGGCTTGGGAAATATATGACACTCAAGAGAAAGCTGTAATGAATCATGACCTAAAAGGCTTTTATGTTATGATAACCTTGAGTAAAAGTACCAGTACAGTTTGACAATATACTCTACTTATACAAAAACTTTAATCTATAGAAATAAAACTTGATATAATCATTTTTAATTAAAACAGAAAAGCAACTAATTCCTGCTGGTTCTAAAAGAATGTAAATGTTACAATATCTGAGCCAGTTTGTGCGTGTCTTGTGTACCCTGGTAGCATGCTAGGTGTGAAGGGTATTTTAAATTGCTCTTTGACCACTTGAGCAGGCAGGCTGAGTAAATATCTTCAGTTTTTATCAAAGGGAATCTGAAGATCCACCGTGCTGTGCTTACTATACTCTAAAGTTTAGATAAGGCCGAAAGCATACAACCTGACCCGGTATAAGCCTGTAGACATGGTGTCCGATCTCGATCTGTCCCCACTAATTAACTTTAATTACAGACCCCAGCTCACAAGTAAACCCAACATTTTATTGGGGCCTCTCATGAAATACATGGAAGGCACCTAATAGAATGTCTCTTTAACATGTATTAATATTTATTATTCTTCCGTCACCATTTGTGGCTCGTACCAACAAAAAAGTTATCAAAATGTGCGACTCAATCTTGGCATCCGGGCTATTACTTTTATTAGGGTTTTGTGTAAAAATGGCGACCTAAAAAGTTAAAAACAATCTAAATTTCCAACTGCCGAAACGCAGAGTGTACATTACATTAACACATTTTTTCTCAGGTCACATTAACATTAGCACAAACATTAGCATTTCACTGACCCCCAATAGTTGCAGAGCAAGGCAGTGCAATAGGATTAGCCTTTTCCCTAAACCAGCTTTTAGCTGTTTTTCTTATTTATTAGTCATGTTTAGTATACTGAATGGAGAAAGCCAATGTAAGACAACATGCTAGTGATACCCCACATGCCACTGAAAGCATTTAGGCTAGCATTAGCATTTTGGCTAATTTTGGCTTATACACTAATTTTAACTTACTGAATGGCATAAGTCCTTGTTAGTCAACATGCTCTTGATTATCCAGATGGTATTGACTATACTTTAGCTAAACCTAGCATTAATGCTAATTTTTAGCATGTGACAAAACATGCTAAAAATGGAAGGGTGTGTGTGAAAACAAACGTCCTGCAACCATACAACCACTCTTTGACTGTTCGACTTCGGCTGTCCATGCTGGGCTCTTTAAGCTTATCATATGAACTATTTCTCGGTCTAACACTCCTAAGAATGGATGTAAACGGAATTATGGAGATGCATTGCTGTGATGACGTGCTGAGGACTGTGTCAGAAAGGGTCTGAACTTCTTAAAGAGACAGAGGCTAATTTCAAGGTGTAGGATATGGCTACAATCCAAATTAAAATTTCTTTTCAGTTATTTTTGACGTATGTGGAATTTTAAGTAAAAACTAAAGGTAACATTGCTACTTGATTAATATTGCCCCTTTGAGAACATTTTCAAACATCTGGATGAGTTTCAGATTCCTGGTGTTTTTTTAAATGCCTCAGTCTGGACTGATGCAACATACATTGCATAACTCAACTAAATGTCATTAGAAGCTATGTATTCAGTTTATTTCCAACTTTTTGTTTTCAGACCATATACCTGCAAGTCCAAATTTTAAGATTATCATATCTTGAAATTTGGTGGTGTTTGTATTTATTACTATTAAGACGGTATCCAATGTTGTAGTTACCATTCATTGAACTTGAAACTCAGTGAGAAATTGCACTCATACAAAGGTGCTTTTTGAATAAATTCTATGCCGTCAACCTTTTGAACTTTTGATCAAATTTGAATCTTCGGGGTAGTTTGTTTGCATCATATGACATGCCCAACACAGTGCTCTTTTCTACTTGTTTTGTGTTCAATAGCTCATGTGTTTCAAAGTGCCATTCATTTCCAGTATTTATTCAAATTAGTTTCAATTCAAGTTTGGAACAGTTAGCCACATGCTAGGCAGACTGGGTAAAAAAATAAAAGGGAAGATGTTGTACAGGGTGTCGGCTGGAGATAAGAAAAGTTAATAACCTGACAACAGTATATATAGACTCAACAGGATGTTGGAGGTGAGGGGAGATTGCTTGGAGGAAGGCATTCCTGTCTTAGCTTGACCTTATTTGAAAATTCCCACAGCAGTAAGAAGTGCAGGAGCTGTAGACTTTCCCACCTGTATTGCCATGTCAGTCATAAATCCCAGACTAAGCTCCTGCAGCTCTGAGCTGTCACCAAGGAAAGAACAAGAGCTACTTTCTTCTGCACACAGCTATACAAAATCAGATGCAGGACAGTTACAGCACAGCCTTATTCTTCTGCATAAGATGGAAAACAAATAAACACTACCAGTGCATCACTCATACTTTTACATTTATAATTGCATCATATTAACGGAAACTTTCACTTTTTTTTCCATTTCATATCATTTATTTTCTTCTTAGGTGCTGGTATTTCATCTGGAATTTTTCAAGGCACTCATGCAATCTCAAGTTCAACCCCATTCAACCCAACCCAACAAGTGAGTAATTTACCTTAAGAAGGTTTATATTCAAAGAAGTTCCTGTGTTGTTGAAGAAATAATAGTCTTAGTAATAATTATTGACCTACTAATTGTTAACATTTACCCTTTTTGTACAACTTGATGCAACCGTCTAAAATTCTTGTTTCCGTTCTCAGGAATTTTCTGCATATTCCAGCTATAGTCAGAGCCAGTACTCTCCCTATTATAATTCACATCACTACAACAGTCCCTACATAACCAGCAGCAACATCAGTCCTGCAGCAATCACAGCTCCTTTAGCCTATCAGCACCCAGAGCACCCAGTTATGATGCCCAATCACAGCCCAGAGTCACATACAGGTAAAGAGTCATTTTCTTCTCAAAATCTAAATCTTTGCTTATTTTTGCTTTCTTGTTTAATTCTTCCATAAACTGCTTTTTCAGACCAAAAAAAACATTGATATTGCACTTGTCGATGGTAAGATCCACTAATTGCTTCAGAAAAATGCAAAAATAAAGACAAGCCAACTTGAAAACATAAAGGCACATCAAAAACAACCTTAATTTAGCCAAAAAGTATAATTACTTAACATGAAACTATGCAATAAAGAATAACTGACTTTAATAATGAATCATCTAATTAAACCAAAATCAACCAAAACAAGAAAAACATGTTGATTTCAAGCAGGGTCAGAACTAATTCAAATGTTTCAGAGGCCATGCTGAACAGTTCAGCACCAATATGCTGTTTGATTGCAGGTTGGCACTGTGCAGGAGTTTGTGGTTATACCATGATAGAAAATGTTCAGAAAACATTCTCTGAATAAATCGCCATGTCAACATAGTCTTTAAAAAATTGCTGCAAAAATTTGGACGTGATGTCTGTTATAAAAACGAACAAAGTTATAATTATAATACTTAAAAACAAATACTATTTATGTGGCTACTAATTAGATTCTAACTGTTAGAAAAAATATGGAACAACTGTAAAAAGTCTTATAGATTTTAAGGTTATTTTCATTTAACAGATTACAATCCACCACCCAGTCCGCCAACACCAGGTAAAGAAGAGGGAATCCCAGGACGGAGGGGATCCGACAGCAAGTTGAGAGGAAGAAAAAGAGTTATTGAACCCGCTCCCCCTCTTGACTCTGATATAGAGGTAAACACCCTCTCACACAGCAAAACTATTGGCATTTCTCAAAAACAATATTTATCTTTCTCCCTTTCATGGACACACAAACTGTCATGTAGCTAACATATCTATTTCACTGCAGCGTGTGTTTATCTGGGATCTGGATGAAACCATCATCATTTTCCATTCGCTCCTCACTGGAACTTTCTCTTCACGGTTTGGCAAGGTAGGCAACTACTCTTCAGTTTGTCATTTAGCATAAGAGTCATGCTCTGTGACAAATCCCAGCCCCACAGTAGGTGATTATAGCAAGCAGAGTTTGTTTGCTTAGACTCTTCATGGTAAACACAGAGTTCTACTTTGCGAAATACTCCCCTTTGTCTCTCTAGTCACCTGCTTATTTGAACAATGGTTGAAGTCCATAACCTTTAGGTCTCATCTCTGAACATTTTCACACGCTGGCCATGTTATGCCTTCTGCCCTCTTGTTTCTTTTCATAATGCAGCGGGGTTGTTTGGCTATGCTGACAGCCTGCGGCGTGATTGACAGGCTGCAGGACCTTTACATAAGAGACCGGCAGCTGACAAGGGGCGGACAGTGGTGCATTTCTTGTTTTTGGCAAAGGCGCCGTGTTTTGAATTCTCACGGTCCCCCTGTGGGTTGACACAAGGCTGATAGGAGTTTGAGAGCAGCGTTGCAGATCATTTAAGCTCCCTGGCAGGCCTTGTGTGCCGATGTTTCTTTTTCTTTTCTGCTCTGCCCCAGCAAGGGTCTGAAGAGACACAGTGAGGAAGAAGCAAAGTGCTAGTTGGGCCTTGCGGATGTGTTGAAATGTGACTCATGTGCCAAAAATTTCTCCCACCACACAAACACCCCACTGCTGGATCCAAGGGAGCTCGGCTGGACAGATTCTGACATCAAAACTCAGACATGCAGCGGAGGAATTAAATGAGTGACAGCAGAGAAAACAGCCCAGTTCTCCGAGGCTTTTTTAAAACCTTTTAAAACCATAATTTACACCAAATTCATTCTAATCTTATAGCAACCTCGTGTTTAATTCATTTTGCTCAGTTTATACAGTTTTTGCTTATTCATAACTTCACTGAGTGAATAAGTTCTCAAAATCTCAAAATAGATTTTGAGAACAAATGGTGGGTTTTCAAGGTAAAACTGGGACCTGTTCTTGGAAATACGTGGGAGGCAGGCTGAAAGATGCCTGCTTTCAGCTGTTCTTCTTTAGCCAAATGTTACTGAGAACCTCTAATATCATCTAATCTATTATCTCATTCATCATACAACACCCCATCCTATCCTCCACACTGTGAATTCAAGTCTCCCAGCTGTCTTTCATATTGGCAAGCTACTTGAATAAGAGTTAAGGTGAAAAATGAGGGGATTTTTATATCTTTCCTTGTTGTAGGAGTATTATTTTTATTTATTTGTTTATTTTTACTTTTTTCTTATTTTGTTTGTTTTATCCTTTTACTATGGGTCTTTTTGGTGTCTGAAGTAAAGATGATGATGATGATGATGATGATGATGATGATGATGATGATGATGATGATGACGACGACTTATGACCTCTTCCTCTTCTAGCACTTCTTCTGTATCAATATTGATCCTGTTGAACTTTTTTTCACCCTGTTGTTCTATATTACTCTCAGGGGCTGTATTGTAATTTCCTATTTGTGTCATCTTTTACCATACTTGTGGCTTGTAATTGTAAACCAGAAAAAAGCCCCGGCTTGTCACTCTAAATGCTTTAATGAGATGCTTACCTTTGGCTGACACTTCTCCCTTTTGGCTTGTCCCGCTGCCAGGGCTGCCAGTAAAACAATGTGGCACACATAACTTAACACACCTGCTTTTGCAGTATAGAATTACAGCACATCCATGCTGACATCCATGCTGGATTATGATTAATAGGGGATTAATTCTTTGCTTATTAATCTAATAACTGAAGTTGGTGTTGTGCCACACCAGGGTTTTTATTTTTATCAGCATGAAAAACAAACAAAATGAGGATGAGAGGGCAGATGTTCAAACATTTTTGAAGCTATTTTATCATTTAATAAAGTAAACTGATATGACCTTAACTACTCTTACGTTATTAGATGTACTTTTTTTTATTATTGTTTTTACTTTCTTTGATGTAGCAGATATAAGTGGCAAATTTGTCTACTTTCTTGGCAAATGTGAATTTGCACATCTTGTGTCATCTTCAGTTTCTGATTCAGAATGTATCTGGTCACCTCCAAATTCATCCTTCAATTTTACAAGGGCTACCTGTCTACTATGCTGTGAAACAGCCCTACTGTATGGCACTCAAACCAGCAAACTTCACTGTTGATATGGCAGTTTTGAAATGCAGCACAATTTCTCCTCCAAAGTGGCTTTTCCAAATGTTCTGCAGCAAACTTTAATCAAGCTTCAACATGCTTTTTTTTTTGGCAACCGAGTCTTGTGCAGCTAACAGGCGTAAAGGTCATGGCAGTCAACTGAATTACTTATTGTTTTATCGGAAAAGTTCAACCCGTTTTTCTAGGTCTAAGTCTCACTGAAAGTTGTGCTTGGCTCTTGAAAAACTCTTCTTATTATAGCTTTGATGTCTGTAAGTAAGTCATCTTGTGAGGAGCACCTGTTCGTAGCTGGTTTTTGGTGAATGGAAATTTTTATAATATTTGGCTATTTACCAAATAGTAACCACTAGACCTTTTAAAAGTTTATAAGTATATCTAAAATATGTTGAGTGATAACCTGGTAAGAATATTTATGGTCTAACAACTGGGGCTTAACTAGTTTATGTTAAATGGCACTGATAGGGACCAGGATTGTCATCTCAGTACGGAGAAATTCCAGCAAATTTCTTGTCTCTCCGTGCCTTTCATTACTTTTTACTTTCAGTGTTCAGCACTTACTCTCTTTGTCAATCCACTTTGTGATGCATTTCTTATTTTATGGACTTATTCTATATGTGTATGACCTGGATTGTTGCAGACAGTTCTAATACATCATTAGAAATATATTACATTGATAAAACAAGACATATCTAATAGTTATTTTTACCTCACTGTACATTTACATTTTGCCTTCGTCATTACATTAGAGTTGTACCTACTGCTAAACTGCATGAATGTGGGCATGACTAGAAAAACCCCTGTTTATGCCAGTTACATAGATTTCAGTTACATGGATTTTCATAGAAAAGACAGAACTAACACATTTTTCTTGTTTTGTAACTTTTAATTTGATGTTTACTTAGTTTTATCGGAAAAAACTTAAGTAGATTGAAACTCTTTCGTGGACAGAGAAAGCGTTCCAGCAGAGATAAGAGAAAAAAATCTGTTTGTCTGCGAGACAAAACTCAGGCGGAAAATCAACAGTAATAAAAAGTTTGGCAGGCTGTAGGACTGACAGTAAAATATTAACACTTCTCTCCCCCTGAAACCTGTTTGTCAGTGTAGTTGATGAGCAGGAAGTCAATAGAGACAGACAAGCAGCTGCACTGACTTAATGGTGCAAGTAATGCTGTTTGCTAATTCAGTTTAACTGAACATTTGCTTACATATCTTAGACAATCTCACAGTCAAGTTATGATTTTTTTCACCTTATTTACATAATTTAAAAGTTTGTAAACTGCTTATTTGATATCCTTATTTTGTTACTATCTTTGTAAAGAAGGTCAAAGTATGTTTGTAGTTTCCAAACCCCTATTTTTTATTTTTTTTATAAAACACATCACAAGACATAAATACATAAATAAAGCCCACCATGAGACATTTCCTTTAAGTAACATATGCTATGTATTGTGACACAAAAAGTATCACTTTGGTTTAAGGAAGATATTTTTGTCTTCCCAATGAGATTATTCTAGGATTTATAGAAGGATTATATATCAGGAGTATTAATTTTCCCCCTTTTGTCTGTTGAACAGGACTCATCAAAGGCAGTGTCTCTGGGTTTGTGGATGGAAGAAATGATCTTCAATCTAGCTGACTCAAGACTCTTTTTCAATGACCTGGAGGTGAGTTCTAAAAGTTAAGCAAATCAGAAACAGATGAAGAACAAGCCAAAACTGAGAAAGTTGCAGATTTTTTTTTCTCATCCGAAGTCAACTAAGCAGCAATCACCCGCCCTTCTTGAGTCAAAAATCTTTCTTATCCACCCTAAAATTAGGTTCAGTGTACAGTAGATCTCACAGATTTTTAACTGCAAATTTCTTTTCCAGTGTGCTAGAAAAAGCCTTGTTAAGAATTTATTAAACTCTTCATAAAATCTTTTCCTACTAAATGCTTGAAAAAGTTTTAATGTAGCAAAGTATTTTTATGGATTTAAAATAAAATCCTTCTACATGTCTATTTTGTTTTTTATTTATTTCTCACAATAGTTTTCCAAAACAATTTACACCTCTGGACTAACAATAGAACCAGAATATAATTTGAACATATTTGCTCAAATGACTGTCCCACAAATAGACCTAATATACCTACTTAAAGTGCAACTAATTTAATATAGGCAACTAGGCATTAACACAGCTTCTAAAAGTAATTACTCAAACAAAATAAAAAAAAACAGTGTTTTAGGACATGCTAAAGACTCAACACTACATGTGTTTTTCATCACATTCCTCTCCCTTGTTCTGACCAAAGGAAAAAGATTAAAGAAGGATTCAGACAAAGGGAAAAAGAACACTTTGCGTCATAATTACAGGTGTGTGTCTGGGCATCCAAGAGGAAAATTAGTCAAACGAGGAGAAGCAATGTGGAAGAGTGAAAGGAGCCAACAAAGCCATTTCCAAACCTAGTTTTCATTCCTTCTTTTGTAGTTGGGGCTGAGTAAATCTCCTGAGCAGTACTTTGGAGCTGGCTAACAACTCCTGCTGTCAAGTGGGGCAATTATCCAATTATATACTTACTTGTGTCAACAGTGCCGCAGGTGTCACATGTGTATTGTTCACTGTTTGATAAAGAATGACATAAAAAAAATCTAATTTCTGGTATGAATTGGAAATTGGTAAAATATTTTCCCAAAATATCCAGAATCTTTAAATATTATATTATGTTGACATCTCCTGCACTTTATTGTATTATATTTAAAATGTATTGAATAGACTAGCTCAGAGTAGTTCATAGTTTCTCACAAACACAAGTTTGAAAAGTGCAACATTATTCAGGCTATGTGATGTAATACTATATTAAACACCTTTTGCTGCAGTTACAGATTATAAAGGTGTGTATTTATTTGTAATTAGAAATTATAGAAGACAAACAAAAAACAACTAAATATAATGATTATAGTAATCCTGAAAAAGACAAGTCTTAAGCCCAAGACAAAAAAATAAAGTTTTTTTCTTGTTGTTGTTGTTGTTATCTGGTTATCTACACAATGTACTAGCTTTGTGTAGATCTACAACTAAGATTTTATTTTATTTTTCTCTAAGTTCATATTCAGAACTGAAGTGGTCATTTACATTTAATGGTCACCAGTCACTTTTCCGATAAAGCCAACACCACCTGAGTAGAATATGGCGACCAGCCAGTGGGAACCAAGAACTGCAATAATGTAAGGAGGATGAGGTAGTGTCTCTGTCTGGGTGACTGAAATGTGATAGGAGAGCCTGTCTGTCCTGGGTCATTTCATAACAATTACAGCCTATTCACGGATTCTGTATATTGTGTAGCTTTCAGAAAAATCAAGGTATGCAGAGTTTCAGAATGTGAATGATAGATGGTTTTGTGATCTTTAAGTTGGACTCTGGACAAAATCATGAAAACTTTTTTTTGCAGACATTTGCTCTCATATGCCTTTGTTAAATGATATTTGTTGTGCAGTGTTTGCTTTTCACTTCTTTGCTTTTATACCAATCTTACCTCAAAGACAATAAGACAAGAAAGTAATGGATTGGTTTTAGTACCTACACTGATTGGTTGTACTATGGGTTTTAATGTCTGTGTTTAAATGTTTATGCCTGATACACCATCATTTTGCCACAATAATATCTGTTTAACTGTGACATGTCACACACTCTGAAATGGATCTCTTGACATGTCTGCTCTCGTTCTTATTTCCCAGGAATGTGACCAGGTTCATATTGATGACGTGGCATCAGATGACAATGGACAGGACCTGAGGTAAAATCTCTTTTGTGTTCTTCGATGTGGGACACTGCCAGTTGCAGCATGTAAACCAGACTTGCCCTCTAGATTTTAGTACACCAGGTGAAAAAGCAACAGTCCACAAATGAGATGAAGCAAGGGATAGGATGTGTGTAAATATGTATATTCAAATTTGCGAGTTTGTCCGTGACTTATTTGTTGTACTTCCATTGCAGTATAGTATGTCACATGATTATCCAAGACTTTAATTCCTCATCAAAATATTTATTTCTTTAAACAACATAATCATGCGTAAATACTTCAGGGCACTTTTGTAAGTAATTTGAAAAACAGACTAAGCAAAATAATTACATTTATTTTCATAGCGCCAATTCACAACAAATGTCAACTTGAGGCACTTTATATAAAAAAGTTATTTCAGTTTAATCACACCTACAAAAACAATGACATTTTTTTAAAAATTGATTAAACATGGTCATTTTTTTATTTTATAAGTTTTAATATTTAGTGCATATAATATTTTTTTCTGACAAACATTCATTGATGGTCTTGTTTAAATTTTAAAGGTAACCTCTTAACCCTGACAGATGTTTGGTTACATTGTAAGACATACTTCCTTTAAATTGACAAATGACAACTGTATTTTATCACCACAACTGACAAAAATTTAATAGTATTTCAAAGGGACTCACCTTAACAAACTCATAAAAGTGAAACGAGTAAAAGTATATAAACTAAAATGTACTTTTGAATTGGGTATTTTTTTTGTTTGTTTTTTTTGATGACCTGACGGTTTCCTTTATTGAAAACCTGCAGCACTTACAACTTTGGATCGGATGGCTTCCAGAGCCCAGCAGGAGCAGGATCTTTGTGCCTGGGGTCAGGGGTCCACGGAGGGGTGGACTGGATGAGGAAACTTGCTTTCCGATACCGCAGAGTCAAGGAGATCTACAACACTTACAAAAATAATGTTGGAGGTCCGTCATGCTCTCATTTTGTTTGATACCTTTGTGAGAATGTGTTTCTACCTGTTGTAGTAATTTAAATTACCTTCAAAATTGATTTTCCAACACGTTAAAAAAGAAAAGATTAACACAATGTTATATATTAAGTAAGATTTGCAGTCCCACTATGAAAAATAGATTACTAGTAACAACATGAAATGTGTAATCAGATTCACTGTGGTCATTATAGTAGAGCTTAAAAGTAACCATTGGATATTTGCTGGAAACAGTGCAAAACAGAAAATACTTCATGTGATTTCAACTTTTTCAGAAGGCTTAGCAAAGTACTTTTTTTTCTAAAACATTTGTTGCCTGAGTCTGTTTCTAACATTTTACATTGACAATTCAACTTTAAGTGTCTGAAAGGAAAATTACTCCCATCTTTATAGGCAATATACAGTATATATACATGCAGATATGTTTGAAACTATGCTGGACATGTTTTTCAGGTCTGCTGGGCAGTCCCAAGCGAGAGGAATGGTTACAGCTGAGGAGAGAGATGGAAGTCCTCACTGACCTGTGGCTGACTCAAGCACTAAAAGCCCTGGCTCTAATCAACTCCAGGTTAGCCTTTCCTGCTCCACCAATGGGGGATGTTTTTGATTTTTATAAATCTTACAATATAAAATGTAAGGAATCACTGCTAAATGTGACATTTTACAATATTCTCACCATTCTTTCCACAGGCCTAACTGTGTGAATGTGTTGGTGACCACCACCCAGCTTATCCCTGCTCTCTCCAAGGTGTTACTCTACGGTCTTGGCTCAGCCTTCCCAATAGAGAACATTTACAGTGCAACAAAGACAGGTGAGGAACATTTTTGGGAGCAGAACAATGTCCTAAGGCAGTGATTCCCAATATAGGGGAGAGGCGGCATCCCTAAGTGAGGTCCTGGAAAGCTCTGGGAGTGCCTGCGCTTCGATGCCAAAAAGACTGTTAGCATATTAAAATTTACAACACACTGAGATGATATAGATATCTGGTTATTATGTTTGAGAGCACAGAGCAAATAGTGAATCATGGTGAATGACAGATACTGCATCCTGAGTCAGACACTGCAGAAAGAAAAGTTAAAAGTTAAAAAATTATGTCACATAAGCAACTTTTTGCGTTAATTTGTAACATGATCTGAGAGGAAATTAGACCTTGTTTTATTGAGTTTACACAGAACCTGCTTCTCAAAGGAAGCATGTTTCTGAAGACATAAAAAATTATCCTGAAGCATATTTCTCCTAAGAGCCCTTCCCATTCCCACCACTCTCTAGATGGAGAACTCTCAGGAAAAGAAATTGGGAACCACTGCCCTAAGACAAGACAGATGTGTTGATGTAACACCGTCTATATTTTAAGTCTAAATTTGTTTCTTTTTTTTTGTTTTGTTTTATCGAAAGACTTAGTTTTGTTATTTGATACCTATATGTATGTTTCCTCTTTAAAGGAAAGGAGAGCTGCTTTGAGCGTGTATCTCAGAGGTTTGGTCGCAGAGCTGTCTACGTGGTAATAGGAGATGGAGCCGAAGAGGAGACCGTAGCCAAAAAGGTATACATAATCCAGTCTGTTGTTTTATGTCTGACTGCTGAAAAATGGTCTTCATAAAATCTGGTACACTATGAGAATCTCTATTTGCAAAGCTGTTGTGACTGATTTTTTATATTAACACTAAGATGTTAGAATGTTATAAGGAATTGATATCAGTCAGACATCACATTTCCAACTGGTCCAAAGGCCTACCCTATCTATATTATATATTTAACAACTACTCTGCATTTGCAGAAGTATCACTTACTAATAAGAGACTATAATTTTGCTATAATTTCACATACTAATAATCTCTTTTGTTTGTGTAAATAGAAGAACATGCCATTCTGGAGGGTGTCTTGTCGGGCAGATCTGGAGGCTTTGAGCAATGCACTGGAGATGGACTACCTCTAGAGGGCAGCAGCTGTCAACATCTGTGCTCTTTAATTTCTGAGTGCATTTGTGAACCAGTTTGTTGGGACTAATGTGGAGTCAATATTTCTGAGCACCGCAGCAGAGACATTAACAGCAGGCATGTGGAAGAGTGAAGAGTTTGAAGCATAGTGCATAAAAGGACGCAAACATAAAGTCAAAAGGGCTGCAATCAAACTTTGTGGAAGAAAAAAAGGGACCAAAGTTTAACTAATCCCAGGGAACTATGGTTAGTACTTCAAGTATTAAAAAATGAAAAGATACTTTTGTTTCTTTTTTTGTCTTCATCTCAAGTTCTTGGAATTGTGTCCCAATTGTTGCACTGAATGCAAATTCTGACTTTCTGTTTTAATGAACTCAACGTTAAAATCAGCATAGATGAAATGTCTAGATTCTTCAAGCTTGTACTGCTATGCGGAGAGATCATTCCTCTGGATAATGCTATTTTTAGACCAAGAAAATTTTATGCAATACATAATTGCTTACTTCCACTAAATTGTTGTTAATTCATGTCATGTCATGTTAAATCAAAGTTTTTCTTATATTTAGACATGGTCTGCAATGTGTCACTAGAATGATGGTTATTTATTATGGGTTTAAATTTACAACACAGTAAGTTAGTATGACAGTTTTTACATGTGTGTAAACAAAATCATTTAATGAGGCTAGAGCTATGTTCTTGTAAAAATGTCTTGTAAGATGTTGCCATGCAGATGCTGTATTTTAGACTGGTGCTTGAAAACTTACATTTGATTTTGGGTTGTAAATTGATTTCCTTTCTGCTTCAATTTCCCATTAACCTGTTTGTAATGTAGATAAACTGTCATGGCTATGGTTGTGCATGTGCTGATTACGAAGCCTGTGAGATTAGTCATGGTTTGTATATAAGGCCTTATTGTCCATTTCTTCTGACATTTTAAGTAGAAATGATAAAAAAAATAATAAATTAATTGCATTTTGGGGGCTCATAGAGTTAGAATTTCATCTTTTTTGACACAAAACTGATTTTTCAAGGGAAAAACAAAACAGTAAGTGATAGATATAGAAAAATAATCAATCATGGTGTAAATTACATTTTTATTAAATTTATGCAAAGTAGATATGCATTAATCACAGTTTTGTTCTAGTTCTAGTTTTGTTCTAGTTTTCATTTTTTTAAGTTCTGACTGACAACTGAACAACTTAGCTTATTCCAATTATGTTCAAAGCACAATATGTTTAATGCCATTCAAAATACAAGTACATCTGAAGAAAATGTAATATCTCATGCCAGTCATCTCAGAAAGTGGAGTTCATATTATATAGAATCATTTTGCACTTTTGATAATTATGATTTACAGATAAAGAAAACCCAAATTTCAGTGTCTCAGAAAATTTGAATACTGTGAGATTATTATTGGAAAAATGTGGCATCACACCCTAATCAACTAAATAACTTAAAACACCTGCAAAGTCTAACTCTGGGCCAGTACACAATCATGGAGAGGACTGCTGACTGGACAGATGTCCAAGACAGATGACCGTCTTTATTAATAATGTGTATAAAGACGGTCATTGACATCTTTCAATGACCGTCTTCTGGACGGTCATCAATTTATTTTATTTTATTTTATTTATTTATTTTCCTTTATTTAACCATGTAAACCCTGTTGAGATCTTGCTCTCATTTTCAAGAGTGACCTGGGCAGAAGTCTGCAATACACAATAACCTGGCTGCAAAATAAAACCAATTAATACATATTCACAAATATAAAACAATAAAACAAGTTAAATGACCGTTGCTGAAGACCATCTTTGGTGACCACCAAAGGTCATTACTTCCACTAAAATTATTGATTGCTCACAGCGTTCTGTATCTATGCATTTTAGCATTCATATTTAAACATCCTGTTTTAGTTTGTCTGATGCAATATTCTAATATTTTGAGGTGCAGCATTTTGGGTTTTCTTTACTTGTAATCATTAAACTAGTACAAAAAATAACAGCAGCTTGAAATATTTTATTCTATTTGTAAAATGGCTGTTTCATGTTCTGAGATAACTGGCAAGAAAAATTCCACTTTTACTGGACGTATTTGTATATACATTTAAAATAAGATATTTGCTCTCTCTTTGTAAAAAAAGAGTATTTTTTTTAAATTAGAAAATACTCTGTTAATCCTAAATTGATTTTCAAAGTTGTTTTTATTTCAAAATCCAAAATAAAATAAGTGCGTTCCAGAGACGAATATGGTGAAAAAACATGAAAATAAACTTTCCAAAAAAAAAACAAAAAACAAAATCTCAGTCATGAATCTGGCATTTTGTTATTTTACAGTAATTCTAACTAAGAAAAACCAGAAAAGGAGATCAAAGTTACATATTTTCTGTAGTATAGGTAAATGTGTGGTTTCAGCATTTAATTGTGTATCATGTCTAATACAATTAAACATGTTCATATTTAAATGAATCAGAATAAATAAGAAAAAAATATGAAACTGAGATTTCTAACTAACATGTTTCATTACAAAGTGGGTTGCACAAAAAATGGAATAAGTATTACTATATAACATTCAGTATTTAATAGATTTGTATGATATTCTACATTGGCTTAAAGTTTTCTAGCAGACTCGAAACATTTTAAAATTCTGCATTTTAAATGTCAAGATTATTCTTTTTTATAGCAAGAAAAAACTTTTCTGACAATGTTCTAGAAAAGTTAATAATGTGTATAAAGATGGTAAAGATCACAACACCAAATGTTTATTGTTGCAATCCAGATTACAAGCATTACTGGCCTTGCACTTAATGACCAGTTTATTCATTTAGGAAATGTCTCCCTCTTTAGGGCAAAAATATTGTTACAACCGTGTAATTACAAATGTCTGCATTCTGTTTTAGTGTATGGTTTTCAGAAGAAATACAATACATGCTGCATATATTTCATTTAATTTCTTTATTCAAATAAATCAAAAGGCACAAAAATCTCACTTCAAAGTTCTATGTGTAAAATATTTTTTCAAATATCATCATTAACATTCCACAAATACAGAAATAGCAAAAAATAAATAGTAAAATAAATAATATTTACATTTTTTCACTCACTATAATACACAAACAAATGGGAAGTTTTGCACGAGCTAAATACTGTTTACAGAGACCATTTTGAAGCTTCTGATTGTGATGTTAGTCTCTGAAAGCGACAAACTAGCTTGCAGCATCTTTACACCTGTCATCCTTGGGTTTAAGGTTATGGACTGGGTTGCTTTTCCTCCTGGACGAAGTGAGGGCATCCTGCAGAGAGACAAGAAATACCATGGTAAATACATGTCTTGCAAAAGTTTGAAACCAGGTTTTAATGCTTGGTTCTTTCATTTTTGGCATATTGTTCTCTATGACTTCTTTCAAACATCAGTCACACCCACATTCCTTCAGAATAAACACACAGTTGTGTAATGCAGTTTTCAATGACACTCTTTTGTGCAACATTCTCTCCTTTGTTAATATTCTACTGTATATGTGAGGTTAAGCATTCACCACATGACCAAGTCATTAAAAATAACAAAACGAGAATCATACTTGAACTGCTCTTTGCCAGCAATTATCCCGGCCCCAGCTACAGTCAATAATCCACTGACTGGGTGAGAAAACGGGTTGGTGAAAGTCACGAAGGCAGTGAGCTCTTTGTTTGGCACAATGGCATTTTCCTCTGCAACCTGCGTGAAAATAAAGAGTCGGTAAACCCAGAAAACTCACCAAAAATGTATTCTAAAACTTCAGGGTTTTAAAAAGCCAAAATGTTTGATGGGAACATTATAAGTACCTGGATAGTGAGGCCTGAGCTGGCAATGTTGAACTCTTCAGAGGCAAGCACCCGTTCACTGGTGGCCATGTCCTCCAGGACAACTGCCAGGTTGATGAGGTCTTCTCCCACAACATGTTCATACTGCGATGGAAGGATATACTCCTCGATGACTTTAACTGGAAACAGGGAGAAGCCAAAAAAACAATAAGAGGGTGTGTAAAAATAACCAGCAAATCTATCCACAATAGATTAGGGATGTGGTTTACACTATGTGGAACAACATGTAGCGATAATCGGATTTTGATACTGTTCACAAGGGAAAGACGAAGTCAATTTAGAGCTTTAATATGAGCTTTTCTTCAGTGAAAAAATAATTATATTTTTTAATTTTATTTTTACAACTTTGACTATGAAACTTAAGTGGTAATAGAATGTCCAATTTTAGGGGCCAATAGACACTTTTTTTTTTATGACAAAAGAAAAAAGTTCAAAAGGACAGATATGTAGATAGGACGAGTAGACTATTTACCTTCCATTGGTGCCAGCTGTATGACACCGTGTTTTTCCCAGAAGGTTTCAGAGGGGCTGTGGTTGTACTCTTTTGCCTGAGCATTCAAATGCACTTTTATCATCTTGGGTGTTTTCTGCTTGTTCATAATTTTCACCAGGCAGATGACTGGTTCCCCCACAACAGGATGTTTAGCCAGTGTCAAGAAGACTATCACCCCTTGGATGCAGTAGCTAAAAAATGAACAAAACCAGTGTGAATTGAGATGTTGTCCTCAAAGAATTAACTTTAAGCTCTAATGAAATCTCTAGAATTAAAATGTACCTCTTCGTAGGGTTGAGTCATTTGAAATTGTGGAGCTTCTTGACGAAAGTGTTGATGTAGGACCTGTTTTGTAAAAGAGTGCAATAAAGAGGTAGATCAGAATCATTCTATTTCACAAGATTAGCTTCGGTGGAAATGTACTTGTATGTTTTGTTTGGGATTCCTACTTTTTATCCATTTGTAGTCTCCTGTGATGTTCTGCACTCTAGGATAGCCGATGGCTTTAGTGCAGATTAGGGATCCAATTTTATCTGTGTCTTTGCTGAAGCCGACCACCTGGTCATGACTTGACAAGATGATCGTGTGCACATCAGCGTTCACTTCAGCATAGACAAATGGGATGTCATAAATCAGGTCTGTACGTTGATTCCTGACTCCTTTGACTGGAGCTGGTCCACAGCAAAACACTCCTATACAGGGAAGATAAGAAAGAAAAGTTAAAGTAAAAGTTCAAAAAACCTTAACACAGAAAAGAAATTAAAAAAAGAAAATACAAAGCAAAACTTCTCACATACCTCCACTCCTTTCCTGTGGGGTTGGGTCGAGAACCTGCCAGCCACCCATCTCTGGCCCAAGATCACTGCGACTCATCCAGCACTCCACCCACACATGAAAGTTCCTATTCAAAAAGTCCAACATTATGGTGGTTAATTAAAAAATATAGAAAGATAAGCAAGGACTCTTACACATATCCAGATGTTGATCACAACTGACCATATGCTGTCATTGCTGCGGTTCAGCTTCTGTCCCGTTTCGCTGTAGTACTCTTCAATCACCAGGTTGCCATTGGTGTCGTGAGCGGAGTTGAAGTTTGTGACGACACGGGAAGGAATGCCAAGAACTCTCATGACTGAAAGATGTAATAAAAACATAGACATTTACAGACAAGCAAAAATATTTTGACATTCTTGTCCAAAGACAATATATATGAAGGTCCCTTTTTTGGCTATAATTACCTGTGCACATGACTGCTGCGAACACCCAGCACTGTCCATACTTGACTGGGCTGTAACCAGACTTGACCCACAGTCTCAAGATGTCCCCACTTCCTGTCCACTTTGAGGGACTGACACCCTGTTTGAAGTCGCCAGCCCATTTCCCTTTCAGCACACCACGATCATCCTCAGAGTTAATCTAAAGTCAAAACACAAGACAATTTTTATTGCCAACCTGATTCTTTACGTCCTGAAAGTGATGAGCAAATGTGGAAATGACATGCAGAATGTTCTAAGATAATTTGACTGACAGGCTTGATGAAAGCCATAATTAGTGTGCTGTGTCTTATGACGCTTTTGAGCGTCATAAGATCTTGCCAAGATATGTGTGACTCTTTGCAAGAAACACAATGTCTTAGTTCTGCACACACCTGGTTTTATTATGCTAATTATGCCCTCCAAGCTGTGGGAAGGAACACTGTTTGGATGGGATTTGTTCCTATCTTGTACTTTTTGGCGTGTTGTTTCTGAGGTCTGTTTATACTCACCATGGCAGAAATAACGCGGCTGAGGTAGACAGGGTTGGATCTGTTAATGTAGTCCTTCTTTCTGTTCTTTTGATGCTGGGGGCTGACTTTGAGCAGATCCAGACAAGCTTCCAAAACCCCAGGCTCATACTGTCCAGAGAAGGAAAAAAAAAGCATTAAAATTTTTACTTTATAGGCTCCTGAATGTTGCAGCATGTTAACACCACAAGCTCTAGTGAAAGGCATTTCATTTCTGAGTTAGCCTGAAATCTGTTATAAATATGTTCTGATAGGTGGGAAGAGCTTACATACCAGATCAAAGGACCAGGGTCTTGAGACAAGGCTGTTTGGGGTCCCCATAAAGAGCAATCCAGAGTCACTCAGGACATATTCCTCCCTCTGGTCCTCAAATGGAATATAAACTGCATCCTCTGAAAAACAGAAAACTTTTCATTAGAGCACTGCAATATCTAATAGTTCAGCTGGAAAAGTATACCTGCCCCTATTAGGTCTGACTTCTGGTGCTGAACATTTGTCCAAATAATAATAAAGTAACATGTAAGTATTGAAAAGTGTAAATGGGCAGAAAACTAACTAAATTACTTGTATGTAACATTAGAAAAACAAGCAAGTAACTGCAGTTTGTTTTTTGTTTTGTTTTTTATATTTGTGTCTATTTTAAGTTTTAGTGCAAAAGAATATCCACTTCCAGACTTAGTAAAATTATATAGATCCATCTTTTGAACTAGCACCTGAATAGTAAAGAGTAATGCATACAACGTAAAACATTCCTTTATCTGGGGAAGCGTCTGTTGTTAAATTTCTGTTATATATATTAACATTTTGAAAAGCTATTAGTATTCATATTTTTGTCTAGGGAATGAATCAGAACACTCAGTGATTGTGATGTGTTTAACAAAGGATAAATATCTATACTTAATAGATTGGATAAACATTATATTAGGACAAACTAAAAGTCAATTTTAGTTTATTAAGGCATATTTTATTTATTCTGAATAAATATGAGTAAGCTCTTAAGACTCATAACGATCTGTGCTTGTCTTTGAAATTACTAATTGCATTCATTTCAAAAAGCTAATATATATAATTAATTAGAACTCTGATTCAATAGGAAACCACCTTCAAAGCCTTATTCAGAAAGACATGTTTGTAAAAAATAGCAAGTTCCGTTTTGATTGACCTTCTCCAACTGCAACAGCAACACCAGACAAATATTTAGTTTTTTCCAAAGAAGAAAAAGTAAACCGAATTAAGCTCTGAATGTAGCAATTCTTTTGACCTCTACTCACCAGAGCACCAAGGGTTGCAGAGCAGGATGAAATCTCCCACCACAAAACTCTTCCGGCCATCTTGAGTGAACACATACAGCTGAAATTTGTAGCATCCTACTGGGGCAGAAGCAGGAGAGGAGACGGTGATGGAGAGTTCATGGAGGTTCAGGTTGCTTGGGTTGATGTAGGCATTCCAGCGGGTGGATGGGTGCTTTTCGGAGAAAGTGACTGGCATCACTGCGTAAAGACGACCTGAGAAAAAAAATAAATAAAAAGACAGAAAGATTTTTTATTTATTTTTTATGCTTTTACCAACTTGTTGCAAAAGTAGATTTTTACTCATTGCCTATAATATAGGTCTATAAGTCTAGTAATACCTAGTGTAACTTTAATCCTCAGAGAATCCATCTGGGGGTTGAAGGGTCGACCCTTTAGCTTGACGCTGATATTAAATGGGGCCCCTCTTCGCACCACCAGTACATTAGAGTTTCTGAAGCCATTCGTCCTGTGTCGCTCCAGATTTTCAGACAGTTCCAGATTGACATGCTGAATGCCAAAGTCTGCAACAAAACCCACAAAAGTCAGTTAATAATCACCATAAATGCAGACTGTAAACAGAAATAAAAGAGAAATAAAGAGAGAGCTTTTATTCAGACAAATCTCACCTTCCATGTGTCTGTTTGTCTGTCTCGAATCAATGCTATGTGCTGCTGCAGAGACTTTCTCCCATTTTATAGACCTTAGCTCCTCCCTTGGCCAGTTCTTGGATACATTAAGAAAGGGAGTTGGTTTTCCTTGATTGTTGCTAAGGCTTTCAGGTCATGCAGTACCAAAAACAAGCCACAACATGACACTCCCCAGTTGTGTGACATTTTAACTGTTTCACTTTGCAAAATACACAGACTCACCCATCTGACAAAAGAACACTGAGCTATGTTAGTAGTTTGGTTCGTGTCAAATGTTTCCGAATGTTACAGTACACCGAGACCTAAGGCAAAGGAGTTTGTGTTAAGTGAAGAGAACCAAACACCTTTTATTTATTTTACTTTTTGAGGTTTGTGAAGTCTTCTAATGCATATTTACATACCTGTTGACTCCATAGATCTGCTATTTTTGTGAAGTGTTTAATATAACGATGTAAAAATTGAAGGACTGATGATAATTTGTGAAATATACCAATGCTTCCAAAAAAACCGATTAAAACAGATTTTTTCTATTATAGTTTATTACAGAATTCACTTTTGGTGCACCAATAAACAGCTTTAATCTGGATTTTAAAAGATTAAACATAAATAAACACAATATTTTAAATTAGGATTTTTTTTTTTATTATGTTTTTGTTTATAGGCCTACTGTACGTTATCTAGTTTAAAAATTTAGAGAGACCAATTAAGCTGACAGTAATGTTCTTCGACTGTGAGAGGAAGCGGGAGTACCCAGAGAACTCCTGTACACACAGAAAGAACATGCAAACTCTAACAAGAAAGTCTTCAAACCCAGGACTTTGTGCTACCAACTGTTTCACCATGCAGTCTTTATTTACATATTTGCTGCAAAATAACAATTCAGAATTATAATGATTTGATACATTATTTGTAGAGAATAAAGGGGTGGGTAAGCTCTGTTAGCGCGTGAATTCCACCTAAACATGGAAAAAAAGGGAGACACACTGCAAACACTGACTTTAAGCAAACAAATGTTGCCTAAATGAAATGTACTTGACAGATTTGCAAATCGTTTTACCATTAGTTAATAATACTATTAATTAAAATTTATTTTGCTGATTAATTTAGACAGACTGCTCTCAATAGACCCTTCCAATCAATAAGAAGTTTTCAGAATTTCTTCTAAGTGAAACAGCAGCATTCTGCACCCCCATGCTCCACATTTTACAGTGTCCTGGGATTTATAGTCTCACATTGACTCCCTCTGCAAACTTTACACAGCTCTTTGTAAATGTCAATGTAATTTTGACCTTCTGGGGATTAGAAAAAATTTAAAATGAATTCAAACTTGCGAACTCAGTTCCAGTTTTTAAAAATCTAAAGTGTAAATTATTGTGACTGTTATGTCCATTTACTGTACTTTAGTGGTTATTTTTAGACATCCATTGCAAACCGGATGTACAGTAGAAAGTCAGTCATGCATACTATTTTCTTAACTCTTATGGCGCTATCAACACAATCCTCAGAGAGGAAAATGTCATGTAAGGACATTGCTTAACACAAGGGTGGGAATTTGATTGTAGGTAATTGTTCAGTGACGCAGAGGCCTGCCCTCCACAAAAAAGTGAAACTGGTTTTACAAGTTTGATTTATCAGATGCAGTTGGAGCTGATAATCACGCACATTGAGAGGAGTGGGATGCATTTTTGAACAATGAGTGTCAACTCAAAGTCACGAAATTCTTATGTCTCCTTATCACCTTATTGTGACATTATATAGTGTACAATTAACACTACGCGAATTTTCAATCAATTAATCAATCAAGTTTATTTGTATAGCACATACAACAAAACTGTCCAAAGTGCTCTACATTAGAAAAAAGACAAAAAAATTAACACTTGAAACATTGCAATGCAAAGTGCACTCATTACACATCAAAATGTGTAATGAGTGAGGGAGGGGGTTAGTCTAGGTTTAAAAGAACTCAGTGTTTTGGTTGTTTTACAACTTTCTGGACATTTGTTCCAAATTTGTGGTGCATAGAAGCTGATTGCTGCTTCTCTATGTTTGGCTCTGGTTCTGGGGACACAGAGCAGAGCAGATCAGGACCAGAACCAGAAGACCTGTTATTTTTTTTTATTTTAACAAAACCTCAAAGATCTGACAGCACTGATAAAACTGCTAACATTTGATATATTCATTACTAGGTCAAAAACATCAACCTAACTGACACAGGTGAGCAGAATAATCCGAATGGTAAAATTGTACATGTCGTCCCTTCCGTAAGATACATCGGACAAATTCTGTGTCAAACAAAAGGAACAATACAATCTCATTCTCTGCTGACGTCAGTGGCACTATTATTATTGGCAGCCAAACCACAACAGCCTGTGACACAAATTTGATTGAGACAAGAAGTTCCAAATTCCTCTGATGACTTGTGTTCCCTGTGTTCAGTGAAAAGACATGTTTAACTACTAACGCAATCTTCAATGTAGCAGCAAACTATCTTTGAATCAATGATCAGGTTGTGAAAGGAGATGCAGTAGTTTCCAGAATGTACTCGTTGTGTCCTACATAATAAGTGTTTTCTTCCAAAAGAAGCATCCGAGTCGCACTAAAATTTCACAAACCTTTGCTGAAGAATGTGATGCTAAATGCTACACAGAGTGCATTTGTACAGTTTGAGGATTCCAACGTGTTTTATACCACATTCAGCCATTCACCCATTTAATCAAACATCCATATAGTGAAGGTGGTTAGTTAAAGACAAAAGAAAAAACTGGAAGTTTTTGGTCATGATTCCAGAAATTAAGTAAGGCACAGAAACAGAACTCAGAGTCGCAGAATAGAAATATCTAAGGTGGTTTAGATGGAACTGATGTTGATGAAATTATGAGCGTTCCTGTTATTTTTCACTAAAAACCTTCAGGTGTCCATTAGGAAGATGGAGTCGGAGACTAATTCTTTTTTCACCCAGTACATAAATTCCAAAAGTTTATTAATAAATCAGATAGCACCTTTTCAAAGAGGGATGTCATGGATTCCTCTAGAAAGGGGAGCCAAGTAAAATATACAGTAGTGTACAATACAGGAAACACAATATTCATGAATGCCAATCATGAAAACCCAAGTCTAACATACAACTTATTGGGAAAAAAATGCTTCTAGGTGTGTTAATTATATCCATGGAGTCCAAACTTATGAGGGAAATAAGGGATACATTCCTCAGTCTGGGTGAAAACTCAGTCACCACTAGTCATGCAAAGAATGTGTGACTCAGGATCTGATTCAATAACCTACCTCTACAGTAGCAAGTGTATATATAAAGTAAATCAGGAAAAATGGTCAGAGCTTAAAGCCCTAAAGTTTAAGTCAAAATTTTTTAAAAAAATCTACCTGCAATAGCTGAACTTTATAGCCATTTTAAAATGGGTGTTTCGAGTTCCTTTTTGATTTAGTCAGTGGTCTAACAGCCAGTCCCCTTTGTATTATATCAGCTAAGCAGACCATAACAATAGTTGAATCGAATGAGTTATCTCAAGTTTAATTGTTACATCTAATATCTGGGACTATAAAGTGTTAGCTATGTCTGGGTTTAGCTGCAAGTAGTTGTTATTATCAACAGAAGAAAGTTTTAGGAAGATAATTACTGTTTGAACATTTTAAAATGCACTATTTGCACTTCTTTTTTTAACCAATGATACTTTAAGGCTGGATACAGGACAGAGTGGTTTGTGCAAGGCTGCAAAACAATTATGTAGGCTTTTAAAGATAAATACAGAACAGGTTTTGGTGAAACAGGATGGGGTTTTGTCAGGCCTCATTAAATACTGTACAACCGTGACACACCTTCAGGCACTAGACATAAATCTGTTCAGTACATGTGTTCCAATGCACACCCATTTTTTGAAGGCTGTTTGAAGGAGTTCACAGTCGTTAGGAACATTCAGTACTATGAGGGCTTGTTTATCTCTAAAAATCATGAGAATCATGCAAAATGTGGGTTTATCAAATTGAAATTCAAATATATTTTCAGTCTTTGTACAATGTCCAATGTACAAAAAAAATAAAAATAAAAATATATATATATACTTGCATTGTTACATATATATGCAACAATCCAAGTACTAAGTTCAACTAAATAAGGTACTGTACATAAACTTCAGAGAATTCAAAATATACAACAACCACATTACACAATATCATATATAGCAACACAATGAAATAATACTTTAAAAGAAATTCCACATCTCAGGCTCCCTAAAGGCACTTGGATAAAAACTTATTGAAGTAGGCTGATGGACCTGTGGAGTTTCTTAAGAGACATCATTCATGGTGACATATCAATAGGAGTTTAAATGCCAAACAGACATTTTCTTTGCAAAAAACGTAAGTACCTCACAGAATCAAGATAGGTTTTTCAATAAAAACTTCGTGTTATCACTTTAGAGACCTGAAATAAGCAGAAGAAAATAGCTTGAAAACTTTTAGTTATGAATTAGGAGTTTATATTTGACCAAAATAACCTAAATTGTCAAAAGCTGCAAAAATTTGATTGCACAAATACATGCTTTACATCTAAAGGTTAAAGCACATAATTTCAGTTAGTGTTTTCATGGTCCTTAAAATAGCATTTAAACATCATCATTTTGGTTTTATCCCTTTGTACATATATATATATATATATATATATATATATATATATTATGAGTGTCTTTCGGCAATTTAGTTTTCCACAGATTTTTAAAATAAACCCCATTTGTTTATTTTCTATAAATAGATGGGGTCATCCATTTTTGATGGAGTCTGGTTATTTAATTTTCATTTTAGCAGGTTGTTTAATTTCAGAACAATATGCTGTACTTTACAGCGCATTGTGTATGTGTAATACTTTGTATTTTACTCATACATGTTTTTATCAAACATTGTATTGCTAAAACTTAATAAGCAATGATCATAATTTAATACATTTCTTTTAATATTGTTGAAATTTAAAAAATTAAACAAATTCTGGACTTAGACAAAACTTCCCCAAAAATATAATCATACAAGGTACAGTGTGCATACAGAAAATTAACATAGTGTTTTGCAATGATCAAATTTCACATACATCACAAAATAAAATAAAAAGGGTTAATTAAATGTCATAGTACAATGTCATATCAAGAGTTAAAAATGCAAGTATTAACAATAAAAGTTTGATTATTAAAAAAAAAAAATATTCAATCATTATCAGAAAGACTAAAGAAATCAGTAAAGTGTCTTTTCTAAGATCCAGCAACCCTTGGCTTATTATAAACAAGGAAGTCTGAGATGTCATGCCACACATTGCTGTCATGATAAAGATAATTCATGGAGGACTGAAGGGAGGGTTGGAGGGTGTGGGGGTAATACTCAAACAACCACAACACGATTCCCCACACCAGCGTGGCAAAGAGTGGGAAAGGGTCTTGTTTGGGTGCAGGGATGAATCCTTTTTCGACAGCCAGTCGAGACAAGGCGAATAGGATTCTGGACAGCAGGTACATGTTGATCTGAAGTGATAAAGCAAAAAAATAAGAAACTGTTAAACACGGGAAATCAATCAGCCCCAGGAAACAGATAGAATCGGTAACTTTAAAGGATGGGGAAAGGAATAAGTGAATCAAGTTAAAGTTTGGTGTATATCAGTACAATCATGAGTGAGCTGGGGGTATCCCATAGTGCTTAGGACAAAGGAAGTAGGTTTTCTAATCTATACATATTCTAGTCAGATTGTCAAGAAGTCCAAGATGCACAGAGATGGCCTAATGGTCAGATCTTAACATTTTATGGTAAGTATCATTATAATTAGTAACTATTATTTTTTTTAGGATTTGTGTTTGTTAATAAAAAGACTAAATAAGTATGTTTTTTCTCCCTCACAAAGAGACTTAAATATATTTTTCCTCTCTAAGTCTAAAGTTGCAACTATTACTTTTTTGGTATTTCTACATAGTTTTTTTTTTAATTTTTTAAATTTTTGAACAAGCTTTATTTTATATATGAACCCAAACAGGTGAACACAGAAAGGAAGCTAAGGAAACTTTTATTAAACAGTTTGTTTCCCCCCCCAACACACTCCTGACCTACAAAGGATCATACTCTACCTGGCTGTTAATATTGTTGTTGTCTCCAAACACCAGCCATCCTCCAACACAGGCAGCGAGGAAGGAGTGGGACTGGAGACTCTTTCCTTGGATCTTCTGCTGTAAGACTTGCAGTCCTTTGTATGTGAACACAAAGCAAGCCAGGTTCCTGGAGTGGGTGTATGTGGCTTTCAAAATGGCTCGAAGTTTGTCTTTTAAACTACAATGGGAATAAATGCAATGTGTTCACACCCAAAATAGACAACGTTGTAAATAATTGAAGTTAATGTGCACATCAGTGACTGACCTGCCACTTCTAAACAGAAATGTCATGACCAGGGCATGTGGTGCTCTGATCTTTGCTCCATATCTAAAACAAACATGATTCACTCAGTTGAAACACTCCTGATTTTGAGTAAAATAACAGTAACTACTACTGCAAACATAATTGACTCAGTATGAGGGGCATAGATCGATAACTAATCGCAGTTAGGACTGCAGCTGTATAACTAACGCGGCTAAGCTAGCTACTTGTGTTTTACTCACACAGCTCCGTTCCTGAATCCCTTCACAACAGCCAAGGCGGCTTTGTATTTATCCTGTTGTAAAAGGTTATTGATCGTGTACAGGACCGTTTTTATCAGGTCAGGACCTGCCATGACTTTCAATCGAACCGAGAGGGGACACAAATAAAGGTTGCGACTTATGTGTCACACAGAAAATCGACCCCAGCCATGCCCAAACTACTGGTTCCTGAGTCACTCCTTTCTGAAAGACTTACTTTGTGTAATCTTTTAAATGAGCTCAAATAATGATGATGATTTGTCGTTTAAATGAACTCAAATCAAATTGATTTCAATGACAAATTTTACATTTCATTTCAACTTAAGCAATATATATGTATATATTATATGTTAGATACAAACTATTACTTTATCTTTAGTCTTTTAGAAGTTTAAACCCAAATTACAATTTCATCACTAGAAACTAATTAGAAGATGTTCTCATACAATCGTTTCAGTATGTTGACATTCCTGTATCAACAATCAATTTTATTTTGTTGCAATCTATATAATAGTCAAATTTTGGGAATAATTAGCTGCAAAGTAAGATAATCAAAATCACCAAATATGAAACTCAGTGTGTCAAATCTGAGATTTACCTTTTGAATTGAATGAGGGTCAAACATCAGGTTAGCTAAGCTGTGCATAGGACATTTTAGGAGGAGTAAGAAGAGAGATGTTAACAGGAAAGTAATGATCCCACTTTTAGCATTTAATAATTTTACTCGTCATTTGTTTTTGTTAATCAGTTCTGGTCAACAGCACATTCAATTCATGTTATTGATAAATAGAATTAACCCACTGGCTTTCACTTATCAAAAAGTTCTAGCTAAAAGATAAATAGTGATTACACAACTGACAGTGAATTACAACATTGCTGTCATTATAACTCTGATACACGTTTGCATATTTCTACAGATTTCTGTTCCTTGATTTGGAACAGAGTGATGATCAGAGAGACAAGTAGCAAAATCAACCAGCTTTGTGTAACAGTGTGCTCTAAACAAAAAGGGTTTACAGTGTGGGTAAACATTATATTAAACACTAGCTAGTTGTAGGTTGTGGTTGGACTGATTCACATCCAACACAAAAAAAAAAACAATTAGAAGAAATGGATTCAATAAGTAATCATTAAAAGGTAAACGAAGGAAAGCTAATATTTGAATGTAGATAAAGCATAGTAAAAAAATAACTATAACATACTATTGCTTATGGGAGTAAATTCACACTTCAAATCCAAGAATCGTATTTGTTTTTAATGAGTGATCTTAAAGGGAAACAGCAGATAGATTTTTTTTTTTTTTGATTTTTAAGTAGAACACACATTACAATCACAGTCTTCAATTTGCAGCACAGCGCCAATGTAAAGCTAGGAGGGTTGCTAATAATGACATTACTACATAATTATTTTCAATCAGTCTGGAACTATGTGTAAAGCTGCCTACTGCTTGTTTTCTCTTCACAGTAAATGTGAGATTTAAACCTGTGTGCCACAATCTTAAAATAGAAAATTGTTAGAAACATTTGAAAAAAGAAAATCCAGTGAACCTCAAACAGTAACACCAGTACCAGTTTTAAATGATAGGAAAAAAACAAAACAGGATTATATTCAGATTCATTGTCAAAACACTTTTTTCAGTTTTTATAATTATCTTTTTATATATTTGGAAAAATAAAAGCTGAAAGTTAAAATGCAACTTAAAGTACAACACCTTGCACAATTATTGGCACCCCTTGAAAGCATGTGAAAAGATAAAAGTTGTAAAATTTATTTTTAACAGTAGTATAATCTCACACAGATCACAGTAACATCAAGAGTGACTTTTTAATCATTATTCTAGATGAGTGGCTATTTTCCTTCCAGCCTTCCTGATTTATAAATCTCATTTCTACCTTAATTAAACTGGTATGGTGTCTTACCTTCTCCACTTTTGAAGATCAGACTGACAACATAATTACCCTCTTGGTAAACATAAAGTCATTGATGATTAGATACCAACTATGGCACTGAAGACCTTATTAAAACCTGTTATATCCCCCCAACACATTTACTAAATGTTCTGAAATTAAAAGCTAGATTTTCTAAAGTCATTGCAGTGAGAACGCTAGTGCAATTTATTTCCCATCCTCCCAACTCACCCCCCACCCCACCCAGACATCTTTACAAGGGATGACAATATTCATGTGGATGCTGCACATACTCTTGTGAAATGTGGAGAACAACATTGACATTTAAAGGTTCACAATTTTACTAATTACCTTTCTACATAATCTTGTTCTAGTAAAAGTCTTTAGTTACAATGTAGAAATCTGAGCAACTCACACCCTATAAAACTAGGGTTCTGTGAAATTAAGCTTTCTTCACTTCTTGGGAAATCCAGATATATTGATGGATGAGCTTTTTTATACTCGCTAAGTGTATTTGTAGTTGAAACCAGATATTTATTCTCAGATGTATGACATTAAATCAAATTAAAGTCCTCTTGTTTTAGGATAAAAATAAGATTACCACTTTTATTTATTAGCAAAATCAAGTATATTAAAATATTTTAAATCATTTTTTATGAAGGCCCTCAAATTCAGAAGTTTATATGCATTAAGACTAAATCCATTTACATCTTTACATTTAAATTACCTTTAAACAATTTGCAAAAGCCTAGATGATTAATGGCATGGCCTTGTAAGCATCTGATAGGATAGTTCACAATATTTGAGTTAAATGTGGATGTTTCTTGAGGTAAACCTCAATCACAAGGTTTCCTTGAGTAGCACTGTGTGGATGACCTAAAGAAATCAGTCAAAGTAGAAGGAAGAGAATGCCTCCACAAATCTGGTTAATCCAATTCATCTGTTCAAAAAATATTATTGGCAAATATAAAATGTTGAGCTGTGATAACATTCACAAAGGAGACAAGACTTGTGTCGTATAGATGAACATGTTTCACAGCAAAATGTCCACATCAACCCCAGAAAAAAAACAACCAAAATAACAAAACTTGTTTTGGAAAGATGCTGGCAGAATCTGGCAAGAAAGTGTGATTATACACCGTGAAACATGTACCAATGTGAGCTGTAAGGCAACTCTGCAAAGAAGACATACCAAAAGTAAAACAATAAAAAATGACACTTTGCAAATGCACCTAGAGCCAAATATGTTAATATTTTTGATATATTGTGGCAAATAAAAATAACACTGAAATGTTTGTCCATAATGCAGATCAGAGGAGAACTTGAAAATCCATCAGGCTGTGTGGATGTTTTGCTGTGGAAGGGACTGGTGCACTTCACAAAATAGATGAGAAAATAAGATCATGTGGAAATATTAAAGAAACATCTCAATACAGGCAGAAAGGTAGACCGTGTGTTTCCATACAGACAATGACCCTAAGCCGAGTTAGTAAAGTAGTTACAAAAGAATCAAAGTGAGTCAATGTTTTGGAATGGTCATCGCAAAGCCCTGATCCACTCCCATAGAGAAAATTGTGGGCAGAGCTAAAAAAAAAAACAAAACTGTGTGATCAAGGCAGATTGCATAAAAGAGTCAGCTAGACCAAGTCTGATGGCAGGGATGGACCAAAACTTCAGCAAACTATTATGGGAAGCATGTGAAAAAATACCCAACACATTCAAGTCATTCTATTCAAATGGCAAATATTTCAAATACTAATAAAATGTATTAAAGAAAATGTGAGCAATTATCTTAAAATCAAATTATTCTGGGACTATTTTAGTACGATTTAATGTAATTGTGAGGTTAATAAAACATATTTTTGAAAATGTGTGTGTAAATGTCTGGTTTCAACTGCACATACAGAAGCAATAACAGTCACTTAATAAATGAAACCTGGACAATTTTAAATCTTAGCTTTTCTTGGATTCACTCCGTTTGCAAAGCTTAACAGAATCCATCTCACACACCGTTGCTCCAGTTATGTAATGTGGGCTCTTGAGAACTAGCTGAGAAGTTTGAATGCGTCATCAGTACAAGCTTTGTTATCACAGCCTTCACAGTTTACTTCTTCCTGACTGAAACATTTGGTAAACATTTATGATCTAAAATGCAGATACAACAGTAGCAGCTATAATTGGACAGCAAACCACAGCAACCAGACAGAATTCAAAGTATACAACAGAGTTCCATGTTGTACTGGGATTTAACTTGAAGGTAAAAACTAAATCTTAGAAAAACTAATCAAAGCCCTGTTTGAATGCGACATTGGCGAAATTATGTGTTCTACAAATCTATTGCACTTAAAAATAGCATCTTCTAATAGCAATCATAATCTCACTGCTCACAAAAACATGTGCAAACTAGTTGAACATATTAACCTGTCACAACACAAGAAAGTATTATTGCAATTAAAGTCATCACATTTAGCAAAGTTAATAAAAAACTGTATATGTGCTACAGGATTCATATCAGTCACTTATTAGAAAAATATTCATTCATCCCACCTTCCATCAAAAGAAAGAAAACAAAACCTCAATGACCTCGAATCAAAGGGGACTGTTTTATCTGTCAGGAAATTAATCTTCATATTATGAGTCAAAATGTACAGACAAGTTTCTTTCCTCGTACATTATCAGGGTGCATAGGCCCAACAAAGTGGTTGTAAAGAAATGACTATGACGCAGAATCTGTGCTCCACATGTAGAAACTGCGCTTACTCAACATACAGCAAGTGCAGGCATGCCAGAGTGAGAAAGGCGTTTCTTTTTTTAGTCTTTTTGTGCAGCAAAGTGAGATTAAGTGGATTAGGGAGGAACAAATCATCAAGGTAGAAGACTCACAGATCCCTTGTTAAATAATGAACCTATTATGAAACAATTTTGTAATCTTTTGTGAATATGCTATTGAGACAGACAGAATCTACCAGGGTGAAAGCATTTCCAGGCTGCAGAGAGAACCTGCTAAAAGTGCTTATTTCTAAAATGGATCCGGCTCATTCAAGGTCAGCAATTTTCTGTTGCATCCACGGGTTATCGGGATGAAAATCAGGGACTCCTTATGATTATTCCTGCCCAAATCCTTCCGTTTCCTCAATGGCAAAGATAAGTTTTTCCTTCAGTTGCTCATAGCTTTTATAAGGTGGGAGATCCAGACGATTGAAGCTAAATAGAAAAAAACAACAGAGTCAAAGTTACAATCCTGACATTTTTTGTTGTCTTTTACTGCATGTGACAAGAAAAGCTGAGGTGCCCATTCATTTATGATATGACGTCATTTTGAGCAAAACAAAATAAATCAAATATTCTCACCACGTGTGACTTCGTGGAAGCCAGTTTTCTTTCCCCACTTTCTCAATGCAAAACTTTTGTGGACCATTGCTTCCTATTTACACATACAAGAAAATTGTATGAGAAAAATCTCATGACGGTGCAAAAAAACATTTGTTTTATACATCTATATGGATTTTACGCACCCATCAAATCAGCAAAGCCACCCACAGGAAGACGGCAGGTGCCGGTGACAAACTGCAGGAGTCTCATTCGTTTTTCGTTGTCCATCTCCTTTACAAACTGCAAAACAAGTCATTTATTTTTCAATTAGTTAGATATTCCCAAAAATGTTCAGATAATAAGATTTATTTGCATAAATACTTATTTATGCAAATAAATATTTGCACATTTATGCTGGACTTCCACCAATACATACATCCAGTGCCGTTTTAACAGTATATTTTACTCTTTACATGCCAAAACAAATTAAAACAGTATGAAACTGGCATGTTTACTTTACATACATGCCAGTCAGCCTTACCTCCCACTTTCTGAAAACTACAATCAATTTGAGAAAATAAATCTCAAACTGTACCTGTTTTTTCCAAAACATTTTCTGTTTTGCTAAGTTTGACTTAATCTTACTATAGAAAAGAAAGGAGATCATGTTCCAAACTGCTCCAACACATGAATGTTCAGAGATTTTTTCCCACTTTCTGAAAACTACAATCAATTTGAGAAAATAAATCTCAAACTGTACCTGTTTTTTCCAAAACATTTTCTGTTTTGCTAAGTTTGACTTAATCTTACTATAGAAAAGAAAGGAGATCATGTTCCAAACTGCTCCAACACATGAATGTTCAGAGATTTTTGGTCGGTGGATATTTTTTTAAATGAAAAAGCATGAAGGTTAGGTCCACCCAAGACCTGTAAAGATTTGATTCCTTGTAACATTAACAAATATAACAATAACAGAACATTTATTTTCATAACAAACCTGCCAGAACCAAAGGATCTGCTTGCTGCTCCGAGCATAATGTCTATAAATTGTGTTTCTCTGCCAGTCCACCAGGTCTATCTCCTGCATTCCACACAGCATTACCTAAAAACAAAACATAGAATACATTGAACACATCACCACCATAACAGACTAAATTCAAATTGCTGTTTATGTTGCAGGAGATAGTGCTTTACCTTATCTTCTATTATGGCAGATATATTACACGAGAGAATCAATAAAGACAGATATATTTGAAGATTTTAACAAATGCCATCATTGTATGCAACTGCTCCCCCTAATGTATAGTGCCTAAAGTATATAGTATTACTTTTAGGGCAGCATTTGTGTAATCTGACTGTATTCAGAAAGAAAAGCCAAAAAATACACATTTTAAACTGTTTTACAGTCCATTTTACAGTTATCACAATAAATACTACAAAATATAATATTATTTTAATCAGCAATGGATGAAAAGCACATTTAAAACATCCTACTTTTTAAAGATTCCTGAGAAAAACACCCAATTAGCTTTGTACCTCCAACTCCTTTGCATCAAAGTACTGAAGGTACTGCTGAGGAAGAACTTCATTGAAGCCCTCAAAGAATGCCTGAGTCTGCTCTTCCACCCCTCTGGACAGCCTCCACTCTGCCACCAACCTGTATTTAAAAAAAATAAAAAATCTACTTTCATAACTGTTATATTTTCAAGGATGTAAAAACAGCAAAACATGATTAGTAAATAGGAAATAGAAAAAAATGCAGCTGTACCTGATGTATTCCTCCTTGTTGTCTTCAGTAACTGGAATGTTTCCTCCATCTGGTTTCAGCTCATGAGTGCTGACCTCTCCCAGGATCTCCTTATCAACAGAAAAGAACATCTCCAGACCGCATTCCTCTATGTTATTGTCCCTGCAAGACATAAAACCCACTTTATTAACCAATTGAGTTTAAATAACTGTAGCAACACAGTTCCTATAAGGTTTTACAGGCAGCAATAAAATGTGAAGGGTGAACTCATGTGGTACAGAAGAACCTCTGTAAAACATAATCTAAAAATAAAAATAATTTCACATAGTCTATTTTCTTTTTCCAGACCTGGAAAATGCACATGGTTCCAGATTATTACGTTCAATTGTACCTCAGACACACTATATACATGAACTACCTACTTGATCCAAATGAGTGAATTGTAAAATTCGGGGTCAATGGACTCCAAGTCTTTAAGAGCCAGCGGTTTGTTCAAAATGCGCTTGTAGAATGGCAGCGAGAAACCAGTATCAATAAACTTTCCATGGAACAAGGCCTGAGGAAAAAATAGAGAAACAAAATACACATTTAGTGACTTTGAATGAAAGACATGCAAATTCAAATTTATTAAGCCAAAAATTTATTTTAAAACCTATAGAAAAGGGTACCATGGCAATGAAGCGGCCAATGAATTTAAAGTATTTAAGATGATCCGGATTGATATAAGAAGCCGGGTTAATCTGAAGACAGTAGTTGTCCTTTCCAGCGTACTCGAACAAACAGTACATGGGATTTAGCACTTCATGGGAGAGCAAGAAAAACCATTCTCTGAAAACATCAACACAAATTACAAAAATATATTAGCAATCATAAGTGATGAAAAGAAGTGATACAATTTCTTGATGATCAAGAGTTCAACGAAACATCAAAGCTTATATTACATCACAACTTTACATCAACATTGGGTGTTGTCAACAAAATTCGCAAGTAAAACTTTTCACACCCATTTAGTCATAAAAAAGACACACCTGTATTAAAATTTCATAGGGATTACCTGGCTACGCCTCCGTAGTCCAAGCCCTCCTCTCCAGGGAAAATGATCCACAGTCTCCGCCTCAAATCTTGTGGGTGAAAACTCATGATCTTTGAAAGCAAGGCCGAAAACAAATCCACTTACATAATTCATGTACAAACAAGAAAAGACCAATTGAATACCTCGAAACTTGACAAAAAGACAAGATCTTACCTGCTGAAATGAATCCTCAAACAAAGTTTTTCTGGAGACAGTAATCTTGATATGCTGAGGCATAGATAATTGCTAAGAACAAACACAAAACACACGTGTTCTCAGATCCAGTAGAATTTTTTTTTTCCATCTTTGAATAATAATATAAAAATATACATTAAAAAAATAGTAAAGCAGGACAAAATCAATTAACAATCTGATTTGTAAACATACCTGACACCAGAATCTGAAATATTGGACTTTGGCTTTAAAGTCCCGAACATAGGTGATCTGTGGCCCATTTTCACTGGAAAAGTGGGACAACAAACATTTTTGTTGTGACAAGAATGTAAGACCTGGAGGTAGATCTCCTTTACCAGCAGGATTACTTTAAATGTTATGTAAACCAACTTACAAGGAAGATTTCCCTGTCCGAGGATCGATGTAGGTCGTCGTTCTCCGGTTGTGGTCTACAAAGTAGGGAATGTGGTCCACAGTGAACCTCATCTCCCACCCTTCAGGCAGGGGTTTGTCGTTCAGAAGACTGAGTAATGCATGCAAAGAAAACACACAAACACACAGGATAAGAAAATAAGTAAGCTTTACAGTGTCACAGTTGATTATTCTGACAATTAATCAATTTTTTGGATGAATTAATTTGGAATATTCTGTAGATTTTCTATCTAACCACTAAAGTTGATTTTATGCTAGATTGAAAATACATAAAAACCGTAAATAAATAATGAAATTATTTTGTTTTAATAAGAAAAACATTGCATTGCCTGAAATGCAATCGCAAAGCAACTTTTTAAAAGTTGTAAAAGAAGGATCTAAAATGTTTCTCTTTATCAAGTTTCAAAGTAGACCTCATAAATTGAGCAACACATTGGCATGTTGCTGCTTTTTAGTGATACAGAATGAACCCAGCTCTTACCAAAGAGAGTTACAGCCATAAAACACAAGATAACATGATGCAATATGTACTCACCCCTGTGTCCTCGGGTCCTCCCACTGTGTCGTTCGAGTTGGATGATGAACAAAATATACTCTGCCATTGGTGTCTGTTCTCTTCTCTAAAACAAAAACATTTTTGTGCATAAATGTTTGCCAACTTACAGCTATGCATTCCTTCAACAGATCCTTATGTTTCTAGGACTTCAGTTTCTTTAAGGTGAACTCTTGTGAAAATATATTTACCCCAGCCAAGTGGCAGTGGTCCCAGTGGGTCGAACTCTTTAGTGGATGTGGCTGCAAACTGGTCCTGCAGCTGAGCCAGAAAGAATATGAATTAATAGTCTCTATTAATAAAATAGAAACATAGAGTAAAATTCTGATTTACAAATAAGTAAACTGATCTTACAGAAATTCTTAATCTTTACCTTATTGGTATATACTAAAAAAACTTTTTTTAGCTTATCTGAGAAGACAAACATGTAACAGATAAATAAGCAAACCTGTTTAAGAGAATAAAATAATAATAAAAAAAGATCCATATTGTCTTGACTGCTTTGAAAAACCTAGATCACCCTGCTTGGCTCACAATTTAGCAATTGTACTAATATAGTTTATAGAGTCAAAGAAACCAATCCTTAACTGAAGGTTAAAGTAATTAAAGTGATTGTTCTCACCCCGTAAATGAACCTCTGGTTAAACTGGTGCATTGCTCCCTGGAGCTGGCTGCGCTGGTTCTGCCATTCCTCATAGTTGCGCACTGACTCCTGAGTGGGCCGTTGCCATGTCGTGGTTCGTGTTATGTGGTCAACATAGTATACTCTACCCATTGGGTCGACCCGCCGCTCCCAGCTGGGGAAAAACAAAAATTTTAAAAATTTAAATCCAGGTGTTTACAAGTATTTTTAGTCTCATTTAAAATGGCTGCAAGTGGTTGCAGCCATTTTAAATTAGACTAAAAATATTTAGGATTTGCTGTTTGGTTGAAAGATGAAGTCAAACTCCTTGTTTGTGCACACAATATGGCCAATAAAGGAGATTCTGATATTTCAGGATTCATTAAATAAAGCATAAAGCATGGTACCCTGTAGGCAGAGGCTCAGGTCTGTCCCAGGTTGTTCTCTTCTCAATGTGGTCCACATAATACACTCTTCCATTCTGGTCTACCCTTTGCTCCCATCTATAATACAATAAAAATTATATTAAACAAATTCTGATGCATTTCCAGTTAATAAAAGAAATAGAAAAATCTTACAAACCTAAGATCCTGGAGCAACGAGGGCTATGGATCTTAAAGTTTATTAAGCTATGTATAACTATATGATCCTAGCTGACAAAAAAGTTATGAGTTGGTACCATTGAAAAAAAATATTTTAAATCCAACTGAGCTGAATTATTTAAAATCACAACAGACATAGTACCAAAACAGGAAGTTGCTCCTTACCCTGGTGGCAGTGGGGCATTGCTAATGGGGTTGACTCTGGGAGTAGCTGTTGTAGCTGGAGCTGCTGTTACGGCGCCACCTGGTTTGGGAGCACTAGCCGTCTGTGAGGAAACGGCCGTAGCTGCTCGAGCACCTGAGTCATCAGGCTGGTCTGAACCTCCGCTTGCAGATGCTTGAGAGGAGCCGTCAGAAGCTGGTGCTTCACTCAGTTCACTGGGGGAAGAACTACTGGAAGAGCCTGGGACACAATGATAAGGAGCAGGGAAGAATAGCATATGGCATTCATTATTTTTTACAAAACTCTCTTTAACAGGAGTCTAATAGTCCTTTGGTTAGTCAACAAAAACTAATAAATCTAAAAGTAGAATATCTGTAATTTGCTTTCTTTAAATATGATACCCATATTTTTAGCAGCTCTTTAGTATATAAAATTGTGTGTTTTCCTACTTGGTGAAGCAGCAGGTTTTCGTGGCGTAGGAGGCGGCGGCCTGGCAGGCCTAGGAGGACGTGAGGAAGTGGAGCCCTCTGCAGACGGAGAGGGAGAACCTCTATCGCTGACAGTAAGACCATTGGGTACAATGACCCAGTCATCTGAATCACTGGACGGAGATGTGTCCCGGCTTGATCTAAAAGTACAAGTTTAAGAAAAATTATGTGGAACCTTATTGGAGAAAAACTGGAAAAACAATAAACTCAGGTTTGGATTTTCAAGTAAAAGTTTACAAGACCTGTTGCTTGTGTTGCCATTTTGTTTTGCATTTCCATTTGTGAGAGGAGCTAGAAAAAAAAGAAGAAAACTGTAACATCATGTATGACCATATTAGATCATTTCTCATAATGAAATGATCTATTTCATAATGTTGATAATATTTCAACTGATTTGCTTTCAAAATGTTTAATAGTGCTATTACAGTTGAATTTAAAAACATGTTTTTTTGGTTACATATTACATGACAGTCAAGTTAAAAACTGCCATTTTCAATTCTTGTGTAAGCTGTCCTCAACAACTGAATGTATGAAATGCTTCTACTGCTCCCTGGAGGCAAATTAATGTAATGCAGATATTTGAACCTTGACAAAAGTCCCCTAAATTGATTAAGCAAAGTAAACCAGTTTAATCAAGCCAATATAGCATTGACATTGTAATTCAAAAAAGGAAGTGTTGAAGTTCTCCATTATTTGTGTGAAGTTCTCCATTATTTGTATCATGACCTTATTTGTGCTTGCCTTACCTTGCTCTCTCTCTGCCAGAGCAAAGGCTTCCGGGTCAACCTGCATGCCGTCCAGACAGATTGAGAGGTCCCCTACAATATCCTGAGGGTCTCTGTCGAAGGATAGCTGCAGCGTCTGCACCACCTCACACACTGGGATTAGGAGAAATCACATCACTAAGAAAATGCTTCCAACAGCAACATGATAGCAACACTCAGACTTCAACTTAGAGATCAAAGTAGAAAAAGCATACAATGTTCCTCTAAGTCCAAACTTTTACAACAGAACAAGATTAGAAATATGAAAAATAGTTGAGAATGTTATCAAACCACAACAGAATATGTTCATAATGAGAACAGACAGGCATGCCCTATTTTATAATAAGAGAAAACAGCCTCTATAGAGTGTGAAGCAACATTTAACTATACATTTCTTGGCAAAACGGATAAAACATCCACAGACGAGCAACAGAAATGTAGCTCCATGGAATGGGAAGCTATTTATTTTATCTTATTTATTTGAACTCTTTACTCAACAAGTGTAAAGACATATGCAAATTCCATTTAAAACATCAGATCCTACAACAAATTAATAGTTTCACTGACAAATTAAGAAAATTTAAAAAGGTGCAATATTTACAAGATTGAAAAAAAAAAAAAAGCAAAGTTACGTGGAAGAAATTTTCAAATGTATACTCACATTTAAGATCATTGGCTTTGAGGACTGTGCCGATGTCCAGAGTGGCCATGCCCAGCAGAATATCTGCTTTCAGTGTCTGATGACTCCAAACACGAAAGATGAGTTTGCTGACTGGAGTCACAATTCTGCAGGAACGCAGCACAGAGACAAGATTCAGTAAATATCTGTCCTGAAGAAGAGGCTGACTTTACAGCTCTGAGGCATTCATTCAGCCATTGTTATGTTAAGTGCAGCTCAAACAGGGAGGTCCTTGACTGAGTATAACTTGAAAACATTTTGATATTTAAGCTTCAATGCTTTTTATGAGATTGAGATGTTCTAAACATGCTCTAAATTCAGCTGTTCTAATTGAGTTTTCAAGACTAATTAATGACAAATGAGCTAACAATCAATTTGTCTTAATTTTGGCCCCAAACTATCACATAAACTATGCAAATACAAAGCAAATGACTATACTATAGCCTTATTTTGTTATTTCCAGGGTGTACTTTATCACGTTTTATATATGTGTAATTTCACTTTGAACAAAATAATATGATTAAACTTGTTCCATAAGTGAGCATCCTTGTTAACTCTACAAATTAGGATTATAAAACCCATATCTTAAAAATAGATTGTAAAAACATAAACCCCTTTTTTTTATTATTATAATGGAACATTTCTGTTCATCTCAGAAATGTATGTGCCCCAAATTGTACAATTGTATCTTCGACTTATAAGAGCTAGAATTAAACTAAAAAGTGGAAGAAATGTATTAACAATTCCCAAGTTGAGTTCTAGTATTTTGGCTAGTAAAAAACTGGCTTCTGCCACAGAGACAAACAATAACAGTACTCACACAGTGAGGGCCTGCTTCCATTTGGGACTGTGGGTGTTGTTGCATTTTTCTGTTCTCTTTGACTGGCCATCCACAGCTACCTCAACATACGGACTGGGACCAAACCAGTTCTTTTTGTTTTCCTTTAGCTTAGCTGAAAGCACTGGAAAGAGGAACACAACCATAAACTATAAAGAGATTGGAAGTAAAATTCTGTACATACGATCATACTGATTCAGAGGTTGTAATTGGAAAACATACGAGGACATCATTGTATTATTATTATTATTATAAATTAATATCATCATGTGAGTCTCAAACATTCAACTAAACACTTCACTGTACCAACCTCTGGAAGATTTATTTCAAGTGCTTAAACCTGTTACAATAATTTTATTACTATCTGTTATGTTAAATGCTTATTATTTTCATGTATAATTAAGTCTGTACATCCTGACTAAATTTAGTGTCATAATACCTACTCAATATTAGATTATTAATAGTATTTACATTTGCTTATTTTCCAACACCGCATTCAATAGACCCTCATGAAACAAAGGTACTGTAATGTTCAGCCAAATGTTAGAATCCTTATAAGATCACTCTGATGAGTTTAATAGTAGCAAATAGTTTTTATCTCAGTTGAGCTACTTAGATGTTGTGAATTAAAGTTTACAAAGTCATCATCTGGGCTTTCCCAAGCGGCCATAAGTCATAGTAATTTTAATATATGTAAACTACTGAATTTAAATCAGATAATATAAAGAACAATATTTCTTGATATTTTCAGATTTACCAAATAATAGTTTTTAACAATCCAAACTAACCTAAGCTAACCTTGGCCATATTTATTGTCAAAGAGAAAATGAAATATCTTGCTTTCATAGTGTCTGTCTTGCGATCTGCTCGTTTCACAGTGAATATCTGGCTTCAAGTTTATTTGTGGCTCTCAAATTTGTCCAACAAATAACTTACCTGTGACTTGTAATTGTGCCTTCATGGTTCATCCATAACATTTGATTATAAGTTGCCTTTAAAAATGAACCTGGAAGCAGAGACGACAGGTATTAATACATGACCCTAATCTACAGTTTGATTAAGTTTATTAGGCTGGGGAAATAAAGCCCTAAATCATAAAATGTCTATACACAATTGACAAGGAAAATACGATGTTGCTGCAGGTAGATTTGTAGCCAACGACTTCAACGTCTTGATTTTAAATGCATCACAATACACCTCACAAGGTGACTTGGTTTAATCTCGTCTATTTCTAGAAGTCGTCTTGTCTCTTCCATAACAGAAAATCCCATCATCGACTAGTCGGAGTAATTAGGTGTGACTCAGCCTTCCTTCACTAATATTTATTCTTTTGTATTGCAGTAAATTATTTTAGATTCAACAAAATACCCGATTGTTTTATTGTTGGTGAGTTCAGTGTCTTAATAGCTGCTTTCCATCGTGAGTCAACTGCCAGGTACAATAACAGACTCCTGAGAGGGAATAAATGGTTTTAAGATATGTTTAAGATGAATTATAAATGTCTTGCGATCTGCTCGTTTCACAGTGAGTTCAACCACCATTAGGAACTTTGCTTAGAGGTTCTGACCGAAACGACGATAAGCTAACCATGCACTGGCTTTCGTTACAAATGCTACCAGCATCCGGGCTTTCAAGCTACTCCGATTGTTCAGTAAACAACTTTTAAATCAAACCAGACCAAATATCTTTACCTGTGAAATACAGAGAGTAATGGATCGTAAAAGGGCTTCGGTCTCAGCAACCCCAGAATTGTTGACAGTTACATTATCAGCCATTAACAGGGACTTCTGTATCACTAGCTAAATTCCACATTTCCGGTTAATGCCTTTCAGAATAAAATAGTGCATCGCTAAATAACATCGCTAAACAAACAAACAAATAAAAAAATAAAACTTCGACCAAAACCAATTGTACGTACATTGATTGAAAATTTTACTTGATATCCGGTTATGTTTCTTTTTAACAGTATAAAACTTATTTTGTTTCGTTCTTACACGCAAGTAAAAAACTTACTTGTATTCGTGAAGGCTTTTACTTTGAAGGTAATCACGATACGAAGCTGATGTCGTCATTTCACACATTTTTTAAAACAAATAAAACTAAATAAGAATTGCCGTTTAATTTTAAGCATGCTTGGAATACCAACTGTTCATTAATGTAATTTAATAAACAAAAGTAATAAGGCATTGCATTTAAGACTGTGCATAATCGCATAAGGAAACACTCACGTGAGCCATCCGAGAGTGACATCTCGTGATAAGCTACATGGTCTCGTTCTGATCCCTTCATTTTACCTTCCCTTACAATAAAAACGGTCATTAAATGAGTTGGCTTTAGATAACAATAACCCTAACTTTTGCTCAAGCAATATGTTGTCTCGCCTTTTGAAGGAGCATCAAGCGAAGCAAAATGAGCGGAAGGAGCTGCAGGGTAAGGAAAGCTGGATAGCTGTGATGCTAGCACATGCTAAAAACACATCTCGCAAATGTACAGACTTCAGTGTTGATTATATGGTTTCTTGTTTGTCTCACAGAGAAACGTAGACGTGAAGCGATCGCTGCTGCCACCTGTCTAACTGAAGCTCTGGTAGATCACCTGAACGTTGGGTAGGAAAAATTGTCATGTCTTTGTTCATCCATCTATTAAAAGACAGTAATGGTTATAGCTTTAAACAACAACTTTGCATTCCTATGATTGGGGTTTATTAACTCATTGCTATCCTTTTGATACTGTATATGTTTAGGATAAAAATGTATTTGACTCGAACAAAGACATTTCAGTGACCAATGTGTCATTGAAATGTTATTTTAAATGCATTTTTATAGTTTGTTAATTTTGGCTAGTCAGTAAACAACACTCTTACAAAACAACAATACCAACAATAACAACTTGCTTAAATTCAAGAATCGTTTTAGATTTTTACAGTGTACTGATAATCTTTCATGAGCCAGTTTCAGTTTTTTACTTGAAATAATTGATCACATATAGAGTTCAAACAAAAATAGCTGTTACTATTGTGAAAGATGTGAACAAACCAATACAATCAGCTTATAGAATGAGAGCAGGATTTAATGGCTGTTGTTGCACTTGTTCTTAATGAAAAAGATAAAAAAAACTTTGGATCATGGTTGGAGGTTGGCGATGAATACTTGGCTTAGCAAGTATTCATCACTAAGCCACTGTCATTTCCCTGTCAATGACTCAGTCAGTAGCTGATGGGCACAAAGCAAGTAAGCTCAGTATTTTGCCCCTTTTCTCTTCAGTGTTGCTCAAGCATATGTAAACCAACGCAAACTGGACCATGAAGTTAAGACACTCCAAGTGCAGGCGAACCAATTCTCCAAGCAAACAGCTCAGTGGATCAGCATGGTGGAGGGATTCAATCAGGCATTAAAGGTAAGTTATACTGTCAGATGTTTATTTCATTATTATTCTGCCATTAGCACATTTAGCCTTACACTGGATGCTTTATAAATCTTTATAAATTAAATATGCTGGACTATCTAAACCAAAGGTTCTCCAACTTTTTAATAAAAAGTTCCATGTTTGTGAATATCAAACTTTTCAGTTACAAATCTTTTTATTTTGTGGCAACATTTTTGTTCTCGTTAACTTTCTTCCCTCTCAAACAGGAAATAGGAGATGTTGAAAACTGGGCCCGCAGCATCGAGATGGACATGAGAACAATCGCCTCAGCTCTGGAGTACGTTCACAAGGGGCAGCTTCAGTCTACTTGCTCATAAGCATCATCATGTGTTTTTTTACAGTACATTTGTTCCTGAATATAAATCTACACATGAATGCACCCCTCTGAGTGGAGTGAGATTGACATTTTACTGAGAAATATTTGTCTGTTGCATTGGATGACGTAGTTCAGATGCATTTCACTGGTGAAGTTTTGTTTTTAGCTTCAAAACTGGAAAGAGTGAGCACAAAATGATGCTCAATACTACATTTTATTAGGATATTTCCTTTTTCTGTGTAAGTTTTTTGGGAGGGATAGAACATGAAAGTATTTAATAGGCAGAACTTCTTGTAAGTTATTCTTTAAAATATCTCTTTAAAAGAACTAATGACATATTTACATGTGCACCTCATCTCTCCTGTTTGCACATCTGATATGAGTGAAGATTGAATTTCAGTTGTTGTAAAGGTAATTTTCAAATGTGTAGCTTGACAAAAATCTTTTCTTTTTTTTGTATTGTCCTTGGACAAGTTATAATAAATGGACAGTTATCTTAAATAACAGTAAAACAAGCAAAAAATGATAGCTGAAGTTGTGTTTTCATTCTTCTCTCTTGCCAATAATAAGTACATAAAGGAAAAATGAAAAGAATAAATCTAAATGGTGGGAAGAGTTGGAAAGTATTTAATCTCCTACCTGATGTTTATGTGTTTGTTACAAAAGTGAAACACTGGAAAGAGCCTAGATGTTTCTCTACAAAGTTTTGTAACAGAAACTCATGGGAACCACAAACTACAATGACTGGATAATCAGTGGAATGTGTGACGTAAAAGTTATGTCCTAGAACAACCGGGTTCAGTGTACACTCACGTAGTTACAACACTATTTGGAAACTAATTAAGACTTTTAATCCAGCACTCAAGTACTAGCCTTCATGCCTTTGTTTTAATTTTACAGTTCTATATCTTTTTCACTAAACAAATTGTAAGGTTTTGTTTATCTGCCAAGCAAGTCATTGTTTAATTATTTTTAGAAACAAACAAAAAATATCCTTCACAAACAGTGCTGTTTTTAATCTGTATCCAGTCCAGATTTGGATATTATAAATGTAGAAATAGATAGAAACCAAGTTTTTCCAGAGACTGAAATAGTTAGGAAATAATTATTTACCATGCTCATAGTCCAACTTCTTAGTTTGTTGTTTCATAATTTTGGGACCACTCACCCAATAAAATGTAATAATCACCCTTTCAAATTTTTATGAAAAAAAAAAAATAAGAACAAGAAATTATTTAAAACATTTAATGTGACATATGCTATGCAAATCCAACAGCAAACAAATCTGTGATAGTTAAACCCTGGTCTTCCAAGTTTGCTCATTTTTATCATTTTGCTAAAGCCACAATTTGCAGAAATGTTACAAAGAATAAAGATTTTTTTTTTTTTTCAAATTAAGAAAGCTGCATGTTTTTCCAAGCATAAATTAGGGAGGCTGGCTAGAAGACAGCAAGGTACCTCATGATTTATTGTTCCTGCTATTTTTATTCTATTGGTGACAATAACCTACAGTATTAGACTGAGATGGCAAGATAGAAGATTTTTTCTACCCAAGAAAGAGTGCAGACCTGGAAAAATGTTCTGAAATTTTGTCTTGTAAATGTGTTATGGTCTGATGAACATTATGTTTTTGGGCATCAATACCAAAAGTTGTTTTTGGCATCAAAAACCCACAGATCTCTAAAAAAAGAACACACCAAAGGAAGACATAGTGATAGCATCATGATTTGTTTTTTCTAGAAATTTAGCTGTTATTGTCAAACTGAATAAGCTTATGAATAGTTCTAAATTATAGTCATCGTTTTGCCCAAAACCTTCAGATGTTTTCTTCAACAGTGAAAAAGACAACTTCACCTTTGATGCTGATTTTATTTTTCAGCATCACAGTGAGTGGAAGAATACATCCAAATCAAACTTTTGTTCAAAACGATATCTGGAAACAAATCTATGAGGTCACCTCAAGAGGGCTGTAAACAACAGATGTCCTCACTTTTGACATATAGTTAATACCTAAAGAATATTGAGTAATGATTTTGAATCAAAAGGGCATTTATATGGTATTAGTCTGAAAGTGTGCAGAGTTACACAACCAGGCTATTGCAGATTTTTTTCTCTTATTAAATGGATTTGCATTATAGCATATTTGTGAATGTTTTTCTTCTAATCTTTTATGTTAGAAACACCAGTCATTTCAAGCTATACAGTAAACATTTAGCGGTTTCTAAAGTGGGTGAACTGAATGATCTCCTGAAATTAAATACTCTGACTAGTGGATTTGTCATAACTTTTTACATAATCCTAAAAAGTTTAAACCCAAGTGTGAGAACAACTAAGTTCTAAGTTTTGTGTTCTAAACTAAAAAATACTGTTCTGATACTTTGGTGTACATGCAAAAAAAAATCTTTGGGGCTTAGTTTTCCTGCCCTGTTCCCCTCACATTTTTCCTCAAAACAATTGCAATAGTTACGGATTGAGGATTACTAATAGTGAACACGTCTTAACGGATAAGCCTCAAGGATAAAGCCTCTCTTTGACTAGCCCCTCTGAGCTGAATCAGAAGAATATACAGAAAGGGAAAGGTAAGGGGGCTGACTGTGGAGAGCCATCATTGACAAATAAGAGAATAAGGTAGGTTTAGAGTTTTGTAATTATTTTTTATTCTCTCAAATCTGAATTAATGACGTGAATTATTAAGTGCTTGTTATTTCATGTGCATGTTGTGGACTTCATTTCACAACATGCACATGTGTAAAGCTCAATACATGATATCGAAAACAGTCTTTAAACAGAATAGAATAGAATAGAATAGAATAGAATAGAATAAAATAGAACTTTAGATGTCCAGATAGAGGTGGGTTTTTTTTTACCTACCTTGAATTACTTTCAAATACTGTCCAGTAAATAGTGAACAATAAGGAAAGAGGATAGAGTTGTTTGAAATAACATGCCCATAAAGACAGCTTAAATTTGATTTAAATTCTTGGAAATGTTGACAATAACATCATTCCCTCAAGCTGAATTAAAAAAAATAAAAAAATAATAATAATACAACTTCTGAATTAAATGAATTACATTAATAATAATTTTGTATGAAACAAGGTATTTTAGTATTGTTACATTTCCTTACTCTGAATTTGTGGTCATTGTATTTATTTAGTATTTAATTGCTATGGTATTTTTGATAGCTACTTAAGTTCTTTTGTTGTATTATAAACTGATAAGCCTGCAAATTAATTGGCTTTTTGCCATAAGCCAAGCAGCTCCATCACAGAAATTGAAATTATACCTAAAAATAAAATAATCCCCTGCATCTGCCTCGCTCCATTACAAATTCCTTTCTTTCTTCTGTAAGAGTATTATCCAAAGATTCCTCATGCGCTCACACCAACCGAAACAGTCCTGCACTAAAAACAGGTCTTAGTAAACATGCTGCTTGTGTTCACTGGCTGTCAAGTATATTCCACTACAATTTAATCCTATAAGGATCCTGTTAAATTGGATTTCAAATGGTTCTCATTGTATTTATGCTTTAATTACTTTTGAAACATTTTTGCAGAATGTTTTTTGAGCAGTTTCGAGGCCAAAAACAAACTCCTGAAGGCAACATGAATACACAGTATATATACGAACTTTTAGGGTAAGAAATTACAACACAAGACATTTTTTTTTACAGTTTTAGTTCTAGTTTTAGTTCTAAGAACAAATTACAGATTAAGACATAATTTCATGATGCCATGTCTTTTTTTTTTTTTTTTTTAGAGAAAATACCTTGTACTACATTGCAGCTTCCTTTGCTTTGTTGTGGATTCTGGTGTGGCTGTACAGAGACAGCCTGGAGATAGAGAACCTTTCTGACAAGTATGTCTTCGTGACTGGTTGTGACACGGGTTTTGGCAACCTTCTGTGCAAGAAGCTCGACCGTAGAGGTTTTCGAGTTCTGGCTGGCTGTCTCACAGAGAAGGGAGCTGATGATCTGAAAAGAGTGACAGGGCCTCACCTTAAGACGGTCCTGCTGGATGTGACCAGTCAGAGCAGCATCCAGGCAGCTATGGAGTGGACCAAGAAGGAGGTTGGAGATAGAGGTGAGATTAAATCACACAATAAATATATGAGAAATCAGTTTTGAAATTGTAACTTTTCAATTTTGTTTTCTTTGTAGGACTTTGGGGTATTGTGAACAATGCTGGACGTTCCTTACCCATGGGTCCTTCAGAGTGGATGCGAGTGGAGGATTTCCACAGCACACTGAAAGTGAACATGAATGGAGTCATTGCCATGACTATGACCTTCCTGCCCCTCATTAAAAAGGCCCGTGGACGTATTGTAAATGTGGCATCTGTCCTCGGCAGGGTGGCTGCAAATGGTGGCGGATACTGCATCTCCAAGTTTGCAGTGGAGAGTTTCTCTGACTGCCTGAGGTAAAACCGATAATAGAATAGCAAAAAAACATCCTTTATTGTTCCACAATGGGGAAATTCAAGTGGACTGCAGCAAGTCAAAAGTAAAAGGAAGTATTGATATTCAAAGTGAGGTAAATTTTTTTTTTTACAACAATAGAAAATAAGAATAAGAGACAGTAAGGGTGAATTTGCAACATATAATAAATTATAATGCTGTACAGTTATTAAAAATAACACAGTCAAATTAAAGACAATCTGAGACTTAGTAGAGAAATAAAAATGTACAAGATGACTGTATTTGTGCATGTAAACAGCAACAGAGTATTTGCAAGAAATAAAAACAATGCAAGCTCGTATGTGCAAATAACAGCAGAGATGTGAACACTTATTTAGTGAAAGCATTGATGCATAAAGTCTACCAATTATTAGATGATATAAAATGTTAATTTTCCAGTATTATTTATATAACTGATTTTTTTCATGTAACTTGAGAGGAGAACATTTTGAAACAACAAGCTTTACCTAACCCTCTTATGTTTTTGGCTTGTACTAGTAGCTCTCGCGAATGTACAACCCAGAATGAGGAATGTATAGATTGGTTAATGCATTTTATGCTATGAAAAATATAACAGTGTTAGAAAAGAACTTAAAGGATCTGTCAATTCTCATTGATTAATCATGATCAAAGCACAAAACTAAAAGTTCAATGGTAAAAAGAGGGAAAGGTAATTTACAAACCTTTAAATAAACTTGAGACATGTAAAACTGCATCACATGCTTCTGTATAATTTTCAGGAGAGATATAAGCTACTTTGGAATCAAAGTGTGCATCATTGAGCCAGGGTTTTTCAAGACAGCAGTTACCAGCCTTGATCCCATTGAGAGGGAGCTGCACCGTCTCTGGAATCAGCTCAGCCCCGAAGTAAAAGCAAGCTATGGAGAGAAGTACTTGGATAACTGTAAGTATAAGCAGACTTACAGAGGAAGGAAACTTTATGCTTTGAGCTGTCTTTAGCAATGTGTGCTAAAACCGTATTTGTCTGTTCAGAGGCTGTTTTTGTGGAGGCCTAAAGCGGCACAGTGTTTGGAGTAACACTAGTAATGAAAAAGGGAAAAGTTATCCTTCATTTTAGTGTTTTTTTTTTGTTGTTTTTTTTTTGCAGACATCAAGATCCAGCGTTTGATCATGAATGCTGTGTGTGACTCAGACCTCACCAAGGTGACTAGCTGCATGGAGCATGCGCTGACTGCAGCTCACCCACGCACTCGGTACAGCGCCGGCTGGGATGCTAAGCTTCTCTGGATCCCTCTCTCTTACATGCCTTCCTGTGTGGTTGATATTGGACTAAAGCTGGTGCTGCCTCGTCCTACCAAGAGTGTGTAACTCATCAATACTTGAAGAATGCCTTCAGAATTTTTAGCTTCATTATGTCATTGTGTCTGATGCAGTAGAGCCTGCTGTCCATAATGGACACTGTCCATTTAATAATCAGATTATGCTTGTATGCATTTTGTGTATATTTTACTGTACAGTAGTATATCCACATAAGTTTGTATATTTATGGAATTTGTTAATTAAGACTGGTCTAACCCTATTGCAAAGAGAAAATAGTACTTATTGCTTTTTTGGGAGCTTGTTTTTTGTCTGAGGTTATTTCTGTTAAATTTATTATTTTGCAGGTATGGGTACCGGTACTTTCAGCAATCACAGCCTGAATAACGTTATATTAACTCCAGAGAAATATTAAGAACAAGCTCAGCTTTCAATCAGTAACACATCATATCAGTAATAAACACGTCTGCATATTGTGTTACAATAATCTACATTGTTGTGATGGCTGCCGAACCTTGTTAAAATTTAAAGAGGCCCTGGTTGTCATGTTGGGTTCCAGTTTCTTTACCCACATACAGAATACCGCCAGGAGAACAGATGATCAGATAAATAAAGTTTATTTTGACAATGATGAAAAAAGTGAGCTTGTGTGATTCTTGTCCTTGGGTTTGGCAACCGGGGTCGTCTGTACACTGAAGAGCAGTGAAAAACAGATGGTGAGTTTGGAGGTTGTCGGAAATTGGAACTTCAGGAAGAATTTGACTGATCTTAAATGATATGAAGAAAAACTTCCACCAGGAGGAAATACAGTGGATTCCAGGTTATGGTCTCTTTGTGGGTGTCTTTGAAGCCCCTCAAGGACCGACTTTGGGCACTCCCGATCTAGTGGATGAAGGGGGCAAGCAGCAGGCAAACAGAAAAATCCCACAAAAAAATCAAAAACCTGGTTCTCAACTTGTACACAATTATGAAACAAACCGATTTCTTAATTTTAAGATCAAGCCACTTCAACAAGTGTCTTTGGCAAACAAAACAGCTAAATGAAAATTGCATTAAATCTCTAAATGCTACATTAATACTATTAAGTACTTTGTTCACAGACACCCATTAATGAAAGCCTAATTTAATTAGGAATTATTTTTTATTGAGTTCCACTAAAATCCCATTTATGATTACTCGTGATGTTTTACCTTTTTCAGGAACATCATGAAGAAAGAGATTAAAATGTAAATGTTTCTAAATGAAAAGTTGCCTAATTTATGACTTAGGTATGATATTTCACAATGACAAACCAACACAAAGTAATGTGATACATCTCACAATAAATTTAGATAATTACTCAACTTGTTCGATCATTTTTATTTACAGGTTTATATTTCTGTTCAGCTACAAGCTCAAAGAAATATAACTAGCTGTGTGATAAACGCCAGATGATTTGTTTGTAACCTACATCCTGAAAAATTAACTGCCAAATGCCTGACTTGGAATATTCCCGACATAACCTGAAAGCAGCACAGCGTTTGCTCTCCTGAAGTCGGGAAATAAGTGACCCCAGCAGGACAAGCTGCCTTTGACATATCAGCTGGAGCTTTACAGACGGATCATTCTCAGCCAACCCGGCTCCTCTTATCAACTCCACGTTTGTCGCTGTCGTTTAACCATGCACTGCCTCAACGCGCTGCGACTGTCAGAACTTTTACAAGTTATTTCCAAAAACACAAATAAGACGAGGAATTTTCTCTTCATACATCCAGCATGTTTGGTCAGAAATTCAACAACTACATTTCAGCGACGAACTTACACCCACGCGGATCATTTCCATAATAAAATGTAAGTAGCCCTGTTTGGTACTTGTTGGTTATATATAAACTTTTTATCAGTTGATAAATAACCTGTCAGTGAGTCGAAGGCAGGTTCATTTGTTAGAGCAAATAAAATTTATCAATAGCTGAATAGAGAAGAATCTTAAAATAACACAGTACGTCTCAGCTGAAAGTAAAAATATTAATTATTATATTATTTAAGTTTGGGAATATTAGAATAAACGCGGTTCTCAGGATCTTATGTTATTCATTTTAGTCCGAAAAAGGAAAAAAAAAAAAAAAAAAAAAACCTGACTATATTTAATACTGGAAATGTTAAATATAAATTATATCTTTGTCACTTTTATTTATTACAAAGCACAAAACAGCTAAGAATCTTTCCTAATTTCATTGTAATACAGTAATATGATTATAAAGGACTGAAGGTAATTCTATTCTGAGTAATGAAAATAGGGCAATATGAATATTTTATCTTATAGTCTTTACTTTTCATTTCAGGAACATGCATTCCACATCTCCCAGTTCTGTAGTGGAAAACATGCTTTTCTACACCATCACCGAAGGAAGAGACCAAGTGCCCATTTCATACTTTAATGCTGTAAATATAGCTTTTCTTTTTTTTTTTTTTTTGCATATTAAGCATTCATTAATTCCATATGCCTTTTAGAAACAGGTACAATTTATTACACAAATACTATTATATGGGTTTTACATTGCATGTGGATGATGCAATGTAGGCTGATTTTATGTTTGCAGGCCCTGAAAAAAACTGGCCTTCAGCCCTCAGACCCTCGGCTCAGAGAGTGCATGAAGAAGCTTCAGCAGGCTGTGACGGATTCTGTTGGTGAGATGATGTTGGATAGAGACCTTTTCCACAGGTGAGATAGTATTAGCATTTAATATTCTACAGAATTTTCATCTCAAATCTGAAAGCAGAATTAGAGAGATAGATTCTCAGATTGTGCAACATAGTGTACCAATGCAGCACACAAAATATAATTTAATTCACAAGGACAGGAACAGTCAGTGATTAGACAGTCAAACTGCTCTACCACTTAGGCTGCAGTTGTCCAGTTGTAATTATATTGAGAAGTTTTCTTAACATTGTCTTTGAAATCTGTCAGCAGGCTTCGTCAACACAATTCAAGTACTGTTGTATTTTTAAGGCATTAGTTTTGCCACACTACATGTCGTACCTCCATTTGCTCTGATGAGACCTGATGGGACCTCTGGCCAACTTTTAAATACACCCAGTTTTTTTCTGGGCCTCAATTTAAATTTCTACAATCTTTTAAAGCATCAAAATAGATGCAGGGTCCTCTACAGCTCTTCACAATTGTATCTTTATCACAGCACTAAGAACCTCATGGTGTTTTGTTTCCAATCATCGCCAGGCTTCTGAAACCATGCGTCCAAGCTATTATTGGTCTGACCTTCAAACAATAATCCAATATTCCATTTTAATACAAGGTTTATGGTCTGTGGAATGCTGCATAATTACCTTTCTGCTAACTTCTCCTGTTGTATTTTTAACTATCCCAAAATTTAATGAGAAATGTACTATAAAAAAAATTTATGCCATGTGATCTAATGTTATTTGCACCTCTCATTCTTTGTCCTACCTCACTGCGGTGCATTTGTTTGCCCATTTGCAAAATTATATGCCACCCTGCCCCAGGCTGAAATTGTTCATTTTAGTTTGTTCTGTAAAAATATTAAATTAACCAAACATGAGATTGTCATAATGTTCAATGCTTGTTTTATGTTATGTATGTTATGCCTTGTCATATTTAGAAAATATAATATTGAAGTTAATTTAAATTTTAGCCGTTGTTGCCGTTGTTGTCATTGTTATGTTTCATTTTCAGATGTGTTGGTGGCAACATCGTTCTGCTGATCCAGGCCTTCCGAAAAAAATTCATCATCCCTGAGTTTGATGTGTTTGCAGAGAAAATCAATGAAATCTACAAGACAGTTCAAGAACAAAGTGATGGGAAGGTAATTATATTTTGCTTGACTTTTTATTTAATCAAAATCTGACAAAAATGTTGATGTCTGAAATCTCAAATTCAAAACTTACCATGTTTATCTCCACTTTCTTAACATTTGTCAACTGAGATTTTTACATTTAAAGCGGCTACATCTTTCATTATCATGCTCTGCTTTTTTGTTTTAAACTGTGGTTTCAGGTTGCTGACTACATCCCTCAGCTGGCAAAGTTCACTCCAGAATTATGGGGTGTTTCTTTATGTACAGTTGATGGGCAGAGGTAGGATTTACATTTAGTTTTGCTGACCATTTAGATTAGAACTTAGACTAGACTTATTACTAAATATCATTTAGAGTAAGGTACATGTTGAACACTTATATACCCAGAATTGAGGTGTTGAGCAAACATATTATCAAAGGCAATTGGAATATCTGTAAAGATGATGACCCAGACGTTGCATACCAAAGCAACGTCAAAGCAAAGTGTCATGAGCACACAAGCAGTCATAGGTTTAAAGCAATCAAAAACTCCAAAATGCTTCAAAAATGCCCCCAGTTAACTAATTAAATATTTGTATTTATAATAACTACATCAACTATATGTTTTCCATCTTCTTTCTTCAGGCACTCTGTTGGTGACACAAAGCAGCCCTTCTGTCTGCAGTCATGCGTGAAGCCCTTGCAGTATGCCATCGCTGTCCATGAATCTGGAACAGAGAAGGTTCACAACTATGTTGGCATGGAGCCCAGTGGACTAAAGTTCAATGTTCTTTCTCTTGATGAGGAAGGTATGCTTAACAGGTCATCACCACCTTGTTTCACTACTAAAATCTTCATCACTCTGTCAGTGTATGATAATGCTGTACATGTACATGGTTTAAATTTAAGCATTAATTCATTCATATTTTTCCAGTTGTCATTCAGAACGCTTATTTAACTTTGTGTTTACCTCATTTATACTCTCATCTAGATAAGCCTCACAACCCCATGGTGAATGCTGGAGCCATTTTAATCAGCTCTCTTATCAAGGTGAACAGGTTGACTTTAATAGTCGCATTTAGGTCATGCGCAAACAACAAACGAAATTGTTTCTAGTAAAAATCATTTACAGAAGCATGGGAAGTAGGTGTTATTGCTGCTTTAGAGATACAAAAATATCAATGGTTATTTAAATTATTGTTGCTGGTCTTTCAAATGAATATCTCAAATGAATATCTGGAAAACATTACATTTGCTCTGGACACATTTGAATAATAGCAAAAAGCAATGCTTATACCCTGCAGATTGTTGAGTCAGCTGCAGTGTTGATGGCATTTTTAAAATGAATTTCTAAATACACTATCTGAATTTTGATCATTCTCGTTGATGTCTCAAAAATTAATTTTACATATTTAAAACAGAAAATCTAAAATGGAGCAGTTTTTCTAACTCTATATCTGTTTGAACTATTACCCAAAGTTGATCTATTGCTGCCTATGTGTCCTTTATTGCACCAACTTTTAGCAGGGTAGTACATTATGCCATTAGTATTATATTCATGAAGCTGCTCATGATGTATAATGTGTAGCAGGTCATAAATAAACTGACTGTTACAATCAAAGTTTTTCTTCATTTCCAGCCTCTCTCAAATAAGGCAGAAAAGTTTGACTATGTAAGTAATGTGCCTTGAATTTCCCTTTTATTATGAAACCATCATTTTAAAATTATGGCACAAATATTTAGTTTTTCATAGTTGTATTAATGTGAAGACATTATTATTATCTTTTGCTTCCCAGGTTATGGAGTTTGTGAAAAAGATGGCCGGCCAAGAATATGTTGGATTTAGCAATGCCACGTGAGTTCATCATACCTAAACATTTTGACTCTTTGTATACATGCTCCAATAGGTATTCTGTTACACACATTATGTTTTCAGTTCTTAAATGCATTATTGATAACCCATTATTGACCCCTGCAGCTTGTCTTTCTCAGGTTTCAGTCAGAAAAGGAAACTGGTGACAGAAATTTTGCCACTGGTTACTACATGAAAGAGAAGAAGGTCTGCAAAAACACATTAAGTGTATTTTCTTCTGCATTTGTTTTGCCGATATTTTTCTTTCAATTTTTACAAGCTATGTAGAATTACAATGTCAAGCTCTGATTTTTATGTTTTATTCACCAGTGTTTTCCTCCAGGAGCTGATATGATTGATGCCCTCGATTTTTACTTTCAGGTAAGACTCTTTGTCTTCATCAAGAAGGTGGTGCGTCTTCCTCTATGATTTAAGATTGAGTTCAACTGAAATAGAAATTATTTAGGTTGAATCATTTGTGACTTGGGTGACTCTTTTCCCTCCAGCTTTGTTCCATTGAGGTGTCCTGTGAATCAGGAAGTGTCATGGCTGCTACTCTGGCTAATGGAGGGATCTGCCCAATCACAGGCGAGCGAGTCTTGAGTGCAGAGGCAGTGAGAAACACGTTGAGTCTCATGCACTCCTGCGGCATGTATGACTTCTCTGGCCAGATGGCTTTTCATGTTAGTATGACTTGACACAGAATAGCTAAAAGTATGTATCGCTGTACAGCTGAACCATTCACGATCTCCTCTTCCAGGTGGGCTTGCCGGCAAAATCCGGAGTGTCTGGTGCAATCCTGATGGTGATCCCTAATGTAATGGGAGTGATGTGTTGGTCCCCACCTTTGGACAGAGTTGGGAACAGTGTTCGGGGAATACACTTCTGTCAAGTACAACAATATTTGTTTAATATAAGACATATAAGCTCCTCTGCTTCGTCCCTGTGGTCTTACTGCTAGCTGCAGAAATACACTGCTTCAACCAATAATAGGAGGAATGTCTTAGAAAAGTGTCAACCACTCTAGTGTATGCGCTGAGCAATGTTGTTCTAGATTGGATGGGTTAGAATGTATTTGTTCCAGTATTAGGTTAGTTTGTGCCAAGAAGATTAACATTTTCTATTGCTGAGTTTGCATGTGCTAAATCCACACAGACCTTCTTGTGCAAAAGTCTTATGTCATTGTCAAACTATAATCTTCCTCATTTCTGCCTGGGCTTAGAATGATTGCAGAGTAAACCACTTTTATGTGACAGAATATTACCTAAGTTTATTTTTAGCAATTTTAAGATATGCTATCACTTTGAAGACGCACTTTGGCTGAATGTTGAATTGATAAGACATAAATGGTCAAAGGGCATAATCTTGTACCTCTGAGATTATGTAGGGGACCATAACTCAATAATTTCTGTATTGTTTATCAAAAAAGTTGTCATAAAGGCTAAGATGAATAATATAGGGAAATCTCAAGCTCTTAGACCTGAAGACTATAAAAATAAATCCTGTTCTGTTCTGCATCTGTAGGAGCTGGTTTCACACTTCAATTTCCACAATTACGACAACCTAAGGCACTTTGTAAAGAAGCAAGACCCCCGCCGGCAGGATGGAGATGACAGAGTAGGCTGCTTTTGCTCTGTGTGTAATTTCTATGTTTAGATACATCACTTTATGTTTATGCAACTTTAATGTATTTTCAGAACAAGTCTGTTTTCAACTTAATGTTTGCTGCCTTCAGTGGGGATGTGTCAGCACTGAGAAGGTACCCAAAGCTTTGGCTTTTATTTGTCCTGTTTCTTTACTTCTGGTCTGAATAATAACAGAATAATATAAACAACAAATCGAATCAAGGAGAAAATCTGTTTAAAGTTATAAGCATGAACGGTTATTTGGCATAATTTCCACCAGTTGTAGTTTCATATTTATTTTAGTGCTTATTACGACAAACAGTAAAATGAGATAAATATTTTTTTTATAACAATGGTATTTGCAGAAAATGTATGTCTAAGTATGTAATTTGTCTTTTACAAGAGTACACAGTAAAGTGGGCAGTGAGTGCAGAGTTGTGTAACTATTGCACAATAGCTGTTTGGCCAATAAATTACACTTAGATAAATGTTTATTCAAGAGTTTGCTTATTGTTGAACTTATTTTGAAGACTTCTTGATTAACTTCATCATAGGTGCTATTAAATACATAAACAATCAGTAACATACTTAATATACTATGAACAATTTAGTACATTTCATTATTTTGTGCTTTGGTGTACCTGGTAATCATTACAGGATAACACAACAACGCAGTAAAAAATAACCTCTCCCCCTGCAGTAAGTGCTAATATTCTTTAAGAAGGATAAAATATGTTTGCCTTTATAACTTTATGAACACAAACCAAACTGATTTTTGAAATCTTTCAGAAAACTGAATACACTTTTTGTATTGGAATGATGCAGAACAATTTTCTTTCTGATATTCATAATAATCCAACAACATTGTAGTTCAAACATTTATTTTCATGTTTATATACCCTTAAATTGTTTTTAATATTTATTGGTAATCAAATACAATAGGTGAACAGTCAAAATGACTTGTGTTTCAGATTTGCCCTTTCAACTGTGGACATGGATCTGAAAGACTACGACTCCAGAACAGCGTTACACATTGCTGCAGCAGAGGGTGAGCTCCTCCATCACCTCTCATCTCCTTAGTTATTTTTGGAATTGAAAAGTTCAGCTGTCTGGTATCCATCAACCTATCTGTCTTTGCCAGTGCCCAACCAAGTACTCATTCCATAGACATTTTTTCCAGAAGTCTGACATTTCTTTTTAAAATACCTTTTTGCAATTGATCTTATAAAATACTCAAAATACTCAAAGATATTGAATTTAATGTTTTCTGTGAACTATGATAATCAAAAATACTATAAATAAAGAAAAAATATGTAAAAAAAAAAAAAAGATCATTAAAACCTGAATCTTTAATACTTTTGGATTACTTACCTCTTCTTTGTTTTGTTTCTAATAGTTCAATCCTTTTAAAAAAAGAAAAATATGAAAAAAAAAAAGCCCATTTTGAATTTTTGAAAAAATGACTTGGTTTGCCGTAATTTGATAGTGTAATTATTTCTACCTTTTTTTCCAAGACATAGATTTTTTCCTCAAATTTATACCTGAAATTGAATTTGTTCGAATTTGAATAATTACTTCTTCTTTTGCCTCATGCTTAATGTCATGGAGGCTATTAAACATTTAAACATGTTATATAAACACGCTTAATGTCTGAATTGGCATCATTCTGCTAGATAATTTGTTAAATTTTACTGCAGGTGGGGGAACCTTCCAGTTGACGATGCCGTGCAGTTTGGACATGAAGAGGTTGTGAAGATGCTAAGAGAATATCAGCAAGACTGGAAACAGCAGGAAATGCAACGTGATGAGGCTGAACATCCCCAAATACTGGATACAATTGAGGGCATGGTGTGATAGCTTTAAAGCAGAATGGTAGCGTGACAGCACATTTATGAAACCTATGTGAACTTGTGGAAACTCATTGTTAAACTTGAACTAAACTTGAACCAAACCAAAAAATCCTGACTAAATGAATATAATTGAACTATGCATACTATAGCAAATATATCAAGGCTGTAAGCTATTGTATGTATACTTTGTCAAAACGTGTCAAGTAAAATATTTAAGGAAAATGTCAAATTAATACTGCTGCAATTCAGCATCAGCCTGCCCACAATGTTTTTACTTCGATATTCATTTAAGAATAAAACTTTCTTTATGATTTGTAAACATGTGTTAATAAGGTGCTTTTACTGACTTTAATCTCTGTATTTTACAATTATATTTTTCTTACATGGCCTGTTGGATCATGAATATAAGTATCAAAGAATAATTAGTCATTTTTCTACACAATCCAGTACAGCCAGTCCTTTATAGGGGATTTTCATTAGCCTTTGATGTTCACAGGGGCTTATCAGAAGTACTTCTGGCATTTGTAACTACATGCACACATACAAACATGAATGCATGCAAACTCAAACCAAAACCACAGGTATTTGCATAAATTCTGCATGTTTACAATACAGAATTTCAAAATTTGTATTTTGTTTAATGTTGAAAGTTTGAATAGCTGATAAAACAATGGAAAATGTGCTTAGTAATACTCTGTTGTAAATCTCATTAATAAAGAGATGTTTTTTAAGTGTTATGATCAATAACAGTTCCTTAGCAGTTTGTCTATACAACATTAGTGGCTCAGAGTTTGGTTACCAGGTGTGGGGTCTGGAAGTGTGTCATCTCTGGGAAATGAGATAACCTTACAGTCAGTATTTGCTGAATATTGTGTAACTGTATCTGATACTATAACAAATGTTTGTAGATGAGATGCATTTTATCATCATATTAATTTGCTAATTTATCATGTCTCTCTTTTTTTTTTGGTTTAGCTTTTTTGTGCTTTTCATTTGTATTATTATAAACATAGTGGTCTGAAATTACTTAACATCAAGGTTGTGCTGAGATTTTGGTTCACTGCTAAATCCTTTCACAGATTGCCCTTAAAAAAAAAAGAATTCCCCTGAAATGTTTAAACCTTTAATTCATTAGATATAGCTCTGATTTTCTTTTTCTTTCAATCAGGAATCAGATTATTCATTTATTTTTCATCATAAAACTTCGACCAAACATGACAAAACAATTTAGATGCCATTTTCATGACTTTTATTTTGATGGAGTGAGAAAAGAATCCAGAAAGTTCTCTTTTTTCCAAAGATATTGCTTCTCAACCCATGATCTGCAAAAACAAATACAAATTATCAGTTGCAATGTTCAAACACAAACCATTACAATTTATGTAATTCTTGAGTTATCGAATACTAACGCTGTTCATCCAGCTGATGTAAGCAGAAACACGGGTAAAGACGGTGGGTTTCTGGAAGGTGTTGCAGCCAAGGGAAGACACAAAGCTGGTCACTCCGTGGACCACCCACTGGCCGTTGACACTGCAGTTCAGGGGGCCACCAGAGTCACCCTGCATAAGCAAAATTATATTTAGAAAAAATCAGTCATGAAAACTGCATGTCACTGACTTTATTTTGATTTCTTTTCTTATTCCTGCAGCCTCGGAAAAGTATTCATGCCCCTTAAACTTTCATGTTTTGTTTAATTACAACAACAAAATTAAAGGAATAAGTAATAAGGAGAAGTTTAAGACATGGAATGATTGTTAAAAAAATACAGCTTGCTCACAGAGCTCCCTTCAAGTTATTAAAAAATGGAGTGCAAAACCATCCATTATTTATTTTCCCCCTCACAATCCTGGACTATTTTGTGTTGACCTGTGACACAGCATCCCAATATCATACACTAAAGTTTGTGGGTGTAGGCTGACAAAAAAGACATTTAATTATTATTTATGTATCACCATCTGTCGGTGTCAATACTTTTATGAAGCTCTGCACATCATTATAAACGATATGATTGTCCACTTTTTGTTGGAAAGAGAGAGGTCAAGGTGGCTCACCTGACAACCAGATTCGCTGTCACCTCCAGCACAGACCATGGAGCTTTTCACAGTGCTGCCCCACCAGCTGGAGCTGGTGCAGGTGTTGTAACCAACAACAGGCAGGTAGGCTTGCTTCAGCTGAGCAGACAGGTTACCATCAGCTGGGAAAAACAGCAAAACATATCAGAACCTGTCTGAACATCCACCATGTTAATCATGGTAGTGTGAAATAGTTTTAGACTCACTCTGAGTGCGTCCCCATCCAGTGATGTAGCAGGAGTGGTTGTGGGCCAGAACCTGACCGGAGGGAGGAAGAATGGCCAGCTGGACATAGTTGTTGAGGACAGCGTCAGAGGACAGACGCAGCAGAGCAATGTCATAACTACAAGAAGCAGGAAGCAAATGTAAATTTTTTTAAGATCCTTGAAAGGTGAGTTGTGAATACAATTTAACTCTATGAAGAAACATATTTCTTTGTTCTTTTAAAACAATAAAACCACCTAACCAAAATGTTCTTTTATTCTAAACTTCATTAAAACCATAGTGTTCTAGAAATAGGTATCACATATCTTTTAACAGAAGTTAAGCAACAAAATCTTTTTTTTTTCTCCACAGTTATGCTGGTAATTGCTTAATTGATGCACTTCCCTAGAAGTTATAGTAACAACTTAAGAAGAAAACAGGATAGAATTTTTTTTTTTTCCATGGAAAGTATGATACATAACAAGTAAGCATCAGATTACACACATTCTTCATGTTTTTAAAATTTAAGCGCAAGATTACTTAATAGCATGTGGCATTTGATGTACAGGTCTGTCTTTTTTGCCCTGTACACATTAAGAACTGGTGAAACTACATTCTTACTAACCCTCCTGCCACATTATTGGAGTTCCAGTTAGGGTGGATGTAGACCTGGCTCACGCTCAAGTACTGCTCCGTTTCCTCGTCGTTGTTGATGTCATGATCTCCAAGAACGACACGCCAAGTCTTGGATCTTTTGCCCATGCAGAAGAGACAAGATGTTTCTTTCAGTCATACTTATACAAGATAATTAAAAAAAATAAAATAATAAAATGATTCATAGTTATTTGAAGCTGAATCTCTAACAAGTGGGACAACAGTATATTCAGGTCTATGAAAATTGCTGCTTCTCTTGTTTTTGTTCTCTTCAGCTTTTCCATGATGCATAAGACTCCCACCTGTCCACACAGTGAGCAGCAGTCATGACCCATCCTGTCCTAATGAGAGTTCCTCCACAGTTGTGGTAGAAGTTGTTTCCATATTTGAACTGAAGGGAGATCTAAAGAACACCAAGAGACGGTTTTGAAAACACAAATAAGCAAACCCCAAACCTTTTCTCCAATGTTTTAAAAAGACTTTCTAAAAGTAAGATCTAACTCTTGATGAGGATGAGGAGATGCCAAGGAAAATGTCCAGTTTTGATTGAGAAAAAGTGAGAGTAATGATTCTTGGACTTGTTTTAGGGAACTATTTAAGAGAAATATGCTTTCATTATAATTATCAGTTGGTATACTTGAGTTTTAAAGCAGATGTGATCAGTTTAAAATCTGATGCTGGAGATTTCACATGTTTAATATCAGCAAGCAAGTTCCATGAAATTTGCATGTTTTCTTGTAGTTTAAAATAACTTTAAAGCTACTTTTAAGCCTTTTTGTCTTGTCTTGATGGTGGTGATTGTTTTGTTAAGTTTGCAACACATGGATTATAAGGTCTGAAATGATTTGAAGTATACCTGCCACGGCCAGGAGTTAGGTATGGCCACCTCTCCTCCCACAACTCTTTCCTCACCAATACCATCCTCCAGGTACCTGGGCTGGGGTTCAGCCAGAACTGAGAAAAACAGAGATCCAAAGGAAATAACAATGTTACATTTAAGTCCATATGGGGCTTCTGTGGAGAATCTTCAAAATAGAATAGGTGGTACTTACCCAGGGCTGCCAGACAGGTCAACAGAAGAAACCTGAGCATTTCTGCAGTTTCCTTAAACTTTCTGTCCTGGCAATCTCTGTCCAATGCTCTTTTATACCCCCAGGTCAGCTAAAACTGATAGTGTTGTGAATTACGTGTCCAATGCCACCCTGCAGCCACCTGTGCAGATCCCACAGTTATCATCAGAGTAGGAAGTACAGACTACATTTATTGAAAGAATAGTTGGCACTGGGTGTAACAGTTTTACTTACTAAGAAATACTGAAAGATTTTGTGTAAACATTTATTTTACCTGCACAGCATATGTTTAAGAGTCAGACTAATGATTAATGATCATTTCTATCTCATGAAATGTTTTGCTATTTTCAAAAGTAAAAATGCTACACATTCATAGACTCATATATTGAGATATGTACTGCTAACTCAGCAAAAATATCTACTCATGAGAATTAGGTCATCTCGTCACAATGACAATTTTAATAGCTGTGGGTTAAATAAAAGCCCTGCAGCAGAGAAGATAAAAATACCAATGTGTGATGAAA